>LR990968.1:8634489-9873545 GCA_905163465.1 Craniophora ligustri
ATATTTTATTTCAATATTTAAGATTTTTAAGTTTAGTTTTTTATTACGAGTATATCCATAAAAAACAATAAAATAAATTGTAAATAATATCTAGTAGTATGATTACCTTCCCCAACAGGTATTGTTAAAGTTTATTGGTGCTTTCTAATTAATGCCTTTCTAGATAGGGGTGCCATCACCTAAATTGCCGGAGCCGGTTAAACACAGCAAAAGTGTACACTTTTAAAAACCCCTGCCGGACGGCCCCCGGACGCCCTTCAAACTAGGACAAATCCGGGGAAACCCGGACGGATGGCAGCCCTATTTCCAGATAACCTTTAGATTACTTTACCATATAGGTACCTACTCAGTGGTAAAGTAATTCAAAAAGTATCATAAGTCCATTATAGCAATTACTTAGCAGTTAGTCCGCACCTAAAGAAATATGAGAAGTGTCCTCGAAAGCACTTTTATAAATTAATGACAAATTTAGTACAATTTCTCCACTTAAAGTTGTAAGGCGTGTCTTTTAATAATATTAAAACAGTTAATTAACTTGTCGTTTTCTACTAGTTCAATATTGTTTACCTCGCCTTTGATAATTGCGAAAAGGTTGACCCAGTCTCTGAGTCTATTAGGCAATATTGAAGATTACTATTTATATTGACTTTTAACAATTGAATAGCTGTAATATTTCTTAAAATATTTTTATATGATCAAATCCATCAATTGTCTTTAATTAATAAGGTATTACGATGGTTAATATTTTAATTTGCTATTCTATTTTAGTGATTGCATTATACTAAATGGAAAATTTCTATAGCAGTACTCAACTACCAACATACACTTTCCTATTTGGAACCTACGTATACTGTATGAAATAATCTGCTGTACCTATCATACCAAAAAAACTTTGTTATAGAAAAAAAAGATTTTATAGATATCCGCTACTTGTATAAGTTGTATAGTATTATTATTATTATGGTTTCTGCGAGTGAATAAGGTCGCCAGAGTTCGTTAGGGGAGTGAATATTCTGGCAGCATGGGAATTTCGTTTGCATTTATACCGCCCCTATTTAAAAAAAACGAAATCTGTTTTTACAGGGTCGACATCGCGCGAATTCCACCTCTGGTTGCAAACGTCTATAACTAGGCTATGGTAACCGCTTAACAGCCCGTAAGCTTGTTACCCAACCTTGTGACATAAAAAAATGAGGTTATATCTACTTAACCTCTTCTCTATAAAGATAATGAGTCACAAATGACTTCATGGATTTTAAATCTATCTACTACCATATTGTTACAATGTAGAGACGATTAATTTCATGGAAATATAAGCAGTTGATCGTCTAACATGCAATTCCCTAGTTATGATTATTAAATACATCGCCAATTATGACAATTTATTAACTAACTGGAAATAACAAAGAGGCCAGGGTGTGCAACTAATATTCACACATATATTAAGTATACGAAAGTCATTTACAACTTTAATTTGAAATTAACTAATCAAGTACCTACTGAGATAATTCATTTAATAAATCACTGTTTTTCAACTAAATTGTTACTTTATTTACATCTTGACTTATTACCAAATTGTTTTAAAATACACTCCATTTTCACGATAAATTAAGCCGACGATTAGCTTAACATTCTATTATATATTATTATAATAAATGAATTTTCTTTAAATTTTATAGAATTAACCTTCCATTTTAAAGAATTTGTATCAGAATTTTTATATTTGTTACATTTTAAATAAAACGCCCAAAAGATTTTTTTTTTTACAAGCGTATGTATTGTAACGCACTCCGCCACTTATTTCTAGGACTGGGACTTGACTGTAGGACGACTTCGTGCTCAATAAATTTTTCGTTTCAAAATTATATTTTTTGCGTAAAGACAGCAGAGGCTTTACGATATGCATGGGATGGAATCAATCCCCTTGCCAATCTGTTCAGCATTTTAAGCACGAAAAGATAATAGACAAACCGAGTTACTTTCACATTTTTAATATCACTATGGATAAAGGCATCAGGCACGTTGGATTCTACTACACTAAGATTATGGTGAAAATCCTCGCAGAAGATACGTGAGAAATCATGTACAGCCCCAACAAAAGCACTTAACTTCCTCACTTACTTTACTCCCTACAAAATCATGTTGAACATTTATTTAAAATACATAATATAGCTTAGTTATTATTTTTGAATGATTAAATTCAATTGTACCTACGAATTGTATTAAATTCAGATTTGTATTATGCTTAGTCATTCATGTTGAATATACGTACTTATGCAACTTCGGCCTCGGTATAACGCAACACGGCCAGCAGCAGCAAGGCATCACCCTTGTCTCAAGGTCTGCTCCACCGGCACTTCTGAAAAATCAATTAAAATATTAACGATAACCTTTTTCAATTACCTACTTAGAGTTAAACGTGTAATATATCGTTCTGGGCTACAAATAATTAAGGCGTGTCAGTTGAGAGCGATAGACTTTAGTCTACTACTAGTCATCATCATTAAACTAATTACTGTCCCACGGCTGGGCATGGGTCTCATATGAGAGGGATTGGGTTATAGTGCAGTATAGTAAAATAAAAGCGCAGGCATCCTAATGCAGGTTGGTAAACTTAACACCCTATCAAGAAAATCTCGCAATTTTTTATGAATGTTTAGGTACTTCACTGCTTGAGCACATTATAAACAGTAGGTCTTAGGATCCACTGGTTCGCAATAAACCATCAGAGCTCACAAAATGACATATTTAAAGAAATTTTGTAAAGTTATTCATACCATGATTATGTAATAATAAAAATAGTACGCCTAACGGCAATAGTATAATAAATTATTACGTTTGAGCAAAATAATCGCTATAAAATCGTGTCGTAGGTACTAATTTTATTCACAAGTTCATGGCACATAAATCAATATTAAATCGATTTAATAAACTAATTGTATGAATCGTTCTATATTCCCTTATTATTAGAATTAACTGTTTATATTTATCGACCAACGTGATCTATTGTAGCGTATGCAGCAGACTTTTGTGAATTGTTATGGTACTGTACATAATATATTTCATTCATTTATAAATAAAAACTACGACTGCACCTGCCCTCAACAGTTACGTATTCAATATATTTAACAAAACGTGCGAACTGTGTCTGTGTGTTGGTGACTTAGATACGCATCATTCTCTTGCAGGTTGAAGTACACATGTACACGGGGCTTATAGATATCCTAGGTTAAATGTATTCTGGTATTCTGAGGTAGACTTAGATTTTGACCTATAAATAGGACCAAATAAAAATGGAGGCAATCGCTGAACAAAAATCTAAAGGGTATTTCCGCGACAAAGCACCAAGAAGATAAATCTTCGGCCTGATCTTGCAGTGAGTGTCGATAGTGCGATCGGTTCCAAAAGCATAGCCAACTTATACATATAGGAAGTATTTTCTTTTGAAATATGAACTCACTACTGAGCAGAAAGTGGAAACAAATTTCAAAGAAAACACGAAAAAAATTAAAGTCGTCAAAAAGGGTTGTCGTTCCCTGGTGATTAACTTTTAGGTGACCCACCATCCCAGAATTGAGGTCTTCGCTGTGTGCAGACCTACATTTGTCTAGAGTGATAGCGTATCTTTTACTCGTTATGCCTGAGCCACTTATCGCCGGATGTAATGACGACAATTAAATAGTAGTACCGGAATTAAAAATAAAGTAAAATGTCTGATAATAGTAATTACATGCCTATTTAACTGGTAACAATTATTATTGCGAAGGTGTTCGATGGTTTGCTTGACACACATAATAGTTACTATACTTGACACACAATGTGCTCGCAACGTCATTTGCGTAAAAGTCGGAAATCAACGTCATGTCATGTCCTCGTCCGTCGTCAGTAGTCAGAATTTAAAAGATACTAAACGTCGTTATACAAACACCCAGACCCGGAATAACTACCTGTTGATTGTACAAATATTTATTTTACTCCGTGCGGGGATCGACCCGCAACCCGTGACGCACAACCCGATAGTTCAACCACTGCACTGTGCCAATCGAGTCGTCAAATGAATATACCGTGATAAAATCCGCAAACAGTAAACACTGTTTGCGGATTACTTGAATGTCTAATATTCGTGTATGAGTAAAAAATCACTTTACGCTGTGCAAGTATATTAAAAGTATGATTCAATTCTATTATATTAATTATATTATTCAATTATACCTTATAGTGAAATATATACATTAATTAAATAAACGCACATATAGCATAGTCAATAAAAATAAGTACCTACATATAAATAAAGTAATTATGAATTACAGTCATTGATACTTTGACGAGGATTAATGTGGATAAGAGAAAAGCGGAAGCAATAAGTATAGGT
Source organism: Craniophora ligustri (assembly GCA_905163465.1). NCBI lineage: Eukaryota > Metazoa > Arthropoda > Insecta > Lepidoptera > Noctuidae > Craniophora > Craniophora ligustri. Next base: position 8,638,862 of record LR990968.1, read on the forward strand.
ACGGTTTATTTAGATAGGTACCTACTTTAAACCTCGAGTTAAACGTGAGAAAATAACCATTATAAAGAGATTTAAATCATTGTGTAATCCAGTTTATTTTTTTCGTGAACTGGGAGGCAGGGCAACTTGGTAGAAACGATTATATAATAAATTATTCTTGAGCATTTTATTTTAACGTATATTTTGCTTGTTTTAAATAAAAATAGATTACCTCAAGTTTCACTAAGAGAAATGACTTCTGTTGGTTATCCTTTAAAACCGCACTCTTTTTTTGGTAACATACATATATTTACAATGTACAAAAACGCTACATCTACAGATTTAGTATGTGGAGGTATAGATAATCTATGTTTCTAGTCTACCTGTTTGTAGTTTACCACGCATGATACCACGCAACAACAATTTAAATATGTTTTAAGTTCTGTGGCAATACAACACGCCACAATACATGGGAATGAACAATTTCATTTCAACATTACCAACACGCAAAGAGGCGCGATGGCTGACGCCTCACACCTATGCAGGTCCATTACTAACGCAACAGCAGTTCATCTTACCTAATTATATTGCAATAAAGCTTCTATTTGCTGCGTCACTAAGCAATCTTGCTTAGCTATACGTTACATAGTCACAAGTTATTGCCGCTTCCTAATCCTTAATAGTACGATGATAACACATGCCTATAGTATCGACCTACTCAACACTCGTATAGTGTTTAATAGTGTGGGAATATAAGATAAACATCGAGTACACAGATAACTGTAGGTTACTAGATATAATTATTCTTGCGTAAATAAATCGTACCTAGCAGTTAAAAAATATTTGCTAAAAAATAATCTAGATAGTGTTTATACACTTAGGTAACTACTGCAAACAACAATTTAGGTTTAAATTACAATAAAACAATAAATAACTTGAACCGGTACAATTTGTAGTAGAATCGCAATAGCAAACTGACTTACGTGCATTCGCCATACTCACACTTATCGTGTGGTAAAGAAGGTCTATATTGACTCACTTACGATATTAATAGATGCGCGTCGCGTATCAGTGTGAACTAAGCCTTAGTACACGTCTTCACAACCTCAGTCTGGAATGTGAAATACACGCAGTGACGCGTGTCCGGCTAAAGTAATGTACAATACCATACAAAACGTCACAAACGTGTACGTTGGCCTCTAATCTAGTAGTTCTAGTTTCATCCCAGAGAACTCGAATACTGGGCCGATCTTCTAATATTGACAGCCAGATAACATCGGGTAGAAGACCCTCATAAATAAAATACCTGTAAGATAGTTTATTGTACTATGGACCTAAATTTACCGTGACAGTAGATCCTCAGCTAAGCTTATAGTTCTGCATATGGAATGGACTCACAACAGCCTACAAAAACCCTACAGCTACCCCCAGACCAGTTTAATAAAAACCACAATATAGGTCTCTACTTAAGTATCTACTCATACATTAACTGTATAAACCTGTATAATGTTTACAATAATACAGCATTTACATCAACGTTTTTACGTCGTAATCGCTTATTTGTAAACAATTAAATTATTTAATAGATAGCGGAATTCCAATGCCATTCAGAGTTATAAAAATGTTGTTATTATAAGACTTATGGGTTCAAATTGCTTCCTTATTTCGCTGCAAAAAATACAAAAGATACTATAGGAACTTAATGTTAACTGTATACGTGCCTAATCAACTGTTCGGTTCCGCCGCATTCTTCTATGACCAAGCAGAAGAAATGGTACAGGGCTATCATGACAGCCTCTTGCGCAATCGCCTCAGCCGGTACCCGGGTTCTTGGTAATACCAGAGTTACGAATGCCGTAGCTGCCACAATCTAGAATAAAAAACAATTCATTATCATAGATCCAACACATACAGTATTTTATAAATTTATGTTATGTCAAAAAGTTTCTACTCTAAGTTAGCGATTGTACGATCATTATTTTCTATTACATAGTAAATTATTTAGACGGGCGTTTTGAAAATAATGTATTGCCTAATTGTGCCAAAAAGATGTTTTACTACAACTATTCTCGTCGTAAGTTTTGAATTGGCCCTATACATATGTTTTTAGCTTTGAAACATCATCAATAAGCCTAAAATCATGGCTAGGCCGCCAGGTAGATTATTACAACATTTGGTACTATTATTACAAAATTTTTATACATAAAACTGTATAAACAATAATATATGACTTTTTTTGGCAATTATTATGTTATAACGTTTTAGCACATCTTCACTCGTCCCGTCTCGTATAACCGGCAAATTCTACACCTATTAATACTTTAAATTAATAATTGTTATCGTAAATAAAGACCTTGTCCTTCACTTCCTTGTTCCTGATTCTATTCTTAGCATAACCCGGCTATTAACGGTTTACGCTATAACAGAAACCTCCAATTATAATGAATAGATATATGTATTTGTTTTCTCCTGAATTTATATCAAATATATATACATAATATATGATATGAATTATTTATATACATAACATATTGTGTCTCTCATAAGAATACAAACAGTTTAAACATTAATTTATCAAAATATATAAAAAAAACATACATGATTGAAATACTTCGTACATAGATAATAATTGATACATTGTTAAAGTGGGTACATCAGAGACGTGAGAATACTCACGACAATGACCACAATAAACGAAAAGAATAAGTTTTAATAACTATTAATTACACAGGTGTATTAGGACCTAATTAACATAACGCAACCTAACAATAAATGGTACGTTGATATCTTAAATTTACCCTAATATTAAATAAGAAATTAAAAAACAAACAAAACTAAACTAAAAACCTTTGAAATTAAAAAGAACCCAAATTTCAATAGAGAACATGACTGCATCCTACCACCTACTTAAAACCCGTCAGAAAATCCATGACGCCTGGCGGCCCTGGGATCATACTGTAACACGTGCATGCCTTGACTTAAAACTTGAAATCTATAAATTGGCAGTCTGTCGCCGGCCGAATAGACTCAATCGCAAAAATATCCCTCGGATTAATCTCCGTTGTTAATTAATAAAAATAATGAGCGTTTTATCTAAATGTTTATGATTCATGACTACTTAATGCGTCAAGTTACCTACATATAAGCAAATTAATAAATCACAAATAAAAATCATTAATGCTGCTCGGGGTTTAAAGAACTTATATCGAACAATTTATTGCTACGGTACCTACTTATTGTTTTACTTTGATTCTACTGCCATTCACCACGTTTCCAGAATACTAAATTATTATTATTATGTATAATATGTTTTGAAGATTATATTTTTTTAACCAAAAGTTTATACATATATTTAATTTCTTATTAAAACTACTCGTCGAGTATGATATTTATCTTTAATAATATTATTATATGAATAATAAAATATAAGTAGTTCTTATGGTCGCGGAGACTTTGGCAAGTTTGAATTGAGAATGAACTACGTACTTATATGTTGTCTCTTCTGTTTAGACCCCATTATACGGCCATAGCTATGGCTTTAACGGTTACAAATCATATCATCCTTAACCTTAATAACATTCTGCTAACGACGTCAAGACTATTCCGTTTCGTCATCATTCTCATTAGGTATGTTAAAAAATAAGTTGGCCCTTATTGTAATTACCAAATCTATTTCCCAACAACCCCAATAATATTCAGTAGACCTAATATTTTCTCAAAAGAAACTAAGATGTTTATAAGTGAAAATCTAAAACCAAGTTGGCTGCATAAAAAATCCTTAATAATTGTTTTTTTTTCTCTAGATATAACTTTGGTCTGGCAAATTTTATTTATAATTACTAACCGCCTCAACATGACCTACATCGTAAGTCAAACTTGATTCTTTCTTCAATGCGAAAATATCATTGACGCGGGCGGTTTGAAATTAATGTATGACGACAATACGCTAAAATCGTGTGAGCACTTATAGTATAACGAAACTTATCATTAATTAGTTAGTTTCAATATTTTAACTAACATTTTGAACTTCATAAAAAGAGAGTAAAAGTTCAGGTTCGTTTCGCAGGTCGAGCAGTGTTATTGATTTTTTCTATAATAATAGCGCGGAGATTGAATTCGTGCTCGGTTGATTGCATGAAGCTCGCCCCTTGTTATATCGGACCTAAATCATACCGGCGAAATGTGGCTATATATTAGTACAGCTCTGTCTAACCCTCCGGTTACGACAAGCGCGATGGTATGTAGGTATTTTAAAATGTATATAGCAACAACTTCTAAGTGTCGCTGTCCATGACAAATATCAGAAGTGTACTTTTCTATGAAAAGTTATATACTTGTGGACAATGGGCATACATAAAACAAAAATTTATAAGTAAATACGTATAGGAGATGCGAACTTCCTCCTTTTTATTTCTTTATTGGTGAAAATTAAATTATTGTGCCCTGTAAGCTGCATGGCAATGGCGAACCAGTAACAGCGATCAGAGAGCGGTATTTGTCACCCGCTCATTACGAAACGGTGTTTACGCAAACGCAATAATGACCCACGGGCCTCGTGAACGAATCGTACCCTACTTCCACAAGGATCTGTTTTAAGACGGCAGGCATAATCTCTTATATAATATTTGCTAATACTAGGCTTTAGCAATCAATGAATTCATAAGTGATTAACAATTATTTATTAACATTACGTGAAACAAATGTATTATTACGAATGACGTAAATATTCTACATGATCAATACAATATTATTAACTTCAAGTTTAATGCCACGGAACAATTAAAAGGGCAATGTGTTTTCCGAACAGGAAATATACTGGACTGAACATTGCACAAATGTATCATTTTTATTACATAATACGCCCGTAATTTTTTATTTTGATTTGCAAAGTGGACGACAGATTACTAGACTTCGAGAAAGGCGATCTCATTTTCCTTAGAAGAGTATATCGCATTTATTTTCGCAACTTAATGTATTCATTTGTAAAGTGTTTATTTCGTAATATTGCCACAAATAATGTAAGATTTTATTAGGCAGGAATATTAAATGGCATGACCATGATGAGCAGGGTCAGTTTGATGTTATTTAATAGGTCCTGGTTAAGAAATCATAATGAAGATATAATACACTACGTGATAAGAATTGGCAATCTCCAAATTCCATAGAAATTTATTATAATGATATTCCTTCAAGTATATTAATATGCAAAGTATTTACTAAATCAACAAATTATAGTTTCTGATTTAGCTCCAATATTTATTTTATATAGTAATAATGAAGATAGATAACCCATAACCATAATTCTGTTAACTTTTAGTATGATTAAGCCTTGTATAGTGCCAAAATTATGAGTGTATTAAAAATTAAAAACAATTCATCAAGTTTATTCATTAACGGTCAAGAACACAAATTTTATTGTTGTACCAAGGTTAATACTTTACATTTTAAAAGGATATTTCTGACTTGATACATGCAATGGAGGCGGAGGACAGAGTGTTGTGGCGCAGTTTGGGAGCAATATTTTATAAAAATATTTATTTTATGATTTTCCACGCCCCAACTTTTCCTATGATCACCATAGGAAATTAGTGAATAATAAATTCATTTCTTTATGGTCGTGAGATATAAAGATTGAACAGTTTGATGATAGGTAGGTAGGTAACTAGGTACCCATATTACAATTTCTTAAGAATCTGTACTGTACCACAAGGGCGTTATAATTTACTATTCTGCTTTCTGGATTTTGTGATATAGTGAATGCCAATAAACAATTTTGCGCTAGTACATCCTTATACCTATTTAGTATTGTAAATGTAATAAAATACTCTGAATATTTCAATTCTTATTTGTTCGTACATGACGTTGACGCTCCTCAAACGCCTACGCAGCGCTGGAGAAATGCTAGTGGAAAATCAACCTTATGTTTGCTAAAAGCAGTCAAATATTTGCTAGGTAAACTCGATTAGGATGAGTGGTGGACGTAACTCAATATACTTCAGGTGACATTAAAGCAAGTAGGTAGAATATGGTGATTTTAATTAGATGTTTACACTGAAGCCTATACCTACGTAGATTAAATCATTCTACTGAACACTATCGAACCGAGTATTATATCGATTACTTTAATGATAAAGAAAGTAAACATGTAAAAACTATTTACTATTTTTAGTTTTAACTCAACCTTTGTTTTATCTATGGAATGTTTGTTTCCAACAAAAACCATACACTAATTGGCCCTCAACCTCAAAGAAAAGATTAAATAAATATCCTTTTAGAATTGTTTAATTTTCAATAATTAACAGTCAGAATAACCAGTGAATAAGTAATTAGAGAACTGTGGTGGCCTAGTGGTGTGACCAGTGCAAGGTCTCGAGTTCAAATCCAAGGCGTGGCACCACTGACTAATCGGTGTAAAGTTAAGTGCGTATTACATGCTCAAACGATGAAGAAAAACATCGTGAGGAAACCTGCATTTTAGAGATGACTGGCATGTGAAGTCCACCTCCTCGCAGTAGGCTAGCGTGGTGGATAGCCTGCCTAATCCCTCTCAAATGAGAGGAGATCCATGCGCAGCAATGGGGCAATAATGGATTAATGATGAAAGTAATTACTAGTAAACTAATCACATTATACATACTACATTTTAAGCAAACAGTGTTCTAATAAAAACCTGACATAGGTAGTTAAATTGGCTTAAAATTGATAGCAATGAGTAGCTGAAAAAATAATATTAAATTACCTACTTCGTGACTAAAGTTCATATTGGCACTAAAATATTTATTGAAGCGAAACTTTTCATTTGCATCATAAGAACATTATAAAAGTAGAATGCCCAAAGGTTTAATACAGGGGCCTCCTTCAAAAATAACAAGAGAATACCCAAGGTCACACCTAGCTACGGGGTGTTAACCTTCCCACTGCGTTACCCTTATGTTTTACCTACTCTACTCTCCACTCGCAATCAATGCGCCATACGAAATAATACGTATAAATCTGTCCTCCCACCAAATTCTCCTATGTCTATTTGTATTTATATTTTTTTTTATGCCTGTACTATTAAGATTACTTAAAAAAACGCTGCTTGGTCATGTTCTTTGCTAGGTAGGTACATTACTCTCGAGTATTGCAAGTCACCACGGGCTTTAACTCTTATTTGTCTGTAAATGAGAATTTTCGTCATAACAAAACTCAATTTGTGAGCAATGACTCGAAAAAAAACAAATCAAACACTTCTTGCCTTAAACATTTCTATGCCAAAAAGTCCAAATAAGTTTGCGGAAGTAAAACTTATTAAGTATTATTAAACCATTAGAGCACGGAACAACTGTTGCGTTCACTAAAGCCAGTGAATGAATTACTAGTAAAAAAAACTTGCCAACCAATTTGGTCCCGACTTTATAGTGCGAATACACAATCGTTTTTGCCAGGTCAATTAGTCAAATGCATAAAACATGAATACTCACAGGATAAACACTTAACACGACAGCAACATGGCTGATTTTGTCCCGCCAGTGCTTCATCGCTGCCCGCATGGTGATGACGTATAGCCCGCATATTGTTACCAGTACCACCAGGCTACAGGCCCAAAGTACCCAGGCGTATGAGTTGAGAGCTGGGGAAGTACGAAAAACAAGTTTAATATGTACTTTTAATTAAAATTTTAACTGAAATTGTTAGCAATTTTAGAATACGAAAGCATAGGTAAAGGGGATTATATGTTACTATACAATTTCTGTTTAGTTTCCCTGAAAATAATGATAACACCACATACTAATATTTTATTAATCTACTTCTCAGCCTAAACTAAGTATAAAATTATGGTACTAAACGGTGCAGTCTGCCCATGACCGTGACCATAAATGCTGTAGAGGATCCGAAAAGTCATAATTTATTTGAATCATTATAATACTACTATCGAATATCTGTTCAGTTCTATTTAGTTAATATTCTTATTTCTGACGATGGCTCAGAAACGTTTCTACCTCAGCATTAAAAGCTATAAATAGTCAGTCTAGTTCCAGTTTCCAGCGACAAAATGAGAAAAAAAAGGATATTTGTAAAGGCCAACCGCAATGATAAACCTCGTAAAATGGCATAAAATAGACCGCGAAGCTTATTTTTTAAACTCTTCTCAGCCCTAGAAAGATGAAAAAAATCACTAGATTTGCCCCGTTCCCGTTGGAACTTAATAATGTTGATACTTAATAAACATACAGTTAAGCGTTTAATCAACAAAAATCTGTAAAAAATTATAGAGTAGGTACTACTTTTCGAAACTATTAGAATTATAATGTATTGTAAAAGACATTGACCGCATGTAGATATTAACGTGTAATACCTATTAATGTGTAATTCAACCTTAAACCTTAATGGTCGATTAAATGACGATGAATAACAAAGTGTACCTACTGGAAATGGACTTATGTGAAGTGTTCTTTAACACATCACAAAAGCTTAGGGTTGTCATACTCCATCCCCATCGCATGAAATGGTTTTTAAAGAAATTGCTTTACAGGGGTAAGTGGGCCAAAATTTGTCGAATATAATCTTTATTATTGTAACCCGATGACTGCAAATTGTGTATAATAGTAATATACATATTCAATATAGGTAATTTATATATTTTGAATACTTACCTACACATGTCAACCTTCAAGTTGCAGCAAAATGAGAGAGATTTTTTTCACGCAACCCGATTGTATAATTATGTATTACATTATCTCTTATATTCATTTAAAGTTTTTTTTTTCAAGAAGTCATATATTATAACTATCTATACTATTAAAGGCCATGTAAATTACAACAAAGCTCAAAAAATATTGTACAGATTTCTCACACTCAAATAGAATTATCTTAAATAATTCTCAAAAGAAGATTATTTCTTGCATCGCTTATTAAATATTAATTTTATCACAGAAATTTATGTTAGTTACCTACGTTTATACAAATCTTCTAAAGTACGTCATAGAAATAAAAATGTTGTAGGTAAGTATAAAAGCAAATCACAGTATTTAATTACCATTTCAACAATCGTTTGGATAAGAATTCTCAAATTAACGCACTTTTACTCAAAGGTTTCGCAATTATTTGCAATTAAACGTCGTCGTCATAAGAGAATGGGTCATAATTTTGAATTTATAGTAGGTAGGTATAACGCGTAACGCAGACGACAACAGGCACACTAACGACAGACATGCAGTACTAAAACAAGCCGCAAGCAGTTAAAAAAAAATACGATTAAAAAAAATCTTTTATTTGTGGACGCACAAATAATGTAAAAATAATCTACTGCGCCATGTATATGTATATTTTGAAATATACCTTTTTGCGCCAAGCCGCGCCCTATGCCTTTTATATTTATATTTAACAGCTAGTTTTCAGTGATATTAAAATTATAAAGCATTTGCAAGTCTCGTAAAATAAAATAATTATCATTGTCGTGCCGAAAGGCGACCCCAGGGTTATCAAAACGCGTGTAGCGACATTACGAATACGAATAAAATAATGACTTATTTGGCGACTCACGTGTGCAAAGATAATTACACGCTGTATTCTTTAGATTAACCACAATATTTAATTACGTAAAAACACGAATATTCATCATAGTTTTTACAATGTTTATTATATACATCGTCGTATAAGTGATAACGACAAAGCTCCTCATATAGTGGTGGTAAAAAATTACATGTATTTCTTGTATAGGTACACCTAGGTGTACCCATACCATACCCTGACCATAGAGTAAGAGAAGGAAAGTGTAGTATGATAATGTATCACTATCTTTGACGTCCTTTAAGGTCATCATTCAAAACTTACACTTACCATGAAATTAAATTTAAAATTTCTTTGAGAAATATAATTATAGATAAGTACATACCTACCAATTAACATCCCTTCACTTTTATTGAGAGTGAAAGTTGGAGTAGCTTAGTTACAAACTCAATCATCAGGTCAATCTTAAGGTCTGATAAATCAAATCATTGACATTAATTTATAAACATAAATAAAATACCGGTTTACCTATTAAGGTAAAAAAATATAGTTCTAGATGTAGGACCGAGCCCGAAAATTAGTTGGCCTTCGACTAAATTATTATCGAAGTTGATAATCTTTAAAAATTGGAGTTACCCACAATTTTAAAAAGATAAAACAAAAAAATATATTGACGCAAAGCCTTTTTACAGATGGTACTTATATCTATAAGGTCACAATAAAGATTTCATAGTAAAAGATGGCTTAAATAATGAAAACCCTGCCTCCCAAACTAGGGGGAACCTGTGACTTGGGAAGCAGGTGGTTTACTGCTACCTCGTGTCAAATTTATCCTTTTATGAGTTTGTTGTTTAGTATGAAACCTGATTACAATATTATAAGAAAATTATCAAAAATTAGATGTTTATGAAACTAGAAGGTACGAATATTGTGTGTGTTTGTGTGTATTGGTGTGTGTGTGTGTGTGTGTGTGCGCGCGTGTGTGGGAGTAGGCGTGTGATGATATTCTAGAAGTACTTACGTATATCATTAGTGAATGTGTTTTGTTGAGGTATAATGAGGTTTAATAATGTCAATTAAACGTTGAAAAACAAGGTTGTTTGCACTTTGTTTTGTAACGTTTAATTTATCAATGATAGTAGATACACACTACATAGACTTTTGATATAGATAGGTATCTAATCATTTTTTATAACAAAAATATAAACATAAACATGGCCGCGGGGCGTTGTCCCCGCTATCAGCTGTTACTTATTATAAAAATAATGTATACAATTGGAATCATGAATGAGTTAATTCACTGACAATAAAAAATCTACAATTATCAGTAGGTCAGTCACCTCTAGAAGAACCAGTACTACCGTTACCACAGAAGGCGAGTGAGCATGGACATTTGTCCTAAGTCATGGAAAATTCTATGTATAATATGTATGTATTTACAAATTAAATAAATCTATTTAATGTAAGTATCAACCATCGATCCGTATCACAAGTCACTTAGCTCGCAATTAGATGGCACACTTTCGGGTAAAGTGGTACCCGAAAATGTGGCAAATGATGACGACAACTGCAGTTTCCTATTTATTTAGGGGTTATCTGTGATTTACATACTGTTTAATAATAATATGAATACGGTCACAATAAGTTATTGTAATATGAGATACATTATTCAACGTACACTTGGTTTGTGGACAAGTTTACAACCAACTCTAATGTCCTTGATCTGTGTAGGTGGTGTAGGTACCTACCGAAGGTATTCTAGTATGACTTATTACTCATAGATTCCGTACTCTTGTTCCAATTAACACCACAATTGGTCTAATTGATCCGAAACACTTGCATGTGAGGACGATAATGTATTTAATGGGAGCTTTATTTATTAATGACGGGAATATCTAGGAATTGGGCACGGGTTACAGCAAATATTATTTAGACTCAATTGCGACCGCGTATTTTCATTAGCTTCATCACTTAACGTTCAATCCTGAATTATAAATGTATGAATATGTATACATCATTATTATGAATCTGATCACTAACTGCAGTAGGTATTTGATAATTGAGAATACTATTTGGAGTGCCTGATTAGCAAAATTCAGTTGCATACATACTACATACACCCCCTCAGAGTAAACAAGTAGGTTATCTACCGTTTTTGTCTCAGTTACCCATAATTCGACCACTTAAGACTTCGAAAAATACCTTTATTACATGCAACACTGCGATAGTCCCTGAACACAGTTTTTCACGTGTAGCAAATAAACCATGGTGTAGGGATCATATTGGGACCATACCATCATAATTACATTACACAGAACTGCTGAGCAAGATGTCCTGTGTTCGCTTCTCAGGTAGAGCAAAGTGTTATTGAATTGGGGTTTTCTATGAAATTCTCAGTAATTGGGACCTAAAACATACCGATAAAATGTGGTATTAGTACACCTCTGCTTAACCCTTCGGTGATGACAGGCATGATGTTATGGTATATTACGTTATGGTTATGTATATAGAGATTAGATGAAATACCTAACTAATTTTTAAATGAATAATAGCATGAAACATTTGCTTAAAATAGACACAACATAAATTAATTAATAGATAGCTACATAATTGGCTCTTGTATAGGTATCGCGTATTAAGATAGGTAGGTATAGATTAAACTACCTCAAACACCATATATATTAATAAGTAAACAAAACATTACGAAGAGTTGATTAAAATTACCATAACAAAGAATCTATGAAAATTCAGAAAAAGTCAGGAAATAAAATTATTTCTTGATTCTCCAGACAATTAGGTAAGTACTTACTTAAAGTAATTGTTTGGAGAATACGTAGGTACTACAAAAAATCAATCATGTACGGGTATATTTTTAACTTCCAGACGTTTAATTAAATATATCTGAGTAGAATAGAGTAGATAAGTTTTTTATAATTCTCTTCCTCGAAGTCAATTTAATGGCCCAATGCAGCAGAATGACCACGTAAAACATTAAATCACGTTCTATATTTATATGACAAATATACGATTATTATTTGATTCATTCTGAGATATTTCAGTACTCAGCAGGGAACAAAAAGGTCACTTAAAAACATCTGTTCTCGCCCCTTACGGTTGAAATTTGAACTAGAATTAATCAATTGAACTTTTGACATTCAAATATACATATACACTCTCAAATTATAAGTACACGTAAGTATAAAATTGTAAAGGGTCGAAAGCAGTGGTCGCATGGGTGCGTGACCTAAAAATCTATGATAAGCGTGAATAAACCCATTTTTGCATAAAGGCATTTTGTGATTTACGGCGTTCATTTCCATGATGAACTATCAAATTGTAAGAAATATGAACCAAAACTCATAATATTGTTACCTACCAACAAGATTACTTTCCAAATTGAAATATCGGATATAAGGAAGTGTATTTTGCTGTATGCTTATACAGCAAAATACACTTCCTGCATTACAAATGCAGGAACCTACTATACATCTAACGTCGAAGTACACACTAATAAATAATTAAAACAACTTGATGCACACAAAGAAGTGTATTACAAAAGAACAGACTAATGTACGAGTAGTTAATTAACCACATGCAAATAAAATGATCTAGAATTGTGTATATTTTTCTTTTATAAAGCCGGACGGATAGAACGTAGCTTAATGACAAGACTAAGTCGGTGTAGGTAATCTTTTTGCTGCCGATTTATGCCGATAAATGTGTAATATCTATTGCTGCAACGGTATCCGTCAAGGATTTGATTTATTTTTTAATTATCTGGCAACGTTTTGCATTCCCTACTGAGGTCTACCTCAGACTGCAGAAACGTTGGAGAACAAGAATAAAACGCAAATAAGACAAAAAGTGATGAATTGAACTATTTATCTCGTAAATAAATCCAATGTCCGTGAATTCCCTTGAACTTTACTTAACTTGAGTAACCTATCAAAAGTCAGGAAGTGCTGTAGATTGCGACGAGGTTGCTTTATAAAGTTATGGTTCTACAGGGTTCCATATTTTAACAAAAGTTAATAAATCACAAACAAAAACATATTGTAATTCTCACGACAAATTGGAAATCTATTATTTCTATCGACTTGGATCATTATGCCGTAATGATAACACAGTTTGACACAGTTTTTCTAACATAAATATATTTTTTTTTTAATTCCTTATTCTATTGTTGGAAATACGTTTCTTAGTACTAGTGTGATTACTATTTTCATGTGCCCTCGTTCTTAATCGAGTAAAAGGAGTTAATTACATTTATGTATGATTAATATTCTAGATTAAATGTTTCCCTGGAGTCCCATTCTTGGGTTCAACCATAACAACAACAAATCTATGTACAGTTCCACTGCTGGGTATAGTTTTCCACTCCATTAAAAGTGATTAGTTAGGCTACCTAGTTAGCCGGTATAGCCCGCCACGTTAGCCTATCGCTTTTTGGTAGACTTCATGCGCCATGGAGAAAATCTCCAAGACATTCAGGTTAATAATAATAAAATTAATATTATTATTATATATGTATGTTCGTATCATTAGTAAATATATTTTATTTCCCCCACAAAGATAGGAAGAGTAACACAAAAATTTGGCACGGAGGTATTTTTAGCACTAAGCCTATAAAAAAATTTATAATAACAAATAACTTCGTTATTTAAAAGTTATTAATAACTGTCAAACTACACCTGACAATAAATCGTATCCCTTATAAAAAATAAAAATCATTACTAATACTATAAATAGATTTAATCTAAGGGATCATTGCATTATCAAGTCTCGCTGTAGTGAAGGCTGACACTGCGCTGATCAGCAATTAAACCAAGACTAATGAGAATTCAACTAAGTACTTCACGAGTAGTGTATGTATGTTCGTATCATTAGTAAATATATTTTATTTCCCCCACAAAGATAGGAAGAGTAACACAAAAATTTGGCACGGAGGTACTTTTAGCACTAAGCCTATAAAAAAAATTATAATAACAAATAACTTCGTTATTCAAAAGTTATTAATATTATTATTATAAAAATTAAAAATCATTACTAATACTATAAATAGATTTAATCTAAGGGATCATTGCACTATCAAGTCTCGCTGTAGTGAAGGCTGACACTGCGCTGATCAGCAATTAAACCAAGACTAATGAGAATTCAACTACTCGTGAGCTTCTACAGTATTACCAAGTAGTTTAATTTTATACGAGTCTCATTAAAGAACTAGTAAACTAGTTGCAAATGCGGTTGCTGATTGTGAAGTATTGACTTGGATTCTCAGATCTAGCAGTGTTAATCGATTTTTCTATTAGAAACTTCTCAGCAGCAACTTGGGTTTGCCAAGTTGCCCGGTTATAGAAAAAAATATAATGTACAAAATACTAAGGAAATCTATAAGGATAACATATTTAGACAATAGGTAATTTTTTGGTTCTTGAACATTTTCTATGTTAAGATTTCGAAAGTTTTAAATATTTTGATAGAAATATTCGACCTCGGGCCAGATTCGAACTGGCATCCTTCGGTCCCGTGCAATATTTCTTACACAATGTATAAGTTATTTCTATTAGTAGTTTTTCCAATAATTTAAAACTAATATAGACCACCTCTAATAGGTTATAGGTATATGCATTTTATAGAAATGTGAAGCCGAGACTTTATAATATTTTAGGTGAAATAGAACTTATTAGTGAACTATACATATAGGACATATAAATATTGTTTAACCATCACATCTCTACAGACACTTATTACGAGCTTTCTTGTCGCCGATTAGACTAAACAATTAAGTAATCTCTAAGAATGTATGTGGTAATGACCTAATTACCTGTGTAGTAGGATCCAAAATGAGGATTCTGGCTATAGCTATGGCACAAAAGCGTTGTATTTATTGCATTGTTCGTTTCGGAAAACGATTTGTCTGCACTTATGTGACGAGCTGTAAGAACTCGCGTCCCACTGCTTGCTTCGCTCGACAAATCCATTTTAACTTTAACTAAATCACTCAAATGTTGGAAATTGTTACCGTCGTTTACTTATTAATTTGTATGCGAACTTTTATTCATTCATGTTCGTTTAGTTGTAAGCGTAATGTTTCACTGGTATTTTAAATTTTCGCGCGTCATCCGCCTTCCACGGTTGGTGCGGGCGTCGTTACGAAGGCATTTGATCATACTGCCAGCCACCTAGCTAGCAAGCCCGCGGTCGCTGCATGTTGCGTTCACTTTCTTTCGACATTTTAGTGGCTTGTCTGCGCAACACCTTTAGTGTTGTCCAAAATACCAATTTTCTCTTTATAAACATGACCAGTAGATCTTAGCACCAAAGCCCTTTATCGACTTTTGATACTATGCGTCCAAATAATAGCTCAGAATAGTTAATTTTCCCTGATATCAGAACATTCAGCCGCCAAGATAGTACGTACTGATAACATTAACTAATACAACGATAAGATTAGACCATATTTAATTATTGTATGTTTTAACAACGTAAATATTATGACTAGATTTCTATTGTTGCAATTCCAGTGCTATTCAATAAATAACTAGAAGTATTGTTATAAGCTATTACAATTATTAAAGCTATCGCAATTTAAGTAAGAATAGAAGCAATTGCCGCTAAAAAAGCAAACATATAAAGGCTAACATGCGAGTTAGAGTGGTGTTTATCGAAACAATAACACCAAAAATGCTTTCGCTTATCGATAGCGAAACCGTCGACGGTGCACATCACTACAAAAATAACGATGAGGTAACACCTTAGTAACATTAAAAACCGCCAGGTAATATCTAACAGGGTAGCTTCATGCTCTGCTTGTAGCTTAGATTGCTATCACTATTAGCATTATAAACCATATACATGTGCCATTTGACATCTAATAAACCGAACCGATGCAATAATACGATATTAATATGTTGGTATGTAACGTGGGTGCCTAACAGCTGAGTATGTAGCAAAACTTTCTCTTTTTATAATATTGTTTTAAACGAATTCCTCAATTTTGTTATTCTGTAGTCAGTTATAGCATAAATTTATAATGAAGTACATACCATCAAGCCTGTCGTTCCCGAAGGATTAGGCAGAGGTGTACTAATGTACACCCACATTTCTACAGTATGTTTTTAGGTGCCATGTAATAGGGGGCGAGCCTATTGCCATCTACCAGGCACGAATCCAAACTCCGAGATGCTACTGACAATTTAATAGAAAAATCAATAACAATTTGCTCGACCTGGGAATCGAACCCAAGATCTCTTGCTCAGCAGTCGTCCTTTACGACTACTCGGCCAACGAGGCAGCTGATAATGAAGATATAACTATAAACAAAAACAAAGTCCACACAGATGCGATTTTTTAAATTTCTCTTATTGACATATTATTAGGCTGAAAAATATCATGAAATTAAATAAAACAAGATTACCTATTGATAGAATAATTTATGTTCATAGATTAATAATTAATATTGATAAAACCTGTGTAATAATAAAATGCTTTCAAAAGTTTATCTGAATAGTATTTGAATTACTTATACACTCAGAATATGAATAATAAAGTAACACTTTGATAAATAATCTTTTAAAACGACAATAAATAATAAATATCCTAATAAAAACATCATGTCACATAATAAGATACCTGAGCTACTTTACTTGAAATATTAGGGTACGTATGAACTTATGATATTGGTGGTGACAATCGCTTCTTACGGATATAATCCGAGGCCGGTCGGGACAAAGACGAAGAATGGAAGAGAGAAGCATCTTCTTGTCTCCCGACCAGCGAAACGCGGTGTTTGAAGCATACATATAACTGCCTCGTTGGTGTAGTGGTTATAAGTGCGACTGTTGAACAAGGTCTGCGTTTCGATTCCCAGGTCGAGCAGTGTTATTGGATTAGAGGAGACCCGTGCCCAGCAGTGGGACAAAAAAGGGAATCGATGATGATGAAAATTACAACTTATTCTTACATGTTTGTGAATATTTTCTTACATTTTCCGTCGCCCGCCGTCCTTCTATCTGAACAAAATATTCTGGCTATATTGGAAGAAAAGACCATGCTCAGCATTTTAGCCACTGATAGCGACGAAGATTTATAGATATTAATTTGATAATAATTAATATTTCTGGATATTATGACTAAGCGCCATCTAGTTCCGAGCTAAGAAACGATGCTTGTGTTACGGACACTAACTAGTAAGTTAGTTGATATAACTACATTGATAAAGACATCAGAGCCATCTAAATTTGTTTGCGCCTACTGTTATAATAGTTTATCTACTCGCCACTAGATTGCACTGCCCATTCTACTACGATTTTTATTTTTAAATTTAATTGGCTATGTCATTTTGTTTATGGTGACTGGTATTAAAAATAACAATATGTGTGCATGTAATTTAGTTATACATAACTTTACATTAGCGACTTAGCATGTTCATTTTTTATAACATAATTTAGGTATAATGTACAAAATTAGAAAAGAGAAATACCTATGTAGATTTTAAACATGATTTGTAGTTTTATGTAACGTAAGCACCTACTTAAAACTTATATAATTTAAAATCAAATGTAGTACAAATCTTGTTGTATGTTGTTGACATATCGATTACTCATGATTAATTTATGAGGTAACAAAATTCTAAATAAGTAATTTAGCATTTTGGTTGCCGACTAAGTACCTGCGCGTTACCTACCTAAAACGTGTGAACATAAAAATTCTTACTACATAAATCGGTTAGAAGGTAAATATAACTGAACTGCGCCTTTAAAAGTATTAACCGAACATAGACGTAAAGGAATGAGGATAATGTCGTCAAACCGCATGGTTGATATTATACATACTTAATTGTAATTTAGAGTTGGAAGCACAAGACAAGACAAGAAGATGTATTTCTCTACACTATTTAGGTATTATCTAATAGGAATTTTGTTGTAATTACGTGACGAACCTTGGTCCTAAAAGTTTTAATTTAACGTGTAAAATACCAAACGTTAAACTACTGTCGTGTTTTCATTCATGTAATTATAATATAATAATTAGACACATGTAGTTATAAATAAATCGAAGATACTACTATTCAATAGAATTAGAATGTTACTATTTCAGATTTAATAAACTGTGTGAATAATTCATAAAGGTAAGTAAGGTGAAATAAACACTTGTTACGTTCATGATGCGTTATAACTATTTTAATATGCCTAGGCACTAGTTATTATAATATAACAGAGGTCGTTTTAATGCTCGCAACTAAGTCTAATTAATAAATCGCATAGATGAAGATCTTACACAAAACACAAAGAAAATAGTTTTTTATTTTTTGTAAATATGGTATAATTTATAAACCCAGCTCAAATAATATCTTTTAAATCAATTAAAGTTAATGTTTCATACAAAGTCGGTAGGTAAAATGTTGTATTACGTAAGTAATCAGTAACAAACACTAACTGAGATAAACAATTTTGTTTGATAACTCCACGTTGTTCTATTCTGAAACAAAATAAATGTAGAAGTGTGTATATTATCTGTATTTGAAGGTCAACGTAGAGGAAGTTGGAGTCTCCCAATACATACAACTGCCATCTATATTTACAGATATATTTATATACGCCTGTTAATTTCAATTATTGTATTAAATAATATTCCGTATAGTTGATTATCACATCTGTAATAAATAATATTTGGCATATTAGATTTACTGCATTATACATAATATTATATTTTCCATTCTATCATAATACATATATATAAGGCTTAGGATTAGGAGCCTTTTTACTACATGACTGTTTATAATGGTAATTTATTTTTCTAATAAAAACGTTGTCAAACAGTAATCTGGCGTTTTAGTACACGTATATGTATATTTTGGACTATAGTATAGGGTACTAACAGTAATAAGTACTGAATAGTTTGTGATCTAAATGATAAAACCTACCTACCGAAAATCTTTTTGTAAAATGACACCATCAGTGGTATAAAAAACGTTGTTACAGAAAGCAACGGTCGTACTATTTAGAAGTCAATGACTTCATGTGGAAGTCATTTCTATATTACTCTGGTAATGAGGTACTCCTATGGGTTGAAAAACTGCTCACATCCATAGATTGCTTTGTTTTTAATAATATTTAAATTGCTAATTTATCCATCAAACTAGTTTTTAAATAAGCACAGGTTCTTGTTTTTATTGTGCTATTTTTAAATTTAATAGGTAGATACATAATCATCACAATACATCGTAATAACTTTACGTGATCATAGTCTGGAAAAATACTGAGGGCATTGTCCGTTTTTAGTTTTGCTTCACCCACACGAGAATTGACGAGACACGTAGCTACTTATTATGTATGTAGATACTCATCCGTACACACCAACGTTACCAACACATAGTTTAACTGCTGATACATCAATTAACGTTTTAACTATAATTAGCCATAAAAATAATAATCTTCGCAACCCATTAAAAAAATAAAATTAACTCAATAAATAATTATATTTGGTGGGTATTACTTTTGTTTAATCGATATCATAATTCTGAGTAACAGTAACTGTTTATTTACAAAATCAAGTTCGTCATTAGTTACTCGTCATACATTTAAAGTTAATAATAATGATCGTGACTATAAGCGTTACTCATACTTCCTATTGCCATATCATAGGTACAATATTTATTAATATTTAAGGTAAGTACACATCGAGTGAGTGATAGGGACCCTACCTGTAGTCTCTTTATTAAAATCTTTTCATGATTCTACTAACCTGTCAGTCGACTAGCTAAACCACTAACACAGAGATAACACCGTTCACTGTACCTACAGACATATCGAGTCGGTCTTGTGTTTATTTACGTCCATTGTATTGTTTGTATACAGCCCGGCACGGCTGCGCATCAGACTACGTCATCCGCCCCCCCTCGCCCCCATTCCCCCGCGGAGGCCTGTCTTTCCTACGCTGGGGTCGGGTTGGCTCACTCGCTCATTCATTCGGCATTCGCAAACGTTGTTGCTCGCCGCCCACCGTACCGGTGAGATTTCTAGTCCCTTACTTAATCAATCTTCAATTTCTAACCGTTCTATCCTTCACTATGTTGAAAGAGAAGTCCAGATATGAGAATCGTCCTTCCTCTGAAGAACAGAGTCGTCCGTTAACTTCAAGTAGATTACCTGCTATCGAAGAACTCACCCTTGGCCTGAAACAAAAGCTTCACCTGCAAGCCCGAGCTCGAGCTGCACCTTACTACATTAGAAAACAAGAACCAGTTGATCTAGTTGAAAGATTATTGGAGCAGCGTGCCCTTGTCGCCGAGGCTGTTCGGAGATTACAAGAAAAAAAACAACCGTGTCATGAAATTTCTGTAGATTCATAATTTATAAACAAAACATTTTAGTTGTGAAAGTGTCGAACGTGTTGTGAAATCGCTTGTGTGTAAAAAACGTGTCGGGTTACAATGGTGCTATATGCGGAGAGCATGCAAGAAAGAGATAGCCACCAATGACGTGTCCCGTACGACACGAGTCACGAGAACGAACCAAAATGGCCGCGCGTACTCTACAATCATAATATTTATTCTTCGTTTATAGTGACCTTAACTGATCATGATCAAAGTACTGAATGACGTAACTAGCCTTTAGTATTGTAATGCATTCTAATCTAAAGTACTTATTTCTATAATAATTAAAACTAAATGTTGTGTTAAGACATAAATTCCATCTTATTAAATTAGCTAATGTGAAGTATAATTCAAGAGCTTTAACTATTGTTTATATAATTATTTAAACTATGTCTTTCATACCTACATACATGTTTTTTCATTTAAGTGGACTGCTTTATTAGATTTAAATACCTCTCTGCAATTACATCTTCGTAAGAACTTATGGCTGATAATATAATTCGTTAAATATTTATAAAACTGGTAACAAAATATTTAGTGTACCTACTCGCAATTAGGTCATTTTAGTGTTATGAAGACTTTCAAAAAGTGATTGTAGAGATAACAGTACATGTTTCCTCTGTAACGAGTACAGTTACTTCCTCGCATGTGGTAGTTTAAGGAAAAGCCATTTTTGTTGCACAGTGCGATTTCGAGAATCACCTTCTTGTTTAGACAGAAAGTGCAACTTAGACAATTTGTAGTTTCATAAAATTCCTATCTAGCTAATATTAAATTTTATTTCAACAATGTAATAACTATGTACAATTGTACCAAATGTGGTATAAAAACCATCATTATATTACATGTATTACATGTGTGCATGTTTTAGTGCATTTTGTGATTTTTAGGTAGTTTAATTTATCGTCGATTGTGATTTAGGTAAGAGTTAAGTAATAAAAGGGATGAATTTCAAAAAATAAATTTTTTGAATTAAGTTCTTGAATTTTAGCTGTACAAAGTAAATAATAAATAGCAATCTACGAAACCTTTCAGTGTTAGGATCTATTTTCGTCTATTAAAAATTTGATGATTATAATGATTTATTTTTATTTATTTAACCTATAAATAATAGTTTTCAACATATTTATATTTATTTATCTCCCACCGCGTGGTATAAATAGTGTGTAGCACATGCTTCAATAACCGTGCCTTTTTGTATACGTAGGTAAGTATCATGTCAGAAACAATTAAAACGTAAGACTTGTTGCAGTTCGCTTGCATTAGGGGATTATGCGCTATGCAAGAAAAATATCAAATTAATTATTTTTGGTGTTTGTAATATCCACTATTTCACACCCCGTCTCTCAAAATAGTGGGTTATATTTTTGCAACTGAATTAGGCATGTATCGAAAAAGTCACCACATAAAAACGTAATATATTGTTATGAACTAATAAAAATAATCGTTATCAACTATGTTGATTTGTTTACAATATTATTATGACTCCCTCCCAGTTAATTCTTTTCAACGGCAAATTTTTTGTGGTACAAGTAGCGTCATCTAGCGGTGAATAGTAATAAGATGCCCTCTTACTTATAGATGGTGTATAATACTTATTCGTATTTTCCGCCCTCTATCGCTAAATATGTTTGTTCGCCATCATAGATTTATTTTTAATAGAAAATTAAGATATATCAAAATAACCAATCACGAACTTCCAAGTCTGTTGCTATTAACCGGGCACGTATCCAAACTCCAAGCTGCTACTGGGAATTTCATAGAAAAACCCTGCTCACTGCCTGGGAATTGAACTACACGACCCCTAGACCAACGAGGCAGTTGCGAAAAACTAAATAAAATGAGAATTTAGTGATTATGTTAGGGTTTCAACTTTAATTTGGTCCTTGTCAAGTAGTGTTAAGACATTTGCTATTTGAAATTGGAAGAAAAGGGCCATGCAAGCTATACCTAATATTCTATTGTGTCACTTGCTATAATAAATCATCGAGAAATATTGGTTTCATGTGCGTAGTCGTAGCGGAATGTTATCAGATTTATTGATTTGAGTTTTATAGATAATTAGAGCATAACGTCGTATAAATGTGTAAGAAAACTGGAAGTTTATGTATCCAACAATTATTAATATAATCGTCAATAATATTGTCCGCTAAAAGAACACCATCACAATAACCCAACCTTTAGGAACGAGAATAAAATGTACATAAATTATAGACTATAGTATAACGAGAGGTATCTATTAAAAAGAACATTGTATAGATAGGTACATGAAATTATTTGTGAGCTCTAATGATGATTTCTTTACGGTTAAGTGCATGCCTGTATTTGTTTTTATACATATTACAGTACCTATGTTTATTGTTAATTATTTAAGTGTAATTTTTGTGAAAGCTATACCTAATAATAGTAACAGATGCTATACACAGTAACATAATATTTACTGTACTTCAAATATGAGCTACTGGACAACCTCTCTAAATGGTTAATTAAATCTGACGTAAAACTGAGATTTATCTATGCTTTTCTCGGACTTCTCGGAGCAGTCTATATTGAATGTCTCTCCTATCTACTTATAAGGACCGGCAAGGTCACAAATTACAAACGTCAAACTCCGCCGTGCCCGCGAAATCCCAAGAAATCATCACCAGTGAAATAAACCCCAACATTAAATCAGATTTTCTAAACTACTAGTTTATAAAAAAAGGTTCCTATCCTATATAAATAACCCAAACAAAAAAGATAACTGGGTTCTGGTAGAACCTGCTTGAAAGAACCCTATCATTATTGTTTTTGAAATCAACAATTCTAGTAGCTTCTTATTTAATATCTTAGGATCAATTTACGCCAGTATCAAGCAAAAGTTAATATTCTAATAATCGTCTTACACAACATATCAGGCAAAGGGCGTGCTGGAGCGTGCGCTGCTGCACAAGGGCCAATTATTTACCGCTCGCAGCCATCTCAACTAGCCTCAACTAGGTCGTCCACTACGTTTTCTCCACTTTAGAACCTTTCTGCCTTCTTTCTTTTCTCATCTGTAAAAGTAATTGTCGTACGGTGTGGTCTTCTACACCATACGAAAATTACTTTCCAAATAATTATTTTTTATACTATAATATTTAATCACCCAAATTCAATAACAAAAATAATGTTCATTTTAGATTGATTTGTTGAGAGAAGTGCGTGTCACTAGTGGTGAGTGGTAATGAGAAACATTCAACATTGCATTCTAACTTAAAAAGCTTGTATTCATGCTAATTTAGTAATAAAAAACGCGGCTGCATTAGAATGGCAACTGACAGCTACCTATCAAATATCTCTTGCTGACACTCCTTGAGTCTCTTGACAGTTAATAATTCACAGAATAAAAATCTAAATATTATAATGTTTATTCCGTACATATCAAATTACCAAAATCGCCAACGGCCAAATACTTTCCGAGATTTATAATGTACAAAATAATTTTTCAGAAGTAGACTAACCCGGAATCGATCCAATTGGCACAAGATTGGAGTAGATAGAGATACACTAAATGCTTGTTAATCAACTTGTTATTCATTTTCTTTACATTTTTACATCACTTTACAGTAAATGGAACCCTAAAAGATGTTGATTGCTGAGTTGAAATATAAACATTACAATTTACAATGTAAATTATCTTGTGATATACTACCAGAGTGTACTGTGAATTAATATAAATGTTAAATAATAGATATGTCATTAATTTAATAAGCAAAAAATGTATAGTATCACATAAGTTACTTGACAACAAGCACAATTATTTCAATTTCGTACGTCGTAATATTTATCAATTGCGAACTTCGCGCTTATCGTCACAAAAGTTTGCTTTAAACCAGCTGGCAACAAAGCGAACATTCAGACCGTTCAGTATCACTTTGTCAGCGAAAATGGCAGCATCGTGGTGTATGGGGCCCGGTACTTTAGAAGTGCCTCTGTCCTTGTTTGCTAAAAACAGGAACCGTCTGGCTGACAATTTAAAGAGTGGACAAGTAGTGGTTTTACAAGGTGGGGAAGACGTCAGCCACTATGACACCGACATTGAATATGTGTTTAGACAGGCAAGTTTGCATTTCAACCTAAATATCTATGTAAATTATTTATCAGTTTCATATTACTTACATCTACTTGTCTGGGTTCAGTCTCAATAAATGAGTGGTTTTGTGTGATACCTGTAGATTGGTATGTAGATATAGGAGTAAATCAAATTATTGTTTAGTAGGCGATAAATTTGCACCTACTATGCAGATTAAAAAACTATTTAAAATAGTAGTAGTTTATTGCAGAAACTTTTTACAGTAGTACATCCATATGGACCTCCTTTTAAGTAAAGAATTAGAAAGTTTACGAGATCTTCCTTTGTTGAACTCAATGTCTTATCTGATATTTTAAGGTGAATATCACAATTAGCTACATGTATTAATATGGGGATGTGAGTACCAGAACTACCTACTTTTATTTATAGTCACTTCATATTACAACTGATGATAATAATGTGTATATGTCACTGCATATCCAATGCTCTGGCGGCATTGTTAATATTGGAATTAATTTGTAGCGTTTGAGTTAAAAGTTGTTGAGAACAACAAAAACAAAATTGAAGCTACGAATTAATAATATATAATATAATATAAATAATATATAATAAAATATATAATATAAATAAATTAAGGTTCATAATATAGAGTAAAAAACCTTTTCCATAATGTAATAATAACATCAGAAAAGAATTTAAACAACATTATTAGTCACTTTACTGTGATCACTGATCACAGAAGTACTACTATAAAAATTTAATATTCTTCTTTATTGTACCTTCATTTATTTTTACTTACACCACTAACTTCTTTTACCCTTTAACCACCACGGTCGTCTATACTCGACAAATCAGAAAGTGCTCACGATGCTTTTATCGGCAAATGTCGTGCAAGGAATTTTTTTTTACTTTATTGATGTGGCGGTCAAAGGGTTAAAAAGTCAGCTAGGCTTTACACCTCTGCTGAAATCTATCTGGAAAATACATATTATAACATTGTAATTAGTATTTTATAATTATACAGGAAGCCTATTTTACCTGGATTTGTGGTGTCCGTGAGCCAGGCTGTTACTTTGTACTGGATGTTGGCACAAGAAAGGCCTACTTGTTTGTGCCCCGCCTACCTGAAGATTACGAAATCTGGATGGGCAAACTACTAACCTGTGAAGATTTTAAAAAACTGTATGCTGTTGATGAAGTACATTATGTTGATGAGGTAAATTGGATACAAATGAATTTTAATCGTTCAAAAAAAGTAATTTATTTAACATTAGAGATTGTTGATAAAAATTTGCTATGTATTTATGAGCCGATGCACTAGTTTGACAGGGTTGTTTCAATAAAATTGAGCTATAGTTTTCCATTGTAATTTGTCTTTGGTTATAAAAATTAACCATTTCTATATTTCAGCTTCAAAGTGTCCTGAAAAGCTTAAATCCAGAGAAATTATTGACTTTGGTAAGATGAAATGTTTAAATTTATAATTAATTATATTATGAATATGTTATTTACAGTTAATATATATTTTTTTTACATTACAGAGTGGACCTAACACAGACAGTGGATTAACGGCCAAAGAAGCATTATTTGAAGGAATTGATGAGTATGTATAACATATTAATGTCTGATTTAAAAAAATCTATTGATTATTAAATATTATAACATAAGCTGCTGAAGATAACGAAATCATAAAATATTGTTCTTTGAAATCTGGAAACCAAAGATTAGTAAGATTTTAAAATTTAGGATAGCAATATTTCTGTTGCTTATTAACAATGCTGCCACTCTGTTTGCTCTAGTTTACGCTGATAGATGTATGGATAATTTAATTGTTTTTTTTCTTTTCTAGATTCAAAGTCGACAACGACACTTTATTCCCTATCATTGCAGAGTTGTGAGTATATCTTTGTTAATATTCAGATAATGATTAAGTGATATAGGATTGCCGAGACATATACCTAGTACCTAATCCTTTTATTATCTTTAAACGCTGCTTATGTAAATGCAGTTATCAATCTTATCATAGTAATATGATTGTTTTCTTTTCAATGACGCGTACTTAATAGTGTTTCAATGCGCTATAACTTGTTGATATAATTGTCCATTGTGTTATGAAGTCAGGTAAATTAAATGAATCTACTAACGTCCGCGGCCGCACCTGCGTTGTACGAATGCATGACACTGTTTCAAATACTTTTTTTATTAATTGAGGGGAATTCTGCCGACCGGTTGTATGCTGGATCTTATACAATTTTTTTTGCATGCCCAGTCACCACCCATGTCCCTACAACTGCAACTCCTGGAAGCTAGGATCAACAGCAGTAACGTCCTTGTTTTTTAAAATTAATATCCACTCAAGACCCTTCCAATAGCCATTAGTTAGAACTTCCCAATCCACTGCGACTTCAGCTTATTAATCCTTTCAGCTATGTCGGCAACTCTAATTTTTCTACGGATCTCCTTACTCAAGATTACTCTCGAGTAACCTTGAACTTCCTTATGATGACGCCCATTATGAGTAGGTACCCTTAAATCAGATTTTATATTTGTGAAGTCGCTGTAATCTGCATACACTGAACGTTAACGCATTTCTTTTATCAGTTTGCTTTCATATCGGTCTTCGGTTTGCAGTATGACAAGGTTTTTTAAATGTAAATACCTGTAGCTAACAAGGCAGCTTCCTATATAATTGGTGTCCTCTTATGTATTGATGCCGTCTAAATTAATATTATCATTTTAATAATGCCTATCTCGCCACACAAATGTAATATATTATGGTCTAAGTAGGTAAACAGATAATACATTATCGTTTTTGTGATTTGACTATGAACCTGATACTTTTGTTATCTCAAATCATTAATCTAAAATAGATATACGTATGTAGTTCAGTATTTTATCTGCTGTATTTGCATTTGTGAAACATTGTTAATTGTTTATATTATTTTCCATAATGGCAGTTTCTATCTAGACTAGTCCTGACGTTACCCAGACCACCAGACGTTATGTAGAGCTGAAAAGCCCTTTGTATTTTAGGCTTATTAGACTGCTGAGGCAAATAATATTTGTTAAGACTGGATAGGGATGTTCATATATATCATCATCATCATCATCATATCAACCGTTAGACGTCCACTGCTGGACATAGATCTCCCCCAAGGATCGCCACGACGACCGGTCCTGCGCCTCCCGCATCCAGCGGACTCCAGCGACCTTAACCTTAACCGACCTTCATATATATAAAAGGTCGTATTTATAATAGCACAATACGATAGTAGAATTAGTCTTAGTATTGGGTAAAATTGTTTTAAACATTGTGGTATATGAAGCAATTCTCCCCAACTGCTCCATTACCCGAAGGGACAACCAGGGTCGTTGGGATGTACCCCTATACCTCCGTCTGATCTATTTCTCAACGGGTCATCGATTAGACCTCCGCTCGAACCTCCGATTCGAAAATTTTGGAACCGATGTCGAAACCGGAGGTCTAATATCAATCGAAAGTTCCGATTTTTTGGAACCGGAGTCGAACCTCCGTAACTTCCCTAATTTGTAATGTTTGCGCCGTAATCATCGTTAATGTTGCGTCCCGCTTGTGAAGAGGCCGACCTTCACCGAACTAGTGCATGGTTGTCTAAAAAATTCTGTCCAGATTCGATTAACAAATAAATTACATAACTATCTTTTGAATGGACTGTCCGATATGAATAATTCAAAAAGTAAAATACAGTTATTAAAACATAATCTCTCTTGAATAAGTCTTATTTGGATAAGGGTGATTACCAAGATATGGATAGCATGGTATGATATGGTCAGCATTTCTTTTAACTTTTAAAATGTAAAGAAGTAGATATAGTGACGTAACAACAATAGTTGGACATGTGGTATCGTGAGGTTTTTATTTGTACATAATGACGTTTTTTAATATTTTAGAACATATTTTTATTCTATCTTCAATAGTTACCACATCGCACGCAACGGAAGCTCTCAAAGAGGAATATTTCTTCCCATTTTTGCAACATTTTCCATTTATGCTCCGCTTTTATTGGCTGTAACGTGATATTATATGCCTATGTCACTCGGGGATAGTATAGCTTCCCAACAATGAAAGAATTTTTCAAATAGGTTCAGTAGTTTCGGAGCCTATTCAATGCAAACAAACAAAGTAGTATAAATAAAGTGAAGCAATAGTGTGTATTTAATATGTTTGCAGGCGCGTTATCAAAACTCCAGAAGAGCTTGAAGTGCTGAGATACGTGTGCAAGATATCATCCGATGCTCATAAACAGGTCATTAATAAATATTTTTTTAGACCTTCATAGATATATCCTTACATCTGTCTGCCCGTCAGGTCAATTTAAACCCTCTTTCTCAAGAATACGGAGAAGTATGGTAATACAAAACAAACCATACAAATTAAAAACTTTTCCATTGACTCCTGGGAATATAGAAGTTTGAAATTTATTTTTCATGTGATACAACTAGTATCACATTAAAGTCGCCAATAAAGAAAAAAAGAGTACTTTCTTGACCTAGAATCTTAAATGTGCATGTCTATTTAAGAGCAAAGTGTAGTATGTCTGTCGTAGAACATTTGATTTCCTAGTTATTATTTAAACACTAACAAAATGACATTGTTCGTGATCAGGTGATGCTATACGTGAAGGCGGGTCGCAAGGAGTACCAGTGTGAGTCGGTGTTCCTGGACCACTGTTACCGCGTGGGAGGGTGCCGCCACGTGTCGTACACCTGCATCTGCGGCTCGGGCGACACCGGCGCCACGCTGCACTACGGACACGCCGCCGCGCCTAACACTAAGATCATCTCTGACGGTGACATGTGGTCAGTATTTTTTTATGGCGATTACTTACTAACTTTCTTCGTCTGCGTGCAATTAGTAATTTCGTTTAATGTGCTTTTTCATAAATCTGCTTATTTGTTTCTTGCCCTTTAAGAAATTTTCTATTCCACAAAACTCCCTCGTTTTCGACCTTTCAAGGATAATTTCGGAAATAATGATTCCCGGGATAAAATGTCTTATGTCCTTCCCCGGGGCTCAAATTGTCTCCAAATTTCTTCTAAATCGGTTCAGCGGTTAAAGCGTGATGAGGTAACATACGGACGGATTAGTATGTCGATCGTATCTATTTCGATTGCCACTGCCTCTGCAGTTGCGAGGAGTCCTTCTCAATAGTTCAAACAACCTAGGAAGCCTGTATTTAATCCCCTGTTTTTTTTTCACGTGTGCCTTACTTCCCTTATTTTTTTGCCTTTAATAACTTGAATACCTCACTGTAACTATTACATACAAATATATAACCGTGCATTTTTTTCCATTTAATTAATCAATAAATATGATATAATATGTAAAATTATAAACATAATTGCAGCCTGTTCGACATGGGAGGAAACTACGCGGGGTATGCCGCTGACATAACGTGCTCGTTCCCCGCCAACGGCAAGTTCACGGAAGACCAAAAACTCATCTACGAAGCGGTGCTGGCTGGCAGAGACGCTGTTATCAGGTACTTGTTTAGACGTTTTAATGTAATAATAAATACGTGCAATCAATATTGCCCATTACTATTAGTATAATACTGATCTATCTACTGTCCTAATGACTAAATATAACACTGATGCAACTTATTACTTTTATCGTTTTTCAAAATATACAAACAGGTACCCTTTAGCAGATAATTACGAATTCGGAACGCAATTTGTATGTGTCAGATAACTTAACCCGAACATATCCGGAGTTGTTTGAATAGGCCCTTTGTGTCTTCGTAACACAGACAAAACACATCGGGTCGGGGCCTCTCCGTACTTTAGAAAGTATATTAAATCAAACCGGTTGTGAAAAATCCGAAGACCTGTTTAAAAAATAATGTCATTCTTAGAGTATTGAAATTGACGAGAAATTAGTTTATTTTTTTCAAAAGGATCATTGAGATTTAAAAAACTTTATGACTCAAGACTGTCAATCTTATAACTATTGTTCGCCACCAACTTCAGCTGTTTAAATAATAATAAGATTGTCGATATATATGTCATAATTTTGTGTAAATAAGCATATAAATGTTTCAGTACCAAATTTTTCTCCTAGGGAAGCTAAGCCCGGTGTGTTGTGGACCGAAATGCACCTGGCTGCCAACAGAGCCATGCTCGAACATTTGAAGAAAGGAGGCCTGCTGACTGGGAATGTTGAGGAAATGATCGCGGTAAGAATAAGCACGCAATAAACCCAATAAACAGTTACCCACTTTTCTGATTGTATGCTCTTAATAATGTGAATAGGTAAGTGGAAAAACCTTTTTAGTACCTCCTACCCATAAAGTATATTGTGCTCATTTTAAGCGCAAATACGCTTACGGTATACTTTCTGCAGTTTTGTAATGATTTCTTAAATAAACACCATCATTATTTCATTATAATAATGATAATGTAGACAGAAATCTTGGGTGTTGATTAAAATACCATCCAATAAAAAGTAATATTAAGTGTCTCTAAAATGCCAACAGACATGAATTAAAAAAAATTGGACTTACCCACAACTAAACAAATAACTAATTACCAATCTGAAGACTTCATAAGACACTGCCGAAGTGATATATGTTTAAACGTAATAAGAGAGACAACTATCTTATTTGTATAGGTGCCGTCACGAGTTTAGAGCGCTGGCCTTGAATGCGCAGATATCAGTTTTTGGGTCCGTTTGGCGGGGTGGGCGGTGTGCGGAGGGTGAAGCGGCCAGTGCCGGCGCCGTATCTCAATAAATAGTTCCAGTCGCATCCATCTATAAACTTCGACTTCCTTAATTAACGACGATTTTATGGAAGGAATAGAATTATTGCCCAACGATTAGAATTTAAGTTCTTTTAAATATAACTGATTATTTGATTATATGTAGATAGATAGATAGAATATACCTACTTTATTGTACACCAATAATTAAAATACACATTACATTAATTTTATTATTGATTATGTAATATTGATTCTATACGTATCTACAAAAAAATATAAATTATTATTTTTATAAAATAAACCGTGGTTATAGTTTATTTTTCTCTTTTAAAATACCTATATAAAACTTATTTTTCTTTTCCATTACAAGTGACAACTCAAGTTAATTTAACTTTTCTAAAAACACTTCGTAATATATGTGAGCACGAGTGTACGACATGCGCAAGTCTCCCCACTACTTGCGCTCTAAACTCGTGACAGCACCTATACCTTCTCCCATAGAACGGCATCAACGGCATTCTGCAGCCACACGGGCTGGGTCACCTGTTGGGGCTGGACGTGCACGACGTCGGCGGGTACCTGCCGCACTGCCCGTCGCGGCCCACCGGCCCCCTCGCCCGCCTGAGAACTGCGCGCGCGCTCCTCCCCAACATGACCCTCACTATTGAACCTGGCTGCTACTTCATCCCCAGGGTAACTATAACTTCTGTTTTACTTACGTCTGCAGTGTGCTAATCAATAAACAAGTAGATATTTTATTGTAAAATCACTGACCAAGACATCAAGGCAATTTTGTTATGATAAATAATTCATTATAATAGTAGGGGAGCCCACGATGCTAAATGTGGATTTAATCGAGCGTCGCGGAAACCTAATAGAATTGGTAGATTAAATGATAGGAAGAAAAAATGGTCCTATAATGTTTCCACTTTTAGTGGTGGGGGAAGCGTATAAACAGAATTTCAAAATTTTTAAACGAGAAATAGTGACCTATGCGCTTCGGATATTGATATTTTTCATGCGATAATTAAAGTATACAAGTAATCTGACAATTTTCGTGGTGGATTTGCGGAAAAAAAATAGTCCGGCGCTTCATTTTCAAAGGGGGTGTTCAGTGGGTGTTACAAATACTGCCATTTCTTATACTGACGATTTGGGAGTGTACTAAGCTCGCAGCGAATTTTCGATAATTACAAATCTTTGATTTTGATCTTAATTTTTTAACACAAAAAAAACAAAATGCTTTGTATATTACAACCGGCTTGCGGAAATCGTCAGATTATACTTGTTGGTTAATCTGGTTATTATACCTCTAACATAAAAACAACGACCGCGCTTGAGTAAATCCAGTTTTTACAACTTTGTTACCCTCCCACCCATTCAGGTTACACTTAAATCGTCAGATTAGCGAACATGGTACCCCTAAGCAAATAATTAACCTCCCCTATAATAATAAATAAATAAATACTATAATTACATATTGGCTGGAAATCTGAGTTTATGTATAAGCTTTGTAAAACCGTAAGCACATTATTTACACTAAAATGAATGTTTCACGAGTATACCTACGCAGTAACGTAGGTATATCTTAAAATACCTATAATGTTGATTGACCGTTATGTGTTTTTTTTTTCAGCTGTTGAATAGTGCTAAGAATAATCCAGCACAGTCCAAGTTCTTTAACTGGGACGTAGTGGACAGATTCCGTGGCTTCGGCGGGGTGCGCATTGAAGATGATGTGCTCATTACCGAGACGGGCGTCGAAAATTTCACCTTTGTGCCTAGAACGTGAGTAACTGTTGCATCTAACATGCATTTGCAATCTGCAAACTTAGAAGAAGTTTCCTGATTGTATATCTTATTTTAGTTTGCTACGAAGAAAGGACACATCCCATGTTTATTTTCAACTGTAAAACTTAAATGTGTAATACCTTTTTTTTATTTTCTGACAGTAGTTCTGCAGTTCTGTTCTGTAGTACCCATCATAAAATATTCAAAAATATTCTGTTTACAGTGTTGCTGAAATTGAAGAGCATATGTCGAAAGGGGCGAATTTTAATAAGCTACAGTGACAGTGCCCTAGTGACCCACATAATTACATGATATTCTAATATTGTAAAAAATATTGTATAAATATGTATATTTAAGTACAAAGACAGATTTCTATATGAATAAATTGTTTTATTGATCACAAACTGAGTAAAGCTTTTGAAGCAATTTACATGATAAAATAATACTACTAATACCCTTTTACAATATCAATGCTATACTTTTTATGACCCTAAATATCTCAAATAATTTTTAATTATTTTAGGCACAGGTAAGCTGTCAAGCATACACAAAAACGTTTTAGTAGATTTAACTCTACCATTAATTTCTCTAAATATACTACGAATTTTGTATCTACAAAGATGTTTCAATGATGGCACATGATACTGAAGGGACTCAGCAGAAATATTTTGGAAGCTGCTATCTATCATCATTAGCAGTTCATGTTGTACCTGAAAATTATAAAACTATTATACATAATATATTTACAATAAGTTAGTCATCTTTCAAAATTCCAACATGATAAATTGTATAAAATTTACATAAACAGATATCTAACTGAGAATAAAGTATCTTGTCAGGGTAAGTATGTAGTTAAGATAAACTCACTTGTTGTGGAATTATGCCTAATTGACCTTGCTCATACGCAAATTGTAGTAAATCTTCAGGCTCACAATAAAGACTATATGGCACCATGATTGGCATGGAAGGAGGATACAAAGTCAATGATGCTAGGAATGCATCAGGGATACAACAGCCCATATTAAACCCAACCCGTGAACTGTAATCTACATCACACCCGTGCTCTATCAGTATTTTGAATACCTAAAATACACAATAAATATAAACAAATGATTATGTACACTGATAATGATACTGGCAAAAATTAGAAATCATCTATTCAAATTTTTAAGATAATGTTATCTGGAGCCTAATTCTTGTGTCACAGAAGAAAGACAATGAAATATCTGTCCATTCCAAAAAGATCTTGATGATAAGAGGTTGAGAATTCTATTTTGCTTTGACATGATAGACATTTTGGCAACATTCTTTCAATAACATGAGAATTACCTCCTATTTCTATAATCTGATATTCAAATTTTTGCCTTCTAGTTATGTTATTAACTTACTTCAGTAAAACATGATGTATTAACATAATGTGCATAGACTAATGGTGGACATATGTTAACATCTAAAACATTCACCTCCACTCCTCTCATAAGAAACAAGTAAAAGAACTCTATAAACTTCTCTGGTGACTTTTCATATATGTAACCACATATGTTTATATATGAATTTAGTGGCGCATTTGTACGATAGCTAGGCCTGAGATCATCAACTTCATCTAACTCTTTATTAAATGGCTCAGAAAAACTGAAAAATTCTGGCCCTAAATCACTGGCTAATAAGATTTCTAAAATCTCAAACTTAAAATAATGAGGCTTACAGGCATTCAATATTATGTTTTTGTTCAACTTATTTTTATCTGTAATAGTTAATAATGTTTCAAATACTTCTGAACTGCTATCTATACTCAATGCTATGTCTATAGCCATTTCTCCATCATTATTCTTAATATGAGGATCTGCCCCATGCTTCAGTAAGAAATGTATAATATCTTCATTTAGCCCTTGAAGCGCTAATGTTAATGGTGAGTCTCCTGAAGCTGTCACTTGATTTATATCAGTAATGAAAGGATATAGACTTTCAACATTAGGGTAGTATCCCCTACAACAAGCTAAATGGAATGGGGCGAAGCTACCAGGTTCATTTTTAATTTCTGGATTAGCTCCAGCATACAGGAGAGTGATTAAAGCTTCATTCTGAGTGGCAAGAACAGCATCATGCAAGGGTGTATCTCCATCAAAGTCCTGCACATCAATAATGGCACCATAGTTCAACAGTAGTTCTATCAATTCTACACTTCCTTGACTACTGGCAATATGAAGAGGAGTCACACCTTCAGTGCTGCCGTAATTCACAATATCAGCAGAATTAAGTAAAGCAGTGACAGTCCTTAGTGAGCACTTATTTTTACAGGCCAAGTACAATGCAGTGTGGCCTTCATGAGTTTCTGATAAAGGTCTACATCGAGGGTTTTTTAATATCAACAACACACATTCATAATTATCATTATATGCGGCTTCATGCAGACATGTCCACCCTCTGTTATCCACACAGTTAGGATTTATCTTTTGAAGTAATCTCTCCACATTCGCAACATCGTTGTTACGGGCAGCAAGATTAAGGGCGTTTGACGTGGCGGGATTTCGGGAACTAAAATCCATTCCTGCATAAAAAGGGGCATAAATAGAAAATATAGATTCTATTGAATTGGTTTAGGAAAAAAATAGGGGCCTATTCATAAACCTAAATTAAGACTGATTATTAGTAGGTACACAATTCTAAATCAAAATAAAATCTTCAGATATAAACAAGAACTACGAAGTAAAACAGAGTAGGTAAAAAAGGTCATAAGAGGTAAATTATTGTGCAGTTTTTGTATACAAAATAAAATTTTAAGTAAGTTTGTCTATACAATTTGTCAATATTATGACATTGACAAATTCTGTACAGATGTCGTCACAATACAGGATATTATTGATTTAATATTCTACAAAAATAATGATTTGTCATGGAAGGTTGCAAAGTTACAAAGGCACGAGAATTTTTTTACTGCCGTGCAAAACACACTACTTTTCATCTTACTACCACGAAGAATATCACGTCTCCGTGCGGCCCATGCAGTGAATAAATCGGTACTTTTCGGTCCACTTGCCACGAAGAAAAATCAGTTCGGCATTACGTAGAATTTCCAGTAACTCATCAGATGTTAAATTCATATCTTCATCGCTGGCGGAATCACTCATATTTTTTATTTGCCTTCAAATTTATCACAACACGAATGAAAATGATGAGATTAACAGATTAGAATATAAATCGAAAAAAAACGGTTCGTTTTTTTTTTCAAGTGCGTTCTAAAGTAGCACTGTAGAAATTTAAATTCTTAGAATTATTTATTATTAATAGTTTATTATTATATAATTAAATATAATAATAATTTATTATTTTATATTTTATAACGTTAGTACAAATAAAAATAAAGTATTACTGATGAATTGTGAGTTTGTGACATCATGTTTAAAGTTGGAGCAATCCGGTATTAATACTAGCATGAACTATGTTTAATAAGCCTTGACAAAAATAATGGCCCTGGCGGTTGATCAATGTGATATTGAAAAAGACGTTAGAAAAGGTCTCATCATAATCAACCCATTATTGTCCCACTGCTGGGCAAGGGTCTCATCACATTTGAGAGAGATTAGGCTATACTCCACCTCACTAGTCTACTGCAGGTTGGCAGACTTCACATGCCATTGGGAAAATCTCAAGCATGCAGGTTTCCTCACGATATTTTCCTTCACCGTTAGAGCATGTGTGTCGCTTAACTTCAAACTCGGATAAATCCACTCTAACTGGTTCGGAGATATTTAATGAAAAGTGATAATAGTCATAGTTACATGAATTGAAAGGTAGTATTTATTTGGTATGACAACAGTATTAAAGTAAACGATCCTCTTTATTAAATTCCTTAATATTACTCAAAAAATTTATATTAAGATTGGTTGGTTGAAGACTAAAAAAAATGAAGTTTTTTTTTGCTTTTTGGTTTTTGAAGTTGGTTTTTCTTTTTTTTAAAGTTAAATAAAGTTATACACTTACGTGGAAACCATAGACTAATGTATGATGGAAACTAAAACATACCGGTGAACTATGAACACCTCTGCCTAATCCTTCGGGGATATTGGCTGGTACTAAAAAACCCAAAGGGTAGGTACATGCTACAACATTCCGAACGAACCTAATGTAGGTACCCGATAATATAATTATATCAGTCTATAGTAGGTACGCACCAGCTGATTCAAACCATTTTTTTAAGTACGGAATAATCATTCATGGAACGCCTGGGGAGGCGACGGGGTGTGTCGGACTCCGCCCTCAACCCTCCGACAAGGAAACCGTACCCGTCTGCATGTTTTCAGATTAGCAATTTTCCGCGTATGACAACCAACGATATATCGACGACCCAATTAGTACAACGGTAGTTAACACTGCCTTCTGTGCTATGGGTTCCGGGTTCGAAACCCGGTAGGGACAAATGTTTGTTTGTTGAGCATGAGCATTTGTATCAGAGTCATGGATTGATGTATTTACAAATAAAATAAAGTATATATGTACTTAGTATATCAACCAACTAGTATCCGTAACACAAGCCTCGTTGCTTAGCTCGGAACTAGATGGCGCTGTGTCATAATGTCCAGAAATATTTATTTATTATCATTATTATCGTTTTAATTCCCTCTTGTTTTAATTTTATAAGTTCCTAGCTGATGCTCGCAGCTTCGCCCGCGCAATTTAATACTAATTTCTTCTCCTCATACCGCCCGTTAGGGGTTGAATTTCTAAAAATGACAAAACACGAATGCATTATTTTTGCTTGAATATTAAATTTAATTCTTCTTACTTTAAAAATGTCGGACTTCCCATATAAACTTTTAACCCCTATTTCACCCTATTAGAGGGTCGATTTAAAAAAAATTCAAGCTTGTAAACCCTGTGGTTTAGGCTCTGCGTTGATGAATCAGTCAGGACAAACGATTATATTATATGTATACGTATATTAGATAGATAAACATATCGTAATGTAGATCGCTGATTGCATCACTTATTAATTAAAACTGTTTGTATATTTCAAAACAACCGCTCGCTGTCTCCAATCATACAGGCGTCGGGAACTTTAGATAGAAATGGGATTGATAATAAGGATTGGAAATCTTGAGAAGGGAATAAACATGAGGTTTACGACACAGGGAAGGCCCAGTTTTTTAAACCACTCAAAAATAGAACTGCGTCGACCTATCTTAGCACAGGTAGTAATCAGTTACTGTTACTAGTATGTTTTATAGAAAGAAAGAAAGATTTTGTTGTTATATCATCTATTATTTACCCTATTTCTTGTCTTATATAAAGTTTTCTTTCAATTATTAAATCATGCAATTGTTGATCAAATTATTGTGAGCCATTTTCGCTAACTGTACTTTAACTTCATTTTTCTTGTGGTCCCAAAATACTACTCCAAAATAATTATTGTATCTTAGGTGGAATCTTGGACCGCGGTCCCGGTCCCGAAAGCCGCATGATCCAAATTGAAATAAATACACACAATATTCGGAAGAGCTAATCCAGAAATGTGTTCGAATCCCCTTGACCGAACTCCCTTTTCTAGATCTAACATATCGCTGTAAGCTTCAACTGATGAGGATTGCCGTAAAAATGAGATTTAAGGTGACTGCGAGGTGCTACGTTATATATTAAGTTCTTATTTGCTTAATTAATAAATTGTCGATTCCACTAATACTTGGAGGTCCTTTTCAACTAGTTTAAATAAGTCTACTAACTCATCCTGTATAATTGCCACTTTTAGCTCGAGCATGATCAATCAATTAATTGCACGGTTTCAAAAAGGTGATCTTATGGAGAAGTAGGTATCCGGCAAGATTCTGGTAACAGGCAGGTATGCGAGATCAATGTACATACAATATCTTGAATCAACAATTATTTTCGTTAGTATTTTATTAAATTAACGTAAAAATCGCAAGTTTTATACATGTATCTACTTCAGTATGGCGTGCCTATTCAAATAAGTTAGGGGACCAAATATTTTATTTTTTCATTTCTGAAGTGAAAAGTCTATCATCCTACCTAAAAACTACAGGGACATTAAGATGACCTTTTTTTAGCCACAGCGCCCTTGATGACCTAGATTAAAATTTAGAACACATTAGTGGCTCTTGTAGCCCGGGGGCCACGTATTATTGACATAACTGATACGGCGGTAGCTACGTCCTGACCTGCCCAACAAGCCCATTAAATCACTAATAATGAGCAGGTGCTATATATACCTACAGCTGGAGTAACCTCTACATAAAATACACCCCCTATTCAATTAAACCTGAATACCTACATTGTTACCCAAGGTAACATTTTTGATCTTCACTCACGTATCTGAGACATCTGAAAGTCTAGCCAAATATTTATTTTCAACACTGTCGTTTTTATGCCAAATTAATTTGGTAGGTACATAACACATCTTCACCTTTAATTTTTCGAATAATTAATAAATGATTTAAAATTAAGGATTGATGAAAATTAAACACATTGTGTCAATTGTAGGTACCTACACAGGCCTTCTAGGAAAAGCAGCTGATTGTAGTACCTACCCTTTGTTTTTTATTACCATCGCGCCTATATCCCCGATGGGTTAGGAAGAGGTGTACGGATGTACATCCACAGTTCACCGGTATGTTTTAGTTTCCAGCATATATGTCTATCGAGCCATCCCATTGCCATTAACCGGGCCAGGATTTCACGCTCAGCAACTGCGCTTTCTACTAGAGCAATGAGGCAGTTATCAATCTAAGTACAATAATAGGAAAAGTTTATGAATTTTATGATTACCTATATAAAAACACAACTAAATATTATTCAAATTAATTATTTAATTTTAATTAATACAAGTAGGTATATTCATACACAATTGTACATTATGAATAGATAGGTACATAATTTTGAAGGTAAGTTATTACACGTCACTCATAATTTTAGTAATTATATGCTATTACAAATTATAACAAGACAAAAATATGATTAACTGGAAATAGTTAAAGTTTCATTTACTCTAAAAATAATCACGAACTTAATAAAAGTATTCAGATAATTAAATAATTTTACAATCAAATATGAATACAGAAAAAAATCATTTTCACAAGCTGAATATGGATAAACGTAGGTATCTAAATTTAATTAAGGAACAAGTTAGCAAATCCTAATCAATAATATAAAAATATAATTCTAAAATTCCTACCATTATTAGGAATGCGCCTGCGATTCCAAATTAATTTGGTAAATTTTGAGTAAAAAAATAAGAGACAAAAAATATCATCTTAAAAAATCGTCAATATTGGTCAATACCTAAGTATCTAAATTGGATTGACTCAGAACTTTCATCAATTAGTTACAATAGTAGAAGTAAACTAAAATCTATAATTAATATAGTATGAATGAGTAGGTAATCTTATATAGTATAGATAAAATTACGGCTCAAAAATACGACAAGGATGATGCGTGAAATCATTAATCTGTGGTCAGTCTAGTATTCATTTACTTTAAATGTAACATTAAGAATTAGTAGGATTATTTAATTTGGAATTGTTAGGGATCGCACCGTTAGGGAATTTAAGAGGCGACATCGGTTTGACTCGGGGTAAAGAATTCGCGCGGGGTGATCGGGGAGAAAGGGGAGATCGTGAACACCGTGCCGCCGGGTACGGTCGCGGTCTCAATTCTTCTGCACTGCGGAATGTATTGCGGGCTACTCGTCGCCGATAGAGCGACGTCACCGTTGATTCTTGCAACAGGCACCTAATAGAACAAGGGCATACGAATTTTAAATGAACGTTATTACGTCCTTCGGCCAGGAAAAAACTTTATTGATGACATATATGCTGTTTCTTTTTATACCAATGTTATACAAAAAATATGATATTGAATATAAAAATAACATACTTAGAGTATATAAACACATGAAACCATTTTATGTTACCGATACATTTCACCCCTCGTAATCCCTTGCCTACTAGAGATAGGTCTCCTTATTGATATAAAAATTGAGTTGTGTTTGTGTAGTCTACCACACTAGCCCTTGTTAGTTGGCGGACTTTACAATTTTATAAACTCCACATTTTTATAGATCGTATCGTGGCATATTGATGTTATTTAATCCTCTACAGCATTCATGGTCGCGGGTTGACTGGACTGGACTGACTACTGTAAGAAATAAGTATTTCCATCACTCTTAAACTAGATTTCTTTAGATAATCTATTTTCTAACGTGTTAATAAAAAACGTCATGCCCATCCCATTATAAAACAGTAACATGGCGGTCCTGAGCCATTATAAGTTGTTGTCATCACGTCATTACAAATCGTCTTGTTTCTAATGGAAATCTACATTTTGGTTGATCGTCTTCGTCAAGCTTCAGGGCTTCTGTATTAAAAACTACTTACTTACTAGCCTTCGTAGACTCAGACTTTAAAAATAAAAAAGATTTCATGTATTCCATTGATTGTTTCCTTAATCTGGTACTTACTTTTCCAACTCAGTTAGTTGTTGTTTAGGAGTCGAGGAGGCGACGGGACGGGCACGGCCCAATTTAGCGCGCGTCGTCTGTAGCATCTGTTGCGTCACTAAAGGCTGTTGACCGGCTTTGCATACTGGTTTTGAGCGGACTGGATTGTCCTGGAACAACATTAACTAAATTTTGCATTCAAAGTCACATAAAACAATTAAACAATCGACTGAAATAACTGTGTACAATACTGGTATTTTAGTCTATCTATATTTTACCCTAGTCTTCCTTAATTTGACATTCGCGATGTCCTGTGGTGTGATGGTGAGCCGGGGTGTAGCTATTCTTGGTGGCGCGGAGCCACATCTTGGTATAGTGTGAGATCGAACGGGTAACTTGATTGCGGGAGGTGGCGGTGGTGGCAGCGGCGGTGGTGGAGGGGGTGGTGGTGGTGGAGGTGGCGGGGCTTCAATTTGTGGTTTTGGTGGAGTTTCTTGGATTCTGCAAAAAATAACTTTGAGTACATATTTTTGCCTTAATGGCCTGATTAGTACAGAAGCGGAAATATTGGCAATATTGTCACCGCCTTCTAAAACGTGTTGCAAATGCTAAATTCCTAGCAACTATCCCATTAAATCAGTGATCACAATGCACACTTAATTTAATCTATTTTAAGTATTACATACACACATAAATATGATAAACTAATCAAATTTAGTCCTGGGATTATTACTACATACTATGATTAAACGTGAAAGTTTGTTTGGATATGATATTTGTTACTCTGTCACGAGAAACCTTTTAATTATACCTCACAATAATACCTATATGTAGTAAATCTATCTACATACTACATACTGCTGACTGACTGATTTTATTTTGTATAATAATTTGGGATTTGGTCGTACGCCGTCTTAAATTCTTCGTAAAAAAGGTCTTTAGTGTCATCTGCAGTTATTTCTGTCGGGGCGTAGGCATTTAATATAGAAATATTATTAGATTAACTTTTAATTCTCAACAGACATATTCTTTTTGATACTGGGATAAATTTGAGAACGCTGCCTATTGTTTTTTTGTTCACCAGGAAACCAGCTTCATGTTGGTGTTTTGCGTAGTCTGATCCACTATATAGAAACAGGGATCCGTTTTCTACAATACAATCTTCTTGGCCCAGCCACCTGACTTCCTGTAGGGCTGCGATTTGAATGTTGTATCGCTGCAATTCCTTGTTAACTAGGTACAGCGCTCCCGGTCTATATAAACTGAGTACATTCCATTGATGTTAATCGGAGGTCCAGGTTTCTATGCCATAAGTCATCGTTAAAAGATTCGGATTGTTTATACTTCTTTGTCGGTTTCGTAACAAGATCTTTTTTCCGTGGGAGGGCTGTTAACCCACCGCACAACCCCCGAAATACTGGAGGACCACACCCTACTTTAGTTTAGTCAGCGAGTCCATCGGACGCCACCCGCTAACGTAGCTAGGCTGTGTTACCGAACTTTCCCCCATTCGCCACCTGGGGGACGCTCCTCTACGCCATGAGAGCCAGCGCCTAAACTATAAGGATTAGAAACTAGAAATTTTGCACAGGGGTTCCTTTTATAACGTAGGGAAGCTCTAAGAAATGGTTTTTGAAAATTCACCCTCTAGGCCCCTAAGGGAGTAAACCGGTGGTGCAAAGTTAGTATCAAACGTTTTTTCATTAAATTGCACGCGGACGAAGTCACCGGAATCAGCTAGTATGTACCTATATCAGAAGCACACTATATCTAATTTTTATTACCATACCACGTGGGCGAGTGAAATGGATAATTTAAATTTAAATGAAAAAAGTTCAAATGGATGATTTGGTTAGAGTTTTAAATATACCAGCAGATTTACCTGATCTTACCCTCGAGTTGTTCAATTTTGTTCATCATCTTCTGCATTCCTTCTTTCAAGCTTTCATTCTCCAGCGCTAACCGCTCTTGTTTCTTATCTACTTCTTCCAGAAATCTCCTTAGCTCACTCAGCTCTTCGGAAGTTTCATTATTTTCATGGTTAGCTATAGGTTCGCGAAGAATGTCAGAGTATAGGCCTGTGATAGATTGGTAGCCCTGTCAAATGTAGAAAAACTGAAGGCAATCAAATTGGTAAATACCTAAGTAGCTACACGCTGAATGATTCCAGTATACAATATATTTATTATAATGTTTATATTAGGTAGGTAGGTACGGTCAATAAATATTCACAAAACTCATGACCCCAAAGAAATCGAAATCTTGA
Organism: Craniophora ligustri; assembly: GCA_905163465.1. Classification (NCBI taxonomy): domain Eukaryota; kingdom Metazoa; phylum Arthropoda; class Insecta; order Lepidoptera; family Noctuidae; genus Craniophora; species Craniophora ligustri. The sequence continues at coordinate 8,683,008 of LR990968.1, forward strand.
CGTAGTTTTTATGATCTACCTTACTAATTCGACGAAATGTGTGAACACAGCGCACTAGATAAATAATATTTAATTTCTGTCTCATTATTTCCGATCGAGTAAAATCTAACAAAAAGTTTATAAGTTCTGCGTGAGATTCGAACTCACAGCTCACTGATAAACTAATTTGTTTGCATTCTGCATACACTTAACTGCTAAGTCATTTTCACGCACATTACGTTAAAGTTATGAACTAGAATCACTTGTTGTGAGTGTGTGTAGACGACTATGATTATACATGAAAATAGAAGGTCGTAAGTCAAACTAAACGTCAAGCTATCGCTTTGTGAGAACGCCTATGGACTTTTGGGTCCGACCGTACATGAGTCCAATTGTGGGAGGATTGGAGCCATGCACCTACCTTCTACTCTCCCCACTCTCCTCTACTAACGACAGGCACATTCGATCGTGTTGTTATTGTTATTTTTGGATTCAAACAATACAGGATTTGGTAAGCTAACGATTGTTAATGGCGTCACCTTCCGTACCAAATAGGTATAATACCCAGTTTTACAACCTGTGTTTGCCTATTAGGTACCTACTTGTACAGCTGTAGTAGGTACCCTTAAATATGTAGTTACTAAATACTTCTTAGGTATTTCTCAATAGATATAATTTATCTGCATATTATATTTGTTTATGTTTAACGATCTTTAAATTTATTTAAATAACTGTAGTTAGTCGTTCTCACGGGTATAATGGGTTTAAATAATCATCACAATGAAGTCAAGTTTAATGACCTATCACGAAGAAAATCTATGTCGAAATATACTATGTATCCATCACTTTGAAGATACGTACAGTTTATACAAACTAATTTCCGTTCTTTGTTATCACTAAACTGTGTTACATAAGAGTAATATGTAAGACTTATATAAGCATAATAAGCCCAAAGGAGATTAATGATTTACATTAGATTATTTAAATAAACTATATGCACCGAAACAAAAACAAGATTATGAATACGTAAATATAACTTGTATAATACTAATAAAATACTATTAAATAATCTTACTAACTACCTTTCTGCCGATCCATGCGCACAGATCTACTATCTTCCATGCCTTGGGTTTGCTGTTCCGGCGATGACTCCTCTCCTTCCGCGGGGTTCCACCTGATAACATGAACCACTCCATTTCACTTAACTGTCCCGTATCTAGAGCACATTCTATTTCTAATTCAACCTTTATGTTATTTTGTATAAGAGCGCCCATTAGCAAAAAAAAAACAAAAATTAAACAAACGAGGCACTAATCAATCTGGAAACTTGTGTATAAACACCGAAGATTACACCGCACTTGTTAATAAAATGTGATTTTATTGTCCTCTTGTCTCGTTTTGTCCGTTAGTAAAACTTGAAATGTTCATCGTCGCAGCGCACGATGATGTCACTACTATATTAGCAGCTGACTGAGCCGAGATGTTTTTAATAAATACATAGATATGAAGTTCAAGCTGTTAAACTAACCCGGTATATTATATGCAGTTGTATTCTTAAGACGCAATGCATGTATGTGATTGATTGATTATCTTTACGCCTGTCGCAGATTTTATGAATGTGGAAGAGGCAAAGTTAGGTACACACATTTATATATTTACTAGCGGCCTGCCCCGGCTTCGCACGGGTGAACATTTTGTTTTTAAACATTGTGATATAAGAAACAATTCTCCACAACTGCCCCATTACCCGAAGGGACAACCAGGGTCGTTGGAATGTACCCCTCTATCTTCGTCTGATCTATTTCTCAACGGATCATCTATTAGACCTCCGCTTCTAACCTCCGATACTATCCGGAAGTATAATATCAATCGGAAGTTCCGAATTTCTTGGAACCCGAGTCGAACCTTCGTAACTTACCTAATTTGTAGTGTTCGCACCGTAAACATCATTGATGTTGATGTTGCGTCCCGCTTTTGACGCGTTGCTGCTACGACGGTACTCGTATTCCATAATTAGGTACTCGATTTTTTCACGTATCACGTATGGCCGTAGCGTGATGTTATAAAGTCAATCGGGAATAGTATGTAGCTTCCCAACAGTGAAAGGTTTTCAAATCGGTTCAGTAGTTTCGGAGCATATTCAATGCAAACAAACAAACAATCAAATCTTTCCTCTATAAAATATTATATAGTATAGAAGTATAGATATAGTCATATGTACAGAGTAAACATAAACAATATTGCCACATAAGTTTATACGTGTATATAAAAAAAAGTTGATAAATATTACTGTAATGCCTACTGGAGGCGTGGTGATTTTCCTACGTCACTGCCAACTAAAAGTGTAATTAATCATTATAGTCCACGTGATTTAGGTATACCTACAAGTGCATTATTTTTATAGAAGCAATAGCATCTAGCGAGCCTCATAATAAGTTACTATAGAGGGCGGCCTCAATAGCGCTGCGCAGATCAGTTGGGAAAAAACGGAAAGCCTCAATAAGATCACATTATTTGCTATAACTACCTTGGTGGTTAGGACGTGGTAATTGATAGAAGTTATACTTACGCAAAATTATATGCAAAGTGGGAGCACACACACAATCTTGATTGTGTGTTCATAACTTTAGAAATTTAATCTGGTTTAGGAAGATTTTCATCTCAGCCAGATTGAATAAGCGATTTAAATCTTAGTAAGTAAATATATTTATTGAGATGGGTAAAAAGTCTCTCGTGAAAATTGGAGCACTTACGTAGGTATTGTTTATATCGAGGTTGGGTTAAAATTATGAAAAGTCTCGCGATAGTGTACACCTTGCTTATTTGTAAAAAAATATTACTTAATCTTATTATTATACTAAAAATTAAAAATATTACCTGGGGTGCAGTTATTCTCCGAATAATTGTGTTTACCGAAATTTGTGCTCTTGCGAGACCTCTGAAGGGCGTCTCTAAATAAGTTCGATTCAGATTTCAGACGTCTTTTTCTAACTTTATATGAATGGTTACTATTGATGGATTTAAAAGATGTGTCTGAGTTACTAGACAAACCAGAAGCAGGCATCGGCCCAAGCGCTAGTTGGGGGTCTGTCAAATCAGATGTGCTAGATGACGATGAATCTGTACATTTCTTTTTCCAAGGTCGGACTTTGTTATGATCTCCATCACTGGAGTCCCGTCTGTAACGTTTATTTCCTAATGACTGTTCAGAAGTTTCATTAGATGTCGAGTCCTGTATGTTGAAGTCTTTACTGAAGGAAAGGCTCACGTCAACGAAGCTGCAGTTAACAGGCAGAGTCACAAATGGTTCCGTTTGCGTGGAACTGTTAGATGAATTTCCCAGTCTGGGGCTAGGATCGTCAGTTATCATGGCACTCACAAAAGGAGGAGTCAGATTTAAATCTTTGTCTTTATTTTCATGTGAAACGAAACTATGATCCCATGACGCATTTATCGTATCCTGTTGAGAACATTTCCTTATTACTTCTATCGAATTATTACATAAATCTCTTCCTTCAGACGTATCAATGACAGCAGATGTTTTCTGGTCTTCTTCAAACGGCATCTTGTTATTAATTAAATACACTTGATTAGAACCTCTTTATTGTGTAAAAAAGTTATTTTCGGCCAATCTCTCACTTTTACGGTATGAATCACTAACTCAGTCCCATGTTCTATGAAGTTTAGTAAGTCAAATATAACAAGGTAAGTATAGAATACTTATATCTACCCTCATTTACGGTTCTTACTAATTAATGAGTTATAAAAATATCTATGTCCCTTATTGCATCGGTGACAAATATTGCGAACATTATTTCTAGTCAGTTGTGTTTTTTAGAAGTTTCCTTTTCTTTCCTTCTTTTTTCCTAGAAACAAATAACTGGTGGGTATTAAATTATTTTTCCGATCAAGCAGCTGTTTTCTTAAAAAAAAAACTGGTCTGTCACATTTTGACATAACATAGCGATCGATCAAATGTAAACAAGACCACGTATCATTTTACAATTACAATAATTTTGTCATTATAATTTAAAGTTTTTATAAAAGTAAATAATTGATTTTCACAATCATATATATTTTGATATAGTTTAAGGATTAAATTCATAAAAATGCGTCATGCTTTCAAAAAGAAGATCTTGTTTTGTGGGGTGGTTGTCATTGCATTGATGATATTGTTGCATCCTGATATGAATGCGCGTCGGTCTTACGAGTATATTGAAAAAGACAATATATTAAGTAACCTCCATGAAGCTACTGCTGAGAATTTTACAAGCACCGCTGTAATTGACTGTGATTATAACGATATTATACACGATGAAACCATTCTGTCCATTAGTTTAGTAGATGGAGACTTGATAGAAGGCCATAGGATAAAGGAAGGTGGAGAATACGCCCCGATTGATTGTAAACCAAAGTACAGTACAGCTATTATTGTACCTTACAGGTAATTCTTTATATTGACAAGAGATATGACAATAAGTTTATGCGTATTTGCTTTCTAGTGCACTATTAACACGAATTCTTGTATTTCAGGGATCAAGCTGAACAGTTACGGGGATTTCTAGTATACATGCACACATATTTTCACCGTCAACATATCCACTACCGAATCTATGTTGTAGAGCAAGTGGATACTCGCCCCTTTAATAGAGCTAAACTCATAAATATCGGAGCGGTGGCTGCTATGAAATCTGGGTTCCCATGCCTTATACTTCATGATGTGGACCTGCTCCCTTTGAGACCTGCAAATCTGTACGCTTGCACTAAGCAGCCTAGACATATGTCTTCAAGCATCAATAAGTTCAGGTGTATAATTGAATATTCCTTTATTTTCAATAGTGTATTACAGACAGTAGTTTACACACATACCAAATTATTATTTTTTATGTATATTTTGCATGTTTCAATTGTTTTTTTTCTTTCTAGTTGAGCACTGTTATTGGCAATCATGATTTTAATTGAAACAAGACAATGTATTGCACTGCTATATAACACCATTACGTGTTTTATATAAGATGAATGCTTGGTAGATATTTGAAAAAGGTATTTTTTATATTTCTTTTGACAAAATATTTGTTATAACTGTCTGAAAGTTGACTAATATTAGTGCCATGGCTTCATTGATTTCTTCTTAAATCAGTCTTTGTAATTTCTAGATATGTCCTGCCATACCTCAACCTTTTTGGTGGGGTAACAGCCATTTTATCAAAACAGTTTAAAGAAGTAAATGGAATGAGTAATGAGTTCTATGGCTTTAATGGAGAAGATGATGACTTGTACTCCCGTTTAGAATGCAATGATCTGAAAATATGTAGGTTTGAACCACAAATAAGTCGTTATCACATGGCTACATACAAGTCTGAGAGAAAGAAGTTAGTATTTATGACTTCTTAATTTTTTTAATACTACTTAAATTAGAAAATCTGACTTCTTCCATTATTCAATGTTGCTATTATCAGATCTTTTTAAAGTAAATACCAAAAATATGATCCAACTCTAAAGTTCCATTTAACTTGAGTAATTGAAAATATTACACTGACTGTATCTTCTCTCTAATAGTTTTACCTTATGATTCAAATTATAGTAGCTTCTTATTTATATTTCAGGGTACAACGAAAAAAGGTGTCAAGTTACACTAAGGAAAGGATGGCAGCAGATGGCCTAAGCTCATTGCAATACACAGAGGTAGCCACTGTCCTTCATCCACTTTTTACCCATATCATGGTTGACATGTAGCATATCATTACATTAATATTACAACCAAATACTGTGTTAATAATGTATTCAACAATGCAAACAAACTGCTACTGAGTGGACAAACTGTAGCGTTCTGTAGTTTTACAGAAGCATAAGCTTGAGATCTCATGAGAGTCATATCATTATTTTGTTCTATAGTAGTTACTGTAGTAACTGACTGTGTCATTTTCATATTACAAGGATTTACGTCACATACATAATATTTAGAAATATGTTGACCAGACAAACTTGTACAGTTACTACACTATAAGTGTATTCCTACAAAATTTTTTGTGTACCTACCACTGCATTCCTTATAATTGTTTTGAATATAATTTAAGTAAATTTATGTGTATATGTGAAAGATGACACAACACAGACTTTTAAAGACAATAAGTGTAATGGAATAATGAAATGGTTAAATCCAGTTAAATTTAAAAAAAATATTATTTTTCAAATATGAATGAAATTACTAACTCGAAATATGTAGGTAGTTAGTATAGTTAGGTATAGTTGCTAAAGAATATTAAGTGTTTAGCAACTATTGCTCCATGAGATTAGTTATTATTATTAATGTAGTTTTGTAAATTGGATATAGTATGGAATCTCGTGTTACAGCACCTTTAATATTATTAATATTGTACACATAAAAATACAAAGGCAATTAACATTTAGTTGTACCAGACAAATAGATTCATATCACTTGTTCAATTCCGCTTTAATTACTTAAAAATATAAGACTACTTTATAAAGTAAGTAGTGAGTTAGTAAGCTAGAACATAGCTTTTCAATTTCAATAGGATGAATTTAAAATCCGATTGGATACAGTAATTTAGTTGATATTGGATCAAGTGTAAAGATATATATGAATAGTTATTATCTTTATGAGTACTCATGGGCATATCCATGGGTGCATCTAAATATTGAGCTGCTACTGAGAATTTCCTAATAAAACTGCTTCGTCTGAGGTCAAACCTTGAACTTCAGTGGTATTAATGACGACGACCGGTCATATGCCGCCCGCCCGCTACGCCAAATCTTTTCGTCCCAAATAGCGCAGTGTCTCAAGACGAAAGTCTTTGACCAGTGTGTGTTGCCAGTGATGACGTATGGCACCGAAACGTGGCCGCTTACAATGGGCCTTATAAGGAAGCTCACTGTCACTCAGAGAGCGATGGAGAGGGGTATGTTAGGAGTTTCACTACGTGATCGAATCAGAAATGAGGAGATCCGTAGAAGAACCCGGGTCGCTGACATAGCCCGATAAATCGCCAAACTCAAGTGGCAGTGGGCGGGGCCAGTCCTAGATTTGTCAATAGGCCGTATAGGCCGCGGCCTAGGGGCGGCAGCGTCCTAGGGGCGGCAGATTTCAGAGGAATTTAACTTTAGTGTTTAGTGCATGGGGCGGCGGATATCAAGTGGCCTACACTCATAAAAAATATAAATCCGGCACTGGGCGGGGCACATCGTTCGAAGAACGGACGGCCGATGGGGCTTGAAGGTTCTAGAGTGGCGACCACGTACTGGAAGACGCAGTGTGGGCAGGCCCCCGGCAAGGTGGACTGGTGACTTGGTAAAGGTCTCTGGAATCCACTGGATGCGGGCGGCATATACAATGTGGGGAGGACAATATGATCATAAATGAAACTTCGTATAAGTCATGATATTCCCAACCGTCACACAAAAAATCAAATGAATATATCCAGTAGTTTAGCCACAGGACATTATTTTTCATTTTAAGTATTTTCGACATGATGTTTTGTAAACAGGAGAGCACGCGACAGGTTAACGACTTACGTTGCCAGCTCGCCACTTTAAAAACCTACGCCTTTTCTATCAAATTTATTTTCTCAATGCAAATTATACTTTATGCCCGAGCCATAAGAGTCATAAAGCGTGTCATCACAGCTAGATAAGAAAATATGTATGTGCGAAAGAGATAGGTAAGTTTGCTTGTTTCCTCTTTGCTTACTTGTCGACGTGTCTAGGTTACGCGGTCAGTGTGTCACCGGACGTCCTTACTGCCTGTGACGCATTTTATTTTCTCTGGAATTTCGGATGCGCCCGCGCCCGTTTGAAGTCGCCGCGCGAGTGTTATCGTATCTTTGTTGTTGTGTTGTGTTGTGTTGTGTTGTGCGAAATTTGACGCTTTGTTTTAATAGTGACAGGACACATAAACGTATTATAGGTACTTAGTTAAATAGCTAAGTGAACTTTGCGAAATTAGACGCTTAATACTTGGTGTTTCAAGGTTTTATTATTAAATAATCATGCCTCGTTACAATTATACCGCTTCGGAGTACACTGATATGATTTTAATTTATGGGGAGTGTCACGGTAATGCCGCTTTAGCTGTACGGACATACCGTGAGACCTATTATCAAGAGTGAGAAATAACATTATACGTCGGTGTAGTTTGTGTATTCAAGAACACGGCGGACATATTGAAAATAAAAAAATTTAATGACTGGCGACATAATTATGTGATCGAAAAGTGATTGTGAATAATAAATTGATCAGTGAATAACTCGCGGGTGAATGATGCCCGACTATTTGGTTAATATTCTGTGATTTGATTTGTGTAATTGAGCATTAATAACAATAAGAATAATGGCGCCAAACATTACGTCGCTGCGTCGGCCACAGCTTTAACATGAATGAAACCAAGCTGCGTTGCCATTCTTATCGCAGGTCAGTGTACCATTTTTATAAATGGTGTTTTATTTTGTTTGCAGTTTTAAGCTATTTAGTTTGTAAGAAAATTTTTTTTTTTTTAATTTCCATGTTCGGATTTATTTGATAGTTTACAAATGTTTCTATAAACCAGTATTGCCAGTGTTTTCATTTAAAGTCATATTGTCATCTCCACATTGTATACATTCCTTCTTATAAAATCCGGGCCGGAAAGCTGCCCAGTTCCCTTCTCCCTCGATACGCTCTTGGGTACCGGTTAAACTGTATTTTCTATATTTTATTTTTTCTGTATTTTTTACGTTTTCACACTTGCTTAAAATAATTATAATAATTCTTAGTGTTTTTTTTAACTTATGATTTAGATCATAAGTTAAACATTTATTTTAGGCGTTATTACTTAGGCGTTTCTAAATCTGCCTTCATACCAAAGTTAAATATAAGAAGACCAACACTTTAAATCAGCTATGCTGTTTGTTCCTATTGTCATTTCAATCTTATTAAAGCAATACTAATATTATAATAAAATATTGTGATATTCTTGTTGAAGTATCGAACGATTTCTGTCCATACAATTCCTACCTATAGTTAATTAATATAGTGCAATTACATGTATCAACTTAGGATTTATAGTGTGTATTATAATAGGAATGTGTGGAATTGATTGTTTAAAACTTTAAAGTTGTTGACTTATACTAAAATTGTTTCTATCAATGGTTATAAAATGTTTTATTGTTGTAAGTTTGACTCCTTCAAGCTATTCGAAAAAAAAACAAGTGGGGGGTTGTTTAGTTACTAAGGAATTTCCTTGGGTATGTAAAAAAAAGGAACAGAGAAATCATATCATTGGTTAACGAAGGAATTTGATTGGAACTATATATCGAATAGAGTAATTAGTGGATCAGTTGGTTATATTAACGTAGGTGCATGTATAGGTGATATTTGCAATATAATAATTTGTAAAAAAACGTTAACATTAGGTACCAAAGTGAAAAAATGCCCACTTTCTAATTACATCGTAAGGTAAAAACATTTTTTTAAATTGCTAATTAGAAATGTTTTAAGATTCGTGCCACATAAAATTCATAATCAATCTATACTTAGATTTTTCTTAAACAGTTTAGGTAACTTAATTCTGTAGGATTTGTGGATTATGCAATCCTTATCAACCATTGTGCATATCTTCATCTTCAAAACAAACTAATGAAAAAAATATATAAATCCTAGTCCCACGCGCGCTGTTAACACAAATTCTTTAAAAAAATACTTATTTCATAATAAAATTCTATGCTGTTTCACAAACGATCCTAGAGGTTTGCTAACATAATTTAATCAAAACCGATTAGACCTAGGCCAGATATTGATATAGATTAGAATTAGAATATAGCATGCAACTGCATTAAAAAATTTAATTAACATTAATTTATTTCAGGTGTTATAAAAAATAACACAAAAATTAATATGGAATTTCAGCTCGGTAATTATATTGAGCTGGATTAAAGAAAATAAAGTCATTTGACGACCTCTGTGGTCTAGTGGTTCGAGTACCAGACTGCTGATACGACATTGTGATCAGCAGTCCGGTACTCGGTTCGATTCCCATATGACACAAATATTTATGTGATGAATATAAGTGTTTGTGTTCGTCTGGGTGTTTCCTATGTATTAAAAGTACCTATGTATTTACAAAAAAAAAAGTATATATGTTCTTATTATATCCATCGTCTAGTACCCATAGTACAAACTCTGCCTAGTTTGGGACTAGATGGTGCTATATGAAATGTCGCAGAATATTTATTTATTGTAAAAAATAAATTATGATGTGATAATTAATGATGTTTCTTTGTATCATTTTTACTGAGGGTAGTAGTAAGTCGGTTGTGATATAAACTTTATTTTTATTCTGTAACATTTTAATTTAAAACATGCATAACTTGAACAAAGAGTTCTTATTTTTCTTGTTAGTTTATGACTTTCAAAGTCCTATCATTTATCGTGCCATACTTTAAAATATCTGTCTAGCTCCTATCAATTTTATCATTTAAGTAACAAAAAATAAGTTTTGTATTATGAGTATCGCATATACCTTAGAATTTAATTATTTACAACCACCAAATCATGTAATTTCGTCAAAATATAAAGCAGATGTTGTCAGCTAGATGACAGAGGTTTAGACGCCGCCATTTGACCTACTATAAAACAGTAGGTATTCTTGCCAATGAATTTAAAGTCACTTTCTAGACATAGGTACTTAGCAGCATAAATAGTCAGCTAGCGCATTTTCTCAATGTCACGCAAGGAATTTAGTAATCACTATGAACTTTTTCGTAGCAAATAAACAGTTTCAATAAATATTAACGTGTTTTATTTTTGTTCACGTTAGCAATAAGCTATTATAAAACGTCATACCTACAATACACGCATAATCTACTGATGCGTTGGTTGCAGTTATTAAAAAAAAAACAATATAATGATTGATTTGTAGATATATTTGGCATAAACATTTTCACAGCAGGTGGTCCCAAATCACAGGGGGATCTAATAAAAATACAATTATCTGCATAAGCATTCGATAAATTTTGTCATATTTACAACACTGATTATTATAAAAATGCTTACTTTAATCAAAACAAAGTAAATGTTATGTATAATTAAAAGAGAATCTGTACATCCGTAAATTACATAACAATAATGTTGTACCTACATTATGTATAAACAGGACAACATCACTAGCATGCCTATTTAACAACACGACTTTACAAGAGAACATATAATTTTGATATCCTACTTATAATAATACCACTAAAACACGTTAAAATACTTTAAGTAATCAAGAGTTTGTTTACCTTTGACTTACTTTAGCTTTAAAAGCAAGGTACGACAATTAAAATTATACACCAAACCAAAAATTTTATAAAATTAGCACCTAATCTAAACAGTACCTAACTATTGTAAGTAATAATATTTTTTTGCACCATACACCTATCACAATTAAAAAGACTGATATTAAGCTCTAATATTGGAATTAAACCAAATAGGTAAGTGAATAGCACTCGAATTTTAAAAATTACGAATGGAATTGAAAGAATTGAATGTTTTCTGTATCTTGTCAAACCAGTACCTAGATACAATAAGAAACTGGACTGTTATCAAACAAGAAATAATAGTCATATTGCTCAATCAGATGAAATTCGACTCCATTGTTATTTTTGTTTCCTTCATAATCTATACTAATATTATAAAGGAAAGATTTGTATGTTTGTAACGTATAAACTCCACAAGAACTGAGCGATTTCAGAAATTCACCATTAGAATGCGAATCCCAGATATAGAGGTTTGCTTCGTCCCACTAGCAGAGGTAATTCAGTGCCAAAGTGCTGGGACCTCAGCATGAGTTTCAATTAAGATGTTTCTCACTTATCCAGGTTCCACTTTAACAAGTTTCACTGTATATAAAATAAATGTCCACCCGTGCGGAGCCGGGACGGGCCGCTAGTATTGTATAAAATCATAATATTCTAATCAGATTTATAAATAAACTATAACAATATTCTATTATGAAATTTTATTGCTATTGTCGAATGGACAGTCGTACGTACAGTCAGGTGTGTACATTCAGCGTTTCTTTCGCTATTTTTTTTTTGTTAAGACGGTAGAATGTTTATATTTAGATAGACACAACTATTAGATTTTTCTTCAATCGTGTCTAAATGTACATGTGCCCTTTAAGAGCGCGCGCTTGTTTTACGCCGTGTCGTGTCCACCATCCTCACTATCCGTGTCGCTGTCGCCGAGAAGACGGAACAACTTGCGCGCATTACCCCAGCCCCTCCCCGCCCTCTCCCACTTGTTGTTCTAATGAAATCTTCTGTAAGGCGGAGGTACCACCCCAGCCCGGCAACTCAATTTGAGCGAGAAACCTCGCTATGCCTTACCGCTCTAAAAAATTTTAGCGCGAAGAGATAACAGATTATTACATATAGAAATACTTTAAAAATTAAGTAAGTATAATATACATATAGCTGCCATTTATAAGAAAAAAATCTTAAAACGTTTTGGTGAAAGACAGTTCTGAACGTATTTTCAGTTGGAAATAAAGGTTCATCATTGTCACAGTAGCCTCATTTTAACATTAAAAAAATCATGAAATGAAACTTTTATCTCATATAAGAATAAAATGTGCATAGGCATATTTTTATACAATATCTCATGTGAGATTTTATTTATATTAGTTACCTACCCACCTTAATTTAGGATGTATTTTATACAAGAGTAAAAGTTATACCCTCTCCATACATGTATACATACTCCTCTTTGTATATTCAGAATTCATTCTTTATCCAGAATGGACCTCTCACCACAATAAAAATTTCTCCTGATTCAGTATTTGACATGGCAATAAAATTTCATGACATTTACCTATGTAAGTATATCATAAGTCCTATGGTCTTAATACTAGCATACAAACTAGGCCGAGCACAAAGGAGAATACTAGTTTCAAGTTGGAGCCAATATGTAGCCAGTCAGGCCATTGAGACTTTATGACTTGTTCAGGCTGCGTTGGTAGGAGGAGGGCAGCAATACAGCATATGCTGACTGCTACAGCCACTACATTTACTGGTTGTTGTTCTCTGTAATACAAAAGTATGTTCATCATAAGCTTTCATTATCTTAAAAACTATCATAGTTCTCCGTTGAGTCTACAAAGTATTACAGAATAAAGAGTTATATAATAAAATATTCACAACATAATTAAAAGCATCATGTAACCAAGCAACACAGATCAGGTTTTCCACTACACAAAAAATACATCTATTTTGGTCAGTCTTGTTGCAAGCAACAAGACTGACCAAATCTTGCTCTTCTTATTCATGTTTGTTAATGATAGAAACCATATGAATACAACAATTCTTTATACTAAAGAGTGAATCTGTATTATATAACTAGCTATTGAAATCTACAAAAATAACAAATTTATTACAATATTGATAAAACCCTAAGATATCTATTAATCTACTTGTTAGATGGTTTATTATATTCATTGACTTTTTTAAAAACAAGATTGATTACATATATTTTTATCTAAAATATAAATACTTTTATGTGATAAGTATTTTTTATGAGTGTTATCAATAGGTACTTATCAGATCCCATATGATGTTATAGTCCTCATAATATAATAATATTATGAGGACTTAGATGGGTATTATAATTGTCCTTACATATAAATAATTAAAAAACATTTTACTTCCATATCTTTCTTTCATTCCATATCTGTTTCACATCTATTTTTTAAGTCCTGGCACAATAAGTTGCTATATTACTTCATATAATCATTAGATTCTTGTATACTTAAATTACATATACCTATTTACTTACACAGTGACCCAGAGACTTGTAAACTTATTTTTCATTATCTATGTAGGTTAACATTTGAATACAATCCAGTTTGAATGTATTATTAATGTAAATAAAAAAAATAAGATAATGTTTGCTGGTGGTAAATAGTGTTTGAAGTATAGCATTAATAACTTTTAACACAGCAATAAAAGATAAAGATTATCTATAACTGTATAAGTACTGTTTGTGTAAGTTTCAATATGTTTTGGGGGGCTTATATCAATATGATAAAAACTAAAACATAATATAACAAAACAGCTTAGTATTCTAATAATAGTCATAACCAATACCCATGTGTTTCCCTGACATTCAAAACCAACCTGTGAAGAGCGGGATGCTGGCAAGGAGTCACTCGAGAATGCTCTTCAGTTGGTCTTAGTGGGGCTGGCCTTGATACCAGTGGATGGAAACTGTCCCCTAAACTCTCTTGGTTTATATTAGAAGGTTCACCATCAATCAGTTTAGTCAGTATGTCCCTTTTCCCCAGTGCCTGAAACGATTAATATTAAACTCACAGTAATATGAAATTGTGACCTGTCTTTGATATATTATATTACAATATGTATTCCATCACCCAAAATGTGCTTAATATAACAATTACGTAAAAGCTATACAAACAATAAATTAATTTATTCATACCTGCTGGGTATTTTTGTCATACATTGTTATCCTAAACTTTTCAACATTGTCGCAATGTGAAACAGATGGTTGTGTATAACGAACCACTATGTCGATGCAGCTCTGAGGAGCAATCACCCCCTCGGGGTCGATCACTGTGAACTTTTTCGGAGATGTACATAGTACTGCAAAAAGACATTCTTTTATATAAAATCTGTAAGATAATTACGACACGTCTTATATTCTCACAATAGGTACCTTTGAAATTAACAGAGAAGTCGTATGGATTGTAAACAGTTAACAATTGTTTGTGAGTATGACGTGCATTTAAATAGAATTCCAAAGAAACTGGAAACACAAAAACGGGAAAATTTTTCATTTTTTATTATATTTCGCAAACAGCACAATAGAAAAACAATAACAATTTCACGATTGAACAGCAGGGGGGTGACAGTCCCATACATTTGGCTTCGATGAAATGATGGTGGCGCCATCTACACGTTGAATCTAAAACTTTAAGTTCAGTTAGTAAGTATTGTATCTCAAAAGATGTCGCTAAAAAGAATAAATGCATTTTGAGACATAAATATATGTATTTAACATACCAATATTTATTTTAGGTTTTAATAATAAAATTTAACATATTTTATTATTTGTTTCACATTGAAATAAATAAGATATTATTAACTTATGAACAGGTCTTTTTTTCGATTGGTAACCGTCGAAATAAAACTTTCAACACTACGAACGAAATTCAAATTTCAAAATGGTTGCTACTCTCTGCGGATGCGCACGTTTGTAGATATTTTCCATTTTTTTCGTTCGTGTTTCGGTTGTGAAATCTTCCAGAAAGTGCGTCGAGTTGAGCTTTAAGTTCCTCCGCCTTGCTGTGGTGACTTCGCCCCGTAATACGAGTTGTATACAATTTCGCGAAAGGACGCTTATTTGTGTTGTTAAGTTTTATCAACATATCATTTCAAAATGCCTAAGTTATGTTCCTTTGGCTGTGCTCCTAGTGGTAAGTACAATTTCTTCATTATAACAATCGCTTACAATTGTCAGAGGATAACAATAATATGTACTTCCAACACCCTGATATATTTTCCAGAAAGGCATATCAATAAATGTTCAAAACTAAGGAAAAAATATTCAAATAGCCTTTATATCTTTACAGCTCTTTTATCATTTCATTTTCAGGTGTTCCTATGCATCGTTTTCCAAATGCTGATAAGTTTCCTGAGCGTTTTAAGGCCTGGGTCAACCTTGTTGGTGGAAAACTAGAAACAGCAAGTGATTATGCGTATTACCAAACGAAGTTAGTTTGCGACATACATTTTACTACGAGAGATCGAAACCGTAATAACCGGTTAAATGCATTGGCCGTTCCATCTCTCCATTTACATGGTTAGTAATAATTTTTTTTAAAATATGAAATCTGTTTACTGAATCTACTGGTTTGCAATATTCAACAAGTGTGGAGCTAATTTTCTGGCTAATATTATAAATATATAGCTATTATCTAAACAGTAACTATTGATATAATTTATGTGTTGTATACAAACCTCCAGGTATAAATTCTCTAAATATTGGTAATAACCACATTGTATAGTTTCAAATAACTAAGTACATCCACAAACACAAAAAGCAACTTTGATATATGATTTAAATTTATTTTGATATGTAATTTAAAAATATATATCTATTTTTGTTTCGTAATTTCAGAAACATTGGCCGGGGAACCTGATATTAGTCTTGTCACTGAACCATCCAAATTAAATGCTACAGATACAGGTAAATATCTTAATTAAGTCAGTTTTGCTAATGCTGTAATCTTTCCAAATAGAAATAGAATATTTGAAAGAAAATGATTACAGACTTTATTACCTCAAAGCGAAAGTAGACATATAAAGAAAACTTTATATGTCATATTTGCATATACATAATTGCTTTTAGTTCAAATATAGAAATAAATTTAGACACCATCCTCATTTCTTACACATATTTATATTGATAGATAAATATTTAGTTAAGAGTAGTAATTCCACCAAAAGTTTAAATGTCTGAACATTAGACTCCTTATATTGTCCAGTGTGATATAACATTGGCTTTTGTTTTTATTTTGGCAGGCAGGTGTTTTTTAATTTTTTCAATTATCTACAACTTGTTTTAATTGTAATTCCAGGAGTATCGGGCAGCTTGATACGTAGACCAAGTTTGGTTGATGTTGAGTTTAACATTAGTCAACCTTCCACTTCCCATCACACAAATACAGGTAAAGTTCTCTAAGTACCTAACAATATTTCCTCTCTCAATCACCCTATTGATATGTAGTTGTCAAAGTATGTTTCTCTTTTATTCCTTTTTGCTTAATGCCCATTACATTTGAGAAAAATAAGTAATTATATCCATTATGTTTCAGCCACAGTTCCTGGCACTGCCACTGTATCTGCAGTAATGATGGATCACAGCTACTGCAAGGCTAGCGGATTTTCACGACAAGCATTTAGAATGGGTAAATATAATTTTCTTATAGCAAGTTTTAAAATAATAGCATACTACACACTAGTAGATATCAAGCTATACACTTCCAGTTTAAGATGACCTCGCATAGGCTACTGCAACTACTGCTGGTATATGTTACCTACTTTCTAAAATTAATTTTCTTTTTTTTTCAGGCTCTACTAAGAGTTCACTTAAATATAATTGTGTTCAAGTGAAAGCCCTTTCTACAAAAGTAAAACTACTGCGGTCCGAGATAAGTCGTTTGCGGAAGAGAGGTTTATCTTTCAAGTCAAGACTGGCAAATGCTGCTAACTTATCCCAAGATTCTGCATTCCAACAAGTTGCTAGACATTTGAAAACTCCAGCCCAGCTATTTGTCCATATGCAACTGCAATCGGCAAAAAAATCCAAAGGTAGGCGGTTTACTATGGATGAAAAAATCCTTGCATTGTCAATGTATAAGAAAAGCCCAAAGGCCTATTCCTTACTTTATAAATATTTCACATTACCGTCAACAAAGGCAATGAAACGTTTGCTAAGTCAAATTAAACTCCATCCTGGCATTAACCCCATTGTATTTAATAAAATAAAGAAAACTGTATTAGAAAAAGAGACAGTAGATCGTTTGTGCAGTCTTATGTTTGACGAAATGTCTCTGTCACCTCAAATATTTTATAATAAACAAAAAGATGCATTTGAGGGTTTTGCCACAGCAAAAGACACTAAATTTGCCGACCACGCTCTCGTTTTCATGGTGAAAGGTTTAAAACACAATTTCAAACAGCCAGTGGCTTATTACTTCACCAATGCCCTACAAAAAGTAGAGCTTAAAAAATTAATAAAATGTGTAGCGTCAGAAGTGCAAAAATCTGGTTTAATTATTATAAATACTGTATGTGACCAGAGCTCTGTAAATGTTGGGGCAATAACAGATTTAATAAATGACACGAGAGCGAGGTATTTGCGGCTAGGCAAAGAGTGGCGCCATGATTTTTTCAGGGTAAATGGTCAGAATATTATACCATTGTTCGATGCTCCCCATTTAATTAAAGGAATAAGAAATAATTTACTAACTAAGGATATGGTATACACCTCTGATAATAAAGATAATACTGTTAAGTGGGACTATTATCAGCAGGTGTATGCTGCAGATAAATCCAAAGGGGAGCTTCGACTATTACATAAAATTACAGAAGAGCACATAGTCCCTGAAAAAATTAACAAAATGAGGGTAAAGTCTGCGACCCAAATTTTCAGCCATAGTGTCGCTGTGGTAACAGACCATTTAATAGCAAGAGGAGATCTAGCTGAAGAGTGTAAACAATTAATTGATATTACGTTATTACTGGACAATTTGTTTGATACACTAAATGTTAGTAGTATGTCAATACCCCATGGGAAAATGTATAAAGGGCCGATTAGAAGGCACTCAGCCCACCACCAATTATGGGTAAAATCTAAAGAAATTTTAAAAACTGTAAAATTTATTCAGAAGAAGGTTACTGGTAATAAAGTACGATTAGTGGAAACGACTATACCATCTGTAAAGAATTTAATTAAAACTGTTGAAGGCATGGAAGCAATTTGCAAGGTGCTGTTTGATAAATATGGTTATGATGCAATATTAACAAGGAATTTTAATCAGGACCCTGTAGAAAACTTTTTTGGGAATATCAGAAGCTATGGCGCCAGAAATAATGCCCCAAATACAATATCATTTGAAGGGGCATATAAGGCGCTGCTTTTAAATAATTATAGTACTCCTCATTCAAAAAGGGCAAATTGTGAAGAGGACACCAACGAGTGCCTACAAACACTTAACTTTTATATCTCAGAAAAACCTGATGCAACTGATGTTCCCAAGGAAGACAAAATTAATTTTAGTACCAATGTTTTAATTGATTACTCCAAAGAATCTGATGCTGGTCAAAGGAATTATGTATGTGGTTGGGTCCTGACTAAGTGTTTGAAAAATGTTGTGAAATCCTGTAAATATTGCAGACATGACCTCTTAGATATTAACAATGAAAATATGAATAATTCTTTCATAAAAGCTAAAGAATATAATAATAAAAAATGGTTATGTTATCCAAATGAACTTTTGCAAAATTATTTCCATGACCTACAAAATATGACAGAATCTTTTTTAAAAAAAAATGTACAAAAACGAAATGTACTGGAAACAATTTATTCATTTGCAGATGTTTTAGTAGACAGCCCTTTTAAATGTAATATGCACAAAGAAAAATTAAAAGAGTATTTCATTAATTTAACAGTACGTGTAATACTACATAGTTGGTCTAGATCCATTAATCGTATTTTAACAGGAAAAATTACCTATAATGGAGAAGATGAAACAAAAATTTTAGCACAAGTGTATTATGATAAGCATAAACATTATAAAAATAAAAAATAACTAAAACATTTGACTTGTTTAATTTCTTATAATTTCTGTGAAAGACTAGCCTACAGTATTATAGCATTACCTATAATTATGTCAATCGCTTATCAATGGTAACAAAACAAGTAAGAGCAGATCCTGTCTTCTGTAAAACATATTTATCTGCTTAAAATTGTTTTGTTACCTTTGAAATGCGATTGCACCAAATATTATTCTATCCAGTACCTACAATACGTATATCATACTATAGCTAGGTAGCTATAGACGTTGGATTAGTTCGGATACAATTCGTAGACGGCGCCACTGCGCTGGTTCGCATAAAAATGCCCTAAGAGGGCACTCTTTACCCGTGGACTTATTATACTCTTTGTTGAACAGACACAACTGATATTTGACAATGACAATGACGTTGTTATGACAAACAGACATTAGTCTAGTGGTCAACGCTCAACGAATATCAAAATGACACCTACAAGTGACATTACTCTGGTTTCCCTTCAAAATATTAAGTTTACTGAATTAAACTTCGATTTTTGAACGAGAAGCTGGTCTACACCTGTTGATCGGAAGGGTATATTTTTTTAAATTTGAGACACCGATCTTTTTGTTCCGTGATTGAGACTCAGGTCAACACACACTCCACTTCTTAGTGGGTGGGTATTAGATACTGGCCTAGCTTGAAAAGTGGTTTGGGTTCACATAACATTACTCTGTCTGAGTGGGAATAATCGTAATAATAATAATTAATTATATGTACACGCACGTATCTTTGATGTTTTAACAATAAATACGTCCATTAATAATTTATTAAGAACACTACTTTTTTTAATGATTTTTTTTTCATATTTGTCAATTGTTTTTCACTCTACATAATTATATATATACTCAACCTCTATACAATGTACTCTGTGAGTTCCCCTTTCAGGATAAAGTTATAAAGGAAAAGGCTGTATTCAACTACCTAGCGTAGTTGAATACAGCCTATTCCTTTATAACCTAGTAAAGAAATCCATCAGATATATAGATTCACTTACAATGTTTTCTTTCACCGTTACAGACTGCCACTCTCTCACTATACACATTTAGTGCCCCAATACCCGACTCCAACGTTAATATGATAATTTTCCGATAGTATATATTAGTCTATGATGATAATTCATGTGTGTGCCCAGCTCCCGAGTCGTATTTGTATGCGAGACACATTTGTGGGCACACGAATTGACATGAAGTGTATGAACATGGGCGTATCTAGTCCAAGATCCTGGGATGGGCACAGTCCATTTCTAATAGGTGGCCCAACATCCTAGGGTGGGCAGTGTGGGCACTGGACATTGTGGGGTGAGTGCGGCTCACCCGGCTCCCCCTAGGTACGCCTATATGTATGAACTTGGCAGTGAAAAGGCTTTGCATAATAATATCAACAAAATTCCAACTGGATGGAAATGAGGACCTATGGTAAGAAATTCGTATTGAATCTGATAACATTTAATGTATTATTAAGTAAAAACTCCAATAGCGCTACTAATAAAGTTGTATTTTGATATTTTACCTACATTAAATTTTAGTATTACATTTAATAGTAGGGTAAAGTTTACATTAAATAAAACACAATTATTTTCCGGTTTGTATTTTAATAATTTCAAAATACTGTTTTGTTTATCCTCGGTTTTATCTATTTATCATCATGACAGGCATGTAGGTAAATAAAATATATGTACGAGTATGCTAATATCTTGAATGGTAGTCAATAGATATTTATATACATCTAAACCGTGGCGATAAATAAATACAAACGTTAGACAACTTACAAAAGCAAATTAACAATATTTATAGGTTGTTAGTAAAATAAATTACGATAATGTTTACACATTGACTTGATAAGGCATTTGTTAATTCGACAATTTAGCACCTGTTTTATTATCTCAATAAATTTATTTAAAAAATCATACAACAGAAATCAATGTGGTAACAATTAGCTAAACATAAATAATATACAATAATTACTTAAGTTGATATTTATAAAACTTTAGGAACAGCAAACAGCCAACTATTGAGCTTACAGGTGCCAATTTCACCCAGGATTCATTTAAATAATAGTTTCAAATCTTATGACTGTGCCCCATTGAGAGAGCACATAATTATATACAATTAGTGGCATAGCGTGCATTTTCGCCGCCCGGGGCCGTCTGGAAATTTGTCGCCCCCGATTCTAGTACTATAAAAAAACGTGTCACTTGATGCCGGCCCCTTTCATATGCCGCCCCGGGCCATGGCCCCCTCTGCCCCCCCCTACGCTACGCCACTGTATAAAATAAAATTAAATGAAACAGAAATTCCAGGCAAATGTTTGATCATGTCCATGTGAACCAATATTTACAGACTTTTTTATGGTAAACTGCTTATAGTGTTTAAATTATTACAATAACACAATACATATTACCTTTTGCCACAAGAAACTTAATTGCAAAGTTTTTTTATAACCAGGATTATTTATTAAGAAATCATTCAGATAATATTATTTATTTTATTTGTATCACATCTCTAATTTACAATACTATCTTAAAAATCCACATGTCGAAATTCAGCAATGCGCATAAGAATAAAAAAAGCGAGAAGGCACAGAGGTCGATTTAAATTATTTTAAGCTTCTGTCAACGTGTGGTTAATATAAAACGATGAAGAAAGTAAAAGTCTACAAGATACTAAAAGTGCCTAAGAAAATGTCCCCGTCGGAATCAATGCCAATTATAATAATTGGCATTGATTCCGACGGGGACATTTTCTTAGGCAGCTCAATTTAAATTCAGTTATTTTTTGTTGCAAACGTCACATTGTGGGATCATACCTTATAGTCGTTGGTAAATAATGATGCCACATTCACAACTTTGCCGTAAATCTTTGCTAAACTTACTTGCGTGTATATTATTATTATTATGAAACCTCAATGTGTTATTGATCAACCACTGGCGAGAAACTAAATCAAATTAGGATTATTATGTTATGACTCAAGTGACACTTGACTGCTTGCAGTTTATTGGTAGGGATACAACATAGCAACAGCTGGGTCTTCAGTCTCGAAGGTAATTAGGACGTCTTTGAATTTGTCCAAAAGTTGCATCAGCTGTGATCGGCTCACGTTCTCCATAAACATGATTTCTTCTAAATGCTGTTCGCCGCGAAAGTAGCCTGAAATTGAAACAAATCGTTTTATCTTCTCGTATGCTGCACGTCACTGCGCACCGAAGGCGCTATCTACCGCTGTTTTATAGTGAAGAAGTTTGAAAAAAAGCCTCTTTAAGTAAGAGAATGGCCCAGTCCACCCTAGCATGGTCCATTGCCGGAAAAGGAAATTGAGCTAAAAAAGGACATTCATTTTTTCAAACTGGTCTGGAGATGAATGAATGGTGAGGGATGACCTTTTTTTTAGCTCTTTCAGCTCCCCCGATTATAGCCCTAGGGCCGGGAAGCCCCTGGAGGAAAAGTCTAGATACCAAAGTCGAAGTTTTATCAGTTTACAAAGTCATATCGTTCGCGATCTCATCTTCATACTAATCTAAAGCGTCACTTTGTCCTTTAACATGTAATTATTTATTTCATGCCCTTGAAGAACCCTATGCTATAATTATTTAGGAAATCTCAGCAGGGACGGCTCACGCCTTAGATTAACTAACCTTTTTTATGCAGCTGTGCCAATAGTAGCAGGTCGTCGGCGTTCTTAGAAGCGGGTACGTTCGCTAGTGCAGCACGTTCTTCTGAAGTGAACGTGTCCAATAAGGACTCGGTCGTGGGAGGTTCATTAGGGATTCGACACGCGTCTACCACGTCGCAGCTGGCTGGTACATTCCACACTGTTGGGGGCTGGAAGCTGAAATTATTTAAATGCTCACTTTATTTACGTAGCGCCATTATGAAGTTTTAATATAAAGAAATGAGGTGTTACATCTGCAGTATCCAGTTACTTTCATCATTAGCAAATAGTACAGTTTAAGTAGTAGTAGTACGGGTAGATTTTGCATTAAGGGTCGGATAATATTTTGGTTTTAGTTGTAAGATTATAACCCCCTTTTAATTTGTTCTATAAACTAGTTTATTTAGCCAAGGAAAATTTCTTGAATTTTAATAATATCTTAAAGGGATGCTTGCCCACGTCTTATTTACATATACAAACTAAAAACATTACCTCATTTCACTCTGTAATTTCAAGTTCAAAGACACACCATTCTTCTTTTCAGTTCCATTCACCATTCCATTCGTTTTAAGTCGCGGCGATATATCTTGATCACTCTCAAATTTATCCTCATCACTGCTCGTATCTTTATTTAAAGTAGCTTCACTATCCTTTAAAGAAATATCCGACAATCTTGATGGGAGACTTTTCTTCTCTGATTCTAACTTATCAATGGATAAATTAGATATCAATTCAGTCTTTACAACTTCCGTATGCCCATTATCTGTGACTTCTGTATTCCCATTTATGCCATTATGGTTGCCGTTTATATTATTAGATATGCCACTGTCTACTGAGTTCCCTTGGATTTTCTTTGGGATCTTATCGGCTTTAGTATCGTAATCACAACCGTTCGTGTTAGGTTTTGCACCATCCACGACGTCTATACCGTCGTCGAATGAATGGTTAGCTGAATCAGCTTCTCTGAATTTGTCGTATTTCGTGTGTTCGGATTCTATGACTATTGGCTGCGTGTGTGAGAAGTCTGTTTGGTTGAGGTTGTTCTCTGTAGGGTAATCCTCATCTGAGTCGGGGAAGGTGTTGGTGGTTTCTCTGGGTTCGACCGGTTCGGGAACGTTGAGCTGCATTTGGTTGAGAGAGGAGAATGAGACGCTGCAAGACTGGTTGAACACGTCGTGTTTCTCACAGTAGTATTCCTTGCCGTCTGAAACGTGTGAGATTTTTTTAAAACCATATTTCATTGTTGGCGTCGACCTAAATCATACAAACTTAACTAAAAAAACCACCTGTAATATTTTCAGTTCACGGTGAATAAAGTATTTGTCCTTATACTCCGAAATAAATACATATTGTACTGACAGATAAAAGCTTATTTTTGCTGTGCTTGTTCTACATTCGACTACGGCGATTTACCTGGATCTCGTCCCCAGTGTGGCGAGTTGAACTGCACGTAGGTATGTAGCTGCAGCAGCAGTCTCCTCCTGAGCAGCCACGCCACGCAGCGAGCCAGCCGGGCGCCCCCGCCGCCGCCGCCACAACCGTTACGTGACACGTACCACAGAGGGGCGGGCAGAGAAAACTCACTTAGCATCTAAGAGTAAAAAGAATAGTGTATTCCCGTTCGTCCCCTAGACTTCGTCCCCCGAGGGGGACGAACGGGAATTTACAAAAATAATATTTAATTTGTTCCCGATCGTCCCAATCCTAATTCAAGAGAGGACGAATGGGAATATGTTCTTCGATTAGTGCCATTCGTCCCACTAAAAAGATTTGTGCAGAAGCCTACAGCTTATCAAATAAATGACTGTACTACGTATTTAATACTTTAACTGTAAATCCCCTTTTTTCAATCAAAATATTCGAAATTACAACCAAAAATACTGAATTGCACACTAAATTTGAACCGAATCGGTCCAATTCATAATTATTGGTTTAGGTTAGGTTAGAACTGTGACCACAACGCACGAGCCGAGCGAGCGAAGCGAGCGTGCCGCGGCAGCGGCCGGCGAAGTGCCAGAACCGAATCAGTCCTATTCATAATTATTTGTTTAGGTTAGAACTGTGAAAAAGAATTAATAAATTATTCCCATTCGTCCCCCCAAAAAATTTTGAGGGACCATCGGGAAAATAAATAACGAATTCCCGTTCGTCCCCCTCGGGGGACGAAGTCTAGGGGACGAACGGGAATACACGAAAAGAATAGGTCGGATTATGTAGATAAATATATTTTGAGACCTATGATTATAATATTAAAAACCTGTGATCGCCTAATGATGAGATCAGTACATCGTGAAGTCAAACGTCCTGAATATGGTCCCAAGGAACTAATGACTTTTGGAAGGTATGTGCGTGTTTATCACATGCTCAAATGGTGAAGAAAAATATCGTGAGAAAACCTGCATGTCTGTGATATTCTCTTGATGTGAAGTCTGCCAACCCTGCACTAAGCTAGCATGAAAATGAGAATAGGCTACCCAGCCTAATCTCATTTTCAAATGAGAGGGGATCCATGCCCAGCTGTCACTGGGATAATAATTGGGATGGGTTAATGATGATAATCGAACTTAGCGGTAGATTTATTTTGGATTTTATGCTTATAATAATAATGATCAGTATGACAGGTGCTTTCGAGACAATCCTTTTCAGGCTTGATTTTCTAAGAACTGAGTCTGGGAATAAAATAAATTATCTGAATAGTGACTAACCTGATATTGCTACTCTACTAACCTGTAATAAACACAAGCCAGGAAACTCCTTGGCAAACTCCTCCACGAGAGGCGAATGGATGTGAACATTAGCACCCGGTGCAACGACGTATACATTGCTTTCACATAATGGATAGATAACTGTCGCCTTAGCCCAGTAGACCAGGTGGCCTGTTAGCTGTGAAACCTAGTAAAAAGAAATATACTTCATAAAGTTGAATTTTACTTTCAACTTTTCGATATATAACATAAGTAAAGGCAAATGCCGTTGAAGGAAAAAATTGTGAGTGATTTTTTGAATAGGGTGTAAAGGCTGCTTCCTCACCTGAGGCGTAAATAAAGCATAAATATATTAATAATTTATTGTATATTTTTCTAATAATAATAAAACATTATTAAATACCTGCTTTAAAGCCAGATCAGCTTCAATAGCGAGTGTTTGTAAACTTTTCAGGGGGCTATATAGTTTTATCAGTCTTAGAAGGGCTGAACTGCTGTCCAATGGAATTGATGCTAGCAAGTCATTGGGATTCACCTAAAGTCACATAAAACATGAAATAAATAACGAAATCTCTTGTTAAGCTATTTTCTTTAATGGTTCAATAAATTAAATGGAATAAATACTTTGTTATATAGACAAGAGAATAGTTTGGATATTTTTTTAATTTCTACTACTTACCATAAGCAGTATTCCATGGTAAGGCCTTAGCTTTTGTAAGCACTTGTCTATAGTTTCTGGTTCTATGATTAACCCTCTATTATGAATTTGATGAGCTTTATGTGGTAAACAGAATGACAGTAACACCCATTTATTAATCCGAACCTGGACTATACCTGCAAAATTAATACATACTTTTATTTTAACTGAGGTTAATTCAGTTAGTAACCTAACTACACTACTTAAGAAAATCTTGGGAAGAAGTAAACAAAGAGTTATTAAAATGTTGCTCAACAAGTTTTTTTTGGTTTCATGTTTAGCTAGGTTTGTTCAATTTTGGTATCTATTAATGTTTAAAAAACGAGTTATGACACTTATGACCCCTGTGTATAATGTGTGTAAATATGAAATTAGATTAAGATTAGTATTAGTAGTATAAATTGGACTATTATAAAAAAATAAGATTTGAATTAAGTCCCCAAACCAACTAACCGGTACTGCTAAGTTCTTCAAACACTGACTTCATGGACCTGGCCAGTGAGCTCCGTTGAAGTATGAGATGGAAAGCAGACTTTGGTGTGGCATCTGTTCCATTTTCACTGCTGTAGGTTGCAGAACTGACTGAGTGACGGAGATTATCTTCCTCATCATCATTATCTCCATTCATTTCACTGTCTAAAGCTGATACTTCATCATGAGCTGCCAACTGAAACAAATAGCTGTATATATTTCACCAAATATAGAAAGTTAAACATAAAACATAGTATGTTGTTATTGCAGATGTATAAAATTTAGGACTCCTTATTTGTGGTGCAAACATGGAGACATAATCTGAATTTATTATAGAAAAAATGAGCTATATTGATGAAGACCACTTACCATAATTTTCATTTCCTCAGTTAAATATGAACACCTCTTTTCTTCATGTCTCAAAGCTTTTCCAAGTCTTTTGCTCAAATCATAATAGCACTTCACTGGAATAAGGATATTCAAATGACAATTTAGATCAACAAAAAAGACTAAAATAAGATAAGATTAAAACTAAGCTTACCAACAGAATGGCTTGCAGAAGCCTGTAGTGCAAACACAATATTTATAAGGATCATAGTGGCTGTGTCATCCTTATTTGTTCGGTATGGGAGCAGGGTTGGATGCCCCACAAACCTTACATCATTCACTTTGAGCTCAAACTTTCTGTTACAAAGCTCTGCCTTCACAGCAAACAGGGTTGATAGCATTTCATCTGTAAAGCCACTTAACTGACCTGTAAATTGAAAATGGTATTACCATTAATCATCAGCAATAGTTATCAGTTATCCTATGGTTACTGATAAACAATAAAAATAGAACAGGCCTATTTCCAATATGTGACGTGCTTCAGTACTAACCTAACTTCAAAATAGACATATTTTTATTGGCGAACCTAATGAATAAAAATAAGCTTGTCATATTTGTCATTTCATTGACTGATCATCATTGGTGATAGTGTATTTATGATTACTTATGAATTATGATGAGAATGTCTATATAAATTGTTACATCATTACACTCACTTTTTGTACTTGATTTGTGTTTATGTGTTTAATGTATTTTAATAAAACAAACACAAAGCTATTTACTTCCGAGCTAAGCAAGAGGCTTGCGATATTTGTTTGTTAATACATACATTTTAAAAATAAAAATATAAATCAAGTAGGTACAAATGTATATGTCTATCACACAAGCATTTCCCCATACCGGGGTTTGGACCCAGGTTAATAATATAAAAAATATACTCATTCTCCATATATTTATAAAAAATAATCCACATAATTTCCAAAAACTGTCTACTGTTAGGAAAACACCAATACGGGCGCAGTACTATAATAAGCTGTGTCACATAAAGTGTAAAACTGCATTAATGCAAAAGAGCTTCTTTTGTATTGCTCCACGAATTTACAATAAAGTACCCAATACTATTAAGAATATGACATTTATAAAATTTAAAAGAGCACTAAATAATTTATTAATTGAGAAATGTTATTATACAATTGACGAATTCCTTAATGATAACTCATTGTTCGACTAGTTTTAATTCAATAATATAAAATTTAGATTTATATAACTGCCTGTATCTACTTGCTACTGTACTTATCACTTACTTATTATAACTAACCTAGCAATTGTATAACCAACACACAACTATATTTGTATGTCTATAAGGCAAAACATAGCGCACTATTTTATTACTAATTAAGACCAATATGTATTACCTATGTTTTACAAATAAACAATTCTGATTCTGATTCTGATTCCATAAGGTGACATTATTTATTTTTAAAAGCATTCTTCTAAGTATTGTGCCACATAACTTATGATTCTAAATTCCATTAAGTCTTTGAGTATAATGTGGAAAATGCTTATAAGCTATTGGCATTGCATACAATTGGTAATCAGACTCCGGATGTAATATAAATTACATATATACCATTATACATGCAAACATAACAAGTGAATGTATGAAGGTAAGTATTAATATTGATTGATTTATGTTTGTTGATCAAAGTCAGGAGTAGGTATGAGTCTTATCTATAAATTATATGGATATACACTGGGATAAACAATCTGTTTTGCAGTATTTCGCAGGGTGCAATCAATTGTACGATAGTCAAGACGCACACGGCCTATTAAAAAACGAACCTTTACATATATTCGACGTCTGAGACTGAGGATTCTGTAATAAATCCTCAGTAGAACTAATGGCGTAAGGATTGTGTCGACCATATTTCTTCTGTTTGTTTTCATCCTTGTTTTCCGTTGTATAAGGATATCTGAACAGTAACCTGTCTCCCTTACTATCTGATTTTACGAAAAATATATTCAAAGGATTCACTTCCATGTTAAAAAGTGAAAAATACTAATAGTATTACGAATAGTACGGAATAAACAAGGTAACTTCACAGGGCTTCAGAACATAACAAAGTATTCGATTGACTTTTATAGAAAGAATCATTTTCACATATTTTCCCATATATTTTGGCGCACTGTACACTTTGTTCTCGAAACACATACACAAATTAATTAAAAATATCCCTTCTGAATTTACGAAGAAAATAAAATTTAAGCCCTGTTTCTGTGACGTATGATTAAGAGTAGATGTACTCTGCTGTTGTGCGAATGAAGAACACGAACACCAAAGAGTAGAATAATATACTAGGGAAAAGAGAGCCCTCTGCGAGATTTATGTGTCACCACTCAAGACATTTGTTGAACACTAGCGCCATCTGTTGACGTTTCCCATGTACTAGTTGCCTAGAATACCTATAGATACCTATATAATATGTATATATTTATGAACCTAGGTTTATTGTTCCTATTCCTTTCCATGTTGCCCGGGAAATTCAAATTATAGTTTTTCGGACACTCACCTTTGATTTATATCGTATGTAGACGCGACTATATAGATAAAATGAATTGATAACGCCATCAGATTATCCACTCGTCCCGTCTACACACGACGGAAATCAAAGGAACCTGCAAAAAGAACATTTTCTCGTGGAAAGACCTGACAATAATTCTAACAATAGTTTTGTAAAAACATTTTAGTTTCAAAGTATTTTTTAAATAATTATATTATGGAGTGAGATTACTTTATACAATCAATTTTACCGCAAGTTAAGTGACGTATATAGTGCATGAAAACAAGTATTTTTTATGAAAAATCTTTATTTCGGTACTTTATAATGCTTATGTTTATCGTAATAAATCTGGGCCATAACTTTTAATTCATCCGTTACATCATTATTCCTCATTTTACCACTCAGAATTCGATTGACATTTCTGCACCAACTGTAAATTAATATGTTTATAGTGGTATCGACAAAGAAGCTTTTTAATTTGTCTTTGTGTTTCTCACACTTAAACGGTGACATAAGAAAAATGTCGACGTAAAATTTTATATATTTTTTTATTCCATTATTTGGAACGTCCCTTTTTAAGGAAGATACACAGATATTCTGAATTTCTTGGAAATATTTTACTAATGCTAAAGAAGGGTAACATAGCCAATTTTTTTTACAGTATTCTTTTGCCTTTACATATGAGTTTTGTTTATTATCACTCTTAGAAATAAGGTCATTTTTACATAACCTACATTGTTTCACAATTCTTACAAGTATTTTTTTCAGAACCCAGCCGCACACATAATTTCTTTGTCCATTATCTTCAATATCTTTTTCTATTACATTTATAATTTCTTCTCTTAATGGTACGTCTTTTTCTGTTTCTCTTTCGTCGGCAATATAAGAAGACTGTGACTGTGCCTCCTTGAAAAAGAAGTTTAAATTCTGTAAACAGACATTATTGTCGCTCTCACAATTTGCATGACTGGATTGTGGTGAGTTATAATTATTTAACAATAAGGACTTATAGGCTCCTTCAAAAGCTACACAGTCAGGAGCAATATTTCTTGCTCCATAACTTCTTATATTGCCGAAGAAATTTTCAACTGGGTCCTGATTCATATTGCGGGTTAACATACAGTCAAAAGAATATTTCTCCGATAAAACTTTCCAAAGACTTTGAAACCCTTCTATAGTTTTAATAAAGTTTTTTACAGATGGTGGTATGAATTCTGTGGTATTTTTAATAAATCTTACTGTTTTTAACATTTGGATAGATTTTTTCCATAATTCATGATGTGGGGAATTCCTTCTCACAGGTTCTTTATACACTTTTCCCTTCGAGTGATTAAAATTTGACACATTTAACGAGTCAAATAAGTTGTCAATTATTAACACAAAATTTATTAAATTTGTACACTCTTGGGGTATCTTTTCTCGGGCTGACAAATGGTTGGTAGTAGCTGCCACACTATGACTAAATATTTGAGTAGCTGTCTTTACTCGCATTTTTTTAATTTTTTCTGGCACAATATGCTCCTCGGTAAGATTTAACAGGCATCTAAGCTCCCCGAACGATTTGTCAGCCCAATACACCTGCTCGAAGAATTCCCACTTTACAACTTTTTCTTTATTTTCTTCAAAATCAAAATATTTCAGATTTTTAGTAATTAAATTATTTCTCAAGCCTTTAATTATGTGAGGAGTATCATACAGAGGTATAATTTTCTTCGAATTTATGCTAAAATATTCATTTTTCATTTCTATACATTTTCTCAATAATCTGCTCCTGGTTTCATGAACAAGCTCGTTAATTGCACTAACATTTATCGTGCTTTGGTCACATACTGTGCATACAATTATTAGGCCAGTATCAATCACTTTGGTGATTACTTCGACAATCATTTTTTTCAAGTCCACTCTATTAATACTATTTGTGAAATAATATGCTACAGGCTGCTTGAATGGTTTTCTCAAGCCTTTCACCATAAATACTAAGGCATGATTTGCGATATTTTTTTTTCCATTGCTAACAAGACCCTTTATCTCATCCGTAGATGCATTAAAATGTATTTGAGGCGAAATTGACATTTCATCGAAAATTAAAGAGCACAGACGATTTTCAGTATTCATACCTTCAACTTGTTTTTTCAAGTTGTCAAATAATAAATGATTATTTGTTCCAGTACCTATTTTAACTTTTGAGAGCAATCTTCTCAATGATTTGCCCGAAGGTAATGTAAACAATTTGGCCATAAGGCCGTAACATTTTGGGCTCTTTTTGTAAAGAGATAAAGATAAAATTTTCTCATCTATTGTAAAACGCCGTCCTTTTTTGTTTTTATAAGTTTGATTGAATTGCATCAAAGTAAAAATTTTCGCTGGCATAGTCATTCTGTTTGCTAGTTGTTGCACTGCTGGCTCCTTAAGCTGACGTTCTGCGTTTTCTAAACGCGTCTTAAATAGAAGACTCTTCTTTCGCTGCCGGTATACTTCTCGACGAAGGTTATTGATTTTCGTTTGGAAACTTTTATACTTATTGGCAGCTGCTATAGCCATGTTAGTTTTCGATACTGAAAACAAATACAATTTTATTACTATTATGTACAGTCAACTGCCTTGTTAGCCTAGCGGCCCTAAGCGCGACTGCTACGCTAGAACTCTTGGGTTCGATTCCCGGGTCGAGCAAAGTGTTTATGGGTTTTTCTGTGAAATCTCCCAACAGCAGCTCGGAGTTTGGATTTGAGCCTGGTTAATGGCAATAGACTCGCCCCCTACTACATGGGACCTAAACATACCGGCGAATTGTGGGTGTACCGCTGTACACCTCTGCCTAGCCTTTCGGGGAATACACTGATGGTATGTTATGTACAGTCGAGGAAAGAGGTATTCAGGCAGCTAACGCCATTTGTATTTCGACAAAGATTGTGTAATAAATAACAGGATATAAATAATTTACAACAATGAATACAAAAATGCTAATTATTTTTCCTAAATTTAGGAGTAAGATCTATTCTTCGCATAGATTTTTTGTCAAATTCACATGTATTCAAAATCAACTCTCTAATCTAACAATTGGCCAGGTAATGGCAAAAGTACAAGATATTCTGGAACACAAATTTGATTTGAAAAGCTTGCTTACCTCTCTGTCGTCTTACAACTTGGCTCTTACTAGAAGCACAATAATTGTGATCTAACAGTAAGCAGTATCCTGAAGAGGGCAATACAACGGGGTTTGTATTATCCAAAGTTACGGCATCAGCATTTGTAAAAGAACAGCCTGGTTTCGGAGATTCTGTCCTTGATTGCATACATGGAGAACAATCTGAAAGCAAGAATAAAAATATATTAAAACTAGTTTAATTGAAATAAAACACACATTAAATATTTTGAATACAATTAAATTATTAAATTTAAAAAGCATCCAAAGATGTTCCTTATTATAGTTAAAATGTTCAAGATGTTATCCCCCATTATATTCCAGTATTTATCTGCCTGGCTTTTTAATTGCGTTCGCAACTTTGAAAAAATTACATTAAACATACCTTCACATCTACCTGTTGTATGTACTCCCACAGATCGCTAGTATGTTTAGGTCCCATGTAATGAGCCTATTGCCACTACCATACAGAAACCAGACTCTGAGCTGCTACTGAGTATTTTATAGAAAAAATCAAATAACACTTCGCATGATCTGGGAATTGAACCCAGGACCTAGCAGCTGCACTTAAAACAACTAGACTAATGGGGCAGGACAGTATACAACATTGCAAAATTTAATATGTAATACATAACTTACCAGTGGAAGGATCTTGATAATCTATTTTCATTGGTGAAACTACAATGTTAGGAATTTGAGATGGCTGCATGCCCTCTACCATATCTGTAAAAAAATTGAATTAATATATTAAACGCTTATAATTAACACTATAATGTCACATGTAAATGATTTTAGTTGCTCGCCATGTTATTTATTTGTATATGCTTTATTGCACATTAATAAAATCAATTTATCAAGAAATAAATTAAACACAAATTAATGCATATAAAAGTATTTAGTGACTTATGTAAGCAAAGTAATTTAGTACTACAAGTACTACAACATGATTTACGTAAAAGTAAAAATTTAAAGTAAATATTTTTCTAGTACTTACTCATGGTTGGACATTCAACATTCAGTGAGACTTCCATGCTGCGGCTTTGAGAATGAAGAGATCCGCTTGGGAATGTAGTAACCTCTGAAATAAGTAATAATAAACAAACAATGCAACAACACCAACAACAACAAGACAGTAAGTAGTGACTATGACATATTACAACATTTTGTAATATGTCAAAGCGGCCATCATAGTATGCCACAAAGGTTTCTTAAAGGTTAAAGGTTTCTTTCATACTCCTTAAATTTTAATCAGTTTCAGTGTCTACTAACGTAGATGATGTGAATGTGAATGATGTAATGTAGATTCATAATGATCTGTTGTTCATTTTAGTGTATTGGGTGCATCAAATAATTCATGAATAATTTAGCAATCCACCAATATTCCTACCAGAGGTATATATGAGAAGTAAATTGTCTTATGTAACACATATTGTCAGTTTCAAAAATGCTAAGTTACATACAAAGCTTAGTTTTACCAAACATTAAAAAGGTAGTAGGAGCAGATCCAGCCCATAAAAAAGGTTGTGTGCACAGCCAACCCAAAAACTGATGTTTAATATCCAATAATCCATACACTTTCTTAGCAATACAATCATGGAAATACAACAGGAGAACTGGCACGGATATGCATCCCTGTCAGTGTAACCTAAGCAAAATGCTCAGGAATCTAAATATCCATCAGCCTATTCTCATTTAGATTGTGCTCATACCCATAATGGTGGATCCGCATTTGAAAGGTAGCCCTTAACAAATAAAATATATTGGAAATATTTATATAATTACTTACCAGGCAAAAACAAAGAAGGTACTGCTAAAATGTTAAGACGACTACTTCGGGTTCTATCTGTTTCAGTAAAATGCCGGTCGCAAACTCTGTATTTCTTGTAATCAAAATCACAGTCCGAATTACCAGTAACTAGTTTAACCCAAGCTTTGTGTTGTTCAGGATATTTGTCAGGATTTGGGAATGCATGAAGTGATCCACCTGTAAATATTAAATAAATATAAATGATGCTAATGAGTCTAGGAACCGACCCTAAAATATTGGAGGTATTAAAAAGAAGTAAATCATCATGAAATGTACCTGATTAAATGTAACTTGAAAATATGATTTTGTATAAGTTGTAGAAGTAAGAGCGGTTATTGTAGTACAAGTACAGACAGAAATGGAATGATATTGATGATGTTAGAAGAAATATTATAACAATACTTAAGTAATACATCAACATTGAAGTGAGTAATCGGTTTGGAAGAGATTTCTTGCTTTTAAAGTAAATTGAAGGATTGAACCTATTTAAAGTACTCACGCGTATTTGGGGGGCACCCTAGTGCACAACGTCTCGGCATCCTGATAATAATATCGTCACAAACACAATAATCAAAAACAGTAAGTTAGCGTCTTTATCGCACTCGGAAAAAGCGTCCTTTCGCAATAATTACTTTGTACACACTATACAAAATCTACAGAAATGCGGAGGAGGAAAACCTACTACTCAACGCAATTTCTGGAGACAAGAGCACAATTGTACAAAATAAAGAAATCACAAACGATGACTCAAGTTGAACGAAAACATTCAAACTAAAATCTCAACAACCGCCATTCCATAATTTCCACAGCACTTATCGCTGTCAAAGTTGTCAATAATTGTTCCTTAGAACGGTTTTTGTAATAAGTACCATCTGTGGTATGTTGAGGTACTAATGCAAGATATTATTTTATAGGATTTATCGAGAGATGGCGCTACTGTCTACGCAACAATCGTCTTGTTTAGAAGTGTCCAGCCCCTGACGAACACACAAACAAGTCCCACAACACATGTACAAGAACTTATAGAAATGTCATTTTTAGGTGTCAGTGTCAACTACAGAATAAGGACTTTTTACACTATGATTTTTATGCGTACAGACTGGCCTGACTAACGCTAGCACATGAGTTTAACACAATGAGGAATGATCGACCTTATTTAGCCCTGTCTCTAGGCCAAACCTAAACTGTTTCAGTTGCTAACGTAATCGCTTACCATCTGATGGGCCGTAAGTTTGTTTGCCACACTGATGATGACGAAAACAATCAAGTAAAATTTAAAAAATCGGGGCTAACGAAGGTCCGGTAAATCGGTTCAGGCGTTCATTTGTTGGGTGTTTGTAACTTTGTACTCTGTACATTTTTATAATAATAATAATTTTAGTAGCTGCAATGATGATATTAATTTGTAAAGATCTTATTAGTTTATATTAACTGTATCGAAATTAATTTGCCTAAAAGACCAGGTATAGTTTTAAAAAGAAAGCAGGAAAAGAATAGACAGATCATTAATTGTCAAATAATACGAACGATAGAATTCGTAATTTGCTTAAAAAATCTATAACATTATCAAAAAATGGCTAACAAACTAGAAAATAACTGTAAAGTGAATCCCGAAAAGGTTCGTCTTGAAACCGATCAGGGAATCGTAGAGAGTGAAGAAAGAAAATGGGGGATGCCTCTGAAAGATGTGTACAAACATGGGTTCGCTTTTTATAAAGGTAATTTGTGTTTTTAACGTTATAGTTACTATTTCATAGTCATATTATTCACTAATAATGATGACCAACATATTACCAATAGTGTGGTTTTAAACTATTTAATTATTCAGAATAACTAATCTTTATTTTTGTATTTGGAAATATCAAATGCCTCTGCGCCTATTATAAGTGTAAATTTTATTGATATTAATGATTGAGTCATAAACAGACTATAATTAATTAGATGGAAGTCAA
This sequence comes from Craniophora ligustri, assembly GCA_905163465.1. Taxonomy (NCBI): domain Eukaryota; kingdom Metazoa; phylum Arthropoda; class Insecta; order Lepidoptera; family Noctuidae; genus Craniophora; species Craniophora ligustri. The sequence continues at coordinate 8,719,685 of LR990968.1, forward strand.
ACTCTTGTGAAACGACGACGCTTGCGACAAATAAATAACTATAGTACACCATTTACAGATAAAGAAGGCAAGGCACTTCACCTGAGCTACGAAGATAGATTGAAACTAGTTGCGTATACCCAGCAAGCAGCTCACGGGCCTTTAGATGTAAATTCAGCATCTCCTTTAGGAGTTCTTGATGTTATTGGGCGAGACAGACGAGCAGCATGGCAAGCTTTAGGCGAGATGTCCCATATTCAAGCTATGGCTGGATTTGTTCATACTTTAGACAGGTATTGCTGTTACATATTTGTCTATCAATGGTTATATTCCAATGTTTTACTATGAAACTCCATACTTTCCTATAATAAATGCCTCACTAAAACACTTGATAAACCATATAATTATTTTAAGGTACTTTCTTTTGTATATTAGAATACTGCCTTGTTATCCTAGTTTCATACTGAAGTAATTAATAATGAGTAGTTATGGGTTTGAAAATGTATCTTTTATATTGCAGATTGTGTCCTCTATTCAAACCATATTTAGAAGCAATACAAAAGGATTTGGAAGATAAAAAGCAACAAGAGTAATTTACATTTTTAATTATTTTGTTTTTCTCTTAATAGAAAAATCAATATGATTGAGTGTTATTTTTAACAGGCTGAAGAAACAAGAAGAGGAAAAGGCACATTTAGAGCTGCAGGACAGAATAATGCTTGAGAAACAGAAACAACAGAGTAACAAACTAACAGAGGAACAACAAGTGTAAGTATTAAAATATACTTATTTGAAACAGTAAAAAACAAACCAAATATTGTTGGTAATACTTTGATAATAAATATAAATAATGTGGACCAATACAATGTAACAATAAAAATACTTTAAATTTGTCATCTGCAGTTATAAGCAAGATATAGAAATGTAAAAGCAATATTAAAACTTTCAGGCAAAGAATTAAGGATGCTCTCAATGCACAGACATATGACCAGTTCCTACAGTATTCTCAGCAGCAGTACCCAGGGAACTTTGACCAACAAGCGATACTCATCCGTCAGTTGCAAGACAAACATTATCAGCAATACATACAGCAACTTGCTGTAGATCAGAGACTTGCTAACTCTAACGTAAAAGACACAACAGACGATAAAGAGAATGTTAATGCAAATAATAAACCAGGTAAAGACCAGGAAACTAAAGAGGAGACTGTTACTGATTGTAATTTAAATGAAACTGAAGTTACTCTACCAACAGATAACAAGTGAGTGGTCATTTTAGAATTATGCATCTCTTATCAGAAATTAATTTAGATTTTTGAATCTTAACAGAGTAAATAATAGTTAGTAAAATTATTCGGTTACTAGCTGACCTAGCACACATTGTTCTGCCACATTAATTAATTATAGACTCATTCTCCTGCCCTTACAAGTACATATTTTGAACAGTTGGTATGCCTGTCTTTGGATGTTTTGCCACAGACACACAATTAATACATTGTGTTAATTTTAGTTTTAATCTAAATTCAACAGGTCAATGCAGACTTCTGAGAAAATAGAGGGTATTGAGTACATAGAAGAGCACAGGGTTGACGAAAATACTGATGATGAAGGTAATGCAACTAGAATCATAATGTTTTAAAAGTGCTTAAAAAAGTTTATTTGAAATAAAAACCTTTTGATTTGATTTGATTTATTTGAATATAATAATAATACGATTCTGATTTGATATGGCCACATTTTCATGAATATATTTAAAAAAAAAGTGTAGAGATATCCTAAGCTGTTTATTGCTTACCATTCAAACATTGATTTAATTTAATTTGAAATGCAATAATTAAAAAGTGATAGCTTGACTGCCTTGAGCACTCCAGATTCTGGTTTTTAGTTGTCTAATATTTGCTCTATCTGGGGATCGAACCGGCAACCCATGACGCACAAGTCGATCCCTGAGCAAGTCCACCACTCAAGTCATCGAATTGTAAATTTGATAGAGGTAGTTGAAGTGACTAATATTAATATCAAATATGGTGTGAAAAAAGGTAAAGAAATGAATATGACATGTAGATCCATCTTCATCATACTTCTTCTTTAGTGTACACAAGCAGTAATAACATTTCGTTATAATAAAACAATTTTGTTTCAGACGGCTTTTTGAACGTGGAAGAAGCACGGATGTGGACGCGCGGTGACATCGTAAAGTTCAAGAACTCTGCACAAGAGGGCGGTGGCCGCCTAACAGTGGGCCACGGCGAGACCGTCACTGTGCGAGTGCCCACACATCCGCGCGCGCGTTGCCTCTGCTGGGAATTCGCTACTGACAACTATGACATAGGTAACTAACTTATATATCATCATCATCAACTCATTACTTTCCCACTGCTGGGCACGGGTCTCCTCTCATTTGAGAGGGATTAGGCCATAGTCTGCCTCGCTAGTCTACTGCAGGTTGATTGACTTCACATGGCATCGAGAAAAATTTTCAAGTATGCAGAAAACATCGTGAGGTTTCCTCACGATGTTTTCTGCATGCTTGAAAATTTCAATTCAATGAAAATTTCTTCCTTCACGGTTTGAGCATGTGATACTTATATATACTTTGTACATAATAGTTAATTTATTAATTTTCACATATCCAAAACATTATAAATGCGAAAGTATGTCAGTCTGTGACCTCTTCATTAACTGTTGAATGGATTTAGATAGATATAGATTTTGTCCCGGAAATCATATCCTAAAATGGCACAAAGGGGGTTGGGTGTTTGAAGTTCAGACGCAAGTCGCAGATAAAGCTAGTATTTAAAAAAAAATTTACACTACCATACTAATACTTCCATATCCATACTAATATTATAAATGCGAAAGTGTGTCCGTCTGTCTGTTACCTCTTCACGCCTAAACCGCTGAACCGATATAGAAGAAAGTTTGTATGGAGATAGTTTGAGTCCCGGAGTTTTTTTTTCCGGTAATTAATCATCGCTGAAATCCGCGAAATAGGAAGTGCAAGTTAGTATGCGGATTCAATCTAATATATAAAATTCTCGTGTCACAGTTTTCGTTGCCATACTCCTCCGAAACGGCTTGACCGATTTTGATGAAATTTTTTGTGCTTATCCGGTATCTATGAGAATCGGCCAACATCTATTTTTCATCCCCCTAAAAGTTAGGGGTAGTCCACCAACCCCTATAATGTGACAAAACAACGTTTGCTGGGTCAGCTAGTAATTTCTAAAAAAGAGGGTAGAAGTAAATAAGCCGATTGGTTAAAAATGCAGTCGCGGGTAAAAGCTAGTACTTTATAAAAACATATACATCTCAGGTTTCGGATTATACTTCGAATGGAGCAAGTCTGCAACTACTGAGGTGACTATCCATGTAGCCGAGAGTGACGATGAAGACGAAGAAGACCCTGATGAGGACGAATACCCTGTTGTGGAAGGTAAATCATTATTATGAAAATACAGTTATTTTACGTCTCACTTTAAATAAATAGTTGTATGTTTAAATTGTTTACCATTTTTTATAACTTTTTTAGGCTGACAATTGTCTCAATATCTCAATAATTATATAATTTATTTACAGTGCCGGATTAAGGTAACTGGGTGAACATCTTAGCAATCTTCCTAAAATCGAGGGTGGTGGGTCTAAAAAAGTTCATCCCATTATCGCGCGTTACCTTTCGTACGCTGGTTTTTTTTTCTCAGCCGTCTATGGGCAAGAAAAAAAATCGCAATCGCTTAGGCCTTAGGGCATCCCGTCCCCCCCTTAGACGAGATGCCCTAAGCAATTGCTTAAATACCTTATGGGCTAATCCAGCACTGGTTGTATATATGTTTCTGGTTACTTTACTTTTTTTTTAGTCTAGATTTGTGTTATATCTGCTATCCATTTTACTGTAGAGAAAGTCAAACAAAACATTGATGAGATCAAAAAGTGTGTGTGGGTCCATCATGTACATGTATTTATAGATGTGTTACATATTTATATGTTACCAACTACTCAATTATTATAATGAAAAAAGATCTAATTTCGAAGATTTATAGAAAGAATTTGGCAATAACAGCTTGTAATAGTAAATATTCATAATAGGCTATTTTATATGAATACAATTATTGTAGGTGCATACAATGAGTACACGATCCACGGCACGCGCGCTGACCTGGAGCTCGGCGGCGAGAAGCCGGCCAAGCGAGCCGTGTGCGGCGCCCGCCCACTCACCAGCCTCGTCGTGCCCATATACCGCCGCGACTGCCACACCGAGGTAAATAACCATCACCTAGCACCTAACATACATGGCACCTAGCATATCATATTATGTATGGTTAGACCTGTACCAATAATTTGACGACCTGATTGGCGCAGAGGCTGAGCGACCGGCTTATGCGTCACGGGTTGCGGGTTCAATCCCCGCACGTTAAAAAAAATACAGGTATCGATGTTCTGTTATCAGTGCCAGATTAAGGTAACTAGATGCCCTGAGCAATCTTGGGTGGTGGGCCTATAAAAAAAGGTACATCATTACAATACATTATCAAAACATTACAAGACGACTTTAAAAGTGGGCTGATCTTTTTCTTTTAGCCCCAGCACCCTACACCTTGATTGTCTGTCCCTGCGTCTTGATTGTGTGCCTGCCTAGATGGCATACCCTAAGCAGTTTAACTAAATATAGTACGTAAACAGTGGAATGCAGTATTATACTAGGTACATAATTTACAACCTATCTTGTTGTTTTCAGGATATTGTTTAATTTACCATTTTACGATGTTAGTCGTTCCGTCTGTTCTTACAGTATATATCTATAAATGCAACACTATTCCGTCTCCGTAGTATAAAAAAAAATTTGAAACTGATATAGCTGTCCCACGTTTTTTGATAGAAGATCTTATAAATGTTGGCCCACAGACAACCTCCACCTGTTTAGATTTTTAATCCTCTCACTACATTACCCACCATATTATATAATTATACTAATGTGTATGTAATATTGACGCAGAAGACGTACAAAGTAGATACTATTTATATCTGTCGTCTATCTGATTAATTATTTTTATTTTGATTGAATAATAATTTGCAATAACAATATTTCCAGGTGTATGCTGGTTCCCACACATATCCTGGCGAAGGGGTATACTTACTAAAGTTTGACAATACCTACAGTCTATGGCGATCTAAAACACTATACTATAAAGTATACTACACACAGTAAACATTATTTAACACACAGTAGAACCATGACAAAGAAATTATAAGAAAAATAATATATTGAATTATTTGATACTATTATAACACCTATTATTGTACTGTCAGTATTTTAGTCCTAAGGATAATGTGTCTGAAGGATATAGTTTGTGCAAAGCTGCGAACAAACTTGCAGTGCTTTATTTCACATCTTCTAAAAGAATGTGGATGCTGTAGAAAATTTTTTCAGTTTCAGGGTTGATTCAGATAACACCTCGCAATGTATTTTGCACTTTAACCCTACATCAGTGCAATACAAGCTTCATTAACTAGTTGAGAACTTCAATTAACATTGGGATGATAATATGCAGTTTTATTTACAATTAGGTTGAAGGCAGGTCATTTGTTGATGTGTTCTGATAATATGAGTTATGTCGTCTGAAAAATATTATAAGTTATATGCCACAAATATCTTAAGTAGATTTGATTTGCCTTTCTGTTACAATGTGCAAGGGGCACGAGTTTTTATTTACATTTGGTTTGTTAAAAGATAGTTATTTATTTTGTTAACCGTAATACGGTCCTATTTATTATTATTACATATAAATGAAGATATAACAGTAGGTAAATTATTGAAAAACTGACACTACAATCAAGCCACCATATTTACCGGCACAAATTTTGAGCTATGCGTGATAGATACCGAAATGTTCGTTGTATTTTGTCACTCTATATACAAATAGTTCAAGATTCGTGCCACTCACCTTGAAGACGAAACTATTATATTTCAATATGTATATAAAAAGGTAACTTCTAATATTTACTGTCTGTGCCATTAGAGGTATATAAATGTTTAGGTTAGTACTTAAACTTGTAAGGATGTGTTTAATGTCTATTACTCGTGATCCCAGTTATTTCTGTGCATGGAAAAAAACTCATTTAATTTTCCCTATAGAAATTAAGTGGACTATAGAAGAAAAAAAATGCTGTTAAAAAGGTATGAGTAAAGTTTATGTCCCTTGTTACTTTTTGTAGAGCAGCTGTGTTACATTCTATTCAGGAAGAATACTTTCGGTGATTTTAGCTCTTATAGTTTGTTTAGCATACAAAACATTAGTATGTCTGCTTTGATCAAATTTTTTTCGCGGTTTATTTCAAATCAAAGTTTTAAAAAAATCGTCACGTTTTTGTCACTAGGGAACAATGTTCATATTAATATATTTTGTCAAAGTAGACAACGAGTCCCTATGGTAACGGTAACGAGTCCCTATGGTACTTAGGTTTCGGCAAAAAATCGTGCAGTCGAAAACAGTGAGATCAACTTATTACGATCATCTATGATCGTCAATTAAAAAACGTATATCTTTAGAATCTTCGCATAAGTCCAATAAGTGTGGCAAAACATTTGTTTCCAAGCAGTGCAAGTTCCATCATAGTTTACGATTTTAGTATTAACATAATATAGCATTAAAAATGTTTAGAATAATAATTCTATATCTGCATGTTCGATGTTTGTGTTGTACTGAATGTCTAAATAAATTATTCATATGATTATAATTTACAGTGGTCTTGATGAACAGTATAGGGTGGTTAGCGGGATATAGGGCGTATTTTACGATGGATTATTTTCTTAAATGTAAACAGCAATAATTATGTATTTGGAAATTAAGTGATATGATTACTTAAGCAAAAAATCATGAGTATAAGACTAGTTGTTATTAATTTATCTTTATTCTTCAGTTATATTTTCTTTTGGAAATGATTGTTTAGTTTCTGCCTTGGAAAGCTTTGCTTGAAAATGATATGTAAAGAGAGGTGGCACAAGATGGATACTTATGTAGGTTCGGCAATTAGTTTGACTATAGCAGAGAAAATCATTACCACTAAAGTTTAGATTAACTTACATGGACCATGGTGCACAGGGCATTATTTCTCTATTGGTTCGACGTCAGACGTTTTGTTTACAGACTCCATTCCCATACTTATATAGACATGTTTAATCTACAATCAGCAAACTTGGTGATACACCACGTTTTACCCGTATTTTTATAGCATAAGGTCCAAAAGTGGTGTACTGCCAACTTCGCTAATCATTTAACATTATAATTTATTTACATTATGTATTGTAACTACTTGTGACTCTATTCTTGGAGAAACCAATCGTTATATTTATGTACAATTCTGGATATCAATAAAACATAAATAAATACTGTCTAACGGACTTTCCATGTTGCCCTTAGAGAGAATTAAAAAAGTAGAATCAAATACAACTTTGTATTTGTTATCACATGACAAAGATTTCTTATCTTATATTATAGTTGGTCGCCCTCTTTATGTTATTTATGTGATTATTTATATGCCACTTTTACAAGTCATGTGTAACATTATTTTATGAACTAGATGGCATCGGCATTTCTTTACTGACGACCTCTGAGAAGAAACGCCGAAACAAACTCGGAGAATCATGATCTTCTTTAAAGTCCAAAAATGTTTGTTTATAGTAGGTATGTGTGAGCCTGACGATGTAGGTCAAAGCCTGAGATGGCCTTTTGAAGAAATCACCAGTGTAGCTTTGAGTTGACCATACTGACCAGGGCTGCCAGTAAGCAACGACGCGGTTATGCCATTAAGTATCTGCAATTATACCAAATGTGAATCAGAATCTTTATTTTTTAAACATAGGTATGGTACATAATGGTGTTAGGTTAACGATGTGTGTTAGGTTAACGGTGTGAAGGTATTATACCACTGCCCATTCTATGTCGGATGAGCTTTTATTTTTTTAGCTCAAATCCCTCTATTATTCGATTATCCTTTACAGAATTAGCTGGACAACCTCTTGGCATGACCTTTTTTTGTGAAGCGTCTTGCTTTCTATCGAATTATACCATATGATCATGGATACAATAGATCGTCCAATTATACCAATTTGGTATCAAACGATACAATCTGGCAGCCCTGATACTGACAGCACGCATGCTTCAGCCATCGTGTAGCTCAACCGTTCTAGAGGAACCTAAACGACCCGACGCACGTCAATGCAAGATCAGTGGGACATTTGTGTAGGCCAATTTAAAATCCCAAAGCCGCCAAACATTAAGAGTTTATAAGAATCTTAAAAGTCATTTTTTAGAATGACAACTGACAATGGTTTTGTTTTCTTGACATATCTTAGAGGTACATTTAATTTCCTGGCAATATCGCAAATAATAACATACACAAATTTCATACACTGCTTGACAGTGAAAGTAAAACCAATGAAACCAATGATTAAGCTTAGACTGAGAATCTGCTGCTACCATTAATTCTTTAAATAGTCTTTGTAATTCAATCCTTTACAAACACACATTACTGTGCTTCCTTTTCTACGTTGATAATGACAATGACAAAATCGGTAGAAAGTAGTTTTATTTCCCAAGAACTTGGTATTAAATACCAAGTTCTTGGGTATATTTATATTTCATAAACTCACTTGAATCTTGATCAATTGAATCAAGTGTTGAAATAAAACTACTTTCTACCGATTTTGTCAGAACGAATTTCGTAGAAAATAGTTTTATTAGTTAATAATATATAATATTATCAACGTAGTAAAGGAAGCACACTTGGTAACCATCTATGGATGGCGTATCGATAAAATTAATGGAAATGCTTCTATATTTTTTTTCTATTCATACTGACTGGTTAAGTGGCATACTATGACATATGTCAGTATAGCGTCAGTCAATCAACTAGGTGTCAACCCAAATAATATTGACACTGACACTCTGACAGTTATCATGTTTACGGGTGGATAAGTGTTTTTTTGTCTGGCTTAAAATAAAAAAAAAATTAAAATGTTACAGCGTTTAATTTGCAGAAGTTTTGAACTAAAAATATCTCAAAAACATTCACAGTTATTGTTGAATACTCCAACAAATGGTCATCTGTGTCAACAGTGTGGATCCAGGTTATACTCCCGATACGGGGTGCCACTTTTTCGAAATTATTATGACAGAAACTTCATTAACAAAAATGGATTATTCAACATTAATTTACGGTACTACACGAGTCAAGTCGACGCTCATAAAAACAACGAACATATCGAAAATGTGAAAGAAAAAAATATTTTAGAAACTACGAAAAAGATCAGCGTCAAATTAAAGCCTTCAGAATTGAAAAGATTATTTACATTAGCAGAACCAGAGAAATGGACTCTGGCTGGTAAGTTGTCCAAATTGATTGTTGACAGGAATTTAGTACACTTTTTTTTGTACACTATTTCGTCAGATTTAATGGCCATATTTACTAAAATGTGGCTATTAAATTTGACGACATTCATGTTCCATCGACACGAAGAAGAAGAAGAAGTACACTATATTTTAGCTAAATTCGTTACTCTCTTTCAGGTGCTATTGGTTTTCTCATTGTATCCTCAAGTGTTACTATGGCTATACCATTTTCACTGGGTAAAGTTCTAGATATTATATACAGTGGGACAAGTGATCTAGGTGCTGCTCGCGAGAAACTTGATACCCTATGTTTGATGCTTTGTGGAGTTTTCCTTATAGGAGGTCTCTGCAACTTTGGCAGAGTATATTTAATGTCTATCTCAGGTAAGTATAAATAACATTATGTCATTCTGTTAATCTCTTGGCCCAGATACTCATTCAATGTCAATAAAAGTAACATGTAAGTTTAATGAAAAACAAAGTATTGAAATTAATCTAGTATGTCATTATCTATATATGTTCTGGTATATAGAAATAAAATATTCTAAATGGATCATCTTAACACAAAGTAATAAATAGGTCCCTTATATTTTAGGCCAAAGAATGACACAAGCACTTCGCCGACAAGTATATGTTGCAATAATGCGACAGGAGCCTGCATGGTTTAGTAAAACATCTACTGGTGAACTAGTCAATAGGTTATCAGCAGACACACAGCTTGTGGGACGAAACCTCAGTCAGAATGTGAGTGATGGGCTGCGTTCATTCTTTATGGTAGCAGCTGGGACTGGGATGATGGTAAGATACTATCATTATAATATTTAATTAAATAAGCATTATCATATATGTCTAATATAGTGTAGCGCATGACATTCTATAGTTTCTGCCTACCCCCATGGGAAAAAGGTGTGAGTGTATGTATGTATGTATAATATATGATATAATACATAATGGTATTGAGTACTCAAGCATGAGATCAAGATCAACAAGACATGAAATACTATCTTCTGCTTCATCTGAGTTGTATATATGTATAACTTAAATATAATTTGACTCTTTCAACAGGCAACTCAACTAAATGGTAGCATATTTCTACAAATATGGTACCTAGTCACTAATCAAATTCTTAGGACTTCCACAATTATGTATCATCATGATATTAAATGGCCTCATGAATTCCTTATCAATCAAAAATTGTGCCTACTAATTAATATTTTTTGGAAATAAAATAATATATATCAAGTATATAAAAACACTTATCTAATATTACATAACTAGGCCACTTGTGCTATTTGAGTACAAGTGGCAACATTAGAATACCAGGTAATCAAAGCATTTGTTTGTTGAAATCGCAAGTATTAATGATGATGGTAAATTTTTATGTATCAAATTTAAGAGCATCTATTTTGAAGCTATTGTCAAACTAACTCTCAGATGGTTATTATTAAATTTTTTTCAACTGCAATATATTCCAATGCACATGTTTGATTTGACCTTCAAAATTTAATAATATTTATAATGACTAATTAATATTTATACAAATAATTGTGTAGTTCTACATGTCTCCATCTCTGGCACTCATTGGATTGTGTGTGGTGCCACCTGTGTCAATGTTGGCTGTCATTTACGGAAGATTTGTACGTGGAATCACAAGGCAGCTTCAGGACGCACTAGCTGAAACTAGTGAGGTATGACATATTATAATTGGACAAGAATTATTCTCTATACAAGGGAAGTTAGCAATAAGTTAACATATATTTCAACAAATTTAAATTCTATAGCTCATTATTAATTTTGAATTAGTTAATATTATCGAAGGAAACATTCAAGTATAGGAAGTAATAAAAGAGCATTATCATGTAGATAAGGAAACAGTAAAACCAAAACACCTGTTAAAACAATTAAATCATCACATGCATTGAAAATTTCTTCTACATGGTGTGTTGTTTCTGAATAAACAAAATAAATAATTTTCATTTCATACTTCAGTGTAAGTAGTTTAAATTAGGCATTAATTTAGACAATATTATGTTTACAGTTAGCTGAAGAAAAAATTTCTAACATTAAAACGGTAAAAGCATTTAGCAAAGAGCAGAAAGAATGTGAAATTTATGGACAAAGAATAGAAACTATATTGAAACTCGCGTACAAAGAGTCCTTGGCAGTCGGCAGTTTCTATGGATTGGTAAGGAATGTTAATGTTAATAATGTGCAATTAGTGGAAGTTCGTAATTTTAGCAATTGCACGATTTCACTTATGAATAAGAAAACAACTTTATGCTTGATTGAGTCAAATACTTACAAATTTTATTAAAAGCGCGAACTTGCCTACTCTAATATTTTTTTTATTAATTATTTTATATTTTGTACTCGAATTAACTAATTATGTATAGAAAGGGGACTAACTTACTACTTTGTGACTTACACCGAAATGATAGTGTTATCCACTTCCAGACTGGACTCGCAGGCAATACTATTATTATCCTTGTCCTATACTATGGAGGCGGTATGGTCGCCACCGAACAGTTGACGGTAGGCAATCTAACGTCATTCCTACTGTACGCCGCTTACGTCGGCATCAGTATTGGAGGACTGAGCAGCTTTTACACTGAACTGAACAAAGGCATGGGTGCTGCAACGAGGCTATGGGATATTATTGATAGACAACCAGCTATACCTGTTTCAGGTTTGTCATAATTGTACAAATTTAAAATATAATAAGATAAAGAAGTTTTTCGCGCATTTGATTTCGCATAATTTATGATGATTTATGTATTACGCAATACAAAATCATCGTGTTATTTGATATCTCAGAAACTATTGAAATTTGACCTTTCTAACCACTATTTTGGAAGAAAAAGACGATAAGAATCCCATATATCTCAACAATTTATTAAAAATAATATTTTCGACAATTTCAGGTGGCCTTAGACCGTCAAAGAGGCCTAGAGGTGAAATAATTTTAGAGAACATACATTATTCGTACATTGGAGCGCCTTTAATAAAAGGGTTGAACTTACACCTTTTACCTGGGAAGTCCATAGCTCTAGTAGGGAGATCCGGATGTGGTAAAAGTACCATAGCGTCACTTATATTGAGGCTATACGACCCTGAAAAGGGAAAAGTACTGCTTGATGGAGTAGATATTAGGGAGCTGGATCCTGTGTGGCTAAGGAATCATATTGGTTATGTTAGTCAGGTATGTGTGGTAAATATAATCTAGCATGAACTGTTGTGGGTTCTTAGTTTAGTAGAAACCATTATAGTTATACAGTTTATCAGTTCTGCAGTATTACTGTTGTAACAAAATTCGATTACTATTTGAATGTAGCGATAAGTAGAGTTGAAGTTTGTGTTGAGAATCAATTCATATGATATATACTAATGTAGACTGTTGTCGTTTTTGTTTTCGAAGCGTCAAAATATTTGAACCATATTTCTGTGGGAACATCGTGGATTTGAGCACCTAACACCAATTTCCCATTAACAATTTTCTATACTTCGATAAATATTAAAAGAAACGCTGTGAGGTCTACTAAACTTACTACGACTCTAATAGTAAATTTGTTTTGAAAATTAAACTTAAATTGTTTTTGTATGTTCGATATTTTAGTTTATCTATTCACACTGCAAAGGTTATCATTTTATAATCGAAATATGAATATTAATGTTTTGTATGAAAAAAAAAAAAAACACGTGGCTCACAACATTTTACGATGATGATATAAAGATGCTCAGACGTTATCTTATAGCTTCTAAGTATTTGTTTTTCTGACCCATATTGCAGAAGCCGAATGATAAATTTGTTTCAGAGATGTTATCGAAACAAAATCTTTGATCTAGATATAGAGTTTAGGTGTATGGATATAAAATAATAGAAGTAGAATTATCTAATACCTACTTTTGATAATATTAGTTACGAATAAAAGTGATTATTATTAGTGTGTTGACTCCCCCGAGAGAAAACCTCTCATAACTCTCATTAGTCTCATTTAAAGTTCTCTTCATATCCGATTTTTTTTACGGTTTTGGTATTTTTGTTCGTATACCTATTCGATAGTTTCGGTGACGGTTATCGAGATAGAAACATCCTTATTTTTTATGTGGCGAAGTTGGTGTTAAGATAATATATGTTTGTTTTAGGAACCAGTATTATTTAGTGGGTCAATTAAAGAAAATATCTTGTATGGTGCTTTGGATGAACAGCTTGCAGAACCAACCTTACTAGAGAGAATAAATAGAGTAAGTAATTTAGTTATATCAGTATGGCTGAATGAGACTGTTAGGTTGATGACCGATGAGTGCTGTTGTTTTGGTTACAATAACAAAATACAATGTATTTCTTATCTTAACGATTAAGAGTAAGGCACTTTATAACAACCTGATATTGAGAACATGGCGGCTCCAGTTTCACATTTAAAAGATTTATTGTATAGTATATTATTATAATATAACTGCGCGCGTGCATGACGAGATGTATGAATGTGGACGAAGCAAAAGTGGTATGCAGGGACCATAGCGCGTGGCATTCTGTACTTTCTGCCTACCCCTATCAAAGTTTGCAACAAAGAGCTGTCGCTCGCGCGTTGCGTGTATAAATCATTTCTTAAAATAGGAGAGTTACTAAGCTGACAGCAAACTAATTTCCCATATGAATTAACATTATATAGGTATATTGGGTTAGCCTGTAAGAATATTGTATGTGTGTAAATAAATAAATAATCTGTACATATTTATTTTCGCGATAGTATAAATAATTTTAAATGGGACAGTAGTCAGCCAGTGCTACCGCGCGATCATTCGGAAAGCCTCACTAGCCTAGCCTATAAATTGTCGGGATAATGCTTAGTAAGATTTGAAGATTTATGAATATAATACCTTTTATTTTTTATTCATTATATCAAGCGATAGACGTCCACTGCTGGACATAGGCCTCCCTCAAAGATTGCCACGACATAAGCTTCTTATTAATTTTTGGTTAATATATTTATTTCCTCGTAAGATTTACATAATCACTTGTATATAAAATACAATATTTATAATTTAAGTATACATCGAGCTGATTGGCGTAGTGAGAAATAACTGATTCATAATATGATTATATATATTACAATAATAAGATTAAGAGATGACCCGATTAGCTCACCTGTAGTTAACGCTGCTTTCTGTGCTATAGGCACCGGGTTCGAATCCCGGCAGGGACAAAAAATAATACAAATATCAAGCATCTAGTATTCGTAACACAAACTTTGTTGCTCTTATCTCGTAGGTAACTAGATGGCACTATATCATAATGTCCGGGTATATTTATTATGACTGTTTATTTTTTAGGTAGAGCGGCCATGGATGTTAGCGGCGCGGACGGCACATTTGCACGAGCTGGTGGTTACGAGCGACGGTTGGGACCGGCAGGTCGGCGCCAGGGGCGGCCAGCTCAGCGGCGGCCAGAAGCAAAGAGTAGCCATTGCTAGAGCTATTGTTAAGGTAATAACGGTACAAGTCTAATAAAACTGTCTCTATCTCTCTATCACTACACTAAACTGCCTCGTTAATCAGTAAGTGCAGTCAGCAGTCGCTGAGCAGTAGGGTTTTTGCTCGATACCCAGGTCGAGCAAAGTGTTTGAGGTTTTTATTTAAAATTCTCAGTAGCAGCTCCAGGTTTGGATTTGTGCTCGCTTGATGGCAATAGGGTTGCCCACTATTACATGGGACCTAAAGCATGCCGGTGAAAAGTGGGTGTACATTAGTACACCACTGCCCAACTCTACTATCATCAGTATGTATTAGTTCACTCCTGGACGTAGGTGAACTGCGAACTATTTGGCTTTCCATAGGGGATCTATGGAAAGCCAAATAGTTCGCAAGTAGACTTGACGTGTATAGTTTTATCGCATGTGCGTGAGACTAAGCTCCTATTTTTCTATGTAGTAAGAAAAAAAAATAACATAGTCATCTGAATCCGAATTTTCTTAGTTGGGGCACAGAATTACTAATAGTATGTATATGTATAATGGACAGTACCTACAGCCACCTCCCGAAATAGTTTGACTCAGATCCTAGATGTAACTGACAGTTATAATATTTTTTATAAATTTGATAATTTCAAAGCTAGCAAACGAACTATCGCATTACATCGATTAAGATTTAAATCATTACTATAGTTGTGAAATGCTACCAACGACTTTCAAATAAGATAAAGCCAGGATATTTTTTTCGTTTCTTATATCAAAACTAGCTACTTGCTTGCAGCTTCGCTCGCGCAATTTAATTCAAATTTTTCTTCAAAAAAATCAAGCTTGTAGTATGGGAGCCCACTTAAATATTTATTTTATTTTGTCTTTAGTGTTAGTACTTATAGCGGCAACAGAAATACATAACTTGTGAAAATTTCAACTGTCTAGCTATCGCGGTTCTTGCGATACAGCCTGGTGACAGACAGATGGACGGACAGACAGCGAAGTCTTAGTAATAGGGTCCCGTTTTTACTCTTTGTGTACGGAACCCTAAAAATTACGGATTACCATTCCTTCGCGCTACGCGTTACGATCCCAGCATATCACTTTTACTCCATCCACATTCATACATCTTGTGATGCATGCGCAAAAAATCTAAAATCTAATTAATTCAGTTTTAAATTAATGATGATCGCAAAACATTTCCGATTTATACCATAAAGACTTTTATGTGAAACTGAAAAATCATAGATACTCGAACTTTTATGATAACATTCAATTGCCATTAATCGAGCACGAATCCAAACTCAAAGCTGGTACTTATAATATCCCCCACACGCTTGTGGACACTAAATCAATGAGGCAGTTAAATAAAATATTATACAATACAATACAGTACAGTAGAATGAGTAATTCGATGTATTTATTTGTTGTTAGATTTTAATTAAATATAAAAAAAGACTTGCATTCGAATTAGATTTTTTAAGCTAAATGTTGGAAAATAATGAAATGGAACGAAAACAATCGATTCCATTAGATTATTGTGTGTCAAATAGTCAAGGCAGTTAATGTCCATCAGACATGTGAAGTGTTTGTATCCTTATATTATAATTAATAAACATAAATTAACTATTGTAGAATCCAAAAATCCTCATCTTGGACGAAGCCACCTCCGCGCTGGATGCGTACTCCGAGCATTTAGTGGACAAAGCATTAAAAGAGATCAGCAAATACCGAACAGTTCTCACCATAGCACACAGGCTGAGCACTATACAGTCTGCAGATGAAGTCGCAGTTATGGAGAACGGAGTCATAGTAGAGAAGGGGCCCTACGCCGAACTGATTGCGAAGCCAGGCGGATTCTTCAGGGAGCTTATCACCCATCAAACATTCGCTAAAAAAGTAAATAGAACCAACCAAGAACAACCAAACGACGTACAAAAACATAATAAGGTTACTATGTAGTTATATTTACAAGTGTTGTTAACGATATATAGTATAAAAAATATTTTTATTTATTTATTACTGCTTTCAAACCGCTTAGTCAATGATCAAATTTACTATACTAAGGAGTGATTTTACAATCGTCAGAATATAATATTTTTACCAGGGGATTAAATTTTACAATTTATTGAAAATATGTGCATAATCCCTATGATAATATATAAGTTACTGGTAATTGAAAAATCGTTTCTAAATGTATAGTGAATGATCTTACAAACTTTGTGTTATTTAAGGCAGGTAGGAAATACCTACATTATATTAAACATACCCTTATTTCCTGTTATAAGTTTACTCATGTTATAACTAATTGAAAAAAAAAATAGTAAAATGTTTTGTATATAAATTTGTATAGAATATACAATATATAACGTGCTAATTACCCGTAATAAGTTTGTGATAAATACATAGGTGATAGTTCGTTTTCTGGTGTGGTATGGGAAAAATGCAACAACATGGGCTTCATGTGTTCAAAATGATGGATCAAAGAGTTGTTACATAATTTATTAAATTTTATCTGTAAGACTTAAATCATAGTGTGACAAACGGGTAAAGGAATATTTTTGTTGGACACAAATTAAAATGATTGTTGTTATTTTAATAAATACTGTATTTTATTTATCATCTCACTCATTTCATTATATACAATACCTGTGTCAGTCAGTGATTGAAACATGTACTGTAACTAAAGCAAGTAGTGAAT
This sequence comes from Craniophora ligustri, assembly GCA_905163465.1. NCBI lineage: Eukaryota > Metazoa > Arthropoda > Insecta > Lepidoptera > Noctuidae > Craniophora > Craniophora ligustri. The sequence continues at coordinate 8,737,209 of LR990968.1, forward strand.
GGTATCGTGTCCCATTCATTACTACAATGATAACAGAACTGTTTCGTAACACGTAACCCACTGTTTACTATGAGATTTTCACCGCAGTCACAACAAACAGGTTGAATAAGTAAATGGACCTTGCCCTCGCCGAGCGCGGAGAACGCGCCAAAACCCGCCCGTGGAAGCGGCTGCTAACATTTACACGCTAACGCTTCGCGGGAAAACATTGCCAGTGGAAACATGTCGAATTTAAAAGTTTTGCGCGGGAGTTTAGCGCGGCAAATTCTTAACTCGTTCGCCAGTGCCAAAAATGGGAAAAAAACTAACAAAGTACTTGTGTCATACAGCCGTCTTTTGAGTAGAAGTTTAGCTACTCAAACTGCAACCGCAGTGGACAATAATTTTTTAAACTCGCCATGGGGTGAAATACAAGTCGGAAAAGAAACTTTGACTGAATATGTATTTTCGGACGTAGAATCATGGATGGACTCACCATCAGTGGTAAGTAATATTTTTCAGTGATAAAACATAAATAAGTACTAAATATGAATAATCAACGAAGCGATTTATTTTTAACATACCTACGTATTAAATAATCTAAATTCTCGTTACTGGTTTATGTGATAAAAAGAAAGTTATACAAGCAGAAGTTTAGACCGTGGTAATGGATAAGGAAAACCCTATAAGTAAATAATAAATTCAGTAAATTTTTAGAATCCTGCCAAGTGAACTACTTATTAGGATAATCATAACGTATTTTTGTTTAATTGTCATATACTACGCGAGTGTTGTTATCATTATTTTATGTTTAATTAAAGAGTATTCAATCAGAATGCATCGCCGACTGCACCTACTATAATATTGTTCCTAGTACAAAGGTCGGTGTTCTATACGGATGCTATACGAGGTGATATCTATAGACTTATAAATAGTCCGCATTTGAAGGTTAGGGCTACGTGTCTACACTGAGCCAAAAATGCATCGCACAAAATTGGAAAGATATAATAATTATTAACGAGAGCAATAATGATAGAGTTAATTGGTATAAAAATTTGTTATTACTTATTTTGCCCATTTTGTAGATAACAATGTCAGTTTTACGTGTTTTCAGGACAATTCAGAGGTAAATGAGGAAATAAATGATGGATAGTTGACACTGTTGCTATGGTGACACTCAGGATTTCGAAATCACATGAGTTTCGTTTCTTGTTAAGTAGATATATACTTCTATGGGGCAAATCATCGAACGGAACTGTAATATATTTTGTAAAAGAAAGTTACTGTAGATACTTTGTCATTGTAACTGTCATTAAGATAATGCATAGTTACTGGGGAGTTATTATATTACTGAGATAAATAAGCCAGCTTTCCGTGGTGGGACTGTGGGATTGTATTTTTTAATAAAAGGTAACCTTCGCAATGTTGGTTAGTAATCAAGATACGATTTGCTCAGTAGATAAAAATAAAAATATATTTAAAGTATTTGTCGTAAATGAGTCAATATAGAGTAGTTACCTACCTAGTACTTGTTGTAATGTGTCGTGACATTATTGTTGAAGATTAGGTATTTACCTACTTATTTTATATTTATTGTACAGCTCATAAATTGTAATAGTAGGTTGTATACTTTGGTATCTTTACTTCATGATAATATTATGTAGTTGATCTAATGCCCTTCGTGCAAGATAATATGGTTAGTATAAAATTATAGTCTAGTTTCAAGTCTTCAGTTGTTTAAAGAACATGTGAATAAGGGCCGACGCTGCTACGACGCCAGCGTCAATGATAATACTTAGATAATTTCCGATGCACGCGAATTGCAATAAAATTTAACATGTTTGCCTACAGTCCTACACTAATGATGTTGAACGTCGAAGTACCTAACTGCTTTTAAATTAATTTAAAAAATCATGTTAATGACGTCTGAAATGTTGAATGTTGTTATTCCAAAGTTCATCAGAATTTTTTGCCCATGAATATAAAGATGTAGGGGCAGCTAGTGTCGTATTTGGGATCTCGTGCCAAATATTCTTGTATACACCACACAGTACGAATTTGTACGCTATTTCAATATCAAATACTGGACTTTGGCGCAGTTTTATATAGATATTTTTTTATACAAAGGTTACATCAATACGTAAACGTTTGTCTATAAATAGGGGAAAGGTAATGTCCAATGACTTATATTTAGGGCCACGTGCGGAGTGCTTCGAGTTTATTTGTTTACTGATTTACGAGTAAATATAAGTTGAATATGCTACATTGTACTTTGCACTTGTGGATACTAAAAAGAGCGCTGATTAATACGGGTCAAGGAATTTTATATGATAAATAGATCTTGTAGTATGTATCATAATATGAAACGAGATAGACACCCCGCTGTCGGAGAAATCTGAAAGCTAATGAATTATGAATAATCGGAAAGTAACGGGACACTCAACAAAGCACTTTTATCGTATAGGACAAAAATAAATGATATGAATCCAATAAATAAACCGCTAACTTGAATGCAATTGATCCTTTATAGGTACTCAGTGCACACTCCTATTCACTCCCATAAGTCCCCAAAAATCCCATACTTATGTCTTTAATTTTTTTTTCGAGATACATTTCATAGAAGTCTTTATTTAGAGACATAAGGCAGTTCACAAAAATGCCACAAGGATGCCCTTCACCGCATCTTAGTGTTTTTGCTAACCCATAAATATGTATACCTAAATCTCTTAATTATGTAGGTATTAAAAGTTATATACCTAATACAAACATACATGTTACCTGTGAACAATTAATGTTGCAGAATTAGTTAATCTCGCGTACACATTTCAAATGTTCAAAAGGTAATCTTTAGAAAATGTATGCACGCAAGAATTCAAGACTAAAGAGCAAGTAAAGCATAGGGTAGATACCTAGTAGGTGTAGGAAGGGACAGATTAGGATTCTTAAGTAGGTATTATGTACTTATCGCTCTTGCGAAGCGGGGCTTAATGTATATATGTATATCTATTCTTTTAATTGATCAGTTAAGTACAAAGTAGATACTCGTTGGTTAAGTATAATATCTACTTATACATATTTTAAAACAATACCTATTATTGTGTCCCTACTAACTTTATATATATCAGTAAGACCAATAATTAAAAAAATTATAGAAGTAAACTGTATCTCCAGACATGTGGTTCATCAGGGCGGTCCTACGACTACGGCATGATGCGCATGATGATCGAGAGATGCGCGGGCGCCCTGGCCGGCCCACTAAAGCTGGCGCCCGGCGAGCGCCTCGGTCTCATCCTACCCAATATTCCGGAGTTCGTCGTCCTTATTCATGGTGCTATGAAAGCGGGGCTGGTGGTGACTTTCGCTAACCCACTTTACACAGCAGGTAATATTGTATCCAAATACTTAGCGTAAAAACTTTATCATCATCAACCCAATAATTGTTTCACTGCTAGGCACAGGTCTCCTCTCATTTGAGAGGGATTAGGCTATAGTCCACTTCACACGCCATCGAGAAAATCTCAAGCATGCAGGTTTCTTCACGATGTTGTCTTTCACCGTTTGAGGATGTGATAGATGATAGTAAATTCTATACCTAAATATGGCTAATCATTTCTGAGGGTCACGATTTTAACGGTCCAAAATAATAGAGTGCGAATATTGGTGTTATTATCAATTCTTTCTATGAACGTACCTAGGCCACATTGAAAAAGAAGCGAAACCGTACCTAGTTCGTTTACCAGCGCTCATGTGTCCGAAATGGGTTAATACTGGTAACTAAAACCAAAACGCTCGCTTAACTTTTCTCCATTCCCAGTGTGGTCTCAATTTTAGATGAGCCTTAGCTACTGAAATATTGATCCTCTGATGGGCACGGGTCTCCTCTTTTATTTGAGGGGGATTAGACTATGATAGCTAGTCTGAGCATCTAAGAGGAAGCTTTGCGCGGTACCTATTTTCTATCACACAATCGAGACATGGGAGCGTGTCTTTGCCATATTCATAGATATGTAACATATAAGTAAGGTATTCGCCGCTATCACGTGATTTAAAGAAATGTATAGGTCTATAGTTAAGTACATCACGTTGTTTATCAATAAATAAATGTGCATTAGATCAACTAGCAAGATTGAATCGTTAATTACTTAACTGTAGTCAAGGTTGAGGAAATCAGACGGTTACTTACCTAATTGCAGTGTAGACTGTACTAGATAATGTAATCTTTATAAAATATCAAACACAATATTGTTAAACAATCATGGCAGTTACTTTAGACGAAATTGGATGCTGGAGCATAGCTAGCACCAGTCGGAGAGTAATGAAGGTGATTTGCTTCTCTTTGCAGATGAGGTGAAACGTCAGTTCGCCGACTGTAATGTGAAGGCTATAGCGACTATCGAGATGTTTATGCCAGTAGCGCGGGAGGTTTGCAAGTCTCTCAAAGACTACAAAGGCACCATCTGGGTCGGAGGTGAAGACGACAAGGGTCAAGGTCAGTAAATCCTCTAAGATTTTAGATATTAGGCTTCTATAAAAAAGTCTTCTATATACGCAATATGATATGTTGTTACGAAAAAAAGTTGATACGTACATTCACAAACTACTAGTATAGGTAATATAAAAAGTATAGTATAATATAATACTATAACTACTCCACCTTGCCGGGGGCCTGCCCACGCTGCGTCTACTAATGTTACTTGCTGATTGCAGTGTTCGAACAGTACAATAACATTTAATTAAACATAGGCCATCGTAATATCTGCCGAGGTGACCTCACTGGAAAGCGTCAGTGGTTCTAGTAAATTGGCCAGTTGAACTTATGATAACAATCCCCGATAATATTCCAAAGGAAGATAATTTGTTATCTGTAGTCAAAACATAATATTTGAAAGCTATTATATTATAGGTAGGTATATTTCGTTTAGTTAAAAAAATAGCACCCAGATATGACCTGTTACTTAGGTAATAAGTAGTCGAATCAAAATTTTGTTTGTGTAGTCTATCGCTCAAATAATGTTCCATGTTTTTATCGTGCTAGAGTACCTACCTAGATACCCAGGGTATTAAAGTATAATTGCATCTCGGGCTCGACGGAAAATAGGTAATTGCATAGATAAAAATATAGGTACGTAATTTTGTCGTAGGTACTCTTTGAATAGTCCTATTTTTTATACAGGGTTTATACATCGTTTTAACTTTTGCTTACCATAAACTTAACTCTAAAGCTTTGCGATTGAGCAAAACGAAACGGGTGTCGGCGCGAAAGGTCTACGAAATGCTAGTTCTAATACAACATTCCCAATATAAGTTACCAGTTTACTGTAAGTAGGCATATCTACATCCGAAAATAGTGAAAGGAATTGCCAAAGGTAATCAGGCCGTCTTAATTAATTCGTCAAATTGGGTAGGCTTAAATATTTCAACATAGGCTGCACTGATTGGGGTAACATAGTTAGGTGGTTAATTATGGAATTAGAGAACGGAAGCTTTTACATGTAAAGAGTACCTAAAGGGTTCTCATTTTAAAATAAGTACTTAGGTGTCTATGTATTTTAAAAATAAGTCTAGTAAAGGTGCCCCTGTTAGTGCACATTTTCCTATGTATGTGTTAGTAGATACATAATAGAATAAAAAATACGCCCTCTTCCTCTTTCCTAAAATGTTCCGACTTGCTGTGCTCGACAGGGTCCACGATGATCTAATCATTAATTTAAGGCCATTGGTATAATTACCATGAAATGCAATAAAGATTTGAATCAATTCTTCAGTATTCATTGGGTATTATTTTTTATTATAACGACCGGCACGGAAATAAGATTAATCCTTGAAATAAAAGGTTTAAAAAATATATTTATCTTAAAGTATATCTATGTATGTTTTGATTGATGATATCATTTTAAGGTATTAGTATTAAAAAATATAATAGATTTAATAACGATTAAACGCAAACAGATGACAATTACGAGAAAATCACATAATGATAATGACTATTACGAACGACCTACCCGGTGATGTGGTCGCTTGAGCCCACCAAATTCAAATATAATATTGTCAATTGATATAATCTTTGCTTAAAAATCATCATCATCATTTATTGATTTATCTATTCAGGGTACATATATCTACTACATATTATGTGCATAAAAAAAGTCTGTAGACGTCCCACGTGACTGAACCTACATTGAACATGAAGAACATATTTCAGTAAAAAAGCCATGTTAAATAAAAAACAGAAACCATTACTCTAATTTTTGTTTGTGTTCATTCTTTATATTAGTTATTCAGTACCTTGAGTACATAGTGAGCTAAATTAGCCAGAAAGGGCACGTGCCTACGTCCATTGGCCATTGTATCTATAGCGACATAAACATGACGCGTTACGAGAACAGATAATAGCAGGGGAATTATAATAATGAAGGCCGCCATGTTATTCCCATTTGTCACGGTCTGAAAGTGATTTGTTTATTTTTTCTAGGTATACATGGCCTCCGTTCGTTGCTGATGGCCGACCATCAGGCGGATCTCCCGACAGTGAACTGTGATGAAGTCTGTCTGATTCCGTACTCAAGCGGCACCACTGGTATGCCCAAAGGCGTAATGTTGACTCACAAGAATCTCGTGTCCAACTTAAAGCAAACGCAGTGTCCCAAGATGATGAAGTATGGAGGAGAGAAAGGTAAATATTTAAATAGAGGAGAAAACAAGTACCTACCCTGTAGCGACTAAATGATAATGAAATGCACTATGCTTACATGGTAAGTACGATGGATGCTATTGTAGAGCGATCGGCTTTAAAGAGAAAAGTCGTTCAGTTTGATTCCCATACGGGGCAAATATTTGTATGGGATACGGTAGTTGTTCCAAGTCGAAATATTTTTGTAGGTTAAATAAGTAATAAGTATGTTATCGCACCTTTGATATAGGAAAAATACCTATTAGTAAGTGACAACCCCGTTTAAAAAGTTTGCATCAGTTATATTTTTCATGTAGAGATGTACCTAAGAAGTTAAAACAATTGTTTCAGGTAAAGGTGATGTGCTGCTGACAGTGCCACCATTCTTTCACATTTATGGCTTCAACGGAATTCTAAACTATAACCTAAGACTAGGCTACCACATAGTTACAATGCCAAGGTACGGTAAATTGCCTAAGTAGTTGGCAGTTGACCATTTTTCGACCTTATTATATTGATGACTTTATACACTTGCAAAATTTGTCAATTGCTAAGAGTAAGTTTTCTTAAAACCTGTCCAATAACAATGCGTTGAAATACGCAGTCCTGGATTAACCCTTAAGCTATTCAAGCAATTGTTTAAATCATCCCGTCTAAGGGGGCACACTATCGAGAATACGGACAATCAAGGTGCTGGGGCAAAAAAAATAAACAAACCTCAGTCCAGTTGTCTTGTTCTGTTTTGGTTATGTTATGTTGGCTATTTGGTAATGATGAGCTTTTTTTACCTTAATCCGATACTGAAAATACGTAGGACAGCCAAGAGCACGTTGTTAACTTTACCTACATTGGTAGGTAAATTTGAGGTAGATGTTAACTAAGTAGCCCCTACTTTTTCAGGTTCACCCCGGACGATTACATCAAATGTCTAGAGGAATATCAACCAACGACCCTGTTCGTTGTACCGTCCCTCCTCGCATTTCTGGCAACCCATCCGTCAGTAAAAAAGGAGCATTTGCAGTGGGTCGAGACCATCATGGTGGGCGCCGCGCCAACCACTGACAGCATGTTAGAGAAGTTCCTGTTGAAATGCGAGAAGACTAAGGACCAAATTAAATTATTGCAAGGTTTGTTGCGTAATATCAACTATACATAATGGTCATTTGACCCGAGGGTACCAGTACACATACCTAATACTTAATAATACATAATATATGCAACGTTGTTGTCCTACGTTTCAACCTAATTAAATATATCATTGTAGGTAGGTGCTAGCTTTACCCGTCCCGGCTTTGTACGGGTATCACTAAATACCTATCCACGGCATACCGACCTTATCCACTATACAATTGACTAGGTAATTTAACAACTTAGCTTCTAAATTAATTACAATTTTCAACGAGACTTTTTCTTGCCTTCCGAGGTCTCGTAAAGATCTTTAAGAGATATTATGTTCTTAAAAAATAACATCAAATCTTACAGTATTATCCTATAAGTTACATACAGGCAGACTCTTAAAGTTATTGTCCCAATCTTTTATACACATTGGGCAACTGACATTTGCCCAGAGAACTGTGAGGGTCAAAAGCAATAAACTAGTACCTACCTAACAATTTTTGCTTATTCTTTCAGGTTACGGCATGACAGAGAGTTCACCTGTCACCCTAATGACGCCTTACGAATACCCGTACAATAAAATAGGCTCAGTAGGTCAATTGGTGCCGAGCACACAAGCTCGTGTGGTCTCCCTTACTACAGGAGAGATGTTGGGCCCACATAAATCGGGCGAGTTATGGTTGAGGGGACCCCAAGTGAGTATGGCTATTATATAGATCTTGGTAAGCTGACATTATAATAGGTATGCGATAATTATAGTCAAGATTCATTTTGGTATTTGAGATGAAAATGGGACAAAAAAAATAATGATCATAGTAGAGTCAATATTAGTTTAAAGTAATCATTTATTAGCGTGGAATACAGGTGGTACTAGATTAAGATATAAAAATTGGTGGTTACGGTTGGAAACCTCGCAACGAAAATCGTTTTCGCGACGGAATTATTTACAAGTTCGAATATACAAATTTTGGACCCTTAGCTTAGAGTGTAGGTATTCATATTATTTTCCACAAAAAGTGGAATGCCCTATTTATTTACCTTTAATAATAATCACCAGGTTATGAAAGGCTACTGGAACAACGAGGCAGCGACTAAAGAAACTGTAGACAGTGACGGCTGGCTGCATACAGGCGACGTCGCGTACTACGATGACGAGTTCTATTTCTACATAGTTGATCGTACCAAAGAGCTCATTAAGGTTAAGGGTAATCAGGTACGTAGGCAGCACCTGTGCTGAATGATGAACTAATTATAATTCTAGCGAAATACTCAATGTGGGATGTGGTAAGGTACTTTGTATCTTACCACATCCCACATTGAGTTTATTTTTAATTGTAATGCTGTTCTACTTATAAATATGTACATTATGTAATAAATCTACTTGTAATCAGGTACTAGATTCGATTCCCTGTACAGACAAATAAAAATGAAACAAGATTTCGAATCGATGATTGTAAGTTTGTAGTTGTGTTGCAAAAATCAATTTGAAATTATAGACCATTTAGTACAGCGCAGGATAAACGTAGAATCAGTCCAAATACCTATAAAAAAACAATTTATTGTTGCCTGACGTTATCGCTGCTCTCGCAATTCGAGAGAAGTATACTTAAGTATCTTACTTGAATACCTATTTTTATATTCACAGGTATCGCCAACAGAAATCGAAAACATAATCATGGAGCGGCCTGAAGTAGCTGACGTAGCCGTCGTTGGAATGCCAGATCCTCTGGCAGGCGAGGTTCCCAAAGCGTTCGTAGTTCTCAAACCCAAACAAAAACTCACTGAGAAAGATGTCTGCGATTTAGTCGCTCAGAAGCTGACGAGATATAAGCATCTTGACGGTGGCGTCGTATTTTTAGACTCAATACCAAGGAACGCGGCGGGCAAAATCATGAGGAATGAACTCAAAGTTTTTGGTGTTAAGAAGCAATAGTAACCTGATTTAAAAAGAGTATTATGTACCTAGTATTTGTAAAGATGTAGTAAATTTTTATGTAGATTTATAGAAGTAATAATTATTATGTAATTTAGTTTAAGTTTTATTCCAAAACTACTGGACTGTATTGTAAATAGGTAATTTTTTAGTTATGTACTTAATAAATTATATTTTTTAAGTTATTTATTAATTTTCCTCATAATATCGATAATGCCAATCAATAGATCTGTAAGGTTAAATTGTAGTTGCCGAGGTCAGTCTATGAACTTGATATGATTAGTAAAATACGCATTCATTCGGTCTCGATTAGTTAGTAGCCTTGGTTAGTTAGTAGTAGTCAGAAACCTGACAAACAGAACAATATTGGTGCTTCTCAATATTGGTGTATTCAGGTTATTGAGGTCAAAATGCAGTTGCTTCATTGTATACATGCCAGGTCCAGCATTGGTAGTTCAAATAAAATCATATTAACCGCGACTTTATCTGCGTAGACACAAATGAAAACAGTCTACCAAATTATATAATGAAATCTTGTCTTATTCACAGAATCAGCCATGGTTAATGGTGGATTATCATGTTATATGTAGATATAGATGAGTACCAGTAGTTCTGTTTTCATGGTGACAGAAAATGCAATTGTGGCTATAGAGGTAGTGGACACATTATTTTGTGTTAAGCATACTTTAACAGCAGTTCTAATAAATTAAAATTGAATCAGTTGAAAAATTATCATGAAATTCACATTATTTTTATTCTTCACATATTACATTATTGGTATAAAATAATACTAACTTACATGCATTCATTTTCATTTAAATTATTTAATAGACAATAGAAAAAATTACTATAAAGTATTGATGTGGCCTGGATATTACACAAAATTAATTAAACAATACTAACTTGACCATACTTGATCCTATCACATGAAATCTTAACTGGCTTTTTTTCCAATTGGTAAAAATTATGATTGAATATTGGCGAATTTTGAAGCAATGATCTTATGAAAGCCTCCTCATTCAATATGTATTGATCTACAATTGGTAAAAACCAAATAAAATTTGAAAAAGGTTCAAGGGCCTAATGATTAATAATGGCTCCCCTAATGATTGAGGATTAAAAATGAAACTAATTTTAATAACATAAATGTTTTGAAAGCCTTACCCATTGAGGAAGTAAGTAATTACAGCAACACGAAAGTGTAAAAAATCAGTATACAAAACAGTTTTTTGAAGATTACCCTCTGGAGGTTTTAATAACTGCTTATAGTTGAAATTGTTCATTCTAGTGCCTAAGGGAGAATTTGTTTACTTTTCTACTTATTTTCTAAGTCACAGAATAAAAAGTATTTTAAGTAGTAGAGACAAAATCTATGACTCTTTGTTCGGTTCTGTCTCAGTGTTATCAGACTTTGTTTCTTCATCAACCTTTTCTGGTTCTTTTTTCTCTTCTGAAACCTCTATCTTCGGGGCTTCAGGGGGTGGTTGTGGCAATTCAGAATTAACATCAGATATTGAATAATTATCTGATTGCATTTCCACTTTAGGAGAAGCTTCTTCTACTGGTCTTTCTGGGGTTGTTTCAGGTGTCTGATCTGTTTCTTTCACATTACTTTCTTCTGAAGCAGTATCAGATGGAGTATCTGACAGGTTAGACTCTTCGTGAATATCTATATGTCTCTCATCAGTCTTAGGTGAATTACTATTACCATCTGTATTATCACTTGATGATGAGCTTTCCTCACTTGAGGTGGATACTTCAGAAATGAGTTTAGGTTCATTTTCTTCTTTTGTTGTGGAATCTGAGCTATTTTCATCTACAGCTACAGGTAGTGGTTCAATTACAGTTTTAGACTCTGAACTGGGAGCCTCTTTTTCAATAATGTCATCTGGGTTCTCAACTTTCTCACGAGCTGATTGCTCATTAAGCCTTTGCTCAGTCATATCAGCATCATCTACCTTAATTTCTGGAATGATTAGTGGTGGAGTAACTTCAGGTTTCATTTCTACATCAATCTTTGCTTCCTTATTAACATTTGATGATGTGGTTGCTTCAATTTTAGGTTTTTCAGTAGATATTGTTGCTTGGGGACTGGTTTCAGCACATGTTTTAGGTTCTTCAGGTGGATCATCTGCACTAGTGTTAAGTTCAGGTGGTGTAACAGATTCATATTGGGTAGCAATTTTGTCTTGGGTATCCATTGGAGTATCTTGTTTAGCTTTTAATCGAGCTTCTATATCATCTACAGAAATGTGGGCATCAGATGAACTGGGCTGAGGTTCAGAGACCTGAGGTTGTTCATTATTATCCTTCCATGACATATCTTCCATTTCAACATCTACATTGTATTCCGAATTATTGTCTGAACCATTGACAATAGGCTCAACTATATCACCATTTTCTGGCTCGGCGTGACGCTGTATGCCAGGTTCCCTGGTGCTTACAACTAAAATGTTCTTTTCTATCGCTCTCATATACTTGTCGACGCGATTGTACTGTTTACGCGGATATGTGAGTAATTCACAAATTCTTTGAACTGTGAATGGAGCAGAGGTGAATGAATCTAACCGTTCTAATAGGCTGTTTTTCATGATGTCGTAATTAAATGGATCTACGTTTGGATATGGTGGAATATCAATACCTGGTGTAGTTTCGTAAAAATCGGTGATTACAGATAGCAGTTTTTCTTTGAATAAACTTTTTACAAGTGACCATTGGTAGACTGGATCACCGGTCCGCGCTACATATGCCAAGTATTCGTTAAGTTCCTGAGGAATTGTTTTAGGTTTGCGTTTAGAGAAATCTTCAAGAAAGTGAAATATTTCTTCAGCGTTTTCCATTTTGTTAAGTATTTGCAAATAAAATTGATAATCACACACAAAACCTCACAACAAATCACTCAACCATAACCACAGACAAAAAGAGTTTACTTACACAGACGTTTAATAACATCACAGATATATGAAACGATACTAAGTTTTAAAAAAATACTTTTGTATTTTTCTAAGGTCACAAGTACATATCTTTTAGACATAGGATTTAATTTAGATATAGCAGTAGCAGCCAACGTGTGCGAAATATTTACGTTTTCCTGATTTTTTTAGGTGTATAACGGACTTTTATAGAACTATTCTGATCGTGATTCGTGATCGATCCATTTGCCGTCCAGCCATTACAGAGCAGGTATTGTCTACCACTAAACTAAGGTAGGCTAGCCAAGTGTGGGTTAGCAGACATAACAATGTCAGTTAACCATACAATCTCGCAGTCATAAAATTGTCGCAATTTTCTCTTCACCTTTCGAATATGACTGTGATTTATTTAGCACATGTTCTACTGTATTCTATTGAAGTGAAACTTCTTTATCGGGGTTGGAAAAAAAATTGTGTAACATTTTTGCGTTACGCGCCATCTTTATTTGAATAGGTAACCATAGCAACATGATGTTTGTTTGACAACTAAAAACTATACCTTTTCCAATACACCAAGACCATTTGTTTTTCTATTGAGAACTTGCTATTGGTTGAGACATCGACGTTTTGATAAATAGAAGATTATGATTGGTTCCCACTATTATTTGGAACTGACAGAGCCATCGAAGACTATTAATTCAAACGCTCTTTTTAAATTCAATGTTATTCGAGTAGATACCATAATTACCTATATCAATAATCATAAAATACAGTTGGAAAACAACTAGTTTAACCAATGCATGCCTATTATAACAAAAGCCTTTTGCATAAACTTTATCTAATTTAGCTTTATTCAACCAATTTCTGTGAAGTTGTAAATAGTAAATCATTTTTCGAAAAATGATGTCATAAAGCAGTTTCACTTCTTACGTGTGTATACTAATACACACAATTTTTTTTTTATGGCAACGATGCCGATGTCGACAATTCTGCCAATGTCAAGTGATATTGAAAGACACGAAGTATGCTATAAAAAAAACAAGGGATTAAAAATAAATTTTGATTTGATTCTGTTGCACTGAATGTAGTCCTTGTTGGGTCAGTAGGACAACACTGAAATAGTACATGTTCAAACTTCAAGACTTTTTGGCGGGAAAGTGAAGCGTCATGTTCAGCAGCTTTGTTTTATTTTCTAAAATTTGTGTTTTGATAAACTTTAATGTATTATATGCCTAGTCGAAAGACACAGCGTTTATGTGAAGAAGCTGTCTATGATCTTGCCATCAAGGAGCATATTTTGTTAAAAACATACCTGTTTGTCTCTGTTTACTGAAGTTACCATGAATTCCATCCGGCAGGGGCGCTGCGTCCTTCCCGCGCGTCCGTTGATTCACTTCATAGCGTTTGTGATTTTCGTCGCGTAAGGAGCGAAAATTTTCCAAAGTTGTAAAAGTGAGAACTAAGTGTTCCTACTTTGATTTTTTATTTATTTAGCTGAAATAAGTGCTTTATCGCATAAGTTTAATGTAGTGTGTGTGGGTGTCGTCGTTAGCGGCAGTTAGGTGAGTACCTACTTATACTTATGAATCAGTCGGAGGCTTCCGATGCGCAAGTCGTCGCTCCCGAGGGAGGGCGAAGTGCTAGGAGCTCTAGCTCAATAGAAAGCAGCAGCTCTTCCTCATCTTCAGAAGATGAGGAGGGTTTTGCGGACCCACCACCAAACAATAGATCCAGGCGGATGTCGAAGCAGGTCGAATCCTGTTAAGACTCGCCAATAAATCAAGTCGATTTCCTTTCAGAGTGCGTAGCTCAGATTCCATCATACCTAAATGCATTAAATAGTAACAAAACTCATAATAGTTCAGATAATGCCGGCCATTCCAAGATGTCCGAAACAATTTTTTCTTTTATACCTACTACTAATATGTCATTAGGAAAGTTAATAATAACTTTATACCTAGTGCTGACCCAAGTAAATTAGCGGAAATCAGTAATTTACAACAGTCTAACTCGCAAGCTTGGAAAGGCATAAGATATAAAAAAGCATTACAGGCTCACTTCGCTACCCGGAGTAGCGATGTGATTGTGAGATTTACAGGTCTGAAATTAGATGAGGAGCTCTGTCATTTAAATAAGGGAACAGATTATTAACTAATACTGAACATTTACTAGCGGGATTATCGAATGCAGTCTTACATAGTCGACAACTATTTAAGTAAATGGTTTACAGGACGTCATAGATTAGGCTTCTAATGCAGGTACGGAACTTAATGCAAACTCGGGTAAATTTACAGAAATATTTGGTCTGTTATCTCCATCATATAAAAATATGGAGTCATGTATGCAGGTTAATTGCGCAAAATAGGCAGAATGTATTGAGGTTATATGTGACCGTATTCTAAAAGAAATAAACAATGTCAATTTAAAAATTGCGTTTCAAAACATTCCACCCAGTTTGAAACACCTAATTAATAGGGATGCTCGTATTCCGCTGGTATACTCTTTGGGGAGATCCCAGGTGTGGCTAAACATGCCAAGTTATTTAAAGAATAAAAATAAATTTAGTGACAGTAATAATACTAACTTAAATAAAAAAAAAAATAAAAAAAAAAAAATTAAATGGTCCTCTAAATCAAGAAAATTTGATAAGGAAAATAAATCAAAAGTTGAGAGAAATTACTATAATAACTATCATATAAAATATTCCCCTGTCTCACAGACTCCCATGACAACTCCAACATTAATAAAGACAAGTGACTATCAAAGCAGGATATTCAAGGGGGGTACCATGTTCAGATATGAGCACAGCTGAGGGTGAGCAAATATGTTCAAAATTTTATAGCCAGGGGCTGTATACCCTTTTTTAACAAAACCTCCCGTGCAATATCCTTGCAAGAAAATAATAACCAGATTTGCTACAAAGCAATCAGCAAAAATGACACAAGTCATAAGCGAACTCAAGGAAGTGGGCATTTTAGAGAAACTAAAATTAACCGCACCGGGTTTTCATTCAAAGATGATTTTGATAAAAACCCAGACGAGGAGTACAATTCATATTCAATTTAAGAAAACTGAATATGCATGTCTCAACTCGTCATTTCCAACTCATTTCTCGAGTGGATATTATTCTGTTCCTTCAAGATCAGGACTGGATGATAAAAATCGACCTCTACCAAGCCTACTTCCATTTATGCATAAAGGAAACCCACAGGTGTTTTCTACGTATAATATATGGAGGCGAGATATTGCAGTAAACAGCCCTAACCTTCGGTCTTTCATCAGCCCCTCACTCTTTCGCTTCTGTTACCAATTGGATTGCGGAAATCCTTCAGAGACAGGGCATAAGGATAAAAATTAATTTTCATTTATTAATTATTAATAGTTTATTTAACCAATCAAAACCAAGCAAAGCTTGTAGAACCCTGATAAAGTTGGGTTGGCAAGTGAATTATCAATAATCACTTTTCACCCCAACTCAGTAACTAGAATACTTAGGCATGACATGGAACACAAAATCCAATTTAATATCTCTTCCTGTCAAAAAAGTACTGAATATAACAGAAATGTCAACCAATTTATTGTAAAAGAAAATGGCCTGTCTCCGGAAGGTACAGAAATGGCTGGGTATAATAAACTTTACCAATTTAGCGACACTGAATGGTCACCTGCACTATCGCAGAACACCGATTTTACTAAAATCATTCAGAGGAGGCAGACCAAGGCAAGAGAGGATGTTACCTCCTCTAGTAGACTCTTGAGTAGAGTTACTAAAGTGGCTTAAAAATGCAAGGTTAAAAGTGCAACCACAGACGCGGCGGACGCGGGCTGGGGAGCACACCTGAACAACACAATGTTGTCGGGCAATTGGAGTCCTCGCCAGCTAAAGTGGCACTCCAATGTGAAGGAGATGTATGCCGTGTATGCAGCCTTATCACAACAAGGTGCAGACATGAGGGGTGCACACGTACTGGTACACTCAGACAATCGCACCCTGATAGCCTACATAAGGAACGAAGGGAGTACCCGTTCCTTACCCCTGTTGGGCCTAACAGACAAACTCCTTCACTTGACCGAGCAGCTCAACATAACGCTGTCGGCTTCTTACCTCTTAGGGAGGTTAAACAGGATTGCAGACCACCTCTCAAGAGGAAAGCCTGTGCCCAAGTGGCATCTGCAAATCCAAGCCAGGGTGGCAATATTCAAAAAATAGGGCGTGCCAGACATATACTTGTTTGCATCAAAAGAAACCGCAGTCGTCCCGCGGTACGTAACCTGGGACTCGACAGATGGGTCAGCAGTTTTCTGCGACGCCTCCAGTCAAAATTGGAACTGTCAGTTGGGCTGGGTTTTCCCCCACCCAATCTAGTCCCTTGGGTACTGGCACATTTGAACAAAGCCAAGGGAATGTTCACCTTAATAGTCCCACATTGGGACCAGTACTTTGGGTTAACCGACCTCAAAGCCAGAGCCCTAGCAGATCCATTGCCAACATTGGATCTGCAGCAGAATCTAATCGATCAAACAACAGGTCTAGGTCCCCCACAGGTGGACAAATTGTCCTTCCAAACCTGAATCAAACCTCCCAAAATGGGGGGGGGGGGGTCAGCTCTCAAACTGGAATAGAGAGGAAATACAATTATTGAGTAGCAGTTGGCGAACTAGCACTCTAAACACATACAAAACCCCTATAAACAGGTGGTTAGCATTTTCCACCACAAATAATGTTAATAATAAAAATCCAGATGGCAGAGATGTTGCAAGGTTTTGTAACAAATCTTTATTTAGAACTATTTTATAGTGTATATGTATATATAATATACACTATATACAATAATATTGTGTTATATATACTATAACACAATATTATTACATAAATCTGCTATTTCTACTTATTGTGTTTCAACAGTAGAAAACCTTTCCAAAAAATTTCCTTTGTTAACAAGTAATAAAAGCCATTGCATTGATTAAACTCAAACCTACAAAATCGCCTTTATGGCATATCCCTTTATTATTTAATTGGTTAGAAACCACTGTTTATAGCACCAATTCGCTTTTTGATATATACATATAGAAGAACTGCATTAATTTTGCTCTTAGCATCAGCTAGACATATCTCAAAACAACTGCATAGAAGAAGAGGACATCATTGTGCTGTGGTCCAGGTTTGGATAATAACAGATTCAAGCCATTACAGGCAGTCAGGATGGTCATTGGTGAAACACCCAAATGCCCTGTACATATATGTCCTGTAAGACATATCTAACAATTAATTTAGACTTCGCAGCATAGTCGGGTAAATAGTAATATATCCAGTTTATTTATTTATTCCTCTTAAAGGGTAAGTTAAGCCAACTACTAGAACCCTAATTGCAGGATGGGTTAAATTTGTTTTTAAAGCAGTAGGCATAAGTGCACCACCAGGGAGTATTAGAGCTGCAGTAGCATTCAAAGGCTGGTGGAAAAATGTACATTGTAATTGAAGAAAGACTAAAAACAGGCAATTGGAAAAGTGATAAAACTTTAAGAAGATTTTTTTCATTGCAGGGAAATCATTCAGAAAGATAAAAATGAGGATATACTTAGATCAAATTTCTCATGTGTCTAGAGTTTATATTTTAATTGATAATTACAAATATAGAATTGATCTTAATTAGCATCTACTGTAGATGCACCTTTTTTATAATATTGATTGTTAATGATCATGAGACTGAGTGCCAAATTATTATAATATCTTAATTAATAACATTTTGTTTATTGTAGTAGTAGATAACCATACTACATAATAATACAGTAACTATATAAATGAGTCGTTTATAATTCTTACTTATATTTTGTTATATAATGTTAGAAAAAATAATAATTGATTATTAATAAGAATAAATGTTAATCTATGAGAAACAATTCTTGGTATTTTACACATTTATATCCAATTCACATAGCGTTTGCAGTTACCATCACCAGCAGATATCAAACAAGTCTTCACATAAACGCTGTGTCTTTCGACTAGGCATATAATAGGACTGTTTTACATTAAAATAAAACAGTTATTATGTGCCGAAAGAAAGATACAGCGTTAGAGCAAGGGCCTGGCTGGTGAGTGAAGACACTATGAAGTGAATCAACGGACGCGCGGGAAGGACGCAGCGCCCCTGCCGGATGGAATTCATGGTAACTTCAGTAAACAGAGACAAACAGGTATGTTTTTAACTAAATATGCTCCTTGATGGCAAGATCATAGACAGCTTCTTCACATAAACGCTGTGTCTTTCTTTCGGCACATAATAACTGTTTTATTTTAATGTAAAACAGTCCTATAATAATGGTGGATTATTAGCCGTTAAGTGTTTGAAAACGTGCATGAGTGTTGGCAAATGAAACAAAACAGTGTAACGTGACTTTCAAATTCTCTCAAGAAGTCCGCCTTAGGTTTCAGTAAACAACCACATATTTACTGAAATTAGGAAAAAAACAATCATCTATCACCCTTCATAAACCATTAATTCACCCTATCATCAACCATTATCATGAATCATCCAGTCATCCATCATAAATAAAATAAAAGAATACTGTTCAAACTTCAAAAGATTGTTTAGTGCAGCATTCTCCATTGCGTATAAGCTTCTTGGTCTATCATCTGTCATAGTGTGACAAATGACAACTCGACAGCGAAAGTGACATACCATATTTATTTCATGCTCATTTCCGAAGTCGATCTGTTTTTGAAACAAAAGAGTAAAATCATTTCTCTCAAATATATTTAGTTGGTAGCTCAACGTAATTGCCTAAAAAAATTCAACAACAATGACTAATTTGCTACGAAGGAGCATATTTCTATTTTATAACAATACTTTGAAATTATCATGTCGATCATTCGCCGACGTACCAGTGAAAGAAAAAATCGACTCTATAGTGAAAAATAATAAAGTTGTAGTATTTATGAAAGGTGTGCCAGATGCTCCACGGTGTGGATTTAGCAATGCCGTAGTTCAGATTATGAGGATGCACGCTGTCCCATACGACAGTCACGACGTACTTTCGGATGAAAATCTTAGACAAGGTATATTTACCTATAACCTAAATTTATATTCGCTGTAACGTTTTAATATTTTTTCTAAACTTTGGTCACATTTTATCACGAAAGGTCAAGTTGAGTGTCAGATGAGATCCCGATCTGAACCCGAATTTGAACCACTTACCAAATATCTGATATTTTTGCATGTAATTTATACTTACATAATTAATGTACTCTGATATACATTATAATATTCTTAGTAAATTATTCTTAATAATGAGGTTCGAATAATCTACTGAAAATACCAATTACCAAATTGAATATGTATTAATATACAATGACTAGTTACCCAAAGCCAACTAAGGGCATTAATACATACTTGCATAATAAAGTTAGTATTTATTTATTTGCCAACTTATACTTACAGTTTACACCACACATATAGATAGTTAATTTACCAGTATGCCTGTGGCATACTGGTAAAGTAATGTATGATGGGAATGTCATATCCCTGCTGTAATAACCAGCCGGCTTTTAATTACATATATGTGTTGCTGGCAGTGTAATTAAAGTAGTGTTATGACATGGGTCTTCCGTCTTCCACACATATGTGACATTGAATACAACAATGTAAATAGGTTCATAATAGGTAAATAATAATTATTTTTATGACCCATTATAGAACCCTTGTTTGAATATACAGTCGACTCTCGTTAATTCGAAACTCGAGGGACTCTTAAAATATTACGAATTATCGAGTGTTTGAAATATCAAATGGTTCGAAATTTTTGAGAGAAAATAAATAAAACTTCGAATTATTAAGTGTTCATTAATTTTTATTTATTTACTGCTATTTTTTAACAAAGACAAAAGTTTAGAGGTATATAATGTAAATTAATTATTCTTTCGATAGATCTCTGTTATACTGGTTTGCTTCAAAACACATTGCTGCTGCTCAGACTGCTCAATAACTTTTTTTTAAGAGAAAAAGTCCCTAAAATCCTTTTTCATCACTTTCGTTTTGTAGACAGAATCTTTGTAAGATATCCAATGAGGCTCTTACTTTCTTAACTGACACCTCCGCCAAAGTTTCAAAAACAAAAGCGTGTGTACGATGATACAAGTTTAAACTTGCCTCAAAATGTACATACCTACTTACAATCTTTCTGTGTCTTTCTCTCTGCAACTTTGAATTGTCGAGTGTTTGACGCCGACGAGTTCGAATTGACGCGTCCATTTGTTGAGTAGCACTGATTTTTTCGTTTGAATTACCAAGTGCACAAAAATGTATTGATTTAATTCGAAATATCAAGAGATTTTGTATGGAACTTGTTAACTTTCAATTATAGAGAGGTTCGAATTATCGCAGGTTTGAATTAACGAGAGTCGACTGTATATGATTTGATGAGCCCTTTTTTATAACATTCCAGAACACGTGTGTCTTCAGACACTGTATGTTTTAGAGGTTGATGTAACATATAAACAGTGTCGAAAGCACATATACTAATAGCCATATTATTTTCACACATATGTGTTATAAGCTCATTACCATAACAAATGCGTACATATTCAGTATAATAGGCAACCGCAAATGTGGTAATTATAAATATTAATATTCACTTTATGCCAATCTAAGGTAAATTTGTGAAACATAAATTAATGCAACAATTCGATAAGTTTATTGCGATATAACTTTCAAGGCTTTGACGGCAATGGCCAGATGTGAACTGATTTTAAAGAAAACAATGCTGTATTATGTCATATTTTTTACAGGTATTAAGGATTACTCGAATTGGCCTACAATCCCACAAGTTTTTATCAATGGGGAGTTTGTTGGTGGTTGTGACATAATGCTGCAAATGCACCAATCAGGTGAGCTCATTGAAGAACTGAAGAAGGTTGGTATTAAGAGTGCACTCTTAACAGCAGAAGAATCCAAAATAGATCAACAGAAGTGAAACGGATTTTAGACATTAGTATTTTGATAGGTATGGATAGTATATTATTACATAATTTATTGATATCTCATTTGGCTATATAGTAGAATATGTTGAACTTTGGTTGGTTTTTATTGTAATAAAATATGTTACTAGTATATAGTATGTGTTTCAATAGTATCAAGCTGATCTGCATTTTTAGTTTTTTTTTTCAAATATATGACTAATACTGTTAACTTCTTTTCTTTTTCTAGTAAGGTTTATAGTAAGTTAATATTATATGTAGATATAATATACGTACACCTTTATTCCATGGGTGTAAGGAGAAACTACAGAATGCCACATGCTACAATTCCTGCATACCACATTTGCTTTGTCCACATTCATATGCGCCGGTAAATATAGTATTCAGTAAATAATATAAATAATATTTAACGAAATAATACACATATTGTTTAAGAGCTCATTTATTATAGTAGCTGTACATTCGAGTTAGTATACTTTTGGGCACATAAGTCATTCTTAATCTACATACCACTGCTGACTTATTGAAATATAATCATGGTTGGATTAACAACGCAGTCATTATTAAAAGAAAAAATATGGCAGATCATTTATTTTGAGTACTCATTCCAATACTCTCACAAACGATAATCATATAAAAATGATAAATAAATAGATGCAGGCAAGCTATGGCAATCTATGATATAAATAATTTGTGTGACACTTCCCTGCAACATTTATAAATTTAGAAAACTTAAAACAATACTGTGCCTACCATCAAAGTACTATAATTACTAATGGCAGTAAATAAAAATTGATCTTGTATAAATAATGTTTGCTTATAAATAAAAAAATATAACAAAGACATTCTTACAATGTGAATGGAGTCTTATTTTGGTGTCACACATTAGTCAAGCCTAACATTAGCACCATTTTTATCTTACAAATATTTTTTTGTGACTTCCCTGAGAATTTCTTACAAAAGTTAAAAATACCTAATGCTAATGTATAAATAGTGTTGTAAACATATAAAATGATTTCTCTGATTTGAGCCAAAAGGTTACTAAACATTAGGAAGGAGTTTTATGGTATGAAAGTTAATGGCATTTTTGGTTTGAACATTGCACATAATATTTAATATAGAACTGTTTTATAGACTAAATTATACCACAAAAATTGTTTGCTCTACATTGACCTGCGTTAGGGCGTTTTTTGAGAGGCAGGTCAATGTAAGGGAAAAAATCTTTGTTTGCTTTTACATCGCCGCTGTAGCCTCGGGCCGTCGTGTTAGTAATTAGCGCATCTATCGCGCTCCACCTTAGCTACGGTTCCGTGTTTGATGACGTGGATGACAATGTCCTATGATACGACTTCTGCGACCTGCGTCTGTTTAAAAATCAATTCAGTTTCTATAAATATACCATACAAAAAAATGCTAATATAGTAGGCATTAGGCAGCAGCCCAATGGCGAACTGGAGGTTTGCCAAATATCATCGTGTACTCGGGGATTTGAAAGCCTGGGTGTTTTTAAATAGTTTATTTAACATAACTTTCAGTATACTATGTGAAATAAATAAAAAATGTACATAGGTATTCTTTGTGATGTACCTAAAGGTCAGTTTCGCCATAGAGTGCGGTGGAGAATGCCATGTAGTCAAGTGCGCCGGCCGGTGCGCCGGGCCCGCGGTAGGGCGGCATGCGGGCCACGCAGTACTCCGCCTGGTCGGGCGGCAGCTCACGTCGCAGCTCGTCGGCCGTGATGTAAGGCTAAATTTACAAAAAAGTTTTAGTCACCGTCGATCGTTCAAAACGGTTAAAAAACGGTTGCAAATATTATAAGAAGTTTTAGTACCTTATCGCCGGCTAAGATCCTAAAGCTGTCGATAACCTGTTCAGCGGTATCTGTGTCTGTGGATTCCCTCGTCATGAAGTCCAAGAACGCATCGAATGATACGTAACCTGCAAATCAAATATTATTTTAATTGGTGTAGACATTTTTGCGTAACCGTGTTGGGGAAGGGGGGTTTACAAGGGTTAATCAATGGGCAGGTAGTAAATATTGTGTATTTATTCAGCACAATTTAATTTTAGTGTAATATTACTACACCTTCGTAAAACTATTCATTTATTGATGGAATTCTGCAAATGATTTCGTTTTTACCTGTGTTGTTGGGATCGACAACGGCGAGAATGCGCTGGAAGTCGAGTTCTCCTTGCCTGTCCTTGCCGATGCTGTAGCCGAGAGATACCAGGCACGATTTGTATTCTTCGGGCGCCAGGCGGCCTGGAAAGTTAAAAGAGCGTTATAGGTATCCCTAATTCAAGGTTGGGCGGAATGAGTCGTTACCTCATGGTTATGTTGGTAGAGTGGTTGCAGTTAGTGGTATTTTTTCGTAAACATTATTGCTTGGTTAAAAATACCAGGAAAGCTTATCGTTGTTGAGAGGCTTAAATTGAGGATAGGATACTAAGATTTCAATGATTGCTGAAATAGGTATTATAGTATTTTAATTTCAGTCTGATTAAGTACCAGTGCGGTTTTTGTCGAAGTGGTTGAACGAAGCGCGGAACTCTGTGAGTTGCTCCTGGGTGATACCCTTCGAGTCGCGGGTCAGGATCTGGTTTTCGACTTCGTTGATAGTGCGGTTGATGGAAGTCAGAAGTTGTTCCCAACCGACGCGCAGAGTTTCCATTGTGTATTGCGAATATCTGTAAGAAATGCGTTATTTAATTTATTGATTCTTCAACGAGATTGACTTAAACTTTGTTTTATTTTTTTAAGATTTAAGCTTTTCTGTTGCAATGGTTCTTACGTTTTTCTAAATAATCGTCTGTAACAGAAGTTCGCATAAGGCTTCACAGTCATATTCTCGCATAATACAAAAGTCCAGTTAAACAATAAAAGATAAAATAAAACTAAAACAATAATTGACGCACCTGTTCTCGAAGATCATGCCCTCTTGCACGGCCTGGTGGATGCGCTCCAGTTCTTCGATGTGGGGCTTGTAGGCGTACACGCCGGCCTCGTACTCCTTGAGGCGGCGGAGTTGGTCTTCCAGAGAGCCCTGATATGAGACAATATAACGTTACATGACATGAATAAAGTTAAATAGCCACATCTAATTTTAGGCGCGATTTTAGTTCTGTATACTTAGAGCTGCATCTCCTTATAAATCCATGGCTGATTATTCTCGTATTTCATATTATTCTCGTATTCTCTAACAAGTAGTTCATAAGACACGTCACCTGCAGACCCATTCCAATAGCGGTGACAGCATCCATCTGCCTCTCGATCCAGGGTCCAACAGCGTTGGCCTTTTCGGCGAATTGACGTCTGAGGGTCTCGTTGTTCTGTTGTTTGCGGAGTTCGGCGGCCAGGGTGCCGTCGCGCTGGGGCACCAGCTGCCTTACGTCCGACCACTTGCGGTTCAGCTCCTAATCATACATTAAAATTACGATAAAACTTTAGAATTTGAATGAGAGGAAACTTTAACGGTTATTATGTAATGAAGTCGCGGGACTTACGTGAGCTGTCAGAGTGGTGTAAGGATTCTCTAAACCTCCGGGGATCTGGTGCTGCTTCACGATGGATTCGACCTGGTGAACCAGGTTGACTATCGCCTGAAATTAAAAAGATGTCATGTGAATAAGTAATACTATTAGTAGGTATCAAATTTGAAGTGACTTTAAAAGATGCGTACCTAGTAACGTTGCAAAATCAAAAAGTTAAAATCTATTCTATTCTGCCAAATAGATGAAAATCTAAGCTTAGGTACCTGGTATTCCTTGTCTGCTTCGCCGAGGGTAGCCTTGAAGCGAGCGTGTGCGTCCATAAGACCAGATATCTCCTCAATAGTGTGCACGATGAACATGTCCACGAGGTCCTCCCTGGTGCCGTCCAACCTATTCAACGAAAGAAGAAGTAAGTATTTATAATTTTGTCTTAAATCAAAACTAAGTAGATAGCTATACTAGCTAATTACCTAGGCTTAATTTAATAATTAATTAGTACTCGACAAGTACGGATGTGGAGCAAAATCGTTAAGGGTCATCGAAGTTTCCATAGAACGTCGAAGAAGAATTCCGATTCGTCGAAAGAATTTCGGCAAGATAGGGATGGGATCTCATTTGACTGATTGGACATACCAGTTGTTGAAAGGCGCGGCCCGCTTGGCGAACTCGAGGTGCAGCAGGTCGATCTGCTCGAGCACGCGCTCGGCGTCGTCCAGCGCCAGGCGGCGGCGCTGCGTGAGCGCGCCCAGCCGGTCCCACTGCGAGCAGATGCGCTGGCAGCGCGCGTTCACGCTCGCCACGTCGTGGTACTCCAGGGTACTGGAACGTTTCGATAACGAGCTCAGTGTAAAGAGGCCGAACCCATATAATATTTCATTGATGTAGAGCGACGTCTTTCACGGTTAATTTCGTAGGTTATCGTTAGTTATAGAATAGTTTGATTCATTAGATCCACAAATCGCTCTCAAAAGTTTTCATTGCGTGAATATTGCTGGCTGGCATTAGCACGTTAAGATCAACTACATAGTATTCTTGTAGTCCTAGTATTCTACTAGTTGGTCCTATTATGAAATATATATCTACCTACTTATAGATTACGTCGATACGTACTTAAGTTCCTGGGCAATAGCAGCTATCTGCTCAACGCGGTCCTGGTGTGCGGCGAGGTCCGACTCGAATGCCTCGTGCTTCTTCTTCAGAGCCTTGATGTCGTACAACTTGCACTGGCGGAAGTCTTGAGATTGCAGCATTTCCTCCTTGCCTAAAATATAACGTACATACGGTTGATATTGGTTTATTTGAGCGTCTATCTAGGTAAGTATTTAGTATAAACAGTTCAATATGGTCCCTTAGTGTACCTAGCTTTTGAATACCTATCAACTATCGTCTTTAACAATTTGACTATAACAAGTGCAGTAAATTGTACGTTAGGTATATCTTTGATTATATTATTAAACACACCTCTGGTCCAGTCCTCGTGGATGTCGGCTTTGTGCTTGAACTTCTGGGCCAAGTAGTCAAGACGCTCAAGACGCATCATTTCGCTCAGCAGCCACTCTTCGAACGCCTTCTCGGCGATCTCCAGACCTTTCCAAGCTCCAGCGATATCCTTGAATAAAACATAGCGTAATAGAATATTCTAAAAGGCGTAAGAAAGAACAAGTACTTATCAAGAAGCGATCTATTCACACTCAATAAATTTAGTGAGCTTCTATAGTGTTTAATTATTTTTCGTATAAACTACCATGCGACAGTAGATCTTTCTCTCTCTCTCTCTCTCTAGGTACGCTAGAGGCCGAATTTATAGATATACCGTGAATTAATAGAAAAAAGTGTTTTAGGCTCCTTTCTGATGCATATATGTGGTTATTTGGGTGTACTTACAGAGACCATCTTGCCTTCGGTGGGCATATATGCGGGGCGGTTGCTCAGGCGGAGCTTGGTCTGCAGAGTGTTGAAGTTGGTTTCCAACTTGGCCTTCTGTTCTACACGTGGCGGCTTGTGCTTACGCCTGGATTCATAAAAAAACATATTAGTTTAACGGAACCGATACCTACTCAACAGCCAGATTAGACGAGCTGTTGATAATCATAATATTATCTAGACATAGATCTGATCTCAGTGAATATATGAATACGTATAATATATAATATAATAACCTGTAAGTACGGTAGTCCTCCAGTTTTTTCTGGCAACCGGCAAGAGAGTTGTCGGTTTGGCGGCTGTTCAGCCACGGCATAGTACGCCGGATCCAGTCCAGCAGCTAAAAGTATAATGCTTATCAATATAATGATTTATAGCTAAATATGTCTGTGTAAAGTATACACATTGTTATTGTAAGTCTTACGATTGTGCTTTTGAAGGAGTTAAAAAAGTCTTACGATTAAAGTAACCATAGACTACTTATTCGAAATTTATTTTTGACTTTGTATGCTATATTCTCGACTGCATTCTTATTTACCTTCAGATTAGATTTAGATTCTTATCAAACACGCGAGCCATGGAAGACAATGCTACGTATTAATATTTAATTACTCCTTCAAACTGCACTTTCATGCTGTCGTGTAATTGACAATATTTACTGGTGCATTAACTTACGTCACTGGCAAGACGCTCATACTCTTCCATGAGGCGTTCGTTCTCCTGGTTGACTTTGAGAACTTTGCAAATGCGGTTCGCGGCGGTCTCAGCCTGTGGATTATATACAAAGTTTCTTTAAAATAATGATAGTTTAATATTGACATGTTTTTTATGTATGTAATTTAAAAGTCGTAATTGGTTGGGAAAACTGCTAATTGCAAAAGTTTTTTTTGATGATACAAACCTTTTGCGCGCCAGAGAAGCAATGGTAGTATGATGAGACGTATGTCATGACAGCACGCTCGTCCGGCATCGCTGTGTTCTGCAGATCTGACAAGCGGCACGCAAGCGACACAGTGTTAGTTCTCATGCGATGTATCATGAATTATTCCCTAATAGAATGCATGTTTTTGTTGTGTTCACCTTTTCGAAACTAACATCACTATCACGAACGTGCTCTACAAGGCTATTCATGATTGAATTAGAATGTAGTGAATAAAAAATAGGTGAAAAACTTGTATTTTAACTACCCGTATTGTCTTATCACATTTAATTATAGCACTTGAAGCAGGAAAATGAATTCATATAATACTTATTGCCTTTGTTTAACTGAATATCTATTAACTTAAATAAAAGAATATGCTGAAATGGTATATATGCATACCTATGTATATTACGAGAGCAATTTATTAAAACACAAGCATTCGATTATTTGATTTCAAGAAAATCTGTAGATCTGATAGTTAACAACATAAAGCTTATAATTTTTAAATAAAAACTAATGTATCACACATCAGTAATTATTTAGGTAGGTAAGGGATTCGCTGCTAGGAGTTTAGACACGTTAAAGAGATTCTTTAATTCAAATCGTCTTCAACATAGGCGCTCTATAGTTTGTTTTGAGGAGAGGATTCAATAGCCTCGGAAGATACTAGATATTACGCGGGGACTTTGTCGAATCTCTTCCGAGGGCTAAGTATTAGTTATCACTAAAAATAGGAGCTTCTTGATATTAAGCGAGGAACTCTTCATGCTATAAGTTACACACATAGGCCTAGCGTTAGGGTTTGGGTATCACACGTGGATATGGCAGTAACGCGTGGCGGCCATTTTACATTTGATGTATACCTGTTGCGCGCCTTGGAAGGCGTGGTAGTAACACGACACATAGGTCATAATGGCGCGTTCGTCCGGCTTTGGTGTGTTTATTAAGTCTGTAATATCCAGTTACACTTTATATATATCTCCATATTAAACATGTTGAATATTGGCATATTTCCACTGAAACGTTACGCATATTTTTTGTTAAAATTAAAACAATAATAGTTGAAGAGCTCGAAGGTCTCTTCTATTTTCGATAAGTACTTTAGCCAAGTCTTACCGTCGGGGTCCAACATGCGGGGGATGTCGAGATACTTCTCGGCCACATCGAAAGCCGTGTTTAAGTTCTCGAGAGGATTGTCCTTGGACAGTTTGCTGTAGTCGATGAGGTCCGGCCTGTGTCTGTGGATCAGGGCGCAGAAGGCCAGACCATCCTTGAATGACAGGTGGAAGTTCTGGACATTCACGTTCTTGTATGGGGCTGTCTTGCGTTGACACCAAAGCAGCAGACCTTCCTGTTGTGGGATGATTAAATTAAAAATGGATTTAGGTACAATGTTACAGAGGAAGTCGGAAACACTATCTAATAAATTATCGTGTGGACATTGGAAGTGCGTTGGCTTGACTACACTGCGTACTACAACACAAATTGTTGATATCATAAATGAGTTATTGTAATACATTATATTCAATGATAAAAACTCATGTCCACAAATTTAATATTAGATATAAAAAATGCATTGCGAATTAAAACATTTATATTCACATTATTACAATCGATGACCAATGCTTTTGATTACACACGTAGGTACGTTGCAGCATTATTAATCGATTGTGTGATGGATAGATTTTATTATGGATTTACCTTAGCGGTCATTTCTTCTACTGAGATGTCCTGGATGGCGAATCGCAGGATAATAGTCCAAATCATACCCAATGTCATCTTAAGATTTCCATCGACGATTTCTTCAGCACCAATTGACACCAATTTTACGCCTGAAAGTAAATGTCGGTAACGTTAGAGAGGTCACATTTTAAAGTCCTGTATGATGTAGTAGGTTATCTTAGCAATTTCAGTTAGGCATTCAAAGTATATAAACAGCCATTTAGTTCTTAAAAACGTTATAGGTATTCGTATTTATTACCTGTTGGCGTCATACCATAATTGGATTGTTCTACATTAGTAACTAATTGTGATTGTTTTTGAAGAAACTGAGTGTACTTTATTGTGGCTTTATAGCTATTAGTCATGACACAGATGCAGAAAATCAATTGAATGCATAAAGGGTATATTCTACTTTTATAAATTACTATTAACAACCCGTCCGGCTTAGCACACTACAGCTTTAGCAGAGTAGGTAGGCCAAAAATCTTAAAGAATTGCACCTAAACCTTACTCATTAATTACACCGTTCATCATTGAAAACGATATGAAAATCTTTTTTTTTAGACTTTATTCAAAAATAAACCTATCAAATTTTTTGTTTATTCTATAAAACGTATAGTACAGTTGATATGCATAACTTGATAGAATCTTACCTGCCTAGCTAAATCATGGTTTTAAAATTTGGAAATATTTTATTCCTTTTTCTGGGGTGACTAACTAACAAACATCTTGAAAAACTAAGAAATGTGGGTTTCTTAGGAAATTATTAAAAGAATTTTTACCTTTTCTTCAAATATCTAAACACGTTTCGTTTATGAAGTCATTATTGTAGCAAATAAACTAATATGACATTTATATGTTACGACGTTTTTATTGTTTACAAGAAAGCAACCTCTTACCGATATTAATAAGGCGGCTCTTATTTTCATAACCCGGAATTCATAACGATAAGTTTGAAAACCTTTTAAAGTGCCGACATTACAAATCAGAAATAAATATAAGTATACTAGTGGACTGTATTAGAACCGATTCTAATTATAACTAGGAGAGTAAATTTAAGCCTGTTTTTCAAGAAAGCATGGATAATAATTTCACCTTGTGTTATGCACTAACAAGTAGGTCCCTACATCTAACAACTATGCTAACTATTGCATTCGAAAACTGCAATAAAGGTAGGAGTTATAAGAACAAGTTCTTAACAAATCGCCTACAAAATAGTAAGTATTGTGTAATAGGTTTGCTTCAATTGCTCGGTACAAACTTGTTCAATAAATTGAGATTTTATGTACATGCCATTAAACCAAATGTGGCAAAACGCGCCATTCTCTAATGAGTGCAATTCTTTAGGTATCTAAATCAGAAGTAATCAGGCACAAACCTGTTTTAAAGATTAGAGATAAGTAAATGACTACTTGAAAATAGATTGATACACTCACGTTTCGTTTTTTTTTCTGTTTTTATTTTGGAACTTTTGAACACAGTTCATGTCAGTTCCATATTAACCTAATTAACGAACCCTATAAGTTGTTACAATATATTTACAGCGTATATTATCACTAAACCATGGGATACGAGGAGGTTCAATTTGCATGATTTTATACCAAATTCCTTTCAGTTTAGACCTTTAATTAAAATATTCTTTCCACTCTCCACAATAGTTCTTTTTTAATTAGTTAGTTTGAAAATACTGGTATAATATAAATTTCTGTTACCCAATACTGCTCTGTTAGCCAGTCTACGCTTCGTTTTCATAGCGGTAGACAGAAACTACGAAGTCGTTTTCACGACACTATAATGATTGGTATATTTACTAGTTTTATCCAATTTTGTTACCTATTTGCAAGCAAAGTATGATGTACCTACATACTATAACTTGATACCAATTTCGCAAAATGATTGATGATCCATCACCTGGTATGCGTGTACTCACTGTAAACAGGTTTTTAATGTAAGAAACATAAAACTTTATTTACCTTTAGACGCAATGAAGTCCAAAGCCTTGTTGACGTTCGCGATCTTGTGGAAACGCATTTTGCCGCGGTCGGGCTTGGGGAGGGTCTCGCCGGAGATGACCTCCAGCAGTAACATCAGTTTCAAACCATTGCGGAAATCATCTTCGATGTTCTCGATACCGGTACCGGCCTTCCTCAGGTGACTGTTGCACCATGCTGTGAAGGTCTGAAAGCGAAAGTATTAAAGTATGAGCTTGTTGTTTGTGTAGCAAGAAAGCTGTTACAGACTCGTTTTGTGTGGGTACATTTCTGTGTATAGTATCTATTATTTGCAATATGTACAGTACCTAATTGTATTGACATTCAAAGTATGTTTAGATAAAGGTTTTGATTTTAATTTGCTTGAACAAATTGCTTTGTCAGATACATGGTTTGGAACGTATACAAGTGCCGTTAATCAATACTGCAGTTGCATCAGGTAGGGGAGCGGGCGACCAACCGAGGGGTCCGACCCTCGCTGTGCCAAATTCGCAGGCGGTTATTAGCACTCGCCGTATTTGGTTTGCAATTTTGACTCAAAATTGTAGAAATAAAAGTGACCATGTTAACTACGTTAGTAATTATGCATATTATTTTTGAAATTGAATAGAGTAACTTAGTAGCTAGTTATGACTTAATGCACTATCAGTTACGATTAATATCGTTTAGTATTCCGTGTCCAGAGCTTTGTATTTTCGATAAATATATTCTAACAAACAAAAGAGTTTTGAACGTCCTTTGTTTTAAAGCCTGTGTATTTATATGAATAGAGATATGAATGTATATTTTTAACGATTCATTGCCAGTATAAGTATACCAATAACCTACATAATGGATCACGCAGTCGTCACCGTTAGCTCGATTATATCATTATTAGAATATCGAAAGCCGGCGGAATAAAGAGCTAAACCTATTGTAATGAACGTTAAACAAGATCTGAAAGGCAGTAATAGTTCACGAACGGCGCTCCTATGCAAACTCACAAACTCGATTGGTTCCGGAGGTGGCGTCAAGGTTGAAGCTGATAAATAGAATTCAATACGATCAACAGATTGCGTGACCACGCTGGACTATAGTTGAAGTTGACAATTAATTCAAAAGAATAGTAACATTTCAATTGAACTGTTTTACGTCATCATCTGAATATAGACCAAGTGGGTTAATTACTCGTCTCATCTTAATTAGATTTCTTACAAAGAAATAGAAAATTATGATATAATAGACGATTGGCTGGATACCTCATTGATTTAAGCTGATCGTGTTAATAACTACGGTATTGTTACTAGCAAGTTCACAGACAAGGTAGGTATAAACAAAGGCATGTGAGACATGAGCAAAAAATTTTACCTGCAAGCACATTTGAATTCAAAGGCTCGTGTTACGGAAATTTGATTCTTTAGTCGATGATTTAAAAAGTGTTTTACCATAGAAAACGTGTGACATAGTATAATCGAACACCTATATCCATAGATACAATGCGAGGTTAGCGTTGATGCCATCACTACGGAACATTTAAAGTGACCGAACTGCATTCTGAGATCGTAATGTATGAATCATGTTGGAACTCGCCTCTTGGCACAGGACAGAATAAAATAATATTCCACCTTCCATTACCACATGACCTACAATATGCAGGTGAAGGTGTAAGTCGCCTAGCTACCATATGTCGTTAACAGACAACGAATGGGAGCGACGTCATAAAGACTTTTATTATGGTTTATGTGATATTTCGTAAAAAAAAGAAAGTTTTGAGTCATTGATAGTTCCGTTGATTTATCAGGAGAAATGTTTGGCAGCATCGGCGGATATGCGCAAAAGGTCGGGAAATGGTTATAGTCATTATGATACATTAAGAAGATTGTTATCTTTTGTGTACGTAGGTACTAGCGATTATTTATATGCCTTTCACGAAAAGGGCTGTGCTAAACGTGTTTCTTGAGTCAGATTATGTGGCTTTATAATTAGTTTAGATTGCTCCACGAATTAGTCAAGAATTCTGAATTTTAAGCACCTTGGTTTAGATGGAATTTTAAATATGATTTAGTTTCAACGTTGTCACATAAATACAAAACGCGACCTCGTGTATGCGGGAATATCACGTCCCTGAGACAAACACACATCGTGACCCAGAATATGAAAATAATCCCGCGTCACCTTGCGACTGCCATCACGGCCAGCGTCGATCTAAAATAAGGCACGCAGGTGTAGACAGGCAACTATTCGGGATGTGTAGAATGTGGACTAGAGTGAAGCTGCGTTGTCATTGAAGCGTTTAAATATTATTGTCAACGTGTTAATGCGTGTGGTATATGCCAAGGTAACTTGGAACAAAACTCTGAAGCAATATGCTGTAAGTAAGAGGATACTCAGTAAATGCCGTTAATTCAGTATCTACTTATTAATATAAATTGAGTTATTGATACATTAATTCTCTAAGTGAATTCTCCAAAAACTAGCATTATACCTACAAATAAAACTCTCTCTCGCTCTCGCACTCACTTTCTTTCTATGCTTTTCGGTAAAAAAGGCCCTTTCCAAAACTTGTGACAATCAGAATTGCCTATGACATTGAAAATTAAAATGAACACACGACTAAATTAATACACGAGGAACGTAAGCAAGTTATTGAGCTCATTGAAAACATTTCAAACAATAGCTTTATTAACACTGGTCTTTAAGGTCATTTAAATGATAGTCTAATTTCGATAATTGAGAAATATGAATGCCATAATGCCTTGAGGCAATGATTTGTATAAATATGTTCTACAATAGTTTTGCCAAGAAACTTTAAACCTGTGCAAATGTTACGTTGATGAGGTAGGATGAACGCAGCTGTATCCAGTGAATACAGCTATTTCTAGAGCGCGTAAGCCAATAACTTTTTGTTGCGCGCGTGCTTTGGCTTATGACGGCTGATGTTGCATTACATGCCCTCTATTTGTCTTTAGTAAATAACAAATCTGTCAACTGGTTATGATTTATGCATAATTCGTATGGAGTGCCAAACTGCATTTATATGAGCAATTAGGTGCCAGGTAAACTGGCGTTGGCATGATTTAGCATTTGAAATCTTAGGCCGGAATGTTCATTCATCATTAGGGAGGGTGACTATCCCATTTTTCGGCCCGGTGTTACTTTTGGTAATTTAGAATTTGAATTTTAGAATTATATGACTAGATCTAAGAGTTTGACAAAAGTAATATTTTCTAAAATAAGGCTCACGGTAAAATTCACGGTGTATGTCAGAGGTTAAGGCATTTATTTTTTCCTTCACACTTCTTGTCTAACAGATTCCAATGTTATGTCATACAAAGTTAGGTAATCATAAACATATAAATATGAAAGTGAATATTAAATGTTACCAGTGAAGTTTGGAAAGGCCAATATTTCTTGTTTGCGGCAATCACTTACCTGCTTTGAATATTCAATTAATAAAATTGAACAGATATAGGAAAGTACAACTTTTTCGTTGAATTATTTAACAGAGAAACGACACGAATAGTATAATTTCTGTTTATTATGAACTGTGCTAAGTAAAATATCAAATAGGGCCATTGTACCCTTTTCGTTACTGTACCTGTCATTCTGTCATGTCATTGAGGCATACATTTTCTATACAATACGATTTAAGGGCTTAATTCCTGAACTGTTTAAATCCTGTTTTTTTTTATTATAACTTAGGCAAGTATTTATGTTTAGTTAATAGAGTAGTTGGTAGGTAAATTGACATCATCTTCTGCGTTCAGATCTAGATTATTTTTGCAAGAAGGTGATGCGATGGAGATTTGAGCGCTTTCCATAAAGAGAGAGGCAAGTACCCAGTTCGTCCCAGTTTTTTTAAAAATCCCTTAATATTTTGATTAGATCTGGAATCGCAAATATATTTTCACAATTACGTACCATATTGTATTTAAATAAAATATATACTGAGTATTGGTATACGCGCAGACACAGACTTTCACTGTGTAAATCATAAATGCAGTTCAAGGTGCAACGACGTCGTGCAGTGCACTGTTAACTAAGATGGCGAACGGTGAGAGGTTACGTTCGTGTCAAATGGTGTAGGGGAACCGTTCTATTACTCGTATTATACATGTATAATACGATTACTCTCATAACTAGGACGAAAGAATATATACTTCTCACATATAAATATGTAGGTATCCCGTTTCGTTTAGGCGTTTGTAGTCGCACTCCTCCGAAACGGTATGACCGATTTTAATGAATATATTTTTTTATGTTTGCTCGTACATAGCACTTTGTATGGCAGAACAACGTTTGCCGTTTATTTGTTTAGCACATATTGAGAAAATAACTGGTAATTGGTAAACACAATATAAGGAACAATAAATGTAAAAAAAATACTCCCAAGAGACAATGGGTCTTAATAAGTCATTAATTATAATTTTATGTAAACGACACTGACTGTTGTTTCCATTTATCCCACTTGGTATGTCTTGCTGACGATATGAAGATATACTCTTCTATTTTATGTCTCGAAGGAGGCTCCGCATTCAGATTTAACGCGTGTAGATGAATATTTGCAACGTATTACATTAGATCTGAACCCACTTAATTGTTAAACTAATAAACTTACAAGGTCAATAAGTTCTAAGATGAAATGTAGTCAGAGTTAAAATGAGTGACATGAGTTTAAGTTGTTTAACGCCTATAAGGTTTCATTACGAGAAAGGTTTTGATAAATAATACAACGAATACAACAAATACATCAACCGTTCAGTTGTGTGTGGAGTGTTAATATTTTAATATTTTGTTCCCAAATAGGCGCCAGCTATCCGACGGTATATTTCTACTGAAAATAAGCTCCAACGAAATTAATTACCTTGATCTACATTACATACCCGTATTTTCCCCAAAGATTCTGTTCGGTATTTATTCTTCATTCCTTTGTCAATGCCTCTTTATTTTCAAAATAATAAAAAAACTATATATATATAGTTATAGGATACCTCGGTGGCTCAGTTGGCAGAGCGTCTGGAGTACTTATCCAGAAGACGCGGGTTAGAATCCAGCCTGAGGTTGAATTTTTCTTTCTTAATAAAAAAAAAAGAATTCAAAAATTTCAGGAAAAAATCATATACTGTCAATGATCTACCGCTTACTGTGGAGTTTATCAACCAGTAGATTATGAAAATAATTGCTTCTAACACCTGGTAAACGCTATGACGTAGTACAACACATCTGATAATAAAATTCCTGGTGGTACAACTACCCAAAGTCAAAGTCAAATCATTTATTTCAAATAAACCAATATTACAGGTGCTTTTGAATTGTAAAACCAGTTGCCGGTGCCACGATTACCGATTTGGCTATCACAAAAAATCACTAAAGATCTTGTGGTGACCCACTGATGACTGATATAGTAAACCGATTGCCTTGTGAAATCTCCCGGACTGCTTGGTCATAGTACTCACGTTTAAGTCCCAGATAAGATTTCGAATGTTTCGAAATCAATAAATAGATTAATTACTCGCGTAATGCGGTGAAGGAAAACATCCTGAGGAAATCTGCACGATTGACAGATGTTCTAAATGGCGGGTGAAGTTTGTCAACCTTCACTTGGCTACTAAGGTGGACTATGGCCTAACTGCACCTACGAGGAGACGTGGTAGATGACGAATCAATATATAAAGCTGAAGGTGTCTCTTCTATTTTAATGGTGAAACATATTTCCGAGACAGACTTGTCTTATTAATGCAACCTGTACCTTATATTATTAAAACGTATAAGTTTTATTTAATTCATATGCAAATATAATAATAATATAAATCTTAGTATCTACCTAACCAATATTTTAGGTGTGATCGCAGAATATAAACAGTAGATAAAATATTTAACTGAACACGGAATCAGCTTACCTATAACGACAGTGCTATTTCGCAGATCTTCAAGTTGTGCATAATCAACTAATCAGCTTAAAATTAAAACTATTATTTTTTAATTTAATGTTTTTATATTTATTTATAACTTACCTATAAATACATACATATGCTGATTAACTGAATAAATGAAAGTGTCAGTCATTAATCCCCAAATTAATATCGTTATCTAAGTAGGGTATGCTAATTAAATTATACATATATTTGCATAAATAAATTTATTTGTAATTTCTTTTTTAAGGATATTTGGAAACGAATTACGATGTAACTTTAGCAACTATAATGAACACCTACTACAATGCAACACTTGTTAACAACCATTCTAATTGATGTTATGACAAGAAAAAAAGTCACTCAATAATTTGGAGATGATTGCACGTTTTGATTGACTAACAATTCATTTCAAAACATCATTGAGCGATTATGATTCGAACGCAGTCCCAAACAAATACTGTTATGAAGTTTTACACAAGAGTAGGTGACAAGACAATTGGTGATTATATTGATTGATGACGACTACTAGTAGGTACTGATGATAGATTCTAACGGTGTGTTGATACAATTAACACGAATTACTCATTCAATTACCCTCTTTATGCAGATTAATCGAACAGTTCTACGATGCTCAGTAGCGGTATTTGACACATGGTATTAATGCATTCTTCCACATCTGTCTTTTGAAGCAAATTTGCTAAACCTTGTCCAGAAAAATAGCTGCATCGTAGTCATGAAGTGTTTTCATAAAATCCCTAAATCAATTATGGGAATCTATATATTAAAATCTTTGTGTGTGTGTGCTAAAGTGTTATTAAACTTTTTAAATTTATTTTAATTTATAGATTTATAAAACTTTGAGTAATTATGCGAATAATTAATCTAACTACTTAGGAAATAGGAAACGTACGTAAGGAATTTATCACGGAGTTCTAATATCACAGAGTTACCGATTATTCATTTATTTCGGTCAATTATTCAAAATAAATATTAAATGATTTTTTAATATTTATTTTGAATAATTGACCGAAATAAATGAATAATCGGTAACTCTGTGATATTAGGCTATAATTATGAATGAGTGTCTAGAAGAAAGTGTCAAATAGATTTGTCATTAATCGGTGTGGGTGCAATGCTATTGGACTGATAGCCCCAATAATAGTATTGACAGGCTAGATAAATAATGGCGTTTAATATTGATATTACCCAGATAAGCTAATTTGAATAAAAATGATGCGCCTACTTATTGACTAGCAAAAATACCAGTTTCGTTACGAAAATGCATATTTGAATTATTATCAGCTTTCATATTCACAACAAACTTGGAAGATAAGGGAAATTTGGAATTTTTAATCTGGTTACATTAATATGTATCGACAGTAGGCGTATATGATTTGCATACCTTTGTATACCTATAAATATTAATCAACATTGTTGAAATAAGCTATGAAATGGAGCTAACCCAGACGCGCATATATCGAGGCCAATTTTTGAATCACACCTTTTTCAATAAGTTATTTCAATGCCACAATAAGCCTTTCATATGTAAACAAATGGCGGTTGGTTAATATTTGTTCAATTGAGTTACGATTATGGCGCCGTTTTAATTAGGTAGGCATTCTATGGCTTGTCGGAGTGGTACCGACTGTTCGAATACTAATAGATAGACACACCTGCGAAGGTGGTTCGGCCGGGCCCGCTGCCAACCCGCCCACTATCATTTCGATAAACAATAACGTGACCGTTAGACGGCATACATTTAATTTTATGTTCTGTAAACACAGACATGCCGTACTCCACACGTCTGCTGATAGTCCCACAGCATTAAATTGTCTACAAAATTTTATATTACGTTTATATCTTAATGATAGCAGAGTGCTAAGATCAACGACCCAAGATATCAGAGAGCAAAAAATATTTTGGGAATGTTGTAAGGCGCGCTAACAGTTCGCGCATTGATGTGAATTCTCAAACTCTCACACTCACACTCACGTTGGGCATTACGTGTCATACTGTTGAATGTATCCTGATAACTGTCAGGTCCAGTTTAGTACCTGCAAAAAGGAAAAAGTGGATGAGTAATGATTCATTTCATACAGTATAATATCATAAAAAAAGTTTTCTAATCGTGTGTGAGTTATAAACTAAAATTGAAAGTATTAAGATTGAACTTGTTCGTCAAGATTGTTTAAATTTAGAAATGAAAAGTAGTAAGTATATTAACATAACTCGATTGAGTGATAAATAATATTTTTTTCTAGGTAATTTATTCATC
This sequence comes from Craniophora ligustri, assembly GCA_905163465.1. Classification (NCBI taxonomy): domain Eukaryota; kingdom Metazoa; phylum Arthropoda; class Insecta; order Lepidoptera; family Noctuidae; genus Craniophora; species Craniophora ligustri. The sequence goes on from LR990968.1 coordinate 8,777,012, forward strand.
TTCTTTATAACATCTTCCTTTTTGCTTGTCTTATAAATCAAACGCAGCTAATTTAATCATAGCAACGGAATTCGGAAAAGACTAGCATTGACGAAAATAATACGTCGTTCGCGAAATAAAACTGACGACTTAGAAAAATTATTTCCATGAGAACAAGTGGTAGATAGTATATTAGATAGGCAGCTTTACGTGTGGGCGGAACGAATCCGGAGCCGGGGATATTTTCATACATCGGAGGTTAGTTTTTTTAAGATAACATCACAGTTTGTGCAATGTGGAGAGCATTGTAACTCGAGCGAACAAATTATTGATTTAAAAGAGTTATTAAAATATCATTTCGAAAAAGGATTGCGCAGACGTACCTAGTGTCCTATTCGGGAATAAAAATAAATAAGATTTAATTTATAATAAGATCTTATCGGCTTATTGTTGGTAATTCTTCACTACCAAAACTCAAACATGTACACGTATAAAACCCGTATGAATCACCTATTGATTCTTGACGGCATTATGTTAACGAAATGAATTGCACAAACAAATTCGTGGACAATCGTTTTTGTGCACAGCCGCAGTTAACTCATAAATAACAGATTATAACGTAACCTGAGCTCAAGAAACCGTACTCTACAATGGTTTTTAAAAATACTCCAGCCATAAACCCACTTATTCATGCACCATGGTTTTGCTATAAATAAAGATTCAGTAAAATATGTTTTGCAACCATACGCGCCTATACTTCCTTGTGTAAATAATAATGTAAGAGCTACGTCAGTGAAATCATAAATTATCGAGTCTTTGGTTTTGCTCAATTCGGCAACTGACGCATCAAAACGTAAATTTAGCCTTTCCCGTAATATCCTGCTAATGTCTGTAGACTGTTTAGACTGATATCAATTTATCTGAGATTATTCCAGTTTTACTTCTTAATTCCGTTTTTTGAAACTTTATAGGTTTTGCTAGAATTTTATAAAATGCCGCGCATCTTGAATTATATCCATAACAGGAAAATGAATTCCTGTAACGTTACACATATTTACTGCTGAAACAGTCGCATTACGAATAGAAGATGAATTTTGCCGTCAGTAAAATAATTATTCTCAACACACGTGTAGTTTATGGAACTATTGGATGCTTTACGACTAACCGGATCATGCAGAGCTATATATCATCATTCGAACTCTGAAATATCTACTAGCCGACCCAGTTGCTTCACCAAGCTGTGAACTTTTAGTTAAATATAGATTGGTAGAGTGACAGTTTCGGTTTCTTCCGCAATTTTTTTTAGCGTTAGGAAGTCTTTGATGACTCAATACATAGAATCGTAGCGTGATGATTAATTAGTCTGCCACAGTCGATTAAAGCTTATCAACTATTAAATATATTGCAAAGAAATGTAAGCATAAATCTCGGATATAATAGATCTGAATAACAGAATTACAGAAAACTTGGTGTAAAAAATACTATTGTAATTAGTCTTTTATGTCGAGGTGAGTTGTGTGAAGACAAGAAAAGCGAGTAAGTACAGCTCATATTTCATTTAAACTGCAAATTTCACTGTTGTTTATTCTTGATGCCCTGCACAGCTACTGCAGCAACTTTTAACAAATGTTACTGGGAAATTGCTCCTAAATGTCTGTATTTTTAACTAAACATCTTTCTTTCAAACTTTCTATAATAATGATATAAACAGGCAGCAGATGCTTAAAGTCACGTTTTATAATGACAATGTTAACATTTTAATCGTGTCAATTAGGTGTAATTCTATGTGATTGTGAATATAATTCGTAAATCTATAGATCACTTGTGCAGACGATTTAGTGTTTGTTTTGTAGCAAATACAGATTTGCTATAATTTTTTTGTATCATCGAGCGAGTAAACGAAGCGACAGCGACAGGACAATGGCTCGTTCCGCACGAAGGACAACAATGACAATCTGGCATCAATGTAGGTTCCGGTTCCATTTCTTATCCATAGTATTTAGCAGTAATATGAGAAATTCATTAGTGCGAGTTACATGCACTGTTAAAATTATGCTATGTATTGTTTGTGCGAAAGTATTTTTTGTCACCTTGAACAATTTACTTTCCGCATGTAAGTACTTGTTTCGCTGTTAGCCTAATAGCAATACTGGTGTTGGGAGTAATCAGAAAAAAAAAATAATGTGCACCTCAATTGTATAAGTAAATTTAATAAAAATCAGATGTTTTGCCATCGTTTTGATGAAATCGCCCTCCGGCTAGATTAAATTATCACGTTTTGAGACTACTGTTACATTTTCTCCAGCTTTCATTCATTTGTTCGGTTGTCATAGTTACCGAGTTTGCTGCTCGCAGCTCAGACTGGCTATATCGATCTTGCTCCGAAAGTTTCCTGAGGCTATATGTCTACCATCTACAATTTTCCCAACGTCCCTCCCACATTGGGACGCTTTTATTGTTTAATATCAGGAAAAAGGCAGGAGTAAATATATAATAATATAATAAGTTGCGTCCCCCGCCACCTTTAGAAGACAATGTACATATTATTTTGAATAAGCGAAACAAAAGATAGTGGTCAGCTATTCACGCCGCGACAACAATAAGGCAGACTTGTTATGACGCCGGGAGGTTTCGTCATACGTCGTAATATTAGAAGCTAATTTGTAATTAATTTAAGACTCGTAAATATCGCATTATAATCACCAAGAACATTATAAAAGTGAAACTGATAAGCATAGAGCAGCCTGTCGAGCAAAGTATTCGTTGATAGAATTTACAATAAAACATGAATTCACATTTTTCTAGATAATTTCTTGTTTGAAATATCAAAAATCTTCATATTGAACGTAAGCAAATTTTTGTGAAAAGAAATATGGAAAAATATCCTTACATGATTATCAGTGTAATCATGTTTTACATTCCCAAATATAGTTTGGCATGATCGCTAAACCTTTTTTATTTTTAAAGGCGTAATGTCCTTTTGTTCTCTCTCACCTGCAGTATTTTATTCGACATTGTTCGTCCATTCTGTGTTAATTGCTGAGACCTCATTAAATAAAATTAGCCAAACAACTCCACCCACTAAATCTAAATTGGACTTATTGGCAATGGCAACTACATTCATTAGTGATCTATTGTTATGCATGGGCTTGTCACAAAGTAAACAAAATGCAGATTATGTCACTGTGTGACGACAACAGACTAAAGGTATTAAACTAGTCAGCCATTGTACTAGGCTTTGAAACTTGTTTGCATTGCCTGTCGCGTTGATCGTCTTTTGTAGTGTGCGTGCATTTTTTATTCATTTCAGATCTAGAAGATTTTAAGCAAGATCACAATTAATTTAAATATCACAATAAGCTAAGTTTTGTTGAATCTTTGTTTCGGCAGCGTTGCCGATAGATTGAATTTTGAGCTGTAGTGTATTCCCAAACTTTATAATACTGCTGCTGTTAAAATATGTAAAAACCATTATCAATTATAATTGTTGCTCTTGATTAGTTTCTTAAAACTATTATCTCAAACATCGCAAGATTACCCATCACATCGTGCGTGTGCTGTTATGTGCACTATAATAAATTGATGATTATTGATATTTGTTTGAACTTTACTTGAGCAGCTACTAAAAGATTACCACTTAATTAGTGGATGTATTTAAAAGTAGTTCGAGTCATGAATTACAGGAAGATTATATAAAATTGTTGCGATAACCAATGTTAACACGTGCACTCAATTCAATGTTATTGTTGTTGGAGATAAAAGATATGACACGAATAGATAATCACGCTTACCACTTGCTGCACTCTAAATCAATCAACGTAGCTAAATAAAGAAAATACATCATTACCAATTTGTAGCGAATGAATAACTCTATCGAGGAAGGGACTTGGTGATCCAGACATCCTGTGAGCGAAGCGTACACTACTAATAAAAACAAATTTGCTACAACACGATCCATATATGTAACACAATGTGCCGAGTGTAAGAAGTGATCTATTAGTTCTAGTTTTGGTGTAGAAATCTGAGAGTGCCCTATTTTAGCACGACATGCACGTTTCTTAGAACAGCTCGCAAGATTGCTCAAGTTTATAAAAAGCTTGATTACGTTACCTACATGCGTGTAAGAATTAGAAGCAGAAATCGGAATCTTTATAGTCAACATGTTGTTCTGTGCTACGGCTTGTGCAACCATGGAACTATTTGAAAATTGGAATAATTAACGTCAAATTAAATGGCTATCAAATTAATAGTTAGTTCGTTTATGGCGGTTTTTAACGAATTCTATAATCCTTATAAGATGCTAGTATAACTTTTAATACAACTGCACTATCGTCACCATGATTTGTCATATGTGTATTTATGGGAAATAGTTTGTCGTTTACCATAATTAATGTTATGACTAATTACAGTGCTGTTTCTGACGCAACCGCGAGGTAGTTTGTGACTTTGTGTGCAGTGTATATTTGGCGTACAGTCGTGTTGATGCGATCTGGTAGCGGAAACGTCCTACGCATAGGTATCTGTTTATTAACACTGTTTGGAATCTGACACTGGATGCGCGAATGCGTCGACATTGATTGCATTGATGAACGTTTGAAATCCTGATACGAACGTATTTTGTATTAGTCATTTTGTGTTTCGCTTGATTACGTCGGTTGATTACGAACATTGCGGAACTAAATGTTGTCTGCGTTTGAAAGCTGAGACAGATCAACAAGCAACCATCAAAATTTATCAAACAGCTGTTGCATTGATTAGACATCCATTCAAGCATTTTTTGCTTGGTTCTCGACCCTCGGCATCTATTGTATACGAGAGGGGCCGGAATGAATAAACTAAAAGACACAGTCCCCCTTGCTAACTCGCAATGACGGCTGCGGGATTTATCTAAACAGATAATCGGTGGAGAATTGAAGATAACTCGGTATGCCACGTGGTTACGTTAGCATGATAAAGACTGTTTCTAGTAATTCATTTTATCATATTACATAAATTAGAATTTGATACTTACACACAGCAAATAAATCTTTTGATAAAAAAAAATGGTGTTATAGGAACCACTGGACAACGCAAATAATGTGCTACATAAGATACTCTTTCTTTATCATTTCATGTATAAGCATAAAACAATGTTCTTAAATGAATCTTAAATATATAATTGGATGCTAACGCCTTATGCGTAATGGTATTAATTTTAGTACATATTTTCTAATTATAATAATAGTAGCAAGTGAGTGTAAGTATTTCGCGTGGGCGACTAGCGTCGTGCTCCAAAATAGATGTTGTTGGCATCGGCTAGTTTGCACTCTGTTAGTGAAGTCGTACGATCCTGTCAGTCATTCTTGATGAAAATGTCTGTGTTTTTTGTGTGAAAATATAACGCACATGATTTTTAAACGGACAGGGCCAGCCTCACTCAAATTTCATAAAAAAAATATACTAAGTCCAACAATTTCACTGACGTATTTATTTTTATTTCCCGTGCAATTTACTTTGATCAACGGTCGGTAATCGATTCAGAGATATTTCTGAATTGTATTAAATTTTTGTTGAATTTATACTGCAACTAACGTGACATTGATTAACCAGTATGGTTTCTTTCTGTCATTATGTTGTTTTGTGAGAATATTCAAAACGTTATGAATTGAATTTGAATGCAACACCATAGTTGTGTAACGATAAGACAAGGTTGACAGTGGGTCCGCGGGCGCAGTTCGGAACGCACCTGGGTGCAGTAAGTGGGCGGACACTGCGACGCCTACTTATCTACTCTCAGCGTTTTGAAACACACGACGGCACCGAGGAATAATGAGACACGACTCGATAACGAACTGACACGACTGAGGTGCAACCATCCCCAAGAAACATCCAATATTGTTATGCCTTGGGTGAATTCAGGTTGATTACTAGGGTTTATGAAGTTATGCTTTTATAGCAGTTCTGACATGGACTAATACTTTAAGAGATGTCTTTAACCTGTCAAACAGATTTCTCTGATTATTACTAAGGCTTTCATAATTACCGTAGGTATTACGAATCAATAGCCAATATTATATCTGCATTGCGTGGGTAATTAACAAAGAAAGCAAACAATTATAAAAAACGATAATTATTATTGTGAATCATAATAGTTCTAAGGACCATTAACTGTTTTATTTACTTATAACAAGTTGACCAACAGCAAAAGTAATACGATTTTTGAATTTAACTATTGTCAATACCTACAAAATATTTTCCCAAAAGCAAACATTGATGACGCGGTAGAACGCTATTACTTTGACAAATATTACACGTTTAAAATACCAATACAATAACCTTATTACCGTCAATACCATTAAGTAATACGTAGAGTCTATAATTTGATACATCTACGTGCTCAGTGGATTGTCTACGCAAGAACCGGTCCACTTAAAATGATATTATTGACGTGGGCAAGAGACCAAACATTGTGGTCCTCCTCGGAGTACTCGTATCCAATGCGGTTTTTTGTAGAAACCCCATGAGTAATTTTGTTCCTTTGATTTTGGGAATTTAACTTTCACTGAATGAATCAGATGATCAAGATTTTTTTAAGTATCAAAATATGTAAATAATTTACATATACATATATGTGTATATATTATAGGTATAATTTATAAGGTTAACAAGATTTAAAAATGTAATACATACCAATTATTTAATTTTGACAGTAATGTTGCGATTTTTGCAATTTATATTTTAATATTATTTTCATACGTAATTGTTATTAAAAGAATTTATCAGCATCTTCATATTTTAATTAAAAAACGATAGTCTTTAATTATAATATGATTTTAACCTTCTTATCTGAGTCGGATTATTATTTTAATTAGAAATTTCGGATCCACGTTTGATTGACGCTAAACGTTCTCTTTAAAATCTTGAATGCATTTAATTATTTCCTCCATATCTTTTATCTGTCAGAAATATTTCGTTATCATTGATTTGTTTTTTTTTCTATAGATAGTTAATTGTTTGTATGTGTAGACTGTGTTGAGTTGTGTTGCATTAGCTGGAAAGCCTGTTCGGAATGGCCCCCTCGATACAGACGCATTGTGATAAAGCTTAGAAAGTTTTCGTTTCACCGTTATGTTTATGTTAATTCGTTACCAAGTTATCCTGTCGTAGTTCGATATTCGTCAAGGTCGTATGTTTTTGTTTAATTTGCATACTTTTTGAAAGTCGCTAATTAAATTCGAATTCCAAAAAAACATTTTATTTGACCTAGATAATTAAAAGACTATTAAGAAATTCAGATTACTTAATTTCTATCGTATTTATTACTTTAGTACAGAAGATAGCTGCTGTATGTATTATGTACTTTAGACGTTGATGTTTAAGTTGACCTTTATTTTTCACTTGTTAATTACAAACATTCTTGGGTGCAATTAGTTCACGTTTACCAAGCTCATGACCCGTTTCTAGAACAGGAAATTCAAGAAGTTATTCTGCATTCTTCGAGGACATTAAAACGACGTTACTGTCGTTACTGAGTCAATTTGTCACCTTTTTATGCGTTTCGTAATTCTTCATTTCGTCCTTATTCAATGTTGAATTTTAATTACCTCCAAGAAATTATGAAGGATTGTGTGTGTTTACTAAGAATACAAACCACCGACGCACCTTGCACAAAGGAAGTTGTATTCTCAGCTATTGGTGTGTAGGCGGACGTAGACACCTTAGTAAACATTTGACACCACGGATGTGGTCGTCGAACATGATACAATACTCCTAGATCCAATGTCGGGTAAACATGCACAGAAACGCACATAAATTATCTGCAAGTTTTTTTTCTATGATCTATCCAATGGTGTGGAGAGTTGCAAGCCGACACTTCGGTACCTCGATTTTTGATCGCGTGCCAAAATCGAGCTAACAACGACAAGGAAAAAATAGCCATGTCAAATGTTATGTAACTGATATTATTCGTTTACGTCAACATATTTTTGATCAACTATAAAAACTGTTGTCTTACAACTGTCATTTTTACGAACTACATAGTTATCTGACAGTATAGACTCCTAAACAGGTATGCTCTAGAAAAAAGCACAAGTAGGAACACGAAACATTAAAGATTATAGATCCTTGGAAAATATTGGCATTATTAATATTCAGAAGTTAAAGTTTTAAAGGGAAAAACGTCAAGTTCTCATTATAACCATAGATAATTGTGATGTATTTTAGCTTATCGGATGTCAATGACCCCGAGCGTGCAAAAGGTATGCCAAGGTGATAATTCTTTGGTTAATCGTAAACGACAAGGTAAATGTTTCTGATACACCTACGTTGTACATTGTAGTGTATGATTTTACTAAAAATAACTTTGAAATAGCCGTAGAATATTTTATATCCTTAAATTGATTTAAAAGGTTATCCTGTGCTCTGTTTGGCGTTGTTATTATGAATAACATGTTGTTATAGAATACCACACATGGGCAAATTGTGAATTATTTAATCCAATATGACTAATAAAATGAATATAAAATAAATGGGCAGTTTTATGTAAATCACAGAATTGATAACCAGTTTAGCGGTCGTCTTCACCACTTTCACGCCCGATTTCTAGTGTGACCAGATGTTCGTCGATGTTACTTTTGATCAATCAATGTTTAACCACAAGCAGTATATTTTTTTGGAATCTGTCCTTAAAATTGATTATTTTAATAATGATGTAACATGTTTGTCGATTATTACTATTTAATAAAGTATCTTAGTTTCTATTTTTTATATTCGTACCAGGCTGGCTTATCACGTATCCTGGTACTGCAATTTGACGAGGAAAGCTTCTTTGGCATGAATGCGCTACTGACCTCCTTGCGGAAGAGTGATTCCAGTCATTGGGAGCGTGAGTGCGACTCGTCGGGCGACTTTTCCGCGCAGTCGCATCTCAAGTTGGTCGGCCGCGACATTGACCCGCCATACATGATCGGCCAATGCACCGAGTGTCGCAGGCTCTTTGTTTATATCCTCTAAGGCCTCGAGCCTCGGTCGTTCATTGTCCTTAATCCCGTCAGTTAGCTACCACAACAGCTACCTTGAAACATTCTTAGGTATGTTGTCTAATGACATTATTTGCCAAAACCAGTCAAACGTCTAAGTGAAAAGTATTTGAGGTTACTTCACGAACAACCTTGAAGTTTCGCCAGCTGGTATTGTTTTCATCAGTGACATATTCTTAAGCAATAGAATTGCATTTCGTTTGCAGTTTGTACATATTAAATTATATTATTTTGTAAGTTTGGAATTTTATTACAACAGCGTAAAAAACTTAATAAAATCTTACAAAATGTAGGAATATTTGCGTATTTATGTATATAATATTAATAGATTCGAGTGTGAACTTTATAAAAAATATATATAGAAGCTGAATGGAAGGACCAAATAAAATTTAAATCAATCAGAAGTGCGTGTGGATTTGTTGTGTCGTAGTCGTATGTCGTTAATGACATTCCACAGGTTGCGCTGCCGGGGTGCGTCAGAGCATTCGTCACGGACCACCAGCTCACTGCGTAGGTTAATATCAAACGTTCAAAATGCAGTTAACGCAGATACAGCACCACACCAATTTCCTGAAATATGGGTTTCATGGTGACGTAAATTCGGACGCCCGCGCTTTCAGCGGCGCCTGCGCTGGACCCATTTTAGGACATGACTAACGGAAATTCGACTCCTCTCTCTCTAGCCCGCTCCCTCCCGTGGGAAGCGCTGTACGTTCGTCTCGCTCGCGCGAAAAGCTTCAAGAAATCTTTTAATAGTGTCCACGGCCGCGATCTACTTTCAACTAGCCGCGGGAAATGTGCAAGACCGGGTTTAAATTTTGAAAATGCGCGCGTGTTTTGAAAACTTATTTCTATATTTTTGGCTTATTTATTTTTTGGGTATTTATGTTTATTTATTTATAAATAAATATACAAACAAATACAATTAGTTAGTGTAATGTGTGCTACTGTACCTAAATCGTTATGATCTAAAAATAGATTCATAATCTGATATTATATCAGCGCTGAGAATCTATAGACCAGGTGTAATTAAATTATAACAGTACAGTCGAACTGAGCTGGTCAAACAGTAGGAACTTCTGTTTTATCGATTTGAAGATAAAATTATTATTTTTGTAAATATACAAACATGAGTCACGAATGAGATAAGACTGTATCCTGAGTATATTTTTATTACGAGCTGGGTATACACGTTTAATAAAAATTGACGTTTACCTACCCTACATTATGTGTGTCAACATTGTGTGTGGTGTGTAAAACTGACCTTTTTCTGTTGTTTCTCCCAAGCCGGGTCTAACAGACCCTCGCGCTCCCATTCCTCCTCCTGTTCCATATACCCATCCCCGAACGACCCCCCGTCATAGTGATTTGTCATCACCCCGTTGTCCATCATCATGGTCACCGCACTGACCGTCGATTTCGATGTTCGTTCGAGCCTATGACCGCGAACTCGCGTGTGTTGGTTCGTACCGCGCACTGCAACAAGCAGCCGGCCACGCGCCCGCTGCAAGAAGACTGGCGCACGAGCGCTCCCTGCGGCGGCGTAACGAACTTTTCAATCACGTTTCGTTCCACTTATGCAACTGTCAAAGTTATCCGCAGCGAGAAACGAAACGCCCTGGAATATAATACGACCATCAACACGTATTTGCGGGTGTAGTGGAATAAACTTTGCATAACATACTTTATTTTTACTTAATTTCTCATTTGTAGCCGATGATTACTATTTAGCGAATCCGTAAATAGTTTTTTAATGTTATAATGCGTGGGCAAGCGTGTTATTGGGGTACATTTAGTGTTAAAATTCCATTAACTTCTATGGAAAATATTATCGATTTCATGCCATGATTTACTACTAGTAGGTGCAATAGTTATTTTTTCCTTCATCATGATCATCATCATATCAACTGTTAGACGTCCACTGCTGGACATAGGTCTCCCCCAAGGATCGCCACAACGACTGGTCCTGCGCCACCCGCATCCAGCGGATTCCAGCGACCTTAAGGTCGTCGGTCCACCTTGCCGGGGGCCTACCCCCTATTCCCCCTTTTCCTTACGCGTTCCTTATATACAATACAAAATTAGCTCTGTTCATCGTCGTCGTGTTCCTAGTGTCTGTCTATTTGTTATGGTATCACGCCTAAACGGCTCAGTTAATATCAGTATAGAGATAGATTGGAATATGGAGTAGGTGATAGATCTATTGTTGCAAAAAATTTACATGCCCATAAGCCTATTTTCATATATTCGTTTATACTTATATTAACGTTGTTTATATTTATAAATTTATGTAATATTTATAACGTACAGAAAGGATTTTTGAGCGTTCACACGTTCTAAGGTAGTAAAACGGGGCTGATTTTTTCCCTTTGATTGCAAGCGAACGTAGTCGCTGGAATCAGTTATTTTTTTTTTTTTTTTTTGGGACGTGCCCACCACCCTAAGTCCCTACTACTGCAACGCTGGAATCAGTTAGTATACTTATAATTTTATTAAACGATTAGACTTGACTAGTAAAGGCGGGATGTAACAAGATTATTTTTATAAAAAGCTACGTTGCCTGACACTATTAATGCCTACTTTATCGTAGGCACGAATTCATGCGTAAATATCAGGACCAAGTACAATAGTTCAGTATGGGAATCGAACCCGATCATAACTGTTGTGGCTACTGGCTCAAAACGAGCTCGTTAGTAGAACTAATGATACTTCTCTAATGCCATTTAGCACTAATGACCCATTACCTAGTAGGTATACATGGTAAGCAAGATGTGTAGACAATAGCGGATTTTCTTATGTAAAAAATAAAACCACAACAATTACACAAAAAATTTATTCACCACATAAAATTTCATTGGATAATAATCTTGCTTTTCTTTTGCAAAATAACAGTTATAATTATTATTTTTATATTCTTTGAAGATCCCACATATTAACATACTTATAGCAACACTCACGATCACAGGAAGGTTAAAATTTTGGAATAGAAAACTTATTTAACCATCGAAGAACTTGACACATCAATATTTTGGTGTTCCTACAAATTAAATCTAAACATACATACATGAGTATTATATACGTTGAACTCATAAGATATCGGGTATTCATGCATTATATATTGATATAACATCCACTGAATATTAAATATCGGCGTACCATCAATAGAAGCTTTGAGCAAAGTTATAACTAAACAATATAAAATTATTGACAATAGAAGACTTTATCGTCATGTATAATTTTCATAAGTATAAAATTTTACCGACAATTTAAGTGTTATCATGTCTTTTGCCAGAACGTTAGAAACGTTTGAATTTAGGCTACATATTTATTGATATATTATCACCTATTCATTAGATTCATTAAGATTCAGAAGACCCATTTCATATACATATGATATTATATTATTTAGAATATAGACGACGAGTGCGCACATTAAGGGAACTTGGCACTAAGGCTTGGATTATGCTAACATTTGTAAACATGAAGACGGCCTGTGAGACACGAGAAAACATTCGAAAACAGATTTTCATTCTAACGGTGTATCTATATTAAACAATACAGAAATAGAATAATATGTGAACGCAAAAAAATGTTAATACTTATGACCTAAATAAATGCATACATAGATTTGGATTATTACAAGATGGATTATTTTAAAATGGTTTAAAACGGATAAAACTTCGCGCCGATAAGCATAGCGGTAATTAAGATGCTTTCCATGTTGAGGGTCCGAATGTTGAATTTAAGGTACGAAATGTTTGTGTGAGTTGGATGGACATTTGTACCCGAGTCATGGATATTTCTATGTATGTAATTATCATAAAAAAATAACCAGCGTGACACAAGCCTAGTTGCTCAGCTCGGAACTAGATGGCGCTGTGTAAAAAAAGTTCAGATACATTTATTTATAAAGTAAATCTCTATAAACAACTTAGCGAAATGGGCCTCACATATTTCAAACCATAATATATAGTAGTATAATAAAACCAGTTACTTTAATTTAAAGATTTCCCTTATGTTTTTATATTTATGTTTAACGGAGAAGATTTATATAAATGAGATTGAATAACGTTAATATAAACTATATCTATGCAGTCTGTATGTGTTATCATAAGTTAAACTTACCCTAGGTACAGACTGCACAATTTAGTTCGTTCACAGAGCATCATGTATGCTATGACCTGATGTCGTTACGTTACAAATGAGGGTCAAACAATATCTGTATAATGCGTCATTTACACTTGGTCGTTGGCCAAATTCGGCTATCAAATGTAAACTAACACTAGGATATAACACCCTGCTATATTATGAACTACTTACATACATTTACCGATTACAAGGCATTACACCTAGCATATCGAACAGTTGATATCATTTAAACTAAACAATTTCTATACATACAAGTCAAGTAGTTACTCCATCGAACATAGGCAGTGGCCAATTGCAAACGAAACGATCAACTGAAATGTAGACATGATTTGAAATAACACTTGCATAAACAATCTTAAGGTTGCTTAAGAACTCAATTGTTGTTTATTTGAACGGGGTAACAGACATCAGATTTTTCTATAAAATAGTTGGGACTGATAGTTGGATTACCGGAGGACCGGACACACAATTTGGCCAGATTTGTCATCGCTCATCCGGTGTCGATCCTATAACCAAGTTTGATTGGGTAACGATCTAATTTCATGGGTGGAAACGACTGAATCTATAAAAAATGTACGGTGAGACCAATCCAATATTTTAAATATATGTCGATCGGAGGCAAAATAAAAACATCTATAAGCAATCTTTAAGTAGCAAACGTAACACATGGAATACATTTTAATTTTATTAAACCTATTATTATTCATCGAGCTCCAATTTACATAAACATTGTAGGTAACAACATGGAACAAAACTGTGTTTATTTTAGTTATCTCGTACGAAGATGACGAAATTAATAAATACATAATGAATATGCTAAAAGAGAAATAATAGAAACTAAACAGCGATATTTAGTAATGAATCACTCTTGCTTATAATGTAGGTAAATACAACAACAGTATAGATATAGGTAGGTTTAACATTATATACACTTTGAAGGCAATAGCAGTTAGGTATCTATGATAATTTTCTGAAAGTTCTCAAGAACGAGACTTACATAACGTTTCATATACATATAATATTATTGATTGGATTTCATTCTACGGATAACCTTCTTAAATTAAAGAGTTTGTAGATCTTATAGAAATGACTGTATTTTGTGAGTATTCGTAACCACATAAATATTATTTTATTATAATCAGTTTTATGTTGTACAAATTTGACAGGTCCAAGTTTCAGTCGGTTTTATATAATTTATAATCCCGTTTATAATTAGATAACTAGGTTTTGCCCGCGACTTCGTCTGCGTTAAATTAGTAAATTTATCCGCATTCAAACTTCGAACCCCCTTTTCTCCTTTTAAGAGATGATTTGCAAACTATCTTATGTCCTTTCCCGGAGCTCAAACTGTCTCTCTACCAAATTTCATCTAAATCGGTTCAGCGGTTATAGCGTGAAGAGGTAACAGACAGTCAGACAAACAGACAGACAGACACAATTTCGCATTTATAATATTAATAAAGTATGGAAGTATGGATACCGGAAAGGGTAATCTTTAGGTTTTGAATCTGAACGTTCATATATCGAATTTACTACACACTCAATATGATTACTTGATAGATCACAGAAGGAAATACTTTAAAATATGCTATAACATGGATATAAACAATATTTTGCCATAAAAAATTTTCTTCACCAGACGACGAAGGTTTTTTCCTCAATTTTGGTACCAAAAATAGAGATGATTATACTGAACACATCCAGCTATATGTAAAAAATATAGGTATCAACGAACAACAACAAGGGGTAGGTATCTGAGAAGTGTACAAATATTTCTCGTACCTCTACAGTACTCGGGTACATCTATAACAATAATACTTTTAGAAGGCGTCAACATACCACGTTATAAGAAGGACCCAGCCCAGTTACTCTTCATAATCTATCTAATACACTGATATTTCTCACAGCTCCATGTTTTATATACCATAGTCGAAGCTCTCAAACTCCGAAAACCTCGAGTCTTGTTTCTGCAGCCGCTGCTGGCAGGCCTCGATGTAGCTGTCCTGAATCCTGTACATGCCCGAGTTCGCCTGGTACATGAGCGTCTCAAGGATCCGCTCGTTCTTTATTGCCTTCGACGGGAGCACCACCTTTATCAATTCCTGCGGTGAGATCCTATACAGTTTCAGGTCTCTAGCCAACCTTTCCATAGTGCATTTAAATTCATTTTTGGCATCAGTCTTATTGGCGGACTTGGCTTTTATTTTGTTCCGGGCCCAGCTGAGCATCGCCTCAAACTTCCTCACCTCGGGTACCTCGAGGTTGCGGCACATGATCATCTGAACCATGGACTCGGATAAGTTGAGAAACTCCGGGGTTTGGAATAGGGCGTAAGCTCGCTGCTCAATGAACGCCAGAATCATGTTTACCAATTCCGAGGCTGACGTATACCGCCAGTAGTAATTCTCTAATGATATGAGCATGGTGCAAACTACTTCTATTCTAAGAAACTGCTTAGCATGATGGAAACATGCTTGCAACAGTTCAGGTAAGTCGTAATGCTCCGCAGCACATATGAGCCCTGGTATTGAGGCGCAGGTCAGTGGACAGCTGCCCGTGTGCAAATAGTCCAGGAGAATGCGGAATGTTTCGGGGTCGAATTCGATTATTGAGAACTGGAAAACAAAATATTATACAAATCGTTAAACGTTATTTTTAACTCATAGCAACAATATAAATCCTATTACTTAGAAGAGATCATTCTATTATTTCATTGTTTTTTTAGGGTTCCATACTTCGAAAGAAAATAGTAAACCTTGAATAAAATAATATCGAATACCTACTTAATCTTTTTTCGTCACCATGGTCGTCAAAAAGACAGGCCAATTCTAATTAATATAGATTCTAGGTAAACTTTCATGATTCTAGGACCTAGAATCATGAAATTTGGCACATAGCAAGGTCAACACAAGTAAAGCAAAAATTCGTCTATTACGGTTGAGAGATATACAATTTATATTTTCGTAAGGTACGGAACCCTAGATGCGCTACTATTACCTACTTGACCAGTTTCTTAAGATTAAGATACCTACCTAAGATTATACACATTTCATGTGAAATAAAACTATTCCGAATAGATGTTGCTAACGTTACCTTCAAATAGACTAATCTATTTTTGAAATGTTAATAATAGCATAGCATTGAAATATTTATTTTAATTTTACCTCAGTCTGTGCTAGTTTAGCACGGTCGACTTTTTGCGCGTCAGCGCATACTGATAGTCTGGGCACTGCAAGTGCTGCGTTCTTATCCTTTTCCTTATCTTTTCCTTCCTTATCTGTAAAGAAATTTTAAAAATCAATATAACGTTTGTATTTGTTATTGCTAAGCAGTGTTACGAAAGATAAATATTGCCCAGTATTTTATAACAGGCGCTTTACGGTAAACACAGAGCGCTATTAGCTGTTTGTTACTACTCAGTGGTATTCCGACCAAATTGTATTGTCATATTTTTTTATGACTATACAATTTGGTATTATATTTACGGTATGTTATTGCCGATTGTGTACATGCTAGACTTTATAACTGTATCTCTAAATTGTTTTTAATATGTACCTTCTAGAAAAATACAGAGAGAAAATTAGATTCGTTTTCAAAAATAAGAAAGTTAAACCATAAAATATTAGTGAAGAGAAATTATAAACGGTAAAATTAATAACAAAAATAAAAATATATTGATAAGAGAGGTCTATCGTATCGATTTACGTCAGTTTTACCTTTTAGCATTTCTTATTTTTAATTTTTTGAATTGATCAACTTGTAACTAATTTAGAACATAAAGCATTCGGAACAAAAAAGCTAAGAATGACCGAAACGAACGAGCAAGGAAATTTTAGAGAATAGCGGAAATAACACTAAATAATGTTTTCATGACTGTTATTTTTTATACCACGGATGTGGCAAATAAGGTTACAGTACAACCCGACCCGCTCGATAGTAAGCAGTTATCGTAAACCTTTGGACATAAATTAATAGAAAATGAAAATTTTTAAATAATAAATAAAAATAAATTAATAGAAATAGACTTACTGGAGCAGTCTTGAGAACTAGCCCATTTCTTTTTGTCTTCTGCGTTGAGCTGAGAGTGTTGTTTGCGGATTGAGCGGCCCCAACCAGCGGTTATGGTGCCGAGTCGAGAGAAAGCCCGCTTAACCATGGGCGAACTGGGAACGCTTTTTGGTCTGAAATATGAGGAATTAATAATTACTTATGTATCATCTAAAGTAAAATAAGTCAAAAAGTGATCAGACTTGCGTACACAGCCCGTGTTAATTAAGATAATCCTGCTTATTATTAAATTACCCTTTGGTTAATAACACTAACAATTCCATTTTGCCTCTCATCGTCTTATTACAAGTATTAATGAATTTGTATATACTTTTGGTTCAGAGACATTAAATATTAAAACGCTATTTATTCCACCAAAACTGTGTGTCTAGAAATAAATTTAAACTCTTTGGTTGGTTTATAAATTTAGTATGCGACGATCATTTAATGATCCGCAATCTGATATGTATAATATCCTAAGATTTCATTGTTTTTACCTTGGTGACTCAATGTCGGGCACTTGTAAGAAGTTGCTGCTCTTCTGTCTGGCTGGAGTAGGAGAGAGTAGCGTGGGCGCTGGGCGAGCTAGAAGTTCTGCTACAGGAACCTGTGGCGACCCGAAGCCTGTTTGTATGCCATATAACATCTCTTGGAATACCCTGCAATAAGCATTAGAAACAGTATTTAAATTTAAAGGTACCAAATAAGAGGTATAAGCTTGGTATTTAGAAGTGTGTACCTATGAACTAAAATCAATAGGAATGAAATGCAATAATTAAATAAATAATAAATATTCTACAACATTTTACACAGCACCATCTAGTCCCAAACTAAGCAGAGCTTGTACTATGGGTACTAGACAATGGATATAATACTTATATACTTTTTTTTTGTAAATACATATTTATAATACATAGGAAACACCCAGACGAACACAAACACTTATATTCATCACATAAATATTTGTGTCCCGTGGGAATCGAACCCACGACCTCGTGATCACCAGTCCGGTACTCGAACCACTAGACCACAGAGGTCGTCAGGTAGGTACTCATTTATCGAATTATTTTTATAAGAACAAAAATAAAGCTTAGTTAATATTAGACTGAGGGACGCACGGTGAAAATAACAACAGAATGACAGCCAAAATAGATGCCAACGCCTAAATGACAAGAGCTAATTATTTTGTTGTTTAAGCGCAGCACAAAACAACGATGATGCCATACGAGTGTAGCATGTATGAATGTGGACGAGGCAAAAGTGGTATGCAGGGACCGTAGCGCGTGGCATTCTGTAGTTTCTGCCTACCCCCATGGAAAAAAGGCGTGAGTGTATGTATGAATCTATGTATGAGTGTAGCAATGCGGGGCCAAAGAAATAATTTATGAATATTAAATGATTTAATCTTTATCTAACACTTGTCAAGACATACATACAATACATAATCACTCACACACCAACTTAGATATACTCACACGCATAATAAAAAATTTATACCCAAAACTAATACACGCACTTACAAAGGTTTCCACACATAAATGCCAAAAGCCATTCAAACAGACTTAGCAAACCCTAGTTTGTTTGTTTTGTAGTTTTCCTTCTCACAAGAGTGAAAAATAATTTATTGTATATTATTTATAACAATATGGCTTTATTAAACTATGTTATGTTGAGTTTTGCTTATCACAAGTTCGTAAGTAAAACTAGATCATCCAATAAATCATTTGTGTAAACGTCTGGCTATTACATATTGTCTTCTACTAATAAGAGTACATACCTGCTCCTTACACCAAGTATAGCCCTCACACCAATAAATTTGGTCTTCTGCTTGGACTGCCCTACAAGGAAGACGACGTCGAACAGCTGGGCATTCTGTGCCATATTGAGTTCACTATTAAGGAAGACTCGTGTAAAGTCCTTTGCGAGTTGGTCGTAGTCTTCAAACTGATCTCGCACTGAATCAAGTAGTGGTGAAGACGGACGCATGTGACCGATAGGACGCCATGAACCTGTGTGAACAATAATGTTAGTAAATTGTAGTTACGGTATCCCTGATAATTAAAAAACCTATATAACCCTATTTTATGACCGGTAAAGTCTGTGCTTAAACAATTACGTGTGATTCCATTGTTCAAAAAATGATCTCTTCGATTATTGTCCTAAAAAAAATGAAGCTGAGTACCGAGTAATGTAAAGTTACGTTTAGAATGAAGAACTGTGTGGACAATTCATTTATAAGTTTTTAATTACGTTTGGAATGTTAGTTGGGACCGAAAATAAAAACAAAAAAACAGAAGCGAAATATTGAAAGATTTGAAACTGTAGTGGATGCCTACCTCTTCGGTAGGGTTTGGGAATCTGTCCAGTTTCGGCGTGGTTCTGCAAGTTAGCGACGATGTCTTCTAGCATCTGACTGCGAGTTCTTTCTTGCATTCTTGCGAATTTCGGTGCGGAATATGAAGCTCTTTCTCCGTTTACTATCTTGGTTAGCAACCATTCCCTGAAAATTTTACAGAATATGTTTTACAAATGCTTTGCTGATTTTATGATTGAATAGTAATGGACAAATCTATAACCACATTATGAGTATATACTCATAATGTGGTTATTCGGTATTGTGTTATATTAAGTTATAAACAGCGCATTTCATGGATATCTGCTGCCCTAGTATATTTATTATCCATTATGTGTGTATAATATACACAACTAATTAAATAACATCACCTAATTGCAGTTGTTCCTGCATTCCCCCAGAGTATATTCCCGTCAAAAAT
This sequence comes from Craniophora ligustri, assembly GCA_905163465.1. Lineage (NCBI taxonomy): Eukaryota > Metazoa > Arthropoda > Insecta > Lepidoptera > Noctuidae > Craniophora > Craniophora ligustri. Next base: position 8,796,978 of record LR990968.1, read on the forward strand.
TACTCCTCCACATTAGACATAATACGTGCTAATAATTCGATTCCTAATTTATTAAAATTCAATCTACGTGCACTCGGTCCGGTCGAGAAAATTCTGTCCTCATTTAATTGTAGGTCAGCTTGAGCACATTTTTGGCATATTTATAGCGATTGGATAACCACTGGGATATGAGTACATATCTATTGTTATGGAACTGTTGGCGAGTAAATTCACAAAGCGTTTATTCGTAGGCTAGTACTTGAGCCACTGGATGCACTTATTTGCGACGAACGCGCAACATCACCCCGTGAGGACAAGAGATAAGAGCATTGTTTAAATACAGGCATGACTTTACCTCCTAGTAGTCCACTACGATATAAACATTTGTAAAGTTATGCCTGAGTAGCTAGTAGGATCCATACTAATATTATAAATGTAAAAGTGAGTCTGTCTGTTACCTCTTCACGTTTTAACCGCCAAACCGATTTAAAAGGGAATGCAGATATTTCAAGTCCCGGAAAGGATATTAGAGAGTTTTTGTCTCCTTGATCAGGGCGAGGGAAGGAAGGGGGTGGAAGTTTGTTTGCGTAATCAATAACTTCTTTACTACCTCTCGAAATAAATAAGTAATTTGATGAAAAAGCAGATTGGATAAAATTACTTATTCTTATTACATACAATTTAGGGGTCTTCAAATCACGAGTGAATAGCTGTTCTAAGTATGCGCGCTCCGTCTTACACCACATCGTCACTTAACACCAGATGAGATTGTGGTCAAATGCTCACCTATCAATTATAAAAAAGTGGGCAAAAGCAAGAAGAATATAATATATTACCTGAACATCGGTCCCTTATCAAAGACGCTTTGCTCCCACAGGTAAGGTTTGTACGCTCCAACCTCGTCTCGTGTGACCACTGACACTTCGTAACGCGTTGGACGTCGCTTGATCTTAGCTGATACTCGAACTGTAAAGATTTGATTACACAATTTAGCAACATACATATATAGGACTTATTAAGACAATTGATTAACAATAAGTTATTACGGCAATAATTATGTAAGATGTTTATAAGAAAATGTTTCTAAAAATCATGCTATATTAAAAAAAAAAATTTACCTAGAATGAAGGTATGCAAGAAATGGCTTTTGATACAAGCTGGGGAGAAAGCAGTGTTGTCGGCTTCCAAAAACACGACGCATACAATATCGTTGCCTATGTGTCGTTTTCTTTGTAGTTTCTGAGGGTCATGCCTCTCGTAAGGTAACAGGGTGGACACATGGAACATTATTTCTATTCCCCTCCAGTTTGTGTATACGGAATACAAGCCGGTGAGATCGTGGACTGTGTCTAAACCACCTTTATATTTATCGAAACCTGAAAACAAAATAGCAAGTCATTAATTGCAATTTTTTATTGCGAAGTGTCTCGGTCTTACGGTTTTTTCAAACATATTTTTTTATTTTATTTACCATTTTTTTTCTCAAAGTCAAGTGACACGGTGAAGGAAGACACTCTATATTAACTTACATGACAGTTGCGAAACAAATATAAATTTTCAGTAACAGGAATAGTCACCTCTTACCTGTAACTAACTACTCCCCACAATTATAAATTGTGTGTTGAGTAACAACATAAATTTAACCACAATGACGGGTATTACCTTTAAGTCGGACTTTCTCTCCTAAGACCTGCAAGAACTCTTCGAACATCGGCGAGTTTTCGTTATTGTCCAGAATTTCTTCTTCAGTATACTGATTTTCTTTTACATATATCACCCCAACTTTTAGCTCCGACTTTATAAATACCTGAAAATAGAGAAAAATACATGCGTGGTGTATACAATCGCATACAAAAAATCTAGAATCGGCTACTAGTATGGAATTCGATTGTTGAAGTTCATCAAACATCTCAAAATATATAATTCAATGCTCTAAAGACTGGCATGAGCGACCTAAACTTTATAACTAACTATAAGGTTTGGTAAGTTATCAGAGATTCCTACGATTACATCTTTTAAAAAAACTTCTTCTTTTTTAACCTTGTAGCTATTATGTTCCGCTCGTATTCACATCGTTCACCGATGTGTTTGTATGTATGTAACTACATATATAATTGTAATTTAATTGGAGTCGAGTCTATTGATATTATTTAGGCACATATTCAAATGTCGGTTTGCTTACGAGAGAATTTCATTAACAATTGAATGACTTGACACTGTTCAATCTACATATATTATGTTTTATTAACCACCCTAGGAGTCGAAGCCACACGTTCAGTAGCCGCGGTTGTAACTATAAGACCAGTGGTAAACTTTTTGTTTGTGATCAAAGTAAAAAGATAAAATCATTCATACGAGAGACCTAATTACATGAACGTAGTAAAAAGGTTTTTACAAGATATCTATAAAAAAGTACCAGTGTTCGTTTTACACTTATTTTCAGAAGTAGTGTTTTTATTCGCGAATTAAGGGATGAATGGAGGAGTGATTTATTCTTGCATAGCGTTTTTGATCAGCTAGCTTCGATCGTCAGGGGCCTTGGGGACTACGCTCATTATCTTTTCTATCTCATCTTCATACAATGGTCCCTGAAGTATCGCTGTAATAAATGTATATTCCACTTCTTCATTATTAAAAACGCGCACGATAAGAGGACTTGTATCGTAACTGGACCTAATTTATGTTTAGTTTAAAATCGAATATATAAATAGCAAATAAGAATAATAAATAAAAGATTCTCATTTTATAGATTTTCATTTTTTTACTAGGTATAATGCTAAGATCTTTAGTCAAAAGGTTGAGGTAAGATTGTTTCTGACGTCACTGAAGACTTAAATGAGAGAAGCATGGTTACGTGCGTACGATACGATAGTGCTGGTTAAGACCCATCATAGAGGCTAGAGAGACCCTCGTCATCTTTGGTTTCCGGCTGACGGAAGCCTCATCCTTTGTTCAAAATGTTACTTTACGTTTTCTTGATTATTAACGAAGCTACTGAAACAATCCGATAATTTTGATAAGACGAAAGACGAAGGTCATAATCCGGATTAATGTGGATTCTTTTCCGGAATATAATCTAGTGTCTCAAGGGATGCTTACTAATCTATTTCAATTTGATTGATTCCATGCGACATGCTTCAAAACGAGAACAACTTCTTTTCTTCACTATTACACCAAAATATATGCAACCATTTTATGCAAGCTTCTATATTAAAAACATAAAATTGATTGACGTAAAATCTTCGTAACAAAGCGCTGGAATGCGAATGTATCCTCTATACTACTATGACTAACTCCAATATTTCACTTCAGTTACAAAACCGAACATGAAACTAGACGAGCATTCCGTTTGATGAGAACACATTTTACTGCCGTTCTACTACCTAATAAAGAAGACATAAAGTACTATACGTACCTACCTACTCGCAATTCGAGGGTACATACATACGTATTTGTTGCGAGTTACGACCTGGAGATGCGTTACTAACACTTTTTGGTTATGTTAAAATAGTCGAGAGAGATATTGCAAATAAAATGGAGATGAAAAGTGGATTAATGGATTAGGCGTAATATAATAAAGTTGATATTGCTGTCGATGTATATTGAGTGTAATGGATGCTGCCAAGGACGGATTAACCTAAAGTCAAAATAAGCTACTACCAGAGGGACCTAATTTACTTGGGTATTTCGCAGCTTGAGAAAAATTAGTTATTAAGTCAGAAGATGGGATACCAGTCAAAGTCAAAAAGAAATTATTGAGTAATGGTACATCTCATATAATAATATAGATCTGTCTTAATGCATGATAAAGTGTAATGTTTGTTTATTTCACCACTGTGATAGAATAATTGACAAACAGTTAACGGACAGAGGGTCCATTATAAATTCAATGATGGCAATGATTATAATCGAAAGTATGAATATCAATATCCGATACAATATTAAACTTTGCCTGTAAAGGCAAGTGAAATAAAACGGAATTAAACATTTTTTAGTTCGTAAAATGTATAATTTTTAAATAAACAAAATTCTGCAGGTAATTTTATGTGTTAAAACCGTGAAGACAATTGAAAAAGAAGCACATTTTATGACGTCGTTAACATTTAACGGAGAAAAAACAGAGATAAGGTGAGGGTGAATCTGAAAGTACCTTAATGTTTCCGTGCACAGCTTTATAAAATCGAGCCAAAATACGCTGAAAGGCAATATTTGTATGCAGAAAACTGGTATGACTTTACTAGAGTCAAAGTTTAGTTGGTACTATTTCCATAGATAGTGTCTTGTATTAGATATACGTTAAAGCTAGAAGTTATTCGGGTAGATCCATATATTAATCCTGACGTTACCCACGATAAACTCCGTAAATAGTAGTTTTATATCAATGCGTAATATACTCGTAAGTGTAAGAAATCAGTATCACAATAAAATAGCCACAACATAAACAATTTAATCGACCAATTGCATTTTAATTGACAGCAGCTTTGCAAGTCTTTATTCAAAGTCAATGACGAAAGAAAATATAGTAGTTCAAAATAGTGAATGTGTTAATGACCGATAATATTAAATAATATACGCAGTGTGACCAAAATTTAATATAATCTGCATGTCAAAACAAAATTATCAATGGTCAGCAAATTTTTCTCTCATCAACAATTCTAAAATTTGTGTTGATTAGACCTCCGATCTGACCAACCTTTCAGAAGCCGGGTATTACTTTTAAAAACATATACACACACACATGAGCGTACAAAAACAGAGGTCTCTTTAAAAAGAAGTAACAAAAATGTTAGAGAGAGCATTCACTCAGGCGAAAGTAGCCGTCAATATCGATATCAAACGGTATCTCACCCAGAAAAAATATTAACAGACTAGAAACGTTGGTTCAATTTTTGTCAAACCATCCGTGTCAACCCGCGTTACCTTCGTACAGTATTTCGCTCACATTACGTTATTGTCAGAGAAAAGTTACAGACGTTTTTCTCATTTATAGATTTCAATTAGGAGAGTGTATAGAACTATAGGAGATTGAAATGCCATTATTAATAGTGTTCGGGTCGACGTTCGTAATAGAAAACGTTAATGGAATTGGATATTCGTTCTCTTAGAAGACCGTTGAAGTACTGGAAAAAATATATTAGTATATTTTTGTTTACATACACCCATTTTTAGCTAGTAATAGTAGTAGTGTCGTTATTGGGAACAAGGCTCATCAGTGACTAGAATTGCTTTTTGTTTAGAGTTATTACATCTAAAATATATTTACGACACTGCATTTTTATTATACACCTTTGTGTATGAAAGAGAAAAAGCTATGAATATTACAACAATTTCAAAGTAAATTTTTGGTTCTTTCGTCTTTGTAACACTATATGTAGGTAACGAAGGTATGTAGAAGGCTAAGGTAGGTGGGTCATAAGCTCCACGAATTATGCTAAGTGAATTTCAACTACATTGCGTCATAAGAAAGGAGTTTAGACCATTTTAGAGTGGTAGGGCGTAGCGAACCTTACCGAAGATCGCAGTGAATCAACAATGGTTGTATTTCTGGGAGCAAGTTGGGTGACTGACTATTCTGACAGCGTGGGCATTCCGTTTGCTGTCAGTTTAGTAATTCCCTATTTTAAGAAACCTAAACGGTTTCTGGAGGGGTTGGCAACGCCTATGCAAGCCTTGCCTGGTGTTGCAAATGTCCATAGGCGGCGGTGATCATTAACTTGCTTAGCTTGACTGATTTCCGGTTAAAAATCTGGTTAGAATATTGGTACCCAAGTGTATTTCTAGTGTCATAATACTTCTTTAGATAAGCGATTGGCTACTTGGTTTAGTAATTCAAAATAAATAATATAATCAAATTTTTCTAGATGTATATATACCTGTATAATTGATAATTGATAATGTGGACGTACTGGCAGTAAGATTACCATGTATGGTGTTTACCATGAAAACCTATATTTAATTTAAAATACATTATAAAAAGATGCAGCAGATGACACAATAAATTGTCCTCCCTTAGTAAGATTGCTAATATAATGTTTTGTGTATTGATACATTATTTGGACGTGCGTTCTATGTATTTCAAAGGATTAAGTCCAACATGTGATGGGTCCGTTCTATTCATGAAAGCCGATATTTACAGTGAATTTGAAATGCAAAGGATAGGCAGGGACGGGCCGAGCTCAACAAAGTTCTGACTTATAAACGTACCTCCGACTGCCTAATGAAAATTGGCAGTTCAGTGGATCGAACAAACTTGCCAGTAGCAACCATCGCGTTCAATATTGGATCTTTCGCCTTTGATTTCCACGTACATTTCGCTTTGATATGAGCTCTAAGTTCAATGTAAAGAAACTGATATTTGAAACTACGTTTATTACAAGATAGACGTTTATTTTATAAAATGGTTGTAGCCGGTTTGTAATTTGTAGACTATATTTTATTGTTAAAAAATTACGAAATAATTTACTATATTTTTTATTATATAATATTTTGGCTGAAGATATGGACAGGCCTCCTGAAATACCACATAGTAAATAATGAAATATTTTCTATTTCGAATTAATTTAGTTTCCGCTTATATTAAAGTGTTAGTTTGGTTCCAGAAACGGTGCCAACTTTTTTCATACATTTCGTAGATGAATAGGAAATTGTTTCTGTGTTTAAAAAAAAAATATTTTCCAATATAAATCTATCTACTATTTAACATAATTAAATTCACATATAATATAACTGGTGTAACTATTCATTAAGTGGTTGTCTTTTAAGACTAAAGCAACACACACATAACTTTTGAATTAACTGTAAAAGCAAAATATATACCTTATATTATAATAATTTAAATGACTGTATATCGCAATCTACTCGGAGTAATTAGTGCTTACGTTCCACAAAGTAACTCGCGTTCCGGATTCAAAGTTATGATATTGCCGCGTAACATTTTAATGTGTCCCGTCGTACAGGATTTCATGTGAGCATGAAGTTTGTGAGACTGGAGTAGGTAGTAGTTGCGTCTAACTTGTCATTACTCCATTACCGTGATTAGCTCGGAGTTACAGAGAGGCACGTTCTCCCTGGGTGTAACGGGAGAGTGTGGCAACAAACCTCCCCCTACGTTCCTCGCGACTAACGGCCCTCATCAATGTTTCACGGCAGTAAGCGGCGGCAGCGTTTATTCGTAATTGGGAACTGAAAAACAATCGCTGCGACGGGGAAAAGGTTTTACTGCTAATTTACCGAGAATCGCAAATCCAGTATTCGCTTCAGGCCGAATGCTAAATGAGATAAGACTGGTTCAGTCGTGATATTCTGTCTGTTTTGATTTTTGGACCGTGTGAGTACGCACCGTCTCGGTAGGGAAATTGATACGATTCTAACACCACGTGTAAATACTGCATACATCGTGGAGCTAAAATGGCTAAGCGCCTTCTATAATAATGGCATTTGGAGAGACAAAAATACTGATATTTATCAAAATAGGGTTATTTCCATTGTATTATAAGGTTCGTAACATAAAATAAATAAATTATAATTCATATTATAAAATATTTAAGTATGTGCTAAAATTGTAAATGAATATTATATAATAAATTATAAAAGTGTATATTAAAAGAGGTCAGCGCGGCGATCCTTGGGGGAGACCTATGTTCAGCAGTGGACCTAGAGGTCCACTTACCGTTAGAACGGTTGATATGATGATATTAAAAGAGAAAATCAACCTTAAGCCCATGTTCAGGTGATCAGTTGTTTTAATAAATATACAGAATTTTGTTTACTGAGTGATTTTGTGATTTACTTTTCCGGGAAAGCGGGTATTGATGAGATTGTTGATAACAATAAGGGTTTTGTTAAAATTTGATATTATTTTTGTTGAGAGTAATAATGTTGGGATTAATTACTTTCAAAATATTATCATATTTTGAGAGTAATTAATCCCAAACATCAAAACATTTTCATGTAAAATGACGCCAAGATCGCCAAGATGGTTATCATATCTCTGTAGTCAAGCTTCTGACTCGACACACCCTAACTATACTAGGCCTAACCTAGTACCTAGAGTTAGGTAAAGTAAGTAACCTTACTCTACACCTTAGTCAAAACATGTGGCTTGGCCGTTTCTTTCCTACAAGAACTATTGTATTTATAACAGAAAAGTAGTGAACAGTGAATAAATTCTTCACCTTACACCCATCTGAATGTAGCGAAATGGCCAAGCCTCACATTTACTTCGCTCGTCTTGGCGGGGCTACGGGGGCCCGCCAAGACGTGGTATTTTAGGGACGACATGACATATCGCGACTAAAACCACGTGATCCTTATGCAAGCATAGTCAAATGTAGGCGTTCCAATGACAGGCATGGTTAAGGTTATGCTGTATACGATTTTGATGTGATAGGATAGGTATACGAAACTTACTGAGTTATTGAGTAAAAGTTACCGAGTGAGTGTTACACGACAAAAACTTTACACAAGGTCGAATTTAGCAAGATCGCACGCCTAGAGTGAAATTCAGTTCGATTGGGACCTTTGACTAGGTTACTAGGTATCATTATTGCAAACTGGGAAATCACCTGGAAACAGGTGACTCAACACTCAACACAACTTATCTATTTACACGAAACCCGATTATTGTCCCACTACTGGCCTCGAGTTTCTTCCTAGTTTAAGGTAAAAGTGGCCTGTAGTGCGGTTCGGCAGACTACAAATGGCGTTCAAAAAATCTTTTAGGCTTAGGCATACCTCACCTTACGATTTTTTCCTTCAGTTTTATTTTGAGAAGTCAGTCAGGCATTCGAAACTTCTGTTTTGAAAAAGGAGTATCTATTATACTAAGTGAACTTACCTGGTCAAGTTTGAGTAGTTCTTCCGGCGTGTCAGGCAGCTGTCCCAGCATGAGTGGAGGGTTGATGTTGACCTCCTTGCCCAGCGAGCGGACCACCTCCTCCCGGTTGTATCGATCCGCGAACACGCATGACGCTGGTATTAGACCATGCACAGTGTAGCTTATTGCCCGGACTAAGATCCTAGGTGATAAAGAAGATCGTTTAGTAATAAATAATTATTCTATAAGTAATTTAAAAAACAAAATCTTTAAAAAATAACTTTATCCATACTATCCATATTCATACTTCCATACTTAATATTATAAACGCAAAAGTGTATCTGTCTGTCTGTATGTTACTTCTTTACGCTTTCACTGCTGAATCGATTTAGATAAAATTTGGTGTGGATATAGTTTGAGTTCCAGGAAAGGACAGTTTTAATCCCAGAAATCATCCCTTAAAAGGGTGAAAAGGTTAATTTCTTAAAAGGGGGTATATTGGGAAATGGCCACAGGGAGAAGTAAAAAGACAAGTGTACTGATCAACGGTTCTATTAATAATGAAAAAAAAAAAATCAAAGTACAGTTGATATAAACTGAAGGCAACAGAATGACAGATTGAATGAATTTAATGACTGAATGATTAACTTGTGACATTGACATTTAGAGACTTGGATTTTTGTACTATTCCAACAGTCCCCCTCAAAAATACAAGTAATCAAATCAAAAATACATTTTTACCATCATACTTAACATATTTTAAAATATATTTAAAACAAGTTTATGTTTAATCTTAAATCTAGGAACTTTTTGCAGGGAATCGCTTTTGTAAAGATGTCTGCTAGTTGATTTCCTGTGGGAATATGTTCTAGAGTTATTACTTTACTAGCGATTTGTTCCCTAATAAAATGATATTTAATATCTATATGTTTAGATTTTTTATGACATGTGTGATTATTAGCAATACTTATGCAACTATTATTATCCTCAAAGATAATTATTGGTTGACTTATTTGGATGGAAATGCTATTTAACAATGATTTAATCCAAACTGCTTCTTTTACAGCCTCAAATAAAGCCATATATTCGGCTTCCGTTGAAGAGACAGCGACAGTGTTTTGTTTTCGCGTGTTCCACGAAATTGTACAGTTATCAAAAACCTTAAATAAATATCCTGTAGTACTTTTTCTGTCTATTTCATCGCCTCCCCAATCAGAATCCGCATAGCCAATGAGTAATTGCTTATATTCACACCTTTTATAAGTTAGTTTTAAATGTATTGTTCCTTTTATGTAACGTAAAAGATGTTTTAAACATTTCCACAGTTCTTCGTTACTTTTACTTTGATATCTACTAAGTATACTTATAGCTGCACAAATATCAGGTCGAGTACAGAGCATTGCATACATTAAGCATCCTATGACATTTCTACAGGGTGCGTCATAGACAGTATCAGAGTTTAATTCTGAATAGTTTAATTTACATGGGAACGGAGATTTACATGGATTACAGTCATTCATGGAAAATTTGTTTAAAACATTTTGTAAATATGTAGATTGATCTAAACATAATGAACCCTTTGTTCTTTGAACTCTTACACCAAGAAATAACGTAACTTCTTTAAGATCAGTCATGTCAAATTTTTGCATTAAACAGTTCTTATAAAATAGTAATGTTTCACAGTTTTTAGTGGAAATGATTAAATCATCTACATATAGAACTATATATATATTTTTATGAATATTATTTTTATCTAGTATATATAAACAAGGATCAACTTGAGAATTTTTAAAACCCATTTGCTTTAGAGTGTGATCAAATCGTTCAAACCAGCACCTAGATGACTGTTTTAAGCCATATAAAGTTTTGTTTAATTTACACACTTGATTCTCAGATGCCGAAACACCCTCTGGCACATCCATGTAAATATTTTCTTTTAAAATGCCGTTGAGAAAAGCTGTCTTAACATCCATATGATGTAAATGTAAATCGAACTGATTTGCAAAAGCTAAAATAAATCTAAACGTGGTCATACGTGCTACTGGTGCGAACGTTTCGTCATAATCCTCTAAATACTGTTGAGTAAAACCTCGAGCAACCAAACGGGCCTTATAACGCATAGGTTCACCTAACTCATTATTTTTAATGGTAAAAACCCACTTGCTACTAATAATGTTAGTATTTTTGGGCCTCTCTACTAAATCCCAGGTTTGATTACGACGAAGTGAGTCAAGTTCACTGTCAGAATCAGATCTGTTAAAAATATCTTTAAAATATATAGGTATTGGTTCGGTGGATATCGATAAATATAAATCAGGATTGTTCATCAGTTTATAATTTTTCGGGGTTATATTGAGTATTCTCTCACTACGCCTTATATTGCTAGGTTGACTGCTTATAGACGTGTTATGGTCCAAGGAGACTTGTTGTTGGCTTTCTATTAGCTTTGCCGAATCATTTTCGGGCTTACTAATTTTAGCGGGAATAATAATGTCTTCGCTACTGCTACGTATTGGCCGCGGTTGTTCAAAATTTAGCTCATCAAATATAACATCTCGGGCTATAAAAAGGTCATTCTTTTCAACATTGTATAATTTATAACCATTTGTTTCGTATCCAACTAATATCGATTTGAGAGATTTATCATCAAATTTAGTTTTTCTATTTTTGTTATGTACATAAGCAGTAGCGCCAAACATTTTTAAATTATTTATTTTAGGTTTTTTACCATGCCAGTTTTCATATGGTGTTTTATTTACTAGAGCTTTTGTAGGTAATATATTCGTTAGATAAGTAGCTGTTAAAACAGCTTCACCCCAAAAGGTTTTATCCAACTTCGCACTTGTAACCAATGTTCGTGCCATTTCGGTTAATGTACGATTCATTCGCTCTGAGACACCATTTTGCTGAGGAGTATATGGTACGGTTAAATGGTACATGATTCCCTTTTCAACACAAAAATCCTTGAACTCATTTGAAAGATACTCACGCCCGTTATCGCAATATAAATTTACAATTTTAGTATTTAAGATATTTTCACTCTTTGCAACAAAATCCTTAAAACATTTAATAACCTCTGACTTAGAGTGCATTAAATATGTAACTGTATAGTGAGTATAATCGTCAATAAATGTAACAAAATAATTTTTATCATTAAAAGTAGTGGGGGTAATAGGACCGCAAACGTCCGAATGTATAATAAAAAGCGGTCGATTATTTTTAGATTTCATTTTTGATTTTGCAAAGGGTAGACGTGATTGTTTGCCAAGTATACATGATTCACATAACTCGTCGCTAGGGACTACATCATTAATCACATGGTCATCATCGATTAACCCCTTGAGAATCATAAATTTTTGTTTATTTAAATGGCCAAGCCGTTTATGCCATAACTCATAAGATTTTGAATTTTGAGCTACGTTCAAAATACACTGAGATAGGTTGACACGTAAAAATAATTTAAACAGATTATTAGTATTATTACCAGACATTAAGCATTTACCGTTCTTGTAGACTTGAACTTCATTATTTTTAAAAGTAATGGACATACCTGCTGTTTGAATACGACTTACAGATAATAAATTATGCGGAACTTCGGGTGAGTATAAAACGTTGTCGATTGTACCTTGAAATCCTAAATTTGTGGTAATATCAATTTGTCCTTTTCCAAAAGCGAAAATGCTAGTATCACTTTTGGCAACGCCAATTTTTAATGGAACGGCAAACTCTGTGTATGTTTTAAAAATGTCCTTATTGTTTACTATATGATCAGTAGCTCCAGAATCTAAAAGAAAACATATATAATTATTGTAAAGATTTTGTTGCGGAATAAACGACTTACATTGTGACAGCATAAAAACGAAACCGTCCTTGTCATCGTTGCAGGATTGCACGGTGTGTGCAGATAGCGTGTGGCTGGTGCCACCGCCATCTTTTTGTATTAATTTCTTGAAGAAACGGCAATCTTTCTTGACGTGATTCCGTCTGCCACAATGATCACAATATAGCTTCGATATCTTGTAGGAAGATTTCCCGGAATAAGGCTTCTTGTGGTAGGGCTTATTCTTATCAAATACAGGTCTATTTTGCGATCTCTTCGTACTTGCGTGTAAAACTTTAAGTTCGGTTGTCGTCTCAGCCTTCAATTTGACCTCATGATCTAAAAGACGAGTCTTGACAAAAGCTAGATTGAGATGTTCCTCTCCGAGGGTCTCCAACGCAGTTATAACGCCATCATAAGATGTAGGTAGGGTTAGCAATAAATGTGAAACTTTATCCATTTCATCTAATTTGGCACCAGCGGAAATCAATTCCGTGATTATATTATCAAAATTATTAAAATGTTGGAATAAATTAATATCCGGATGTAATTTTAAATTAAGTAATTGTTTTCGCAGTGCTAATTGGGTAGCCAAGCTTCTTCTTTCATATATTTTGTCTAGGTCATTAAAAATAGATTGAGCTGTGGCTGACCCTCTAGCAAAATTCAAAAATGCATCACCCAAATATTCCACAATCATACCCTTAGCAGTCTGGTTCTTCCTCAACCACTCTTGATCGGGGTCGGATGGTATTTTTTCGTCCACGACACATAATACTTGCAGCTCTGCCAATAATGATCTAACACGAAATTTCCACGTGCTATAACGTTCACCTTTAAATTGTTCAATATTACGTTTATTTCGCGAATCCATTTCCTTGAAAATTAATCCCTTATAATACCCTCTAAGTGTTATAATAATTATTTTATATTCACTTTTACTCGCTGTGTAATAACGTGGCCTGGGCCCATAACCTATTGGGAAATGGCCACAGGGAGAAGTAAAAAGACAAGTGTACTGATCAACGGTTCTATTAATAATCAAAAAAAAAAATCAAAGTACAGTTGATATAAACTGAAGGCAACAGAATGACAGATTGAATGAATTGAATGACTGAATGATTAACTTGTGACATTGACATTTAGAGACTTGGATTTTTGTACTATTCCAACAGGGTAGAAATAAATAAGCATATAGATATAAAAGCAGATTGGATACTATAATTATTATAATAACAAAATAATTCTACGCAAACGAAGTCGCGGGTTTAAGCTAGTAAATAATAAATTAAGGTTTCTTACAAAAAAATCGAGACTACGAGATAAGTAAAACATGCAATAGGTAAATACTCATAGTGGTTTGAGAAAGAATATTGAAAAGAGACATTTTACTCATAATACACTTCTGTAATTAAAAAAAAACTCAAATCTCATCCTGTAATATTAGTATTTACTACCACCTACTTTGCCTGATGTCTAAATACTCAGTCTTAGGTTCAATTTATATCCCAAAGGGTAAGTTTTTAACATCGTAAGAATTTTGTATTAGAATTAATCAAAAACATGATATGACTGAACGGGCCACTAGTGCGTTAGATTGTAGATCTTAATTGGTGATTTTTAGTCAGTAGGACTGCTAATCTCAACCCTTTTTTGTGTTCTCCCCATATATACATAAATGTTATAATCCTAATAATTTGATGTTGTGTATAGAATTTTGGTTGTGTACCCGAAAACATAGACGGTCTACAGATTCCTTAGTCTACAGTTTGCACATTGTGATGTACGTGTCAATGTAGATTGTACGATGTAAGTGTCGATTCAAAGAAATGGGTCATCATTTCGAGCTTTGGATAATATTTACCTATTAAAACTTTAGTGTTTCATACTTTAGTGTTTAATATCATGTGAGTAAAGAATGATTTTACTCGCATGATATTTATATTTTTTTACGAAAGTGATTCATTTTATCAATAAGCTTCATGCACCATCATCAACCACATCAGGTGAGATTGTCGTTAAATGAAAGCGTGTACATATATTTTGCATTTTAAATTATCATTACATTTTAAATTAATATTACCTATGTAATATTAATTTAAAATGCGATCAGTAGTGATGTTTTTTTGGATACTGCGACAAGCAAGATAAATAATACAAGTATGCTCATATGTTCACAGAGTCCATAGACTATTACAAATATGTATATGGACATAAAGGTTTAACTTATCTAGAAACCACATAATTTAGAAACGTTTTCCAGAAGCTAACAAGTATTAAGCTGGGATAATCACATTCGAACCGCGCCCACAATTTGGTTCACATTCGCATTAAAACTCGCTGCTAAACGTTTTCCGTTTAAGGGTTTATGGGTAACGTCGACAAATTTAAGGAGTTTTGACCGCAGACAACCGGTGGAGTCTGAATATGTAGCGGGCACACACTTAGACGTGTGTGCCCGCTACAGATTGCAGCCTACTCAAACGTATGTATTGTCACACTAAATATATGAACAATTGGATTTGTCTTGTTTTGTTAGGATACTGTTCGCATTTATGTAGTGACTTTGAACTATCCAGGTGGATAAATAAAAAGCTGGCTTTGGCTATCATAATCACATGTAAATATAGTGTATAGTTGATAATATTTTGATTTTTCTAATATTCCACAAATTAAACTAAGGCAAGGCACTATTCCGCTATTTTACCGTACTTTATGTACCGTGTTAGTTTGCATTACATTTCAACTATCATTGACTAATTAAAACTCAAACGTTCTACTACAGCAGAGCACAAACAGCGTCGGAATAGAGTAAACAAAATTATTGCCAGCTCAGTGGTTGGGACTCGTTGACTTGAGATAATAGAGTCGGCAAAAATTAAACTAGCAATAGCTAGCGACTGTCTAAACTGTATATTTCGGCTAGTAGGCTAGGAATTTGCTCAGTATATTGACAAAAGATGTTTTGCAGGCGTTAGACCTGTTAAGTGACGAGGCGGGCGTTTAGTAAATTTTTATATTGTACAGATATTTCACAAAAATCATATGTTAAAAATGGTGAAGACTGAATCCCAATTACCAATAAATATATTTAATAATTTAATTACTTTTTTTCAGATTCAGATTTAGATCATCTATTTATTTATTTTATTTACATAGTATTTATCTAGGAACACATAAACTATATTTATAAAATTCTGTATAAGGACGGGTAACTAAGTCAATTTAATTTTATTAATAAAAAAAAAAGTTGCTTTGCTTTTATCCAACATGCATGCATGAGATTAAATTATCGTCGGGCCCGCTAACGTTTTTTTATTTATTTATTGGGATGAACAATTATATTTTCATTTTTCAAAAAATATACGATAGTACCCGTATGGAGTAATTTCATACTGGTGACGGTTGTCTAGTAATAATATTTCCATCAATGTCCTTAGCTATGGAATTGAGGATATAATTTCAATAGATCGATTAGATTTAAATGTCACGAAAGCTATATAATTTATAATTTTATTTATTGCATTAAAAGAAACATACAGTACTATAATTACAAAAGGAAAAGAAATAACGTTAGCACTTTCACCAATAAAGTTTCTAATAATTAATACAAGAATAAATATTTTCCATACAGCTGGTACCATACATTGACGACCGCTTTACTACGATTGATATTGATGCTAATCAAATAATTAATACATTTCGCTCAAAATATGTACATATCGAACTAATTAACACTAATATATATGTCCTATTTCAGAGATTGTATTGACTATCGATTCAAATAAACCGACCGTGTTAAGCGTATGACGTTTAGGTAAATATCAATAACATTGCACATGATTTAAGTATGGTACATTCAATGAACAACTGTGAATGAATAAGTAATGGAATGAAGGTATTAATCGGGGTTGAAAGCTTCATATCCCTAAGGTAAAAAGCAAGCAATTAGTTACACTCATTAATAACTGGCTCGTAACAAAACGTAGTTATAATTCAGTTGAATTCGTTCGGAAATACTTAAGCATTTAGGCAGTTTCGTTGTAAATAATACCCGTGCCGCATAATATTGTGGTAGTGTGGTGGTATTGACTATAAGTAAGGTTTTCTATTTAAAAATAACCTAATTCATAAATTAGCTCACCCACTACGATGAGCAGACTTCCTTACGATATTTTCGTACCGATTAAGCGGGAGATAATTATGAGCACGAAAATCTATATAGTTAGAAATAACGTGGATAAATAAATTTGAAAGTCCAAGGTCCTTCCACAAAACTCTGCCGATAGTACTTGAAATCCTAGTGGCATACAGGTACCTAATTAAGTATTATCTGTAAGTTGTCTCTTGGTTTTTGGGGTCTTACTTGTTTTTTGCCCTGGCGAGGTCAGGAATAAATGTTTTTCTTTCTTCCTATGATGTGGCTTATGACGACACCCTTGGGAAAATAGGGCGTGACCTATTCGCAGCAATGGCCCACAAGGCACGCATTATAACAATTAAATATGTATCTATCTATAAATCATATTTTAATTTAATTAACTATATTAATTTTGGAACACATACTTATTCCTCATTTCTTTATTTTGAGTAATAAGGATGCCGTCATTATTACTCAAAATAATATGTTTCCTTCGCGTTCCATATAATTTAACAGAATTCAATTATTAAATATTGATAGGTTGGCCTTTCTGCATAGATTTCTTTCAATTTGTTGAATTTTATATGAGTGCGTGCCTTGTACTTCGAACATTACCTCATATATAATTAAGTAAATTCATATTTAGATCCAAATACCTAATTCAAATGTCAAAACAATCAATGACGCTGTTTGATTTTTTCTAGCAATGTTAATTAAATTATTCCTATATAATAGCTCTTACGTCAATGTCACGAAAACCAATCATTTATTGTCAGAGATTTTGTAAGGAACGGCAATGTAAAATGTAGTATAAATTAAATAATCTTGAACAACACCAAAATATCACGATTTCCCAAAGAAATAAGAATATCTATGAACATAGAATAACTATTCTAGCTTCTATTCTGCTGGGTTGGCCGGAGGCCGCGTCAGTCTATGAATTGCCACATGTAGGGACGGCATGGAATTGGGCCTACATATATCCTGAGAGATATTCTAATGCATTTTGACGGAGACGTCGACGTTGAAACCCTCTATCAGTTCTCTATCACAAAACAGTTTCACAGAATTAAATAAAGGATTTTCTGATGAAAATGAAGAAAACCAATGATTAAATCTTCAAAATAAAACATCCAATTGCACAAGCTTAGTTGATTTTCACGTTAGTGATGAACACGTATATTCGAGTTCTGTTAAACCAGTCTAAAAATTTGAACAGGCAGCGTTTTTAATTAAATTCTCCCGTTGTCTCGCCGTTTCAGTTTTCCTATGACAGAGAATAATGAAAACGCCGGAATTTACGGTGAGCATCCAAGGAATCTCCCGGCGAGCAATTCCTATGTAAAAAGAAGACATTTTTGCGGCGTGTCTTGATTTTATATGATGTAGTGTTTTGTTTTTTAAAGAGCATAATAGGGATAAATGTTTGTGTGATGAGTATAAACATTTGTTTCCGAGTCATGGATGTATTTATGTATAATATGTATGTATTTACAAAAAAAAGTATATCTTACTACCACCTAGTATCCGTAACACATGCCTCGTTGCTTAGCTCGGAAATAGATGGCGCTGTGTCATAATGTCCAGGAATATTTATATTTATACATCATACCGAGGGAAGAATTTGATCTTGCTAACGATGCAAATGAAAACGTATTCAAATTTCTGACAGAATGTACATGCATGAAAAAGACGGTGAAATATTTCAGTCTCTCAACACGTCCGTTTCGTGGTTCCCCAAAATGAAATTAACTTGATTGTCAATAAAATACGAGTTCCTGTTGATTAGTAAAGGGTAATTCTGGATTAAATATGAATGTTGATGGGCACTTCATTTTAACAGTCTATTTGAATCTCTAAAATGTGTACTTTCCTTTATACTTCTGTAGACTATCTTACAAATTTGTATTTTAGAAGAATCTCATGGTTACGCATAATAATTAAGATTTACATTTACTTATGTTTTAGATCCCAGGTAATAAGGGGACAAAATTGTTTTTATAGCTTTAGTGTAAACGATACACCATACCATATTTTAAAGATAGGATTAGGTTAGGCATTAGTCCATCAACCTGGCATACTGCGGGTTGGACAGACATCCTTAATCATGTCAAATCAATTATTTACGTTTTGGTGCATTTTTCACAAATTTACACATTGCAAACAAAATTGATCTTATCAATATTCGATGAAAATAGTGAAAAAGCGTCTGTATTTTCTACCAATATTGTATGTAGGTATAATATGTATATTTGAATGTTCTCTCTTAATGTATTTGATAAATAACATTATCTTGGTTCTCATATAATATAAAAAAAGAATTCAATTAATTTATTAGGTGTCAATTTGAAAATGTGCGGAAAGGCCACACCAGCGAATTCACATTGTTTATTCATAGTCTTGAATGTGTGATCACTCGCGTGTAGTGGCAAAACACGATAAATATTTTAGTCTCTTGAGTTGATCCAATTGGTGGCAGGTACTCAAACATTCGTTCAACTCGGAGCAACTTTTTAAGAATTCACTTAAGAGAGTTTCGTAAACGGAGACCAACCACATTACTGTGGTACATCGCTGTAGTTCTTGAAATCATATTCTAAATTGAAAAAGATCAGTTTTATAAACCAATTTTTTTATATAAAAAACAAATCTTTAAAAATTGTTTGGATATTTTAGAAACATAGATAAACCTGAGCGAGCAACAGTTTTATGTAATTAATCTGTAATATATTATTATTTATTTTCAATAAGTAATGATTACTTTTTTAGTATGCGAGACTTAGGGCATAGCGAGATTCCTCGCTCAGCATGGTAATTCCATGCTCTTAGGTTAGTAACTGCTTTCATTTATTATATGAATATAATTAATTAAAATAATTTTAAATTAAAAAATAAAATTTTATTTTTAATCGGTACTGAAACACCAATCGCAGTGCGTGACGTCTACGTCGAGATCTATTAACAACTTTGGCAATATAATCGTTGTCATACAAATGTCAAAGTCAAAACTAATTAAGTGGTACTTGTTTGACTTTAACATAACGTTGCTAACTCTTCCTTGGACTACAAATAGATAGGGTAAAGTTTCGCTATCAGCACAAATTAATTTCTCATCAACTTATTTTATGTCCCAAGGCATGGGCGTTTTCTGATATGAGGAGGTTGAGCTATAGTCTACCCAATAGCATAGTGTGATTAGGCAGACTTCAATTGCCTTTGCAATTCTTTCAGCCATACAAGTTTCCCCGATGTTTCTCACCTTTCAATCAGTATCAATAACTGATTTTCATCGTCAATCGATACAGTATTTTCGGAAATATATTAATATTGTATTTCTATGTTATTATGTATAAAATAATTATAATTATCACAACAAATAATGATCTAACAACATTTTCATGGTCAATCATACCGATTATTACAATATAGGCTTACAGGAAAACATCAGAGTCAATCGCACGATCTGTGTGTACAGCAATTGACTTTTAAAGCCAGTGACCACGCGAGGGTTAACGATGGCTGGACACGCAATAGTCTCGTTGAAGAATATTGCCAATCTGGAAGCCTATGTTTGGGCTTCATGAAGGGTAAATAAAACGTTATGAACTTTGAAGGTTATGTTTTCTTTCAGCCTGTGGTTGAACGTAAATTCTTTATAATCATTGAAAGTAGTTTTATATTGAACAAAATCGAATTATGTAAAGCTTTCAATATAATTTATAAAAAAATCTTTAATATAACTATAATGTTCTCGTTATTATATGAATAACGTGATTAGTTTTGAAAGAAAATTCGTAAAAGTACCTACTAAAGGCTACCTAATTGAAATAAAATGTCATAGCACATAATATATGTCGATTTTGAGATGAACAAGAAATACCAGTTCTTGCAATTTCAGATGGTCCATTATATTTTGGTACAAGGAAAGAGTAAAGTTAGTCAGTAACCATTCATCGTAAATGTAGTATGCGAAGTAAAATTTCGACGTTAACGTAATGGAGCATCATGCTTTTTAATCTACCAATTTGTTGCTTGATGTAATAATTTCCAAAAGTAATAAAAGTGCCAAAGTTTACGGAACGAGGCCTTTAGAAGAGGGTGATGTATATTTACGTTAAAATTGAATTTCATTTCTTGGATAGTAAATGGCTTCAAATGTGAATACACGGAGTCTTCAAAAAAGAAAAGGTTTTTATTTCTAAAGAAAAAGTAACGTAGTGGCACCAATGACCGACAAGAACCAGTAACCGACATTTTTTTTTTGTTCCAAAGAAAATAAGAGTAGGAATCCGATTTCTTAATAAAGCAATACTGTGCCTTAGACAAGACACTTTTGACTGTCATCTAGTAACATTTTAGCGAAATCCGTCGATTTGTTTGAAAATGGCCACGTGAGAACTGAATTAGGCTAGAGATCTGGTGAAAATGACAGAATTTCTTAGAGAAATACTTAAGGAGATGAGTACATTTTTTTGCTAATTATCTTTATATGCTGTAATTTACTCGAAATTGATTTTTGTCACGGGCTATTATAAGAAATATAAGATTAATATTTGTTATAACCAAACTTCAAGATTATTTTGATTTTAATTAATTGTTGGTGTCGATCACTGGTATTCCCAAAATGACTTTTCCAATAATCGACACGTGTCGATAATATTTTTTTTATTAATATTTAACAAGCGAGTACGGTGCTTTTTGCTATGCCTTTATGGTTGATATTTGAAACAGATTAATAGAAAAGTTGGACTACCAGTAATCGACACCTGTCGATTATTCGGTAATAATATGTCGATAAGGTTCTTACAGATGGCTCCGAGAAAAAATTATACGTCCGACCAATTAAAGAAAGCCGTTGAGGCTGTAAAAATAGTGAAAAGATCGCATTTGCTGCGAAACGTTTCAGAGTACGGTGGGTTCCAGAAGTCCATAGGCATTCTCGCAAAGCGATAGCTTGACGTCAAGTTTGACTTACGACCTTCTATTTTCATGCATCATTATAGTAGTCTAATAAGTGATTCTAGTTCATAATTTCAACGTAATATGAGTGAAAATGACCTAGCAGTTAAGTGTATGCACACAAATATAAGAATCAGTGAGATGTGAGTTCGAATATCACGCGGTACTTATAAACTTTTTGTAAGATTTTACTCGATTGGAAGTAATGAGACAGAAATATAGTATTCTTTATCTAGCACGCTTTATGCACACATTTCGTCAAGTAAGTACGGTAGATGATAAAAAACTACGTAAAGACTTAAATTTGCGTGGGGTAGTGAGATAAATTTTACGAATCTTTAACGTGATCGATATGAACGTTGGCGTTTGGTTGCAGTTGTTAATGTTAATGTGTAGTTTTGGTTAGTAACGTGTGGTTTAATGAATAGCGGTATTATATTTATTCTCAAAATGCAGGCCAATATAAATAGACAATAGGGCGAGATCAAATATAAATAGTGCGACTATTATTGCGTTGCATTAAAGTGTTCTTAGTAGAACACAAATATCTGATGAAACCGGACTGAAAGTGAGTATTATAATATTAATTCATTGTAACTTAAGCTTTTATTTGAAATGCTTTGTTACCTAACATTGTTTTGATTGTTTTGGTGACATATGAATTTCTTATTCTTTTTATTGTGTTTTATCAATCATGAGGCCTAAAAGTAAATAATATGCCTATAACAAGTGTATAATATAATAATATATTATATATTTATTTCTATTATATATATATATATTATATATAGTATATGTATATGTATAGTATATAATATTAACTGTAGTATTTTGTTATAGCTGCCTAATTTATATATTCTTTTTGGTTTTAGAGGAATACTGTTAGTTTGTTGATACAGTGAAGTCGAAGGCCGTGGCTTATAATACCAAAGTGCAACCAAATGGTTTCACACCAACGAGACACTGCGGAATTATTAGACACTTATTGCAAACTGTTCACCGTACCCTCCACGCTGAGGGTTTACATCACAGAAAACCAGCTAACAAGAAGAAAGACATAAAGAAGAGCGATTACGAAACAGTTAAAAACCCATAGAATTTAAGGAACCGAAATATGTGCTAACGAAATATTAATACCAAGATGTTTTGGTTTAAATAATTAGACAGTGTTAATAAAAATTTTGTAATATTAACATAATTATCTGTAATTGATTAACAATCCTAAATTGAGGTTTAGTTTCAATCCTCTTTTCGTCAAGAAAATGAACACTTAAGCTATAACCTCAATACATTTATTATGACGTTACATAAGAAATCATTTTCATTAAGTGTAAAACATATATTAAACCTATAAGAAGTGTGTATTAACAATTTATATTTGTGTTATGAGAATATACTTTTTTGTTAAGGTATTATGAATTCACTAAGTGGGTATACTAAAAAAATATTATGAACAAATGAATGTTTTATCTAATTAGGAATGTGACGTCACAATTATTATAGGAGATTATTATTTAAAAAAATAAATAAAACCAATAAATGTGTGTTATCATTCAGCAGACTTTCTCATTTCCACCCCGCAACACCAAAAAGATAAATTAAAAATAATATTTAATAAATAGTAAAATAACAACACACATACTAATATTTAACTTCTTAATAATAATATTAAGAATAACGTATTCATGCTTATTATTGAAAAATAATAATAAGCTTGAATATATTATAAATAAACATACCTACAACCTATTAAGTTTTCTGGCTACAACGAATATTTTATGGTTCCAAAGAAACAAAAACATCCACACGTTGTAAATGAGACTCGAACTCAGACCTGAATGAATACGGAGCCATTGCCTAGCCCAAGCAGCTACGAACGAATATTAAATATTGGCGAATTAAACAAGCCAATGGTTAGAACACTGTGACGTAGTTGTTCTAAATGCAACAGAAATATAATGTTCTTTCGCGTAGTTCGACAGTAGTAGCGACAGTTCATTTGTGTCTGTTATCTATGTTAAGACTTCAGTACATCACTCATACATGCCCACGCACACACACACTAGCTATATCGTGCTCGCTTCATATCAATGTAAACCTTAGCGTGCCTATGGACAATTGAATTTGATTGTACATACCTAGGATTACGCTGCATAATAAAATTTCTGGGAAAACCACAATTGGTTGTTCTATATTTTTAATTTTTGACAATTGTTTTATTACCTTTAAATAATACTTAAGCGTTTATGTATTTTTACAAATAAATAAGCTTTAACAGTTTGAAAAGTTGTTATTATTTGTTAATTAATTACCAATCGCATCATGGTGGTGATCCGGTAGATGCACATTACAAGTAATAATAATAATAATAATAATAATAATTTTATTGAAGAAAAAGCCTACATACTAAATACAATGTACTTATTATAACTAAGTGGCTTATGCTATGTACAATACATTGAAACCCTGATCTCCAAACTAGGGGTGTCCCTGTATCTTAGAGATCAGTGTCCCTCCGCAACAATGTCACAGCCAATATTTGGATTTGTTCTTTACATTTTAAACACAATTAGCACGATAAAAATGTATATATATACATTCATAATATATGTATATCAAGTTAACAAAAAATAATAAATTAAAAAAGAAATAAAAAAGAAAATACTAAAATACTATTCTCATTTGCAGGTGTGTGGTGTGTGTGTGTGTGTGTGTGTGTGTGTGTGTGTGTGTGTGTGTGTGTGTGTGTGTGTGTGTGTGTGTGTGTGTGTGTGTGTGTGTTGTGTGTGTGTGTGTGCGTGATGAGTGTGAGGGGTAGGGTATGAGTATGAGTGCAAATATGTATAGTTTGGAATGATTGTATTGAAATGTTTTCAGTTTAACGTAAACTGGCCTGAAAGTAGATCCTCGGTGTTTTGATGATTTAATTTTGTCAGGTATTTGTTTAATGCACGCTTACATTCATATTTTGTCTTTGTAAAGAGTTTCAATTCCTTATTTAAATGATTATACACTTTTATACTGTTGATGTAATACTGGCGCCCGGCAAAAGATGTTCTGTGAGATTCAAAAGGAAAAATCTTATGTCTATACATAGTTCTACCAGCTGGTTCCGAGTGGGGGCGGAAAGAATGTTTACGGACTATCATCTGTTGCACATAAAGTTGCCTGACAGTTAACAGGTCACATTCAGCATAAAGCTGTGAAGTGGGGTACCTACGTGGAAGAGACAACATAACCTTCAAGACCGCCCGTTGTGCACGCTCAAGCTTAATAAATACATTTATAGTTGTCCCTCCCCAGACTGGAATACAATAAGATAAAACTGATTGGCACAGTGCAAAATAGACAAGTCTCAGGGTATCACTGTCTGCAGATCTACGCAGTTTTTTAAATACATAGATCAGTTTTCGGATTCTGCCCGAGAGTATATCTATATGCTTGTGCCAGTTCAGGTTTTGGTCGATGTGAACGCCGAGATACTTTACACCACTAGTCCTGGAAATGTTAAGGCAGTTACAATAGGAGGGGGACAGATTGGTGCACGTGTGGGCTTTTAGTACAAATGATATCGGTGGGGATTGATTTGACCTAATTGAAAAGGGAATATATACCGTTTTTTGAACGTTTAGGGTAAGTAGTTTATTCGTTAGCCACTTCATAATTACTTTCAGTGCCTTTTCAGCATTGGAATAGCATTTCCTCCAATCTACTCCATCTATTACCAGAGCTGTGTCATCAGCATACGTGAATATTTTGCAATGCTGAATAGGCATCTTGCACAGCTCATTTATATAGATGAGAAATAGGGTGGGCCCTAATACGCTTCCTTGGGGTACGCCGTATGTTATAGGTAATACTTCACTCTCATGTTGACCCATTTTAACATATTGAGTCCGTCCCCTAAGGTAATCCGAAAAAATATTCAAAACGGGACCGCGGATTCCAATGTTTTCCATCTTCCCCAGCAGGGCAGGCACAGAGACGGTATCAAAAGCCTTCGATAGGTCAAGAAAGATACCCAGACATTTTGACCTATTATCAAGACTCCTAGCTACATGCTCAGACAGACCCATAACCGCATCTTCAGTACTCATGCTTGTTCTGAAGCCGAATTGGTTATGAGCTAGTATATTGTTAGCTTCCAAGAAACTGATGAGGCTGTTATTCAAGATACGTTCCAAGATCTTCGAGAAGGCAGTAAGTATTGAGATTGGCCGGTAATTGTTAACATCATTCCTGGGCCCAGACTTATGAACAGGATGAACAACAGCTTTTTTAAAGGCATTAGGGAAAATTCCCGATGAAATTGAAATATTACAAATATATGTAATTATTGGAACCAGAACATGCCTCGTACATTTAATTATTCGAGCCGGAATACCGTCCCAGCCAGTAGCGCATTCAGATCTAAGGCTCAGGATTATGTCTTCAACATCTTTTTCATTTACCTCAAGAAGGACCATTGAGCCAGTAGAGTTCAATAAGGGCACGTCAGAAGCTATGGAAGTCGGGGTAATTTTTGATGCCAGATTTCTACCAATGTTGGCAAAATAATGATTGACCATATCTAATGAAGATTTAGGTGATTCAGAAAGGTGTAGTAGTTCCGTGGGAGAAGCGTGGTTTGTTTGTAAGTGGGATACTTTCTTAATCACATTCCAGGTTGCCTTTATATCATTTTTTGCCTTAATAAATTCTTGCTTTTCATAAGCATTTTTGATCTTACTTAGCAATAAGTTACAGTGATTTCGGTATCGGTTGTAGGTGATTTTAAGAACTTCATTATCTTTATCGGTTTTAAGTTTCGCATTCATACAATCGCGATGGCGAATACAACGTAATAATCCTGGAGTGATCCAAGGCTTAAGGATTCGTTGTTTTCTGGGTACAGTATATTCACACGTATGCTTTTTGATAATAGAAGACAGAGTTCCTATCAGTGTATCTGTCGCCTCATTAGGATCCAGAATTTCTAGAATAGGAGACCAATCATTGTTACATATATCATCTATAACTGAGTCGTAGTTTGTTTTACGAGTAGTTTGTGTTACTTTATTATTCTGGCCTTTTTTTCGTAAGAATAGGACAATAGGATTGTGATCAGTTATAGATGACTCAATAACGACAGTCGTTGCAGGCTTATTCGTTTTGAGGAGGACATGATCTAAACAGTTGGAGAGTCGAGTGGGAAAAAGATGAGCAGGAAGGAGTCCATTTGCTGCGGCGCAGGATAAATACTCGTCAGAGTTCCCATCATTATTACCGTCCTTAATATCTATATTTATATCACCGATCAAGACTACAGTTTGAGAGGGGATTTTCAGAGTATGGTCCAAACTTTCAATGAAGTTGTTAATATCTTTGAAGGACGGAGACCGATATAAAGCTACAATTGACATATCGTCTATTTGGCACATTAGGCAGGTAGCGTTTACAAATTGCGGTTCCTGTACTTTACATTTCATTGAGGATTTTACGTATATAGCACACCCATCATTTTGGTTATAATTATTTTCTGTACAATAAGAATTAAAGCCGTCTAAAATTGGTAAATTCGCCAGTTTGCTCAGCCAGCATTCGGATAATATGATAACATCGCACTCAAAACCCAGAAGCTTCATTAAGACTGGAATTTCGTCAAAGTTTTTATTTATACTTCGTATATTAATATGTAAGATTTTTAGCCCATCGTTAGGTTGTGTAATATATTGCAAACAGCTTTGGGGTTGACATTTAAAAGATTTAGATGTGCTAAGTACATCTAATTCGTTATTAATAAAATTTAAGTTAGCCATTAAATATAAAGGTATTGTTTGGCATAGGGTTTTACAGACATTGTTATAAAATAATGTGAAACGAGCGTTACACAATCTAAATAACTGGGCGTACATAATATTATGGGCAAAATATTTATTTTAAAGCATGTATGGCTGAAAGAAAGTGTAGTTACAAACTTGCACATGTTATTATGTTTGGAATCAGAGTTGTTATTTGTTAGAGGCAGTGTATTTGTGTGGTAGTTGTATGAATTTTGGCTCTGTATGAGAATAATAAAGTCACTATAAAAAGTATTTAAATTAAAAAAAAAATTGAAATATAAAGGAAATATAAACTGAGAGTATTTTGAAAACGTTATTATACATAGTCATTGTTGTGTATGTATGTTAGACAGACACTGTTCCGTTTTAATAAGAATTTGCTTGTCGCCGACCTCTTTACGGATAAAAATATTACCGTTCGATACCCAGCAAAACTTATATTTATTTTCTTTAGCGTAGTTTCGTGCTAGGTAGAAAATTCTTCTCGAGGAAGGCGGCAAATACTCCGAAACATAGACTGGTTGGGGATTACCAGGGATACCAATTGTTTTAGTATTCAATTTATCAACCGTGCTTCTGTTTTTATTGTAATTTATAATTGAACTGAGGAATGTAGTTTTTTTATTTACGTGGGAAAACTGCGCGATAATGCTCTTGTTCACTCCTTTTTTTCCTGGAAGTCTGTACACGTCTCTCAAATCATTCGGTGAGATTTCTAATTTTAATGCCGAGCTTATACCAGTTACCACAGATGTTAGCTCAGTTATGGATTCATTATCTTTAATTGGAATATTTCTTATTTCTACACTAGAATTACGTGACATAAACTGTATATCTTGTATTTTCTTCTCTAATCCTAGGATACAGTCATGCAGATTCGTCTTCTCCCTTTCAAAGACCTCCATTTTCTTTCTCATATCTTCGTAGTTCTTATTCATAAAGCGAATGGAATCAACAATCTCGGCATTTGAGTCCTTAATACTTTGGTTTTGAATTTTCAGATCCGCCACCTCAGCTACAATTTTTTTTAAGATAGTATCTTGTTCAGCCTTCCATGTCATGATGGTTGACTTTAATTGCTCAAATTGACTCGCATCACAGCACGAGTCTTCTACTCGCATACGCTTTCGGGTGTTTACGTTTAGCGTGTTATCACTGAGCTCAGTAAGGTCAGGTTCAGACTGCACCTCTATTAATGCGTCACCTTTCGGTGGCGTGCGCACTGTGCGTGGCATCTTTCTCTCGAAGTTGCCAAAATACCAAGGACCACAGGAGATATAAAAGAGAAGAGCGCAATTCGTGTAGTAATATAAACTGAATAATATGTATATCACTCACCAAAGCATTAAAAATATTAACTTTACGCAGTAGATAAGTCGTCGAGCGGTATCTTCGGGTAGTCTTCAAAAACGTTTATCCGTGAGCGATGTCGATTACTTGACCTTGAAGCTGCGTTGTGTGCGAAGGCCGGTCGTTAGAACGGTGACTCACGCGCAACACCAACTTACTTAAATATTGCTGCTTCGAATCTTGTTATTGTTTTTAATCGTTACTATCTCAGTGATTTTGAAAATAAATTATTGCACCAGGAAGTTTGTTGTCTGAACAACACATTGATATAAGTTTTTACGATAAAAATTGACTTTTAAAACTACAAGCGATTTATAAACTTGCGAGAACAAAGATGACACGTTTAGTCGCGTTACGTCCGCAGAGGAATGGTAAGTAATAAGTAGTCGATAACTGGGTGTCGGTAACTGGTAACTGTCGATAACTGGGTGTCGATTACTGGAGATACAGTGTCGATGACTGGAGATTTATTCACTTTTATTCTTTTTTAGATTTTCTTCTAAGCTGTTTATAGTTAAGATAAATAATACACCTTTTTTTATCTCAAGGATATACCTTACCATACTCAATCGCAACTTTTGGTTTAAATATGACTAAATGACTTTAATTTTATCAAGAAGCTCACTATCCCATAAAAGTGTCGATCATTGGTGCCATTACGTTACCTATTTGTATTTTCCTGTAATGATGAGAGATATTTTGATTCATGTGAGTAATAGCGTGGGTTATGCGGAAGGGGTGATAATACTCTAATGTTTTGTTTCACCAGATATAGATACGTGTGTTTACTGTAAAACATAATAAAGCGGTAAAGTATTTAGTATTGTAAAATTTGATTAAAAGCATTTATGAAAGGTTTCCCGGTAATCCAAAGATATTGTTATAGTACCATTGCTCTCATAAGATAGGCATGTGATTACATTCATGGAGATACCTCGTCAAAACTCCGTAGGAGATACCTAGTCTACTCCGTTATGAAAATTTCAGCAACAAGTGCTGCCAATGTAAAGAGCTTTGTAATACGAATTTGGTTTTAATGAAATACCTTAAGGTATAATTAAAATTCGGCAGAGTTGTAATAATACATTTTACGCGTGTAAGGGTGAGGCCACATTTGGATCGCCCAGTCCCCTTTACAACTGCGCTCGCAGCTATTAAAGGCCGTTTGCGACATTTATTGCTTTTTGAGACTTATGAACGACTTGCTTGTAGGCAGGATGGTCTTGCTATACGAGAAATAAAAGTCTAATGAGAATTACATTAATTAAGAAAATGAAACTGAGAAATATATAAGTAAGGTTTTATTTTATTAACCGACTTCAAAAAGGAGGAGGTTCTCAATTCGTCGGAATCTTTTTTTTATGTATGTTCACGAATTACTTCAAAACGCCTGGATCGATTTGCAAAATTTTTTTTTTGTTTAAAAGGGTATACTTCACAGATGGTCCCATTGTAACCACATCACGATCTGATGATGGGATCCCAGGGAAATCGAGGGCAACCCTCAAATTTTATAGGCAATTATCACGTTTTGAATATATTTACTAAAATTGTTCCAGTATTTGTGTGATAATCATCATTTGAGGTTGATGAGCTGATGATGGAAGGTAGTACTCCTCAACAGTTAAGATTTAAAAGAAAATTCTTTCAGTTATAAGCATTTATTACATTTACATGTATTCTCCAAAGCTGTTCAAGTATTTGCATCTGAAAATCAACTTCTCATGTAATGATCTGATGATGGAAGGTACAACTCCTCAACGGTTAGGAGTTGAAGGGAAAATCTTTCATAATTATAAGTATATATGGATCGATAGTTGTATTCTTTCAGGCTATTAGATTGACCTGATATGAAAAGTTTAATATATACAACACTAAAAAGAATAAAATAAATTAACTTTTAAAAAAAAGAAAAACCAACTTCAAAAACTAAAAAGCAAAAAATAACTTCATACAGTTTTACCTTTTTTTTAGTTTTAAAGGTATGAAGTCGGTGCCGATGATGTGGTGGTTTTAATCACCCTGCTCAAGGTCACTCGTGGTGGGTGTACTTACTATTACGTTTGGCTTGGCACCAACTTCATACCTTTAAAACTAAAAAAAAGGTAAAACTGTATGAAGTTATTTTTTGCTTTTTAGTTTTTGAAGTTGGTTTTTCTTTTTTTTATATTCAACATTTTCGTTGATGTGTGTAAACATACTTCATACCAAGCACGCGTTGGGATGTTTAACGCCTTATACATTATGCTAATTGAATTCTTGGTTTACGAGAGGGTCGTGAAGGTAAACCCCAGTGAGGTCATCGCCGTTACTGGCCAGTTAATTATGGCTCCTACAAACACAATACAAAGGCCCATTCCGTTTTACAATACTGTACCATTTTTAATTAAAATGCACCTCACGGCGGCAGATAGCAATCCTATTTATATTAAGAGTAAAATATGCCCAGTATATTTGTTTAAAGAAATAGAAAAACGGATTTCTTTACTGCGTATCGCGGAGTCATTATGATAACGGTAGTTTGTTGTATGAGCAAATGATTATATTGTATTAATTATATAGTAGCGTATGTGATGAAATCTTGTCCAAATGCTAATGAAGAACTAAATCAGCTATGGAAATATTTTGATTGCAATAACAATAATAAAATAGGACTTAATTAATTCCTCCAGTATGGCACCATCCGCAAAGATGGCAGCGCCAGTCTCGATAGGAATTTCATATTTTGCCAAGGACTCGTCGGTTCACGACACAGTAGAATATTGGTTTAACATAATTGTATTGAATTAAATTCCATTTCTGGTTATACCATTCCTGTGTAATATGATTAAGTGCATTCAGAGAGGTATGATAGATATAGAAGGCCAAATTCCTTGCCGTTTATTGGGTATATTTTACTGACGTATTTCAGGTAAGTACCAGAGGAATGGGACTTATGGTACTTAACATCTTTTCTTATTGTTATTATTAATATATAAGTGTGAGCTACACTAAGATATTTGATAAAAACAATATGTATTTAATTATACAAACGGAAATTTAAATGAGCGAGAGCCTTACGCTTCCAATTTGAGTTAAACATAAATTTTGCATATTTATATTTACAGCTAGAAATCATTATACAAGTAAAGTAGGTTATTTACTGCATGGGTTTCATGCACAAACAAAGCAGAACTTCCATGCCAACCTACCTGAACTGATCCCGTCCATTGAGCGTCTCCTGCTTGATTGACAGTATGACGGGACCCAGGTCCTCATCGTTTGTGAAATAGTTCCAATGTTCTGTTCCATAGAAGTACTTCTCATATGTCTCCTGTTCCACGGAAGTAAGTTCGAACCCTCCGGACCTTTCCCATTGCTCTTCAATGGCAGTTTTCTTTTTTGGCGTGCTGCCGCCATTGTCACTGCTGTCTTCAGCTGCTTCATCGAGTGACCCTGATCTTCTATGACGATCTGTTGTAAATAAATAAATAAAAAATATTACTTTATTTATTTCAAGCTATTTTAAACTGTAGAGTTTCTAAAAACATAAAATGGTTTGTGACAAATTTTTTAATATTATATTTTGAAACCCCTCAAGTTCATGGTGCAACCACAAATGATATAGAATCGGAAACAGCATTGCCGGCTCTGAGGTGGAAACTGTATTTATCCAAGCACAAGACCCGGTCCAGCATTATTGAGTTTTCTAGAAGGTCAATGCCCAAGAGCAGTCCGAGTTGGAACTGAGTACATAATAATCATACCACCTAATAAATCCACCGACTTCAATAAGAATACATGATCAGATAGAAAAAATCTGAAAAAATAAATCTATTGGCAAACGATTGGCGTTACTCAAGGCATTCTCCACCCGAATTCGTTAACCGTCAGATTTTATACGAATTAAGTAAATCTTTCGCTGATCGCCAGTAATGTTTTGATAGTGTGCGTCCAGACTAATACAGAATAGTGTGTTTACAACCCAGATGTTGGGCGATGACGTGGCCGGCCCTAGCTCGGCGCAGATTAATGATACAGATAAGGTTATGTTGTCACGCTTCGATATGTCAAGAGATTTCTTTGGGCGCCGGGCACGCAACGTAGTTGCAATTTACCCTAGGGTAGGTTACACTTAATTTAAATCATAATATATTTTTAAAACAAGGTTATAGAATGGGCAATCGTAATTAATAATAATAATGTAATTTTTTCTTCCACAAACAATATTACCAAATGAAAACTAACTGCAGGTATGCAGAATAGGGTTAAAAACTAACTGCACCAATCGTAATTCAAGGTGCATACGAAATTACATGATTTTTTTGTACTATCAGGTTATGCCAAAAAAAAAAATTGTCAACGGAACTGAAATATCGTGCCAAATTTCAACTCCTTATGATAAAGGAAAGCAGTCCCAATTCGGTTTTCAAGTTTTGACCTAAATAAACTAACTACTAATTAAAAACTTGAACCCAAACTCAAATGTTTTATTTTAAATAGACCGATATTACAGGTGCTTTTGAATATTTAGAACTAGTTGCTGGGTTCCAAAAAGTAAGTCTTATGAAGAAGAGCCGGCATGAAACAAATATTGGAAGTTGAATTAAACCTGATAATAATATATACATCATGTAATATATCTATAAATAAGATATTTTTGTACATTAAAAACCAAAAGTGATTAAAATAAAAAGGTTATCAATTGATATAGATAGGTACTGGTACTTTTAATACGCGTAGGTACCTAGTCGTATCATATGAAGCACCTTGTCATTTTATAACTGTACACAGTCTACACATAACTCTCAATATACCCTACCTGCACTGAAAACATCTCAAGGTCTATCGCTGTATCTATATCTGTCTAAGACACTGAAGTTCTTAGTAATCCATTAAGGATGTTGGAGTGTGCTTATAATAGGCCATTGTGAACAGAAGACATAACAATCTTAACTATGCCAGCACGCGTGTTCGCGACAGTCGTATAATACAACTAAATACCTTTATTATCTTAGTGTAAAGAAAGCAACAAATTATCTAAATCTTGAAAAAACATTTTCAAAACTCTGAGCTACTTACTTTCTAAAAGTATGTTTAAATAAGTTTCAATAAATCTTGAAATAATAAATATTTCTGGACATTATTACACAGGGCGATCTAGTTCCGAACTAAGCAACGAGGCTTGTGTTACGGATACTAGTCGGTTGATATACTACATAGATACTTTTTTTTTGTAAATACATGCATTATTATACATAGATACATCCATGAGTCGGATACATATTTATGCTTATAATAGAAAATATAATTCGACACTATCTTCATGAAAACCGGCTTTGTATTATTAAATAATTAATAGTTATTGTGTAGGTAGATGCAGAGATAATCTAGTCTTAAATACATCGGACTACCAAGTTTGAGTCCACGAGTTTGACAAAGCTTTTACCTGAGATAACACGAAATCATGTGTTTATTAATGATATCAATTGCTTAAAAGGAAAATACAGTGAGAAAATCTGAATGCCCGAGAGAAAGATTTTCGTAACGTTGATTTATATACCTGTTTCATTTCCAATTCTGCACCACATAAACTACCATCAAACCTCTCCATCCCAATCCATCTTCATCCAACGCTCAGCACCTATGCCGAGACTAGTTGATAAGCTTTCAAGCTACGAAGGACTCTCCTAGATTCGTTTAACAGGCTTATAATATTGAAGAAAAAATATTATGTAGGACCCTCCCCTTGGTCTTTACTAGAGTAACAGAAGGCAAAACAACTGCTCTTAGAATTTTACGCTGATTGTTTGTTATATGATACATACGTAAACTACTGCATGGAATTGAAATGACTGCAGGAAACCATCTTATTCCAACTGTTATTTAATATAGTAAAGAATTTAGTATACAAAGGTTTACATTACACATTCCACTCGGGTTAAGCTGCAGGTGAAAACTAGTTAATCGTACATTTATATGACAACCTAGTCTTAGTTATTATGAAATAAAAACAATTGAGCCGCAGATGGGATTGTTCTAGCGCTCACCAATTCATACTAACTGGCTAAGATAAACTCAACTTATCTTCAATTAACTGATTGCATTTGTTGGTCGGCCGCGAGCTAAAAGATCAATTTTATAAAGGTAAAGATTTATTATTTTTGTAGAGGTCCAAACCTCATTTTTAATTCAGCCGCAGTCGAGATGAGGTAATCGGATTATATAGAAAGCGACACGTGACGTGCTAACGTAAAATTATGAACGGCAGATGTCTTGTGCACTACTTATATCTTCTAAGCTAAGTACTTATATCCAATAAAATTATCAATTTTAATCGAATAATCCATTAATCAATCAAAAGCTGAAGCGTGAAAATAAATAAGTTTAAGTCCTTTGAATTGACTAAAAATAAATCAATAAGTTTATTATGCTTATTATTTTAAACTTATCAAATAATCCTATATCCAACATTTCTTAACTTTACGTAACATAACCATATAATTTTTCTATAAAATGAACTATGTATGAAATGATCACAATCAAATTATATTGTAAGTAACGGGAAGGACCCGAAACATAGATAACCTAATTTAATTACCAACTTTGTTTATTAATATAGCAGTTTGGTAATACAGGTTGAATATTCGTCAAAGACACACAGGTACACACGTAATAAGATAGGTGTCTAGCTCCAGTTATCGGGATGGCTCGCACCGTGTCGCCCGCCGGTCCAAAGCCGAAGCTTACCATGTCATAGCCGCCTCAGTTCACATATTTGAACAGCTCAAATTAAATTTCAGAGCTAATATTTTGTGGTCTCTTGAGTTTTGTAGTGAATAGGGCTTGATTACGTCTGCTACGTTGATAACGAATACAATTATTCACACGATAAGACTGTCTAATCGGATTTGGTTTTCCTATACACGGTTCGTGTTTATTAAATACGTCATATTATTATTAAGTACGTCGTATTTAAAGTTATTCTCACTGGACTGGATGGAATAGATAAAACTATTAATTTGACCGTTTAGTTCAGCGGTAGCTAACGCTGCCTGCTGTGCTATGGGTCCCGTGTTCGAATCCCGGTAGGGACAAATGTTGGTGTGATGAGCATTAACATTTGTTTCCGAGTCATGGATGTATCTATGTATAATATGTATGTATTTACAAAAAAAAAGTATCTCTGTAGTATATCAACCATCGAGTATTCGTAACACAAGCCTCGTTGTTTAGCTCGGAACTTGATGGCGCTGTGTCATAATATCCAGAAATATTGATTTATTTATATTAATATATTGTTTTTAGAAATAAAATAGGTTAGTTTTTATTTGACCAAATAATAAAAAGGTGAAATATTCACCTTCGTCATGATTATTTACGGTAACATGAGCTCGGATATGTTTACAAAATATATACTATGTGTAGGCATAAGCCCCTGTGAGCATCCCTGCTGCGTTGTCAGACCGGCAAATTGCTATGAAATACAATCCCGTGCAAACAATGTATATGAGTTGATGGGTGTAACGTACGTTCGTTTATTTATAACCTCACCTCTATCAGGAACGAATATTGATGCTTTAGGAACACGATACTATATCTACAATCTATCTGTATTGGTATTCTATATCAGGTTTAATATTGGAATATCCATTTCAATTTCCAATATGAATTTCACATTCATGTTGGAAATTGACATTGATTTCAAGCGTCAGTTAGGTGTTAGCACCTAACTGCCACTTGAAATTCATTCGCTTCTTGTACTTAGAAATAATCTCTTGCTTCTACAGAAATTCAAGCTGTGAATATTATTCGAGTAATATTGCAATGTCAGGCATCTGTTAAAAATAAGTTTGTACATATTGACACGCTTGTCATCCCGAAAGGGTTAAACAGAGGTGTACTAAAGTAAACCCACATTTCGCCTGTATGTTTCAGGTCCCATGTAATACGGGGCGGGCCTATTGCCAACAACAAATGTTAAACCCAATAAAACTTTGCTTGATCTTGGGGAATCGAACCCACGACCTGCTCAGTAGTCACACTTACCTAACGAAGCAGATAAAATTCAAATTACCTAATGTATAATCACATAATAGTGACTTTCTTGTTATAAATCTATTTGAGTAGTAAATATTGAAGACGTTATCATGTTTATAAAATGCATGGATTTAGAATGCATTACAATATTTTAAGATTAATTCTAAAATTAAACAATGATTTATCTCTCCTTTTAGAATGTTTTTAATTTTCTGAAAAAAGAGACAACGATTCGCAATCAGCAAGTTGCAGGCTCCTCGGCTAATCCTCAGGTATACGCTTCTGTCTTCGCAGGAGTTAAACAGTTACGCCAGAACGTTCTCATTTATTTAATCTGCTATTCACGCCTGGCTGAATTTGAAACTCACGATTCTTTGGAGATAAATTTATTTGTGAATTATATGTTTCGTAGAAGGTTTTTTCGTTAAATTGTTATACATTTTCAGTTAATTATTATTAGATTGATTTAAATTAAGTTATATTGGATCCAAAACTAGTGTGAATTGTGCTAGCCGTTTTTGAGTTAGTAGCTAATAGTATAGGTATTCACTCAATAGTAAGTTGAATAAAATGGAAATTTTATGTCGAATCAATAATAGAAATACAGCAATTCTTGAAAAAAACTTTAATATACAAAGGGGTTGAAACAAAATAGAATTTCGAAATAAAAAAGAACAAAGGCGAAACATTTCTTTGAAGATTGATAAAAAAATATTGAATGCAGAGTTGTTTTTGTCATTCAAGCCAAGAATACTGCCAAAATAAAAAATGTCGCTAACGCTTACAAGTTTCGAAGACTGTGTCCGCTACGAAGGAATGACAGGACGTCGGAATACATTATAAAGTGTAATCATTTGTAGAGCTCTTACCTTCATGGCAGTTTTTTTAATGTTTAGCTTACTTTAACGTGAAATATCACTTAGCTAATTTATAAAAAATGAAGAAAATGCAACAAATGCGTAAGTATAATAGTATAGTAAAAGTATAGTATATTAAAATGGAAAGAATAAAGAGAAGGGAGACTATTGATTAAAAAACAGGTTTAACAGGTTTTTTAAATCAAACAGTATTGTTTTATTGATATCAAGTGCACCCAGATTACTAATGTATGTATTGTTGTCCTACAATGTTTGCTATAAGTTAAATATTCCAAAGTTTTAATGAAAAATATAAAAATAATGATGTATTGGGTTATTTTGTGTCTGGACTATTTAGAATATACTGGTATTATTTACCTACTGGTCATAATTGTTCTAGATTTCACATAGTATAGCATAGGTTTCATATAGGTACACATAGTTCTATATTTTAGGTCTATATGTATAGCATACGAAAATCTTTACCCAAACAAAAATCTTTCAAGCGATATCGAGAATAAGTTTATCTAACATAAACTTTCAGGGATGTCACTTACTACATTGGAGCTATAAAACGCAGCTTCTATGGAAGCCATACAATTTTATTGGCGATATTTTTCCGTCGTATCATGCTTGTTATTCGACCTAAGGCTGATCCATTTCCAAGAATGATGATGTGATAATT
The DNA here is from genome assembly GCA_905163465.1 of Craniophora ligustri. NCBI lineage: Eukaryota > Metazoa > Arthropoda > Insecta > Lepidoptera > Noctuidae > Craniophora > Craniophora ligustri. The sequence continues at coordinate 8,835,425 of LR990968.1, forward strand.
TTATTTTAATATTACCCGAGTAGAACGTATATCATTTTATTCGGTTTTTTATTATGATAAATTGGTCCTACGACCCATAATTTACCTATTTTAAGTATAAATGTACAAATTTTTAATGTTCATTAAAAAGCTTTCAATAAAACTAACATATCGCGATACGACAAAGTAGTTTAGTATTAGTAAATATTCGAGTTAATCCAATAAAATGCAAAATGTAGGTACATATAATGTATTAGTATAGTACCAAAATCACGAAAATAATTCATTAAAACAAAGGTACATAGTTTGGAAGTAGTATGCAGTGATTGATTATCTCTTGAGAAGAAAAACAAATAAACAAAGCCAAGAAAGTCAGTGGAAACGAATTCGATACCTATCTAATTTGGAAATGGGTTCGCATTGAAAGGTAGCAAGCTTTGTGGCTTGTGTTCGTATTAGCTTCTAGTTTCGTTTATACATATATGAACATTCGGTTCGTGCAATCCATACGTTAATAAATAAAGTAGTATCAAGAGATTAATGCTATGTTTTTCTTTTTGTGGCTAGATTTGCGAATATAACAATGAATCTAACTGGATATATGGATGAAAGGTTACAGCAGTGAAATAATGTTATTGGGTTTAGTCTTTATTTCCATATATTGATTTTGCAGATGCCTAAATAAAAAGTTTAGAAAGATTACCATTAATAATATTAACTCTCTATATGGTATTGAATATTTTCATGAAAAGCTTGAAGAGGTAAAGTAGTAACTCAAATCAGGACAGAGTAATGTGTACTTTGAGAGTAATTTTCAAATCATAGGACCGCGGAAATAAAGTTTATAGGTATCAGGTGTAACAAAAATTTATGGGCGTAGGTTTGAGCCCTATCCAAGATTCATCATTTTTCTTTTACTGAAGTTATAGAATTAGGAGATAGTTTAAAGATAGTTAAAAGACAGTTATACAATTTATGATAGACAATCATAATGGCTACGACAGCCTGATATATGAATAGGTTATCGTAAAAGAGTATCGGTAAATATCTAGTAATCGCTTAAAAAGCTTCTCTATCAATGCCGAACTTACATGGCCTTATTATATTTGATATTAATATTATTCACACGTACGTTCACGTTCTTGTATAACGTATTCTGATATTGTTAGCTAGTTAACTCGCGTATCGTCGAGACTGGCATTTAAGACTGGTTTGTGCCAAGCGAATTTGATATAACTTGTGCAAAATGTAGTGTGAATTCTAAACTATGTGTTTAGTAATATTTTTAATGCATTTTTTGTAATACAATATTACTTTATTTTTACTTTTAGAAATGTAATGTAATCTTACGTTCTTACTGTGGGTCTATATTATCATCATTCATTACTTATCACCTCTGAGAAAGAAAATCCTAAAACAGTAACATCTTATGATCCCAACTGTTATATGATCGGCTCCCAAGTCCATTCCTTAGCCATTACTTGGTTACGAGTCTTCATATCAATAACATCTGTATTATAAATACATAAATATAATTAAAAAACATCTTTAATGAGGCCCTTAATTAATTTTATCTACAGCCATGCTATAAATCCTCTATAAAAGTTCTTGAAATAGTTAGCTTATTGCTAACATTAAAACAGCCAGTGTCATAGTAATCATAATATCATCCAAACGGGTGTTGTATAATAATAATGTTGTACTAAATTTCATAATGCAACTCCTTCTTTACTCATCGAACAGCCACAATCTCATGGCATATTTATGAATTTCAAAAAAAGAACATTGTCATGCACGCGCGTTTCAATACCACAGCGCCGTAATAAAAAAAAAACGAATCTTTGAATTGACGTCGTATCCCGCCATTTTTGTTCAATAATACAATACCCTATGGTTTCAGTACCTTTATAGAGGATTCATATCATGGGTGTGGATAAAGTCTTGTATGCAACTGTTATAATTAGGTATTAAAACACTCATGTGATACTATTATCACACTCGGCTTCGCCGCGTTTTATAAACCCACATTCGTATTTTAATGCCCCTTATTATACAACAGTTGCATAAATAACTATTATGTATCCTATAGTAATATTATAAAGAGGAAAAATCTTTCAGCATTAGGATGCTACATTATCCCTGAGTAACATAGGCCATATATATTACTAAAAAAAAATATGTTTTTTGAAGTTTAAAACACGGGGAAGTCGGGGCGGGCCGCTAGTTAATAAAAAATTACCCAAGAGATCACATGTATAAAGATATAGTAAGAACAGGAACTTTCTTTTTATTAAGAGAACTTAAAGCATTTATTTCCACAAAAAAATAATATGGAAAATTTCCCGCATGTATGAACTTTTGGGATTGGTTTTACGCAAAGATATTTTAATTTTTTACAGAAATAATCTTTGAGGAAAATTTGAAGTATATATTAATGTGAAATTATGTCTCACTTGAAAGTCTGAAAATCTAAAAGTACAAAAAATATTTTACATGAATATTGTTAAAGTATTCTTAATATAGATTTTGTGACCGAGAGTGCTATAAAGGACGCGAAAGTAATCGAAATATAATTTGCATAATAAATATCGGATGAAAATTATTCCCTCTAAAAATATCTTACTAACCCAAACAAGAGTAAGATCTGGAATGTTTTGTAAAGTGTGTAATATAATTTTTCTTTAGAGATTATGAATTATTGTTCCATTGCTGAGCCCGATAGATTAGGCAACGTCCAACACGCTAGCCTAGTATGATTTGGCAGACTATACATGCCATCGAGAGAAACTCTCAGGAAGGAATTAAGAAAACATGATTGTTGTCCTTAACAGTATGCGCATGTCAGGAATACGCACGTAATTTCACAAAGTGGTGCGTGCCTTGGGCTCGAACTCAGGGCCTTTAACTTCACAGTCCATTGGTCACATCAGAGTATCACAGATTGTTGATTAAAATATAATTATTGTTGCCCTGAGTATTTTGTAACAGATATTTTAGCAAAATTCTCGTAGAACGTATTTAGGTATAACATTGTTGTTAAATAACTTCCAGAGCTGGTTGGGGATTCCATAATAGATAGGTATTATAATTGAATGCTGTAAAATTAATATTATTAGAAGCTCGTCCTCGCCGGCATGCCAGTTTGGAGTTGGTAATTGAAGCATTTTATTCATCTGAAAAGATCCCTTTCAGAGACGACCACGTAAGGTATACTATAGAAGTAAGGAACAGCCGGTCAAGTGAGAGAGGGATTCGCGCTCCGAGGGTGCTTTGACAGGGAAAGAGGGTTTCCTTCCTTTTCCTGTCATAGAAAATATAAAATAAATATTCTGAATTATAAATATATGTTTAACTTTTGAAGTTACAATACATCTTTTCCCATACTCTCCAGTTACAAATGTGATATAACCACAAAGTATTTTTACTTCTTTGCGTACAGAATTTTATAAATCAATGAAGATTACCATAGGTATAGGTTTTGATTTGTCAAACTAAAAACTTTACACCAGCCCATCGCATTGACGATTGATTCATTGGACGTATAGACAAACAAACTTCTGTTTTTTTTAAAAGGCGGAACTCTAGAAATTACCGAACCTTTATTTTTTTCAGCGCCAATTTAGCTGCCTATACTTGAAACCTTAATGGAAACGAATGGTTTTTCATTAACAGTGCCTATCTAAACTGTGTCTTCTTATGTTTGTTAAGACGTATCGCTCGATAAAACCTAGACAGCGGATACTTATGCTATTAATCTCAATTTATTATTAACTTAATTCAGACATGACGTGTGACAGAACGTTTTTTGTGTTTTTGTTTTTTATCTTAATAAACCCAACTTATTAGTTGTAGGTAAACAGATATTATGTTTTTCTCTCCTTTTCCTATTTACAGTCCCACTTCAATACATGCAGTCCAGGTAAAAGATTTCACATATCTCTACCATTTAAGAACCTCTTAAACCTGCAGAAGTCCTCGCGATATTTTCCTTCAGCGCTAGTTCCATAAACTTAAACGCATATAACTTAAAAAATTCAGTGGTGCATGTTTTGGTATTGAACATGAAACCTTTAACTTTAGAATCCACTCGTACCATTGCTCTCATTTTGTTTAAAGATTTGCAAAAAAGTCGATTTTTAAAAGTCGATCGAGATTTGTAGGTTTCTGATAGTGGGTGTGTATATTGTATATACTATACACCGATATGTATCTTAAACCATTTTGCTAAAAGAAGATATTAACTACAAAATTATTAAACTGTCACTATAAATTGAGTAAATACCCCATACATGTCGTAAGTCCATACTCTAGTTACAAGCAAAATTAATGCTTTACATACAAGTTATTGACGCTCAAGATATTATTAGATACCACCATCAAAGACATGAGACGTGGTCAGCGCGTGTCGTTGGCTACTAGTTTAAACCCACTTAACTTCATATCTTTGTAATCAATTTCACTTATACTGTGAATGTGAGTTAATCACGCGAGCTCAATATACGTGGTAGGTAGCGTGGAAAACATTTTCTGCGTTTATACTTAGTTAGATTGCTAGATGAGGAGCTTGAGCTTGTAAATATTTTTTGACAATAACACGTGTGTTGTGTATGTGAATTATGAAAGCTAGTTTACATTTAAGCTAGTTAATTTTATGAGCTTAAATATATATATATATATGTGTACATATAATGTTCTATAAAAAAAACTATGCGAAGTTTAATCTCAGTAAGTAACCTCTTCAAATCAAGCAAAGGATGGTTAAACCGAGATTAAACTATTAAGAATAATGATGTGAGTAAAGTCTCCGTGTATAAATGCATAAATATAAGCAAAAGACACAGTCACGTAGTGAAATGACCGGGTCACTGTGCCATTATAGTATCGCGGTACATTTACACATGACGTGACTTTTGAATAGGACACCCGATAAGGGAGGACTGAGGAGACGCGATGGCGGGCGCCAAAGATCCTCTCGCCATCCCAGACAATGAGAGGAACGCCGATAAATTGAAAACGTGTGTCGAATGAGACATCGCCGATGGACAAGGGCGTCCGTTTACACAGCGCGGGTGTCCGTGCAAACACTTAAACTAAGAAAATAGATAAACAACTTAAGTTTGTGTGTTCATGTTTACAATCGATTTGTATTCAAATTTTTGACAGTAAGCTAACTTAGCTTAGCTAACTGATGTTGTTTGTACTTTTTTCATCGGAATTCTTAATTAGCTAAGGAATTTATAGTAGATACCATAGACAATGAATTATTAATTTTAGTATGGATATGCAAAACGGTGTAACTTGAAAACGTTAAGACGAATGGAGAAATGATGGTGGTAATAAAATTGGATTCGGTACGTATTAAAACTTTACACAATTTTGAATAAGAATCTGTATCTCTTAAATGAGCTTGAGATTATTTTGTAATGAACGATTCTATCCAATGCCAATACCAATAAAAGTCTAATTCGATTGATTGCCTAAGTGAAAATGGCGTCTAGAACTCTTAGATACATTGCAGCATCAAGTCATATTACACAACATACAAGTCAATCAGTAAACATCATCTCTTCCCAGCGTCTCCGTCGTGGTGTACCTACTCTAAATAATCCGCTTTGCATAACCAATGTGCTGCAAAGTTCGCCGTCTTCTATACACCATTTGCGCTCGTCTTCACACTAACCGCCATTACGGAGGGAATACAGTCTAGAAGCACAGCAGATGGAATTTTTAAAATGCACCGAAGAATCAAAATCTAATGATCGACCTAAATTTGCATTTTGTTTATCATATTTACTAAAGCATTTCGAATATGTAATTGGTAGGTATGAATACGAGGAACGTAGGTTAATTAGTTACGAAATGTTTACACCATTTTGTGTATCCATTTCACATTATTTGTGGTCAGTAAATTGAAATACTTCGTTAAAGTATTTTTTATTAAACCGCTTTGCTATCAACTTGAGTATACCAACAAAGGCAATAAATAAACTTGCAATGAGGTATATTCTACGAAAAAACTTTTGAAAATGCCGGAAATGTTAAGGTTTTACATACAATTGGCAATCGTTGGTTTTATTATTCTGTAATCCGTTTACTGATTGAATGCTTTTGCTCGATTCTGGGTGTAATAGGAACTATCTTGTCCATAAGGCATGTTATCGAGTAGGTTTGATGTTTTTACATTTCTGTTGGGGCCTTCCGAAGGGCCTTGCAATGTCGAAAGCTTTTCGAATTTATTTTGAGCGTGCGTGAAGCCTTGTATTTTCGTAAGATAATGTATGTACTTGTGTCAAAAAACATTATCACGTGAAATATCAGAATAGACTTCTTGCTTTGTATGTTTCTCATCCTTTTTGGGTATTTGAATTGAGTACTTATATTGGAATATATACATATTTGAGGTATACACCTAACTGCATTGTAGGCGTAATATAATTTTCATTCTCATGTTCATCTTGAATGATGGCTTTTTCGGGCGGACTTATTCATCATCCCATATGACAGTATCGTTATTCTGCTAAAAAAATGCCGATAAGATATAAAAATACCTTCATAAATATAATATAAGCAAAATGTTTTCACTGCTTTTGTATTGAAAAGTATGAAAACACAAAACATAATTTTGGTGTAATATTATTATTAAAGACTGGTTGATATGCCCGCATTTTTGTCCATATACAAGAAGAAAATTTTACATCATGTCCTAGGTAGTAGGTTCTTCATTCAAAAAGTTTTAACGGTGACGGTTCAAACGGGTTTTATTTGGGTGGGCAGAAAAGGTATTTCTACAGATTTACTACAGGTATGTTTACTAGATTTTACAATACAATCGTATAAAAAATTCTAAACAGTGTTTCAAAGTATATAAAACACGTATTTCAATGAGCTTCTCACGTTGTGAATGCCACTCTTATAACTGTTATATTCAAAATTGAACTACGAATGTTCACGTCGGGATTTGTAAAGGTCGTTACATATTATATGAGGTTTTCTGGAATCGATGCGCCGGAAAAAGGGAAGCAAATTAAATTTTCGTCTCGGCTCTTCGCTAATGTGACAGCAAAAGAATTATCTCGTAACTCTTACGCTCAGGATTATTCAAGAGAACATTAACTTTGTTTCAGCGTAACGTCGCCTTTACCTTTGTGATTGTTGATTTTTTTATAAGCATTTACGTGCGAAGTATTTTTCTTGGAATTGTCTCAGAATATTTATAGGAGTTTACGAGTCATTTGGGCTTTGGGACTATCCGGCAAGAAAAAAAATTTGATATTAAAGAATTTATTCAAAGTTCAGTAGTTTAAAACTTAGTTGTGTTTCGTTTTAAGATGAGGCCAAAAAATACTTACATACTTGAATTACCTGTCCATCAGACAAGTGCCAGTGATTAAACACATTCAAAATAACTAGAAAAACGTCATTGTTTATGTGTATTTGTTGTTGTGGGTTATTCATAATAGTAGATCTGAAAATATTGAGCCATAAAATATATAAAATTAAAGATACTTACGCCTTTAAAATGATGGTAAATGTGATTTAAATTAAATAATAATACGTTACTATGTCTATAGTACTGCAATGTTTCTTTTCAATAATAATTTCGCAATGTAATATTTAATATCACCTTGCATATCATCGGTCATTATAAATTGAAAACAGAAAAGTAATGTAGTACCATTGCATTCTACCTAATGTTCGTAATTTTGCTCAAAGGTAGAGTTCAACCCCTGTAACAAAACGGAGGTACCTACTAAGGAAAGTATAAAATTTCATTTTCATCTAAGGGCTTATATGACAGGAGAGGAATCCCCGCTGCTGCGACCCCTTATTTAATAAGCGCTGAACTTTATATACATGGCTATATTATTAATTCTTGCCTCACCTGCTAAACGGGTTAAGATGCAAACTTGACCTATGCAGCTTCATTTTAATTTAAATAACTGTCCCGGAAAACGTTGTTTTGCCTCATAAATTATTTGTAGTGAATATTTTGGTAGTTAAACGAGAAATAAAACTAACTTATTGTCAATGGGAACGCCGTCTATGAATGAAAGACGATGGAACGTTGTGGACGATGATGACCTATAAAAATAACAAAAACCCAATGTACTTTATCTCTTCGATCTCTTAAAAGTTAAATATAAATTTAAAAAGTGATACATATCTTAAGTAAATATAATTGTCAACAACTTCATTAACAAAGCTTCCGACCTTCACCGGAGTCGGTACAACACGGACATAACTTTTGTCTTGTCCATGTTCATTTTAAGACCGACGCATTGAGCATAGTACCTACATAAATGCTGTTCACTACTAAATCGTTGGCAAATCGAAGGTGAGTAAGGTACTCTTGTTTATGTTGATGCCAAGCTCTTCCCAGTTCAGAACCTTAAAAATAACCTAGAATGCAGCCGTGTTGCAGCAGTTTCGCAAAAAAAAAACCCTGTTTCACACCACGCTGCAAGAGGATAAGTTTTGAGGTCTGATCCTGTAGTCGGACTGTCAATTTGGCATCGCTGTAATATATAATTACGCTGTATTTCTATATAAGAGATTTTCAATAACCATATTTCGAAGTAGGTGGTGTAAGGTGTAATTTAGTCAAACGTCTATAGATATCAGTAACTATCAAACGTATCGGGTTCTTGATTACCAATTAACGACTCATAAAAAGTCTTATAAAATTCATGAGTAAAACTAAATGAGAAAGTAAAGTTTATGTAGACTACGCCTCAGGTAATTATTTCACAAAGAAATGCCATCTGGGAAACTTTTGTAAACTTTGTATCTTTGTTGGAAATAAAAACATTTTCCTAGCTAGTGTTCGGATGAAGGACATAAAGTTAATGCAAGGTCCGCTTCGTCGGAGAACTTGGTTAGACTTTATTGTCACTGGCCTTACTCTGCAGTACGGTAACGCGTTTGATAAAAAATTAATAAGTTTATCGTAAATAATAAAGTATTTCCACAATGAAAGTTCCAACCTCTTCTCTATTATGCAGTAGAAAGTCAAGATATTTTCACAATAGGTCAGTACATGACAAAAAACTGATGCATGTTTTTTATATAATAAATAATTTAGGTAATATTTTTATAGGGTAGAGTAGAATCGAGGTGCGAGGTAATGATGAAGTCCTCTCTGCTCGTGGCCACTAAAGTAAGTAACTCTTAGTAGTGGTTAGAGGTCCTAAGTCAGTCATTTAATGTACCGTAAAGAATATGCATATTAAAGTTTTAGACTTTGAAATAATTTTAAAATAGAGTTTCTCAAATGAACTAGGTACTATATAATTTTAGAGAAGTCACCGACAGGCCGCAATAGTATCTTGATTAATTAAATTGAAAACTATGTGAAATTTCCCCACTGATACTAGCTCAAAACATGTACAAAGATTTATGTAAGGCTTATTTCTGTCTTCTGCGTTGGAATTATTAATACCACAAACAAGTATGTCACAAAGCGTCGAGAAGGTAAAGTAATTGTAAGGTACATTTCGTCGGCGGACGCCAAAGCCCTCTTTGCGGTGGCCGGTAGTACTTGAATACCTTTTTAATAGGCTTACTTATCGTAGAGTGGAAAAGTTGTACCAAATATTACGACAAAACACTTCGATTTTCGACAAAATATAATATAATTTTGTGCCAGTAGTTTTTTGTTTTTGCCAGGAAATGGCTTAACCTAGTTTTGATTTTTGAAGAACCAGCCAAAGACAAGCCCAGGCTGTTGTTATCCTGCGGAATGTCAATGAATTTGCCTTGTAATATGTTGCTCCTGTTTGCTTTTAGTAAGAACTTATAAAGAAAACTTAAAACCTGTTGTAGTATCCTTAATAATATAAAGTTATATTTTAAAACTTCTGCAAGTCTAAAATAAAACATAAGCGTTTATTTTAAATGGCATAATTAACTTATTTTAATTCGGATGTTTAAAAGTATCTCAAACACACTTAAAAAATGATGTCCTTATTCATATGTAAAATAGTTTAAAGATGCAACTACAGTTTCAAGATATGAATAATGAAATAAAATCAAATAAAAACTTGATTATAGATAATACTTGATTATATCCATAACATAATATTATATCGAATTCTAACGGTCGGGAAAAGGGGCTCATCATCATGAGCCTATATTACTCCAGTGCTGGAAGTAGACTTCTCCTAGTGAACTCCACAGAGTTCTAGATCTTCGGCTCTTCTCCAGTCACTGCCACCTGCAGCTGGCAGCGATGTGAGGAAAAGAGCTGAAGATTTAGTGGTTTTCTGTTGGAAGTCTCTGTGGCGTTCACTAGGGGAGGTCTACGTCCACTGGACGAATATAAACTGATGATCATGAATAGAATTGTCCTACCACATGGAATCTAAAATCATGCCAGCGTGGGCGATCTGAAGGTAAATCAGTATTATTCTACGTAACCTTTCCTGGGTAAGGGGGCGGTGTAACTATTTAGATATGTCTTACCGTTATCAGCGTTGTCTCTGTCAGGTCCACTGTCATGTTCTGACTCTGACTCGTCCCATATGGTGTCTGTGGCGATCTTCTGGCGGGAACACTCGATCCAGTAGCCCGGAGTAGGAATCAGGCTGTGCGGATACTCCTCGCAGAATTCATCTGTTGAAATTTGCGTGGTTAGTATTTTTGTACTTACGTCTATCATAATAATGTTTCATAACAGATTATGACACATTTGCATTATTCAATTTGAGATGTTAATTGCCATCCACATCTATGTTAACAAAGTTTGTATACGTGGTAGCTTAGTGGACTGAGATGTCAAAGGTCTCGAGTTCAAAACCCAAGGCAAACCACTGACTTTTCGGAAGTTATGTGCGTATTTATCATATGCTCAAATGGTGAAGGAACCCATTGCGAGGAAACCTGCATGCTTGAGAGATTTGCTCGATAGCATGTGATGTTTGCCAACCCACAGTAGGCTAGTGTGGTGGACTATAGTCTAATTCCTCTCAAATGAGAGAAGACCCATGCCCAGCAGTGGGACAATTATGGGATGATGATGATGAATAATGTATGTATAATGTTTCACGTCTTTATATACACTTGTTTGTGGAAGAACGGTTAAGCCTACAAAACATATACAGACGCTACTCGCAAAAATCAAGAAAACACATGTGATTTCATGGTTTAGCTTCAAAATAGAATCTTCAGTTATTGTATTACAATTATAAATTGTAATACAATTATTATAAATATCAGAATATATAAATTATAGTTATGATTTATTAAGTGACCCTTTTTGAAGAAATAAAACGAAATCGTTGATTTATAAATAATAATCAAGTGCGAAGGCTTCAATCCGAGTTCTTTATCGATTATTCATTTATTAAGCTTCGTTGAGTACCCATCTGTGCGTAATGAAGACCAAGTTTTGATCATTATAGAATTTAGCCTTGTGTACTGATTCTACCTTTTACAAGTGCATAAAATATTAATTATGATGAAAGAGAAAATAAACATTATAATTTATTAATCAAATAAAAATCTTTTACATTATATAATTGAAAACACGAAGAACGATAACTGCAAAGTGAAACGAAAGATCCGCTTAGTGCTGAAATCTGTGAAGCAATATAATCCTTTCAGATGCTTAAAATCTTTGCTTTGAAATTCAATCCAGTTGTCAAAATCAAGCAAGATTCTCCGTTTAAATGTACATTTATTAGGCAACTTAAATGTTTTATGAAAATTTCAAACGCTAAAGTTTCCATACGCGTCGGATTTCTAAAATTCATGTGATATGAATACTAAATAAACAAGCGGCCTCTGTCATTTTTATTAATATCTCTACACATATTCTTGGGAGGGAAATTTGACGCCATTTTCGCTAATGCCATTACCGGGTCGGCAGTGAGAAGTGAATAAAATATTTGTACAGAAGAGTGTACCCGGAAAGTGTTCGTCGTGGCCAGCTGGACCACTAACTCGCCTCGCCTTTTTAACCATTAAATAATCCGCAATATTTGAAGCTCTTTATTGAATATTTTTACAGTACCTAGTAAGAGATTTTAAAGTCAGGGTAAATGTATGCACAACACTATGTTAATGTGCGACAGTTATGTTAACGTCGGATTTAGAAGCTCGTTGTAAATAGGTATACACTTAAATATGTGTTTATGACCGACTGGAAATTGGGTGGTATGCCATAAAGTAAAACACAAAAAATGCAGTAGGTTTACAAGAACAAATCTTCTTGATATCTTCTTTTTCTTCGTTTCGTGACGTTAATCGTTCGGTTCTCAGTTCACTGTAAGGTAGAACACCAAACTTTAATCAATATGCTTGGCGTTCATACTTAGAGTGAACCGAGCTACCGGGTTTCTTGAAATCTTGAACCTCCATATCTTCTGGTAAAGTCTGGAAGTTCTTAAGAAAATATAATTAGTTACTTAACTTCAATGACCCGATTGGGGCAGTGGTATTAAAAGTTAGGTACCGTTGCTAAATTTATATAGGCAGGTAGCTGCGTTTGTATCCCAGTCAGAGCTAAAGTTTTTATATTAAACACGGGCATTTTTTCCTCAATCATTGATGTTTAATATAAATGTATGTAGAAGTAGGTATTAAGATAAAACAAAACTATGTAGTGTATCAACCATCAAGTATATGTAACAAGTCCAGTCAACAATGTCCAGTTAAATTATTATTGACAGGTTGGTGCAAAGCAGACTAATACCTGATACAGAAAGAGAATTATGTTACCAGCACTATTCGACCATAACTTCAGGACCTACTTATTTACGCGTATGACATAAATACGAGGTTTATCACCACAAGTTGTGTAATAAAACGTCGGTGCCAACCTGTCGTTAACACACGTGGGAAGAAAACCAGCTGATACTATAATTTACATTATTGGTACGGCTAATATTGTCGAACGTTATATGTAGGTATATAACAAACACTATCTTACCTAATTAATCCGTTAAGTTATCAATAAGTAATATATATAATAATCGGAATAGATATAAACTTAACTAGATTCCGAGACTCTATAATATAGATTTCATGCCAGTGAAAAATAATGTATCTATGCATTGCACATTATGAATATATAAGTAGTATAAGTGTACTTTCCACGAGGCAACAATAAAACAGTTAATTTGTTCTCAAATAATGTTATAAAGTTAGTTGTACAAACACTACTAATTACAATTAAAGATATTTTCATAATACCCCTTTCACAATAGTAACTTTTCCTATTTACAGAAAGTATTCATTACCGAACAATGAATAAACAAGAACAATATGTTTTTATAAAGACATCTGCGACCCATATGTCCCCACATCTTTATCAAAAGCACAAAGGAAAATATTAATTTCCGTTCCAGCAAGGGGTTCTGTTTTGGATTAGACTGGGCTTGCACTACAGTACTGTCCCACTTTTTTTCAGTACCATGTTATTATCCATTGCGGTGGTTTTGGGCTTGATTTTCAAGTCGAGCATAGTGATTAATAAACACATATATTAAAAATATGTAATGAAAGATAATCTTATTGTTATTCAATAAAGCAATACAATTTAAATTGCTTTATATTAGTACTTCAACCAACGATCATACACGATCTTTGTAACGCTTAATCACTCAAACTCAAGATATTATGTATTTGCAAATACATAATAGCTTGAGTTTGAGTTGTAAAACATTGACGCTGCTCTACCAGACCCTATATAGTACATGACAGGGACATTATTACTATATTTCTAAGCCTGAACCTATATATATATATTATCGAATGCAATAAATTTTTGAGTTTTTCTTAGTATTTTTTTAGTTTATCTGGATACTGAAACTTACATATAAAAATCACAATGACAAGTGAGATGACACTAGGTATACGATTTCTTACAGTGTAATAAAACTACAGGTGTAGATTACGTGTTTTTTCCCTCAAAGCTTTGGCCGACGAAGGTGAACTTATTACAAAAGTTCGGACCAACGAAACTCAAGGTATTAAACTTTGGAGTAATGTAATACGAGAAGCCATACCAGTCAGATTTTTCCTCAAAATAATAAAACAAATGTAATATCACATTTTACACGTGTGCTTCATTATTTTTTTAATCTCGTTCCTATGTAATGCAATCTGTCAGTTGTACTTTATGGATGGTATGTTATAATGAATGTTATAAAGGGTGTTTGTTCGGGGGAGCCAACTTCGCAACATAGCGCGCTGCCCAACTCCACTCGACGACGTTCTAATTTTATTGCTCACATTCGCAATATATTGCAGTCATTTTATAGATATGTATGGACATCATAATAAATAATAAAAAAATTTAGAGGCTTGGTTTTTAGAAATTAGTTTTAAGAACATGGTAAATATTGATTGATATTATACCGTCAAAATGTGGTTGTGCATAATACACCTCTGACTAACCCTTCGAGAACGATAGGCGTGATGGTATATTGTTTTCAAACTGCCATCAAAATAAAGGAACTAAGAACTACTTTTCAACCGACGAAACAAAAAACGGAGGAGGTTCTCAAGTCGACTCATATATTTTTTTTTATGTATGAATGAATAATTTTATTTCAGACAGGAGTCCACGTATAACCACGCATAACTTTTTACAGAGTAGATTTTGATAAAAAAAACACTTTTTATATTTGATTATTAATATTGTGATGATATACACCTCTACATAACACTTTGGGGACACCGGCGTGGCGGTATGAGTTATGTTGGGTTTTTTTCCAATTAGTAATCAAGTCTCTTTACCTACTGAGCTGGCGATGAAACAACGTCGGTAATTTCCTTTACTTTTAATTTTTATATTTGTTGGAAGAATCTGGTTTTAGTTGTAAACAATATTAATTTTTCTCTAAGGAAAAGAGATCGAATAAAAAAGTGGTCTTCTTCATATTTTTTTACAACTTTAGGCGTAGGCTGCATTTATATTTTTGATATATGATTATTATCTCGGAAAAGTTGGTAAGGGAGGACATAATACATATATTATGCCGGAACAAGGTTGGTGATGCATGCCGGAGCCTACCAACCCACATTAGAAACTCTGTCGTCTGGGGATTGGAGGATGTTTCTTCTCCACATTTATGTTTATTTCAAAAATGCTTCTAGCATGTAAGTCGTGAGTTCGTACTAATATTATAAACACGGTAGATGTTTGTTGCTCTTTAAATTTACGCAAAAACCGCAAAACGGATTTGGATAGAATTTTATATACAGTTAGTTTATTACCTGGATTAACACATAGACTGCTTACTATATGCTTATTATGAGCTGTGGTAGCCTCGTGGTGTGACCAGTGGACTGAGATGTCAAAGGTATCGAGTTCAAACCCGAGGCACGCACCACTGACTTTTCGGAAGTTATGTGCGTATTTATCACATGCTCAAACAGTGACATCGGACTTTCTCGTGATGATGATGACGACTTATTTTTCTTTTTCTTATCTTGTCAATGGCTAAATAATGTTTGAATAATAAAAGGCCACTTCGATGGTGAGATGAGGAGATAACTAATTATATATACCATACAGGCAAAGCAGCGGGCGGATGCTTGTATCTATATAAAAAAATGAAGTTGGTTTGTGTAACAAAAAACCCTATAAAATGTGCAATGATTGAACTAAAATGACACGAATACAATCCGCGTCAACGATTTTTTTATCTATTTTCGCGTCAACATCCACAATGTGCCAAAGCCAAGCATGGGAGGTTTCAGCTAGTAAATAATATAGAAATGTTTTTATATATAAAAAAACAGTTCGGTACTTCAGAACTCCAAAAAACCTAAGGACCATAGAAAATGAACGTCAGCTTTGAGTCAGTCTTGCCATAAAAAATATGGCTAGAAATGTAAAAACTATACATTCAATTATTACCTATAATAATGTCCGCTATTATCAGTTATGTGCTATGTCAATAAACGTTTAAAATATTTGTTTACATTTGACCTTATATAAACGCGAAAATAAACATTTTAACAGTTGATGAAACATTTTTTATTATATTCGTGCGTTATCGCGCTTGATAAATATTTAAATTAATGTTCCATTGTTTGTTAAAGCTTCAGTAAACATAGCGGTAGGGTTTTTTTATTAATTTCAATTTACCAGTGTTTGGATTGCAGTTGATACCGCGTGATTCAAAGTAACATTGTTTTTATGAACTTGATTCTACATAAATGTTTGTGAAAATAACACTGTTGTGTTTTTGTTATAAAATAAAACTTAAAAATCATCTAATCATTCTGTTAATGTTAGAAAATGTTGACTGTAAGTAAGGTATATACTGAGTCACCATTTTATGAAACATGAAACAAAGATACCACTGACTTATTTACTTATGTCAGAATATTTCATGAAGTCCTATATTATAGGGGCCATTCCTATTTAACTGCAACTCAGAAATGAAAATTCTAGCTGCAGCTGATAATTTTATATGAAATTCCTATAAAACCGCCTTTGAAATGGGAATTAAACTCTAGAACTCATGCTAAGTAGGGATATTTGGGTCCAGTAGACTGAGGCAGAAATAAAAAATAATAGAGGTCTCCATAGATTGGACATAGTCCTACATGCATATGTAGATATATGTGAAATATGCTGACATAAAACAGGCGGAAGAAAATTGACTGCCTGGCTATTTTTCACATTACCGAGTCCAGGTTAAGCCGTTCGGATATAGAAAAACTCGCCTAACTTAACTTGCGAACGAAGGAACTTAAGGAAAACTCGGCCGGGAGGGGAGAAGTTTGCAAATATATTAGGTCTGCTGAATGGACCGACACAAACAAATTTAAGGCTGTTGTATGACCACGAACTCTTTATTTCCGGGTAGCAATCTGTATTACTGAGTTTCCTACATATTTGTATCGCGATAATAATCCAAGGTACACAAAAAAAAACAAATCATATCAATCAAATGTTTATTATAGTGGGTTAGTATTTTCATCTCTATGCACTTATATAGAAATGTAGTATTTCTAAAGCAGCTAGATATATTTCTGCCATAGGGGCCTTGATATCTAAATTAAATGTTAATAAAAAACCTTTACAAAAGCAATTCTCTAATCTCTTCTGTTAGAATTATAGTTTTGAAATATTCTTTGTATCACAAGTTATTAATGTCACTACTCGAATTTAATATTGATTAATTTGAACTGACCAAAGATACGACATGAGTCACATCAGATTGTTTACAAAAAATAATAGTTTTCGCAGATAAAATAATGTATACGAGTTTGCAATTGGCGAATGTGGCGTGAATCAATATATTTTAAAAGTAAAATATATCTTATTTTAGCTAATTGAATAATAGCATTTCGGGGTTACGACAGAGGGCAACTAACTCAATAACATAAGTTTTCAGACGATACTGATTGGTTAGGAATAATATGACTTCGTACTTTGTCTAGAAAATCATTCTTTGATTTTAGATTTGTTTTGTTGGTATGGATGCATGTATGTTCGGGTCAAATGTTGCAATTAATTTTAAAGCAGTTACCCTCAGTCGATCGAGATGAAATTGTGCATACACATTTCGTTCGGGTGACAATATAATACATAGTTTAGATAAACTATGCTGAAGGACGACAGTCTTAGTCCAATAGGATGGACGATCTAAAATGGCAATAGAATAGCATTGACTCAATTCTTGATAACGTTCTGCTGCATTCCCGGTGCTCCATCGAAAACTATACATACGTATGTACGTACACATATATCAAGGCATTAATCAAGACATTATAGCTACATGATATTAACCCACAATGACCTAAATTGTGAGTGAGCTGACTGTAGCCGACAGACGTGGACAAATGTTTCATTAACATGTCGTCAAATGGAGCCTGTAATTTTGCGGAACAGTAGTATATTTCAATGATACTTCTGAATAATAACGTTGTCACAATAAAATAGCCATCACTAACTGAAGCAACTAAATAAAAACCTAAAATATTACACATTTTTTCAACGTTTTACATAAATGTTTGTATCTTCAGAAAATATTTTGTAAGGTATTTGTGAGACGCATTTATTTTCGTATATGTCACTTTTTAGAAATGAGAGATAAATGAAATATGTTACAGGTATGTCTGTCCATAATGCATGATGAAAAAAACTAATTTTAATTCCGACTTATTGTATAAGTGCAATACAATGGCTAAGGAAAGGTAGGTACTGGTTAAATAGTTCGTAATACTGAAATTTGACGACATTTATGTTCCATCGACACGAAGAAGAAGAAGAAGAATACTGAAATCATCATCATCAGCCCATATCAGCTCAGTAATACTCAAATCTTTTTTATAATACGTAATTATATTACTACGCTGAAATATATGTTTAAATTCAAAATCCGTAAAATACAAAGCATTGCGTGAAGTATTTAATTACAATTTTATGCTGCATACGTATTTATGTAAAAAAACTCATAAAGAAACTTAGTAGTATATTGTGACTTCAAAACAACTCCGCGAGCGAGTTCCAGTTGCCAAAAAGTGTTGACACTGCATTAAGGTATAGACACAGTACATACAAAAAATAACGAGGCCTAAATATTGTAGGTATGAGTACTTATTTGTTTACGCGAGCCTTCCTGTGTGGGCGAGTCCTCTGTCGAGTGTATTATTAGAAAAGTTTTTACCTTTCCACGCTCTCTTGGTTTTGATCTTCGTAAACGAGACAGAATGAGATGGGAATTGACTTGCATTTCACTTTATGTTTGTTGACGGGCGTAGTGTTGTTAGACAGAGGGTGGTATCAAATTATGAAGACAGACCTTTCTACGGTAGTAGATGTAGCGGATCAGTAAACGGAAATTTTAAGGCACACTGAGCAATTGTACCCTATTTTTGTGTCAAAAAGAGGCTGCCTGAATGCATAGTAACGAAAAGAGTCTTTAGTGCAAATAAATATCTGTATGGTTCTCTATATTTAAGAAGAAACTAAACGCTATGAACAAACTCCCTACAAACAGGGTGGCAAACATGTAGAGTTAAAGTCAATTATACAACTAATTTGAGTTATCCGGTCGTTCAGAACTCTTTAACAATTAGGAATTTCTTCACTTCATACCAATAAAATGTGCGTTCCATTTTGTTAAAGTTCCAGTTTCTGTTTTCATGTCAGCATGAAAAATGTAGATGTATGTATACTAGAAATCAAATTACCTAATATTGTTACCCGAATACTATACAGAACGATACTATAGGATATATTTACTATGAAATACAGCTCAATGTAAGCTGTGTGTCAGGTAACAAGCATTCTCCATTCCCACTGGCAGTTATTGACTGACCACAGCTATGCGAACGCTCGCCGCCTCTTGACTGAAATAACTGATGTATTCATTATAGTATGCCGATCCGTATGTTCAAACACGAACACATAATAATTTATTTCGCCGTAGGTAACAAAGGTAAATTGGTGTGATAGCATAAAAAGAAAAATATATTTGCGAAGTCAACTCAAACAGCAATTAAATGTTGGCAACATTACAACAAATATATATCATTATTATTACGCGACTTGAATGACAAAATAATTACATTCGATACTTATATAACATTTAGCAGAACGCGTAAAAAAGAAAATACTTATAAAGTGATAAAACGAAAATCATCTGCATGTCACGCGTGCAACATTCGACAGAGGGAAATGAGATTCGAAATAAACTTTTTCGGGATCGAACAACAAAACTTTGACATATGTCACGGAATTGAATACACGTGGCTTGGCTAGGATTTATATGTTTATAATTATTTAAATAAATATAAGTTAACTATTTTGCGAGAATGCCGTGATCTTACGAAGTTTTTGTTAAAAAAGAACTTGATTAAAAGTATTTATGATTTTTAACCAAAACAGAAAGGTATTTATAGTAAAAACAAATGTAACTCAAATATTTACTATCTGTAAACTTTGGGCGTATGAAGGTATACCTTTGCCTAATCCTCCAGGGTTTATATGCGTAGGTGTAGGAGTAATGTAACACAAACTTCTAATAGACAAGTCTGTTTGCACCTACAACTAAAAATGTAATTCATGCAACGCTAAAAAAAACTCTTGCCAAACGTAAGTTGTAAATTTATGCAGCATTAAGACGAAATAAACTCTTTGCTTCGCACTAATTTGCTTCAAACTTCGCAAACCCTTAATTTGAATGAAAGTAAAACTGAACATAATTATTCAGATCTGGCAATTTAGGAATGATTAAAGGAGTAGCAAAATGGTTGATGCTTTTAATCTTGTCAATTATCCGGAAAATTGGCAACGCCGTGCCGGTTACGTTCGGTTTTACGGAGGTTTTAAAGCGGGACCAGACATTGGGGGCAGACTAATTGCGGGTTACTAGCCAATTAACAAAAACTTTGTAGTTACCTTTGGGAACTGAGCTTACACGGCTAATATTCACAGACACTTATGAAATATTTAAGATATCTCCATAAATTACATTGTTAGGTAAAAAATAACAATGGATAAGAATTATGAAATCGGAGACTAAAATCTCTTTTATTTTATGTTCGCTCTTTTAATTTCCAATCGCATTCGCTACTCGAAAGCGGTGTAAATTGACTTCTAGTGAACACGTATTGAATAAGTATATTTTCTTGTTAGCACACAAGGTTGGTAAAGGTATGTTAAATTCTTGTGAATGTTTTGTCTGTGACCTTTGAGACGAAGCATTACTAGAGTTTTTTATTTTAAAATAAACTAATAAAACCAAATCATCCATTATATGGCCATTATAATGAAAATAGGTTCGTATAAGCGAGTCGAGCGAGAGAGTGATGTGATGAATTCACAAACAAGCAACATTTTTCTCGGTTGAGAACTCAACAAAATACCTACTTATCTATCCTGAAAACACCAGGTTCTCAAAAACGTGTATCTCAAGAAGTACATCTCTAAACAAACTTAAAGTTCATCAACCTTCTACGTGGAATAGAGTTCTTTGCCTTCTTAACATTCTTTATGTTCACACACAAGCCAATCTGGCGTCGAATAGTTATAAAACTACAAGATTCACGAGTCTCTTCGTGGCTTTACACGAGACGAGGTTATCTATTTTATAAACATGTCATACATACAATGCATACATAATACATAGGTATATAAAATGTAAACCTCGTCTTTATATGTTCGAAAAAGTATCTTACAAAATATTAAAACATTATGTAGCAGACGATAAGAATTCAATAACCAAATTCACAGTTATACCTAGCTGTGAATTTGAAATTGAAGGGGTTTTAAAGTGAAATGCTACACTTTACACTTATCATAGCATATTATGATCTTACGGCCGCTATAATGCTTACATGTACAATTATTGCAAACTTTTGAACTGACAAATCTGAGCTGCAGTAGTTTATTTTATTCTAGTTGCAGAAGTTCTCAAACATTTGTGTGTTTGAGATCTTCTGCAAGAAGATTTTCTTTGGAACACGAATTTTATCGATTGTCTAATACTAAAGTATACTGAAGTATCGATACAATTCGAATTCCAATTATAGTGATCGTATGGTGCATAGTGAGCAATCAGCCCGCTATCATTGCTGACATGGCGATTACTTAGCGCAAATTGTTATTACATAAAAGTCATGATCACGGAGCACCCTGAAGCAGTTTTGAACTTAATTACTATAACACAAGGACATCATTCAACGTCCAGCCAGTCTAATCTCATATCTATCTACTTTATCGGAACTTTAAGCGGTATCAAAGGGCAGATTAATGACCCCACTGAAGGACCTGCTTTCTTCAGCTTATGATAGTGATCTCTCCGGGTACTTAGAAGTAATTACAGGCTTCTCTTCTGAACATTGTCAAGTTCATAATGATCTATGATAAAATGCCCTAGACATCGCGCGAAGCACAAGAAATTTTATTGAAAAAAATGCTGATTGCTTCTTTGTTTTGCGTCCAAATTTATGAATAAAATTGGCGATATTTTGAATTAATTTCTTTTACTGTCTTTTGTATATTATTCTAAGATATGTTTAACGCATCTTGTTTATAATTAGGTATTTCCATTTGTCATTTATGTTTATTTTTTATGGTGTCTCTAATCTGAAACTTTAATACGTAATAATAATAGACAAATATAAAATAAATATTAATAAGTAGGTGGTTATTTGAAAACGGTTTAAGGATGACGGTAAACAACAGTGATCTACTAAAATAACTTTTCCGTGTCCATAGGAAACACCTGACATGTTGACACACGGCGCCCTGAATATGTCAAAGCACGAGCCAAGCTTCAATTGTTTTGACTTATTTCTGGCACTATTTACAATTAGTTTTTTTATCATAACAATAATAATAAGTAAAATTGTAAGAAGCGTTAGTTTATCGAGACGAATTGTAAACTGTGGATTTTTTGTATATATTTTTTGTAGAATAGAATATAGAATTTAACATATTAATATTTAGCTACTTTACTATTTTTCAAGTATAGTGTTTTTTATATCACAAGGTTGGCAAACAAGCTTATGGCCCGCTATTTGCAACACTAGAAATTTCTTTCTAATTTCTTCTTATCCAAAAAATTAACTATACCTGAACAGGCTTGGGGCGGCAATGGGAAGATGAGGGTGGTGGAAGACTTGCGCCTTGCGACGGCGCAACCCAGAGACTGGGGCTTGAAGCTGCGCAACTGCTGCATGAAGTCACTGCACTCCATCAGCGCCACGTCTGCGAAGTGCAGGTCGCACAGGATCTGGTTCTTGAAGCGGCGAGCTCGTTTCTGTATCAAACACAACTTATGATAATTCTATCCTTCTAACGCTTTTAACCGGCAGAATCGGGTCCATTTTAATTTCAAAATAAGAACATTTTTGTGTCCCTTATTGGCTTTTTGCTATAAAATAGGTACTGAGAAGTAGGAGCGATGAGTTTCGGGTAGTGGTGGAGTGGCTTGTCCTCTGTTACATGGGACCTAAAAATGTACAATTATTGATATACATCAGTTTACATCTGTGTAACCAGGCAAATGTTATATTGTTTCCACAAAAATATGCTTTACTAGGTTTTGATTAAAACTATTTTTTTATTCGTATCGGCTGGCGGTTTTAGTAATTATGGATGGAATGACTAAGAGTACCTATAACCATATACTTCATGATACTTATTGTCTACACCTATTTCAAAAAGGCGGGAGAATATACAGACAGAGAGACTTTATAATAAAAATATTTTCTAAAAACTAGTCAAGTCACTACAATATCACCCAAAGAAAATGAAATTGTGTTTGTTATCACAAGACAGAGGAGTTGAGACGCGTAGAAGCGCACCATCGAAATATTGCGCGCTTGAACGCATCCGTATTCAATGTAATCTTAATCCATGTGAGAAGAAACCACCCATTGCTTCATAACATATTTACCAGTAATTACAACTTGGATTGAGCCTACTGTATTTATTGTTTGTGGCCTTAGGAGGTTGGTGGGCCATCTGTGAAACCTATGCCAAACTTCATGGATTGCTATACAATTGTAAGAGTGAGCTCATGGTCTTTGGTGCCGGCGGCGGACGACTTCCAGAAACTATACCACCAGTCATGTTGAAGGGAACTCCGCTCACACGGGTATACAAGATCAAATATCTTGGACACGTCTTGAACGCAGGCATGAAAGACGATGAGGATATTGAGCGTGAGCGAAGGGCGCTGTCGGTTAGGACAAATATGATAGCTCGCAGATTTGCACGTTGCTCACCAGGTGTTAAAAAAACCGTTTTCGTGCGTACTGCACTTCGTTTTACACGTGCAGTCTGTGGGCCGATTATACGCAGAAATCGTACAGTGCCCTTCGCATACAATATAATAATGCGTTCAGGATATTGATGGGGTTGCCCCGTTTTTGTAGTGCATCAGGGATGTTTGCGGAAGCTCGAGTTGATTGTTTTTATACAACTATGAGAAAACGATGCGCTTCCCTGGTGCGCCGCGTACGGGCCAGCCCCAACCTTATCCTGAGCTGTGTGGCCAGCAGACTCAATTGTCTGTACGTGAGTCGCTGCTGCAAGCTGTCCACCTCAGTGTTAAGAGAGTGGCAGTGATCGTGTTTGTACATAAGAATTATTGTTACTAAATGAGTCAAGTTACTTTAAATAAATAAATAATAATTATTATTAACACGGTAATCCATCCGAGAGACGTTTCAATGGCTTTAAATAATAACAGTTCCATTGAATTACGAAATACGAATATTTTATTTTGTATTAAATTTTTATTTGTATCTGTTTTTGAATAATGCCAATTTATTCATAATAGACATGGATTGCGTAGAGAAGGAAAAATATGGGTATGTAAATTTTATATGCATGTAATAAGCCTACATAAAGAGTAAACTTTTTTTGATGATTCTCGTTATTAGGTCATGATATAAGCATTATTAAATAACAATAGAACTTCGAAATAATACTTTTTTATATATAATTTAATCAGTATATTAATATAATTTAATCACGACGTTTTGGATTGGTAACCTTTATTGGTACGTTACAAAAGATCCGACTTTTATTTTAACGTCGAATATTTGAGTAAGTGTAAGAAAAAATTAAATAGGTTGACAAACAGAAAAAGAAAACGTACTGATCTGTTTTGTCTTTACTTTTTTATATAGGTACACGTCTAATTACGATGATATAAAGAAACCGAAATCTTCGTGGATTGATATAAATCTAAGTTTAAGAAAAAAAGTTGTTCTTTACTTCGACAAAAGAAGAAACATTCTTTAGTTAAGAAGTACTAGTGTAAATCACTCTAAACTGGCATAGTATGATGTCGAAACAACTTTACTGGTTAACAGGAATATCCCTGATTGTTTTTTCATTGTCTGTTTGTGCTCATTCTAATGATTACACAATATTTTCCCTCGGTGTTATTTCAACAAAGGTCCTTTCTCATTAATTTTACTCGTCGGCTTTCCCGATGTTAGGTCTAGTAATCCTTATTTGATTTTGCTATAAGAACAAAGACTTTTTACATTAAATTGTTTATTAAGTTCGTAGCTGGCGATGATAATAATTCTTATTGACTTTGTTATGATAATATCAATCAAAGTATAAATACTAAATATTATAATTTTCCTTTACTCATATCTGAAGTGGTTTTTTTACATACACATTCTTACGCCGTGTTACCATAGAGAAGACAGTCATAGAAATTGCAGATCGCTGCGTGCTACGATCTCTACGTAGCATCTTAACTTCGTTCACATTTATACATGTAAGTCTTATTAAAGTACTACGCGCCTGACTTTTTGTCCTTTTAGGGCCATCCCTTTCGCTTGTCACGTATGTTACAATTTTGGATTCAAATTATAAAATTTAAGTAGATTACTGTCTGTCTCTAAAAGATAATTATTATCTAAACAATTATCTACTCCCATCGTAATCGATGCAAGGAGTGATAAAGATTTCTACTTCAAGCGAGACTAGCTTGCTATAAGGGTTGCAATACATAATAAAAATAGTAAAGTCAAGAAAACGGTTTGAAGGATATGTAATGTCTATAACTAGTAGGTAGTCTGACCTCTAACTTGCAAAACTGTTTTATGCTCTGTCCAGCTAAAATGTTCTAATAAAGAATAATATGCAATAAACACCATCTTGATAGTAATTCCTCCTTTGAAATTTGTTGACAAGCGTAATAAATAACTTAATTACACAAAGCACGCACTGTTCAAACAAAGCTTTACTTATTAAGGGCTTGATCGGTAAATCTGCCGGTTATCGGGATCAAAGATAGTGCCCAAAAATAATTAACTGACGGCATAAAGGGATCGGAATATCAGCAATGATTACCTATTGTGTTAAATAAATGTTGTAATCCATAAATAGTTTTACAAATTTGTTAATCCACTGCTTTAGAGGCGGATTTTGGGTCAACAGTATTTTCAGTTTTCCCAACATTTCAGTATTGTATCAAGTAACAACACGTCTATAGTTTTCAATAAGCCTATGTTTATGGAATATTTATTACCTACTTAAAACTGTAACTGAGTTATTACTAAAATTGTTGATTCTACATAACGAATATTTTCCTAATAAGTACTAACTACAGTTCCAATCAAAAGAAAATCATGATTGTTGCAAAGAATGATTCATTATTTAAATGATTGTTTCAACAAGTTCGTAATGTAATATTTCAATATTTCATATCATCATCATCAACCCATTATTGTCCCACTGCTGGGCACGGGTCTCCTCTCATTTGAGAGGGATTAGGCTATAGACCAACACGCTAGCCTACTAGGTTGGTAGACATTACATGCCATCGAGAAAATCTCTCAAGCATGCAGGTTTCCTCACGATGTTTTCCTTCAACCTTTGAGCATGTGATAAATACGCACATAACTTCCGAAAAGTCAGTGGTGCGTGCTGGGTTTGAACTCGAGACCTCAGACATGTGTGCTACTACTAAACCTTTACTGAATTTAAAAGAGAATGTCTGCTATTTTAGGAAAATTTAAAAATAAGTCATTGATACAATATATGTAGTTATCGTATATTTCATTTTCACTCTAATATTCTCGATAACTCGGTCACAATTTTAATTCGATTAGTTTCAATTCACTCGGCAAGATTACCCCTACTGGAATTAATCAAACTTGGCCATTAGCTTGAGAAGTACCGAATACTGGCTGAAGAGCTGCGAATATAAAGCCCAGTTAATGATGATTAAAAAACTAATTTTTATACCAAACACATCTCAAGTTCATTGCTATTTATGACATAAGGAACGCCCAATGCTGTAAATAAGTAAGCTTGATTTATGTTTATAAAGTATGTAACAAAAATGCTCGTTTTTATTTTATCAAGGTTTAAAAAAAATTGGAAATTTTTTCAAGGATCTACAATCTTGTAGTTTGTCCTGGACCATGGACCACAAATTGGTATTTGTTTCCATACTGTTGTTTATTTCAAAGTGATTGGGTTTGATTTACGAGCTGGTACATGTATAGTACTTTTACTTAAATACTATGCCCAATGTTATGCATGTCTGTAATAGACGTAAATGCCAGTCTATACACTTTTTTGTAATTCATAAATTTTTGTGTTGATGTTTTTGATGGGCCTTAAATTAATAAATACATAAATAATTGTCCATAGCAGACAGATATCCTATTTATTATATATTTAAAATTATACTAATAAATACGGGTTTTTTAACCTACTTTTGCCGCATCACAAATTATTTGGAGTGAGAGTTGAGCTAGTAATTATTACGTATGTTTATTGCTTTTTATAGAACTACAGAAATTTGTTCAACATATATATATCCGCGAATAACCCGACAAAAAGTAAAATGATCTTAAACCTAATTTTGAACATACGCCGTTGAATACGAACAAAAATAAACTAAATATTGTCGTGTCTTTTTTGTTCACAGACAGCGGGAATTTTATGCAGTCTTTTGAACCCAGGCAGGGTTCAAAAGACTGCATAAAATTCCCCACCTCAAATTATTTTTCTACCGTATCTTTGTGATCATGGAGTTTACTTTATCGTACATTTTCTTATGCATTTCGTTAAAGACTTGTCAGGAAATCATATCGAATTTGTTTTTGAGAAACTGATTCACACAAGATACGTATTTTATTTATCAACTACTTCATATTTGTTTTATTTTCACGAAACATATTTTTAACGCATTCAAGTCAATTATTTCTGAACTGTCACTTACATTTTGTCTACAATTATTATTCCATTCCCTTAATACCATCACAAAATCAACGAATATAGCCGTATAAATTGAGAACCCCAAACAAAGCAAAAATTTAATTAAAACCGGAGCTTTACTTGGGGTGAGTTCAAAGTTTTGATGGATTTATTTGATACCTGCCAAGGCTCTGTAAGCGGTCTCGATCACAAATGTCCAATACCGTTTACTTGGACCTCTAACGCTGAAATGCTCACAATTTCTCTCGCCACACTCGCCAGGGAGCCATTTTTGATTTCGATCAACGAACGAGGAATGAGTATTCTAAAGAATACGATAGAGGTTTCTTGGTAAAACAGTCTCTGAGAATCCATATTATCTACAATTTATACAATATCTATACTAATATTATAAACTAGCCGCTATACCCACATAGAAAAAAACATGCGGGGCAGTCTTTGGGGACTGCCGGTACGAGTGAAAACACACGGAAGTATATCTATGTACATACATACACAGTATACATATAGCTCATGGGAAGCGTGCGGTGACGACGACGCGGGTTTCACGCATTATTAAGTACACATATATACACAGTATACTTATGGCTCATAGAAAGCATTCGGTGACAATAACTTGTTTAATGATTTTTGTTAAAGTGTATTCTATAATTTCAGATATATCTGAAATTATTGAATACACTTTTTTCAGGAGTGTTGACCTTTTTTATATATAAATATTGAAAAAAAAAACGCAATATTAAATTCGATATTATCGATAGGTGTCACTTATTATATTCAATCTTTTTCTATTCTTTGAAAACCAAAACAAATAAATTTGAATAAGACAAAAAAAAACACTTGAATTAAGATTGTATAATGCAATGTAATAACGCAATCTATGAGCCGTTTGCTAGTTGATTAATACTGTATACATCGTAATGAGAAAAAGTACTCTCAAATTTAGATCAATGAAAAATACTTCAACGTTATTAATTTATTTGTATAAATATGCCTGCAAAAATACGTAGCTAATATAGGCTTCAGAGACACTTTGCTGGCAAATTCACAGAATATGTTACAGGCCGTTTGTATACTTACTGGCGTGGAAACCTGCCTGTTTATTCCAATACAACATATTATGGAGGTTCGAAATAAAAAAACGATCGTAAAGGTTTTGCGTTTAGTAATTTTTTATACTACGGACTGTGGAGGACGAATCCAATATGAATTACTTCGAAGTAAATTGACGCATAATAATTATAGGTATTGTTTAGTTTTGCTTGAATACGTTTGACTAGTCTTGCCTGATGGAATGTACAAATAGAGCTTAAGATGGAGAGCTTAAAATAACTTAAATACCATTATAAGTTCTGGATCACATGACATACCATGTAAGGGTGTTTGACGCTGGTTTTACGTGTAAGAGTGACCGGCAGGTCGCAAGCACGCAGCATTTTGTTGACTATTACAACGGCGCGGGCGTGCCGAAAGAAAGTTTTGTGTTGTTAGCCGTCTTTTCACGGGCAAAAGTTTGTATGATATTTCGGAAAACAGTTAAAAAAAATCTTAGGATAGTTTAATTCCTTTAGAATTAAAACCATATCCTTCGCGCTGTAAGATATAAAATAAAATGTACATACATAGCATAATATTCTATCAGGCCCATCGTCCCCGAAAGGTTAGGCATGTAATAGGGGGCTAGCCTATTGCCATTAACCGGGCACGAATCCTTACTCCGACCTGCTACTAAGAATTTCATAGAAAAACCCAATAACACTGCTCGACCTGGGAATTGAATCCAAGACTTCTTGCTTGGCAGTCGCACTGTACGATCACTAGACCAACGAGGCAGTTAAAAATAAATTGTCGGGAACTAAACTCGGGTATTATACTCTTACTACCATACTTTATTAAACTATGGAAAATATATGTACATTGAAGTATTTTTCCGATGCTAGCAGCCCTTGCTAAATATTTTACCAAGGAATACCTAATTGGTTCCTACACGTGTATAATTATCCTTTTTGCAGATACACTGGACTCTATTAATATACAATAAAACACCGATCAATTAGGTATATTTGAATTTATTTGTTAAGTCTAGAAATGTCCTCACTGTTGTAAGATGAAAAGGTATATTTCTCACGGCTGTAAAATTATTTAAATAAGCGATGTATTTTTAAACCCTTCTTCAGGGATTCGCATCAAAAAACAATAGAGCCTTGTAGAGGGAATAACTACACTCTAATTGTTTTTATCAGTTTACTTTGATCCAACGTAGAAAAAATAAAGTCGTTTACTTTTTAATTCGTTCACTCATTTCGAAATGTTCAACATTTACTTTAACATTCTTTCAAAGAATAGAAAACACCGATTCGATGGAACAATAGACCCACAATGGTCTTCCTAATTAGCCAAAACTCATTCATTCATCGTTGAATAGGCGTGAATGACAAAAGGAAAAGCGTTCAGTGAAAAATCGCTTGTTTGAGTATTTTGTCACATTGGACGCATTGCCTTAATATTGTGACGGAAAACGAATAAAGTTAAGTTTTATTTGAAATGTACCGTGGGCCTTTGTATGGCACATATGCAAACAAAATAAACCTCTGTCACAGATTTATTAGGTTGACTATTCGGCCTTTATGTTTGGGAATTCCGTGCGGATCCTTTGTGTACGAATAGTCTGTGAGTTTCATTCAGCTCATGAGCTTGTGTAAAAATATACTGGTTTGTTCATGGTCCTTAATAATATGTGTGTCTACATAATTAAACGCGTAGTTATAATTATTAGTTACAATTTAGGTCATTTGAATTTTCAATTGTTCATAGTGGGTTGGCAGATGCTTGTCAATGCGAAATTTGTAATATTTAACAACAATAATTAACTCTCTGTTTTGTTACTATTCTACAATTAATTTTTAATTTTCATATTATTTAAAAGAGTATCGGCTTTTCTCCATAAGACCTACCTTATGGAACCGTGCAACTAGTTTACACAATCAAAATATGGTAAAATAGGTACCTGTATTATTGGTCTAATAGAAATACATAGAACATTTGACTTTTACAATTATCTGTAGTATGTTAGACAATATAAGGTAGTTGTTAAAAACATTATACAATATAATTTTTTTATTGTATACGGAAAGACGATCTATATGACTGAATCGGCTTTAATTTCAGTATTTCTTAAATTTTTTTTTAATTTTTTTTTAAGAAAGAAAAATTCAACCTCAGGCGGGACTCGAACCCGCGTCTTCTGGATCGGTACTCCAGACGCTCTGCCAACTGAGCCACCGAGGTATCCGCCTGATGTGTTGAATTTTTCTTTCTTTATGTTACTTATGTCTTTACGGCGACATAGCAACATCGATTGGACAATTCTGCCCAACCCAGAATTCTCCCTTTACAGCGAGTAGATTCCGGATGATATTGCATTACCTTTATACAATCTTTTTGTATTTTTTAGCTTATTTCAAGCTAAGATTTTTGAATTTTTTATTAAGAAAGAAAAATTCAACCTCAGGCGGGACTCGAACCCGCGTCTTCTGGATCGGTACTCCAGACGCTCTGCCAACTGAGCCACCGAGGTATCCGCCTGATGTGTTGAATTTTTCTTTCTTTATGTTACTTATGTCTTTACGGCGACATAGCAACATCGATTGGACAATTCTGCCCAACCCAGAATTCTCCCTTTACAGCGAGTAGATTCCGGATGATATTGCATTACCTTTATACAATCTTTTTGTATTTTTTAGCTTATTTCAAGCTAAGATTTTTAAATTTTTTATTAAGAAAGAAAAATTCAACCTCAGGCGGGACTCGAACCCGCGTCTTCTGGATCGGTACTCCAGACGCTCTGCCAACTGAGCCACCGAGGTATCCGCCTGATGTGTTGAATTTTTCTTTCTTTATTTCTTTTCAGTATTTCTTTATCAAATAAATGTCGCAATATTTTCCAAAATCGGGATATTAAGTAGGAAATCTATTCACTGAGTCAATGGTAACAGTTTTATATAAAAACTATATTTTTTTGAACGTAACAATATTTTCTTATAATTTAATAAGTAATCTTTTTTGTATTAAAAAATCTTAGCTTGAAAAATGCCAAAAAAATACAAAAAAGATTGTATAAAGGTAATGCAATATCATCCGGAATCTACTCGCTGTAAAGGGAGTATTCTGGGTTGGACAGAATTGTCCAATCGATGTTGCTATGTCGCAGTAAGACACAAGTAACATAAAGAAGGCAAAATTAAACACATCAGGCGGATACCTCGGTGGCTCAGTTGGCAGAGCGTCTGGAGTACTTATCCAGAAGACGCGGGTTCGAGCCCCGCCTGAGGTTGAATTTTTCTATATATAATTTTCATAAAATCTTAGCGACCCAGTCCTACATTATTATCGTCACACACTGAGATTTCAGCATTCGTTTCGTCATTCTCCATGTGATAGATTCGCCCTTGTGCGGTAATAACTCACCGTCGGGCTTCCCTCGTAATTCGCCTTTGATTAATTTCGATCAAAGCCTCTTGTCCTTGCTGTATAAGTGGTTGGCTTTATTTCCAACACTATAACAAGGTTGTTACTATATTTCTCATTAAAATAAATAACAAATATACGCGGAATTTTTCAAATATAAAATAATTTGCTTGATTCGGAGACTTATTCTCCGAATCAAGCAAATTATTTTGTGTCTGTTGTCAATGATGTCTAGGTACTGTTTGAAGAGACTATTTTTGTTCACCTCTGAAATCTATTGTCCAATCCAATTTTTTTCTATCTAATTGGATAAAGGCTAGCTTGTACCTTATTTAAAACCTAGAAGTATTATAGTTACAATGTAGCCCTACCGAGAGTTTAGCAAATGATACACGCTTCTTCTTCTTCAATTAAATCCAAAATTCATATACAAATTACTGAAGCTTCATCAACGATTTTTATCTCATACACTTACAGGCCTTTCACGTTATGTACTACAAAA
This sequence comes from Craniophora ligustri, assembly GCA_905163465.1. Lineage (NCBI taxonomy): Eukaryota > Metazoa > Arthropoda > Insecta > Lepidoptera > Noctuidae > Craniophora > Craniophora ligustri. The sequence goes on from LR990968.1 coordinate 8,868,043, forward strand.
ACGATATAACATAATTGTAACCCATCCTTTATGTGTCATTCACGAACATTAATTTGCTATTAGCCGACAATCACAACATTAGATGGAGCAACTAAACAAAAAACCTCTCGAGGTTGGAAGGCGTCCAAAATCCAGTTAGTCTCAATAATTATTTCATAAGGGTTGTGGTCTAGCTCTACTCAATGTTTCAGTACAAAAGAGTAGCAGTTTGTTTGATTGACAGCTCGATAATGTAGGGCACATTCGCCACAATCCCGCCACTGAGTAAAGTATGCGCGTCCGGCGGCGGCGACCGTGGACGGGAATCGTAAAATGATTGATGACTAGTATTTGTGGGAGCAGGTAAATACGCTAGTTTACCTTCAAGAATATAAATATAACAATATAAAGGAGTAATTTGACTGGAATGTAATAATAATGGGTTTGGTTGTTAGGTATGTAGTGTGTACCTACGTAATTCGTTCTATATACGAATCCCTAGTACATACAATAAACGGCGTTTTTCATAGGTTTAGCGAAAAGTCTGTTGTATTATCTGTTGTATCTTAGTTTGTCTTCATGTCGGAATCGCTGCAGGATCTCCAAAGAATACTGAATGATCTAGATGACGCCTCCCGACGTATCAGTCTTGGGATGAACATAGATAGTACCAAGGTCATGTTCAACAGCCTAGTTTTCTCAAGATCGGTCGTTGTAAATGGTGTATCTCTCAAAGTTGTTCAGGAATACGTCTACCTCGGGCAAATAATGCAATTAGGTAGAAACAACTTTGAGAGAGAAGCCGATACGAGGATTCAGCTGGGGTGGGCAGCATTCGGTAAACTTCGTCAGGTCTTCTCGTCGCCCATACCATAATGCCTTAAGACAAACGTCTTTAATGCGTGCGGCCTACCAGTTATGACCGACGGAGCCGAAACGTGGACACTCACGGTGAGACTGGTCCACAAGTTTAAAATCGCTCAACCAGCTGTGAAGAGAGCTCGGAGTTTCACTGAGGGTAAAATCCGGAATGAAGTTAACCGTCACACAACTAAAGTTGCCGACATAGCTCAAAAGATTAGCAAGCTGAAGTGGAAATGGGTCGGTCACATCTCTCGGAGAACCGAAAACCATAGGAGCAAACGAGTTCTTGAGTGGAGACCGCGTCTCAGCAAACGTAGCGTAGGACGACAACCGGCGAGGTGGAGCGACGACACTTGACATCACCTGATGTTAAGTGATCACTGCCGCCCATAGATATTTGCAACACCAGAAGGCTTGCATATGCATTGCCAAACCCTGCAGAAACCGTTTAGGTTTCTTAAAATAGGGAATTACTAAACTGACAGCGATCGGAATGCCCATACTGTCAGGATAGTCACTCCCCGAACGAGCTCTGGTAACTCACTCGCAGAAATACAACTATTGTTGATTCACTGCGGTCGGCTGTTAGGCGGAGGTACTCCCCAGTCGGGCAGCTCAATTTGGGTGAGGAATCTCGCTATGCCCTACGTCTCAAAAAATGATTTTTAAAATAGCATATGTACAAGTACATACATATTATACATAGATATATCCATGATTCGATACAAATGTTTATGCTTATCATACAAACATTTGTCCCTACCAGGATTCGGACCTGGGACCCATGGCACAGAAGGCAGCGTTAAATACCCTTGGACTAAGTGGGTCGTCAAATATTTTTACTTTTAACTGTCATTACGGCGTAATATTGATTGTCAATCACAATATACAGACACGTAATTAGTCTAACAATAAAATCAATTCTAATCACAATTATTGAGCAATTTTACTTATTTCAATTAAGTATCACAAAGTTACTGTTCCCAGCTGTTGGGTCGTTGTTATTGGTAATAAATACAATTACTTAAACTGTTATCACTAATTTTGTTAGCGCAGTTTCAGTTTATTATTAAAGTAACTTTGGGATGCTTAACATGATTATTTTGATGGTGGACGATGGTGTATTCAAATCATTGTAAAAATTAGTAGTATTTTGAACTTTTGAACGCTAGAAAGGCTATCACTCTGGACATGACAGATTTTAGGTCTTGATTGCCCAGCAAGTATCTGAGTACATTTCCCAATGGCGCGAATCATTCAAAGAATTATTTCAATTTGAAAATTATACGAAATGGAGAAGAACATCAATGTGAAATACACAGGGTCCATTAGCCACTCCACTCCATTTTGCCAGACGAAACAGCGAGTTCACTACCATTCTAAAAAGTATATTTAAAAATTGGTAAATACATAATTATATAAGAACTTCCTCCCCTGACATTGGGAAGAAACACGGGTTTTAATATAACTGCCAAGCGTATTCCTTTCCCATTCTGATCAAGTCACATGGGTGGCGGTGACGTAGTGACTGTGTTCGGTCGTATGAAAGTGAAAGCTCAAGCTCCAAGCTCTGAGGGGTATTCGGATTACGTGCTACATTAAAGATTCAGTTTGTGCGTTCCACTAGGAAAGCACATTCATACATTATATTCGAGTCTCTTTTTATTTGAGGCGGATTATTTGATAGTCCACTACGCTAGTGCGGATTGGTAGACTTCATACGCCATCGATAAAATCACTCTGGCAAATAGGTTTCCTCACGATGTTTTTATTTCACCGTTTGAGCATGTGATAAATTACATGTAGCATCAAAGAGCTAGCAGTTGGGATAAAACTTAAGACTTTTGACTTCATAAAAACTCTACCAACAATAAAAATTACAATATTATAATGTTACACTAATTAAGTACTGACAGAGCCTTGCAACAGGCTTAAACTATCTAATATCGTTTGTCAGGTAAAATTACAATTTCATTAATTGTACACATCTTTGGTGACATTACAATTCGAATAGGCTATTAACACATTAGTGGAGCCGGTATCGGGCACATCCTAATATTGGGTACTGACCAATAAAGGTGGGTCCCGTTGTCATTAGGTCACCAAATACATTTGTTTTCGCGTTCCGTTCTAAAAGGGTTAATCGAATGAAGTAATACTTGTTCTAAATATAGCGACGCCATGAATTGAACCACAAACTATGTAGTAAAGAAATTGAAAAATCTATTTGATTTGTGGTAATGGTAATGCAGAAAGTTAGATATTGATCTGTAAGTACTTTATGGAATTTAATTTTAAAGGTATTGGGAATTGGTACATATATAGGAAAATAACTCTTCTAGATCTACAAACCCGCCTTAGGTCAGCGTACTTATATTCATGATTCCTTTCAATAAATATGCAAACTAAGTACCCAGAGTCATATGGTGAAAATATCATAAAGATATTTTTCTAAAAAAGCACCAATGTGCCGAAGGTTTTTTAAAGATATAATCGAGTAATATATAATTTAGACATTACCATGGTGGATTTAAAAAAAAGGTTAATTTTGATAAAATTATGTAAGATTTGTACTTGATCTTGTATGTATTGTATAATTATTGCGCCGTAAAAATAATTATTACCCAGAATGAAAAGAACAAATTAAGGTTGAATTAAAGAATTATAAAGTTAACTCTCGGTTATAATTTGACTTTACCTAAACTCAAATTCTAACCGAGAGTTAAAAGCTTAGTTGTGACCATTTTCAAATGTGTACCTAATTCCCATTTATGTAAAATCCTTTTGACTCCAGAATATACTTGCGTTTGTTAATTTATTCGAATTGCTGTTACAAACTTTATAATTCATTAATTCAACCTTAATTTGTTTCTTTCATTCAGAAAATGTATTGGCGATACACACATTAAAATATAAATAAAAATAAATTATATATTAATAAATATAAATTATATATTAATAAATTAAAATGGAAATATTTTTTTGTATACAAAAGTAACTTTTCAGTGTAATAATCCTCAACATTGTTCAGTTCAGTAGGTATTACAATTAAGTGTTTTTTCGAATATACGAAATAATATGTTTTAATGATATAACATTATTATGAGAATTTACGAAAAACTATTTACTTTTATGAATATCTGTCGTTTAATTTGTTCCCTAATTGATATTCATGAAATGGTAATGTTTTCATAAAGAAACTGTCATTTTGCACGGCGATGTTTATAGTACGTAAGTTATTAGGAACAAATATTTTATTTTGGAATCTATAACTGTATCGTTCAGCACTTTGTGATACTTCATTACAAGCGCAGCTACCGGTAGTTAAACTGTTGATTTTTTTTTCAATAAAAAAGCAGCTTTAAAACAAAAATTCTAAATACTTTTCGACTCTTCAACGTATGCAAAAAAAAAAAACATTAAAATGGATCGAGCCGTTTTTGAGGACTGACCTCAAACACCGTGACACAAAATATCCACTTTTATTTTCTTCTAGAAGATAAAAGTGGTCTACCGTCGAGTTTGCTGATTGTACAAAAGACGTGTTACTAACCTGATTGGGCCCGGTGAGGTTCAGCCCGCAGGAGTTGCAGCGGAGACATTCCTCGTGGTAGTGGTTGTTGTCGTATAGCGGCGAAGGTTCTGTAACATGGGTACGGAAATTAATTAATAATATTTTAATACCTATTAAATACTTACTAGTTCAAAGATATTTTGGCTTGTAAGTCAGTTGTTACCCAAAGTCATCGAACAGATTATAAAATATCTACTCACTGATAATATTATAATAAATGCTTACTAGTTTAAACATCTTCAGGCTAGTAAGTTAGTTGTTAACCAGTGTCATCGAAACTGATACTTAAACTTGATCTTTCTCATACGTTTACGCGGTATAGACTTAAACTTAAGAGTGGTTAACAATACAGTGTCTAAATGTGTATTAAGTTTAATGTGATTTTGTTTCAGAACTATGTAGATCCAAACATTTTAAGTATAACTGTGTTTACGGTCGATATTCCTTATTTACTTAGCTTCATTAGTGCTTGGAAAACACTCAGAAATTAATGATTTTTTTCGTCCATTCTATGGTGTTGTATAAGATCGTTAAATAACAAAATATTAAACTTTTGTGATAATTTTTGTTAGAGCAAGTCCACCTATGGTATCTTTCGATATTTGACAAAAACCGGATCGAAGTATATAACGGTAACAAGATATATTATGTAGGTATTTACATTTGAATACATAAAAAAAAACAATATCAAAACGTTATGTAGCGGTAAAGGGTTATGTACATTTCAATTTTGTAACTATGACAGAAATAGGCCACAATATTAAGGATACTTTATTTATTTTTTCGAAATAAACTATACTGCTTCGCTTGGTGCATAGCTTCAATTATACGAAGCACACCTTTAGTTATAAATTTAACTCTATAAGTACTGGTCGTATATTCATCTCTAAAGCGATACCCGAAGACTCTAAGTACAAAGTGAACGACGAACAAACACTCAACAAAATGTTTTTTTAAATTTTTTATTAAGAAAGAAAAATTCAACCTCAGGCGGGACTCGAACCCGCGTCTTCTGGATCGGTACTCCAGACGCTCTGCCAACTGAGCCACCGAGGTATCCGCCTGATGTGTTGAATTTTTCTTTCTTTATGTTACTTATGTCTTTACGGCGACATAGCAACATCGATTGGACAATTCTGCCCAACCCAGAATTCTCCCTTTACAGCGAGTAGATTCCGGATGATATTGCATTACCTTTATACAATCTTTTTGTATTTTTTAGCTTATTTCAAGCTAAAAAATAATCGTCTATCGTCGTAATAAATCGTCTGGAGTACCGATCCAGAAGACGCGGGTTCGAGTCCCGCCTGAGGTTGAATTTTTCTTTCTTAATAAAAAATTTAAAAAAAAATCTTAGCTTGAAATAAGCTAAAAAATACAAAAAGACTCAACTAAAGGTTATATAAACCTTTCAAAGGAAAATTTTACTCTTGGATCTTGACGAGTGTCGGACTAAAACCAATAGCTGCATTGATTCAACTTATTATATATTAAAATTATTTTTTTCCCTTGGAGCCATTTTAGGCAGTCCATAGAATTTTTATTACTCCATTATTGCAAGATAAAAGTTCGGGAGAGCAAATTGAAGATCCATTTATTTTCTTAAGAGTATGTTAGTATAACTTATATTCGAACGATTCGTTTTATTAGAACAATGAATCGTAGGCAAGTAACGCAGTATAGTTTTAATACGTAAATAATTTAAACAAATGCTTACCTACTGAAATTGCTTATTAATCCGCTATTATTATCGTATTTACTGTCCATCTGCATACACGGATCCCTACAATATTTTTTTGATGTTTTTTGAAGATTTCGGCCACGGTCTTTATCAATTGACTATATCTGATGTTACGTGGTAAATTATTGTAATTAAGTTTGAATTGTTATGCTATATGCAGGTCTACTCTCTCTTGAATTAGTGAAAAGGTTATTAAAATACAAGTTACGTCCAAGTCGCAGCAATATGTCAACAACTTAGTGCCTCTTAGTGGCTTTTAACAGATATATTAAAAAAAAAATTAATTAAAGTTTAGCGACTGGAGAAACTACATTAACTATATAATTTTGAGTATGGGACGATTTAAGTAGGTTCTTTTGAATCATCATTCATTTATACAATTCAGTTTTTACTGGCAGTTTTTTAACTTTCCGAAGTAGCCTTACTTGGAAAATTATTTGTTTAATGAGCGTACAATATAGCGCCGCACGAAGAAATTACAAAACCATTTGTTAAAAAGCGAAAAATTCTCGCCTGGCTTTGTGCCAAAGGGCATAGTGATGCGTCTTGGAAACTTGCCAAGAATTCAGACTTCACATTTTAAGACCAAGTTATTGACGACCCCTGTCGTAACATGTGACAACCACTTAGGTATTCTTGGCGGACTCCCGAGAGTTCCAAACTAAATGCATTATTGATCAACATTATTGATCAACGTTCTTATAGAAAATATACGTAAGTAACGTTCAGAAAACGAATAAAGTTGATAAAAAGGGTCTTCTCTTCTTAAAAAGGTTACCGAGACAGCAAACTGACAGTTCTTTATTGGAATGAATGAGATTTTTCTTTGCTTTTCGAAAACATTTTTCTGTGATAAAGTTTTGATTGATCATAGATTAAACTATTTGACACTTTAGTACCGAATAAGGTTTGAAGCTATAACGTTAGATAGTTAACTTCATTGTGTTTCTTTGAACAAATTTTGATAAATGGCTCTCGCCTGAGATAAAAGTTGTTAAAATTTGACAGTGTAATTTAGAATTAATATTGATTTAGAATTTCCAACAAATTATTGTTCTTCTGAGTGGTTCGATAAATGTTTTTATGAATTTAATGAACTTTCATTTGTCATGACTTCATTTGACTTGTCATTATAAGGACTTGAGATTGAAACAGTAATAAAATAAAATTGCTGCGATGTCTATATTGAATTATTAAATGTTCTCCATAGAAAACAGAGCGTAATTAATTTGATCATAGTAGACGCAATAAAGTGGGTAGTAAATAAAGTATTTTCATCTTTTTATAGGCGTGGAAGTATATAGCGGTGATAATATTGATGTTACGAGAGTCCTTAACAATGTTGTTTCAATATTCTATGCCTTTATCGTTTTCGTCAGTTAATGGATATCATTATTGAAATAAGGCAGGAGCCGTATATTGGCTATAGCAAAGATTTTATGTTAAGTGAGTTTTATCGTCTTGCTGTTTATGATTAGCTATGTAGTAGAATTACTGTAACCAGTATATAAACTTAGCTTTAAGTATGTGAGTACTTATTGTCACATTGACTTTAAAGTTTTTGGCTGGGTGGTGTATTTTTTCTTTCACGAATGTGCAAAAAAGCTGTTGAGCGGTTGAGTAGTGAAAATAGACTTAACATTAATACTAATCGTAATGATCGTTGTCAGGTACTCCGAAGCTCTGGTACTCTTGGCTAAATCAGTGTCTTTTTAAATTCAGACCACGCACGTAGTTACTAACCGGTCTGAAACGGTTTTATCGACTATCACAAGATTTTGATTGTTACTATTCTATTGTTGAAGTTCTCTCAAAGTGAACTCCTTACAGAACCCTCAAAGGTATAAAATATTTCAACGGTAGTTACAATAAGTTTTGAGAAGGACGGAATTTATTTTATGTGTTTCATTGTCAGACGATAAGTTGTAGTTGCCAGTTAGTTTTAAAACTTAAAGTTGGCTTAAATACAGTCGTTCGTATCGCAATAGAAACGACGGGATGCATAATATATGATATCCAAAAAAATACCTGAGTCAAAATTGGTGTCCTAACTATCACATAAACTTGTGTCTTGGTATTAAAACCTAGACCAAAGTTTATCGCTGTGATACTATGGGACGATTGTGTCTATTAACTCTTTTAACACAAATAACGCATCACTTTGCGTCTACACTAAAGAATTTTTCCTGATGCGTATAGGTTTGTAGGTACCTTCTGTAGTAAACGCAATTATATTTTACTTTTAGCCAATTTAGAACACTTTATGAGTACCATCATATTTACGTAAATAGCATTTTCTTATATGTGGTTTATTGTCAGTATACCACTTATATTGATAATAATTATATTATTTAAGTCTTAAAGAGGACATAAATGTAAAAAAATGTTGCTATCTTTTAAAGATCCCTACTATACCTACTAATATTTTAAATGTGAAAGTGTGTCTGTCTGTCTGTTTATTACCTCTTCACACTACAACCCCTGAACCGATTTTCCGATTTTTTAACCGGTTTTCATTCCAGAAATCATCCTTTAAAAGGAGGAAAAAGGGGGTGGAAAGAATATTATTATTTTACGCAGAAGTCGCGGACAAAATCTAGTATTTAGTAAATGAAGAAACTAGTTTGAACAGTTTTACAGTTACAATTTACACATTGCTCGTGAATTTTTAAACGTGTTATTGAGACCGGAGCCCCTACGAACTATTGTATTAATACCGGAATTCGGTCGACAAGAGACCGTCATAATATCTGTGCCATCTCCATTTTCAAAGGCCTTTGTCGTATTTCAGTGGGGCGGACAATTATATCAAAGGATGTCTATCCTGAACTTGATTGCTAAAAGAAAGTGGAGATATGCGAGGCAGTCTTCACAGGCTATTTGAGACTATTCAATAGGATTTTTGGTAATTAAAGAAATATCTTTAATTATTAATAGTTTTGTGTAGGTACCTACTCCTTAAAAAGTAAAGTAGCGTTATTTATGTTTGCATATTGCAAAGTAATAGTGACTAAATAAAATTTTGGGGAAAAATATACATTATACCAGATTAAAAAATATACATATATTATATGATTAAAGGACTCCAACAACTCACCATATCGTTTCGGCTCAATGATGACACACGTGAATCAACTTCAAAAAGTTTGTTTTGGTCTTATAAAATATATTATGCAAACAGGAAAGTAATATCTTTATTGTTATGCTAACATTTATTTACGACACGACTACAATTTGGTGTTTTATTAATTAATATTACAGTACACTTATTTGCAGGTTATATTTAGTCTTTAGTAAACAATGTATTAAAACAAAGTCACAGGATATTTTATACTTATCACCTAGTCAAATTTCACACCACAATTACAAAATATACCAATATAAATATTTTTCTGGCTGTACAAACTGTGTAGATACGCGAAAAATATTTTTAACACAAACCAAGTTTTTATCACGTCTGTTACTGTATTTAATAGGAAAACAAGATTCGTTGTAACGTCTACGTTGAAAATAGCTTACGAAATTTTTATCGCGAATTTAGGCTGTCAATGTTATGTTATTTGAGGTTATTCATTGTGTACGGCACGTCACTTTCGTTCTAGTAAACATGGCAGCATTCGGCAACAGATGACAGGGCGCGGGCGGACGAGCCTGCGCCGATCGCGTTCATCTCATCTCGTGGTCCGCGCGATCGCGCTGCCAGTTCAAAGTGGCTACCCATAACCGCCTGGCCCCGTCGGTGGCGCCACTATACGGGCCCCACTCCCTCGGTAAAGAGGGATTTTCAGCCATCAACCCCCTCCCTCCCGTCGGTAAAGCAGTACGGCAAGACAGAGACAAGAGAACTGCGTGTGAATCGATTGGCTGATGAGAAGGGGCGGGGGCCGAGCACGTGGCATTAGCTGCTGTCAGTGAGTAGTGCTCGTATTAGCGATTGAGTTTGCTGTTGTAATGCGTTTTACTTTCTGCAAAAGCTTTTCAGCGCGGGCTAGGTGAAAGTTGAACGTCGCACGGCAATTTTAACTTATGAACTTCAACAAATTATTTTTAGGATAATATAAAGTACTAGTTTAATATGGAAATAGTATTAGATTGAATAGAAACTACGCTTAAAGTTTGTGTTACTTATTACTTATGTAAAAATAGGAGAATAATTTGAATTCCTGAGCTCAGAAATACTCAGAATGACTAACAACTTTTATAACAAATCTATGGCAATGCTTCCGAGAGGCTCTGCACATTAATGCATGTATTGTTTATTTTTGTACATATTTATTTATGTAAATGTTTTTATTTAACCAAATAAGTAACCCGAGGTGAGCTGGTAGAAAATGACTTTGTGGTATTTGATATATGAAAATATTAAAAAAAAAACAAAAACTTACCGGTTTGCGTACTGGAATCAAAAAATGTGCTTGTAGTTTCTACAGTCATGGTCCCAATGGTTCCATCTAGTATTTGCGTAGAGGAGTCTCGCCGGCCACGAGCTCGCATGCATGCGTCATCACTTTGCGAGCTCTGTCGTCGGAAGTTCCGACACCTAATCATTTCTTCAGTTGTCGACTGCCGTCGGAAACCACGCGCTATCAATATTTCTTCAGTAGTAGATTGCCTCCGAATCATTGTTCTCTCGGGTGGTCGAGCGCAAGGACTTGGATCGCGACTTGAGCAAGAACTCGACTCGGGGCTCCGGGCTCGGCCCATTCTGGCACATGACGCTTGTCTGCGCAATCGACTTCGTCGCCTTGCAGCTGATGGACTTAGATCGCCACCACCAGCTCGATCTGGGCTCAATTGAGAGCGCTCTCGCCTTGGTCTTACTGCAGAGTCTGGGCTCAAAGAGTCTCTTCGTGCCCTGCCCTCGTCATCAGGTCCCAACGAGGGGCCTGAATCTCTACGGCGAGTACCAGGAGGACCGACAGGATCATCAAAAGCAGTTGCTTGGCGTTGTAGTCTACCAAGTCTTCGTTCTGGGCTAGCAGCCGCCCGAGAGTCTCTTCGAGCTCGGCCGCATTGAGTAGTAGAATCCCGACGGCCACCTAAGTTGGGCGGAGAGCGGCCCCCCGGAGTTGCCTGGGTTGCTTGAGCTGATTGGGTAGTTTGGGTTATCTGAGCCGTTTGAGTAGCACTGCTGTTGGGTGGCGTAGGTGAAGTAGGTGAGGGTGTCACAGCAGATGTAATAATGGTCGGCATTGTCATTGGTTGACATTCTCCGTCAGATCGACTTGGTTCATGGATAGCGACTACAGTCACTGATGGCATATGTGTTGATGGTCCAGGATCAGAAGATGCATCTACGAATGATGGTGGTGCGGGAGTTGGTGGTGACGCCCGTCTTTTTCTGTGAGTCGCTACTATTCGTGGAGCTGCTGCGACATAATCTCGACGGTGGCGGTGACCATCTACTGAGTCTCTACGTTCCTTATTTTCGTCACCAGAGCCACGTCTCTTTATTCGTCTTTCTCTTGACGGTATAACGGTTATTGAATCTTTACGGTCCCAGTTTGGAAAATCAGCGCGAAAATCTTGAGGCACCGCTTTTGAGTCGCGACGCTTAGATGCCATGGATTTAATGCCTGAGTCAGCAGATGAATCGCGTCGGCGTCGCGGCGGCGGTTCGTGCCGCGCCCAGGGCAGTGAGCGGGCGAGGTCTGCCAGCGTCTCTCGTCGGGAGAGCGGAGCCCTTTGGCGCCGGGGTGCACTGCCCCCACCACCCCACTCTCGCAGGATATCGGTTAATTGAGCCAGAGACGAGCGACGACGACGGGGTCCACCTACGAATGAGAGGTTTTTAATGGCGCGTTTAAAACCCTTAACTGAATTATAGCCGCTTTAAATACCATCTGTTATATATTTAGTTTTATATTTTACGTACCTCTGGGTTGATTTTCGACGTCTGGCTCTGGCGGCGAGAGGCAAGACACTTGTGCCGCCGAATCCCTTCGACTGCCAAGTCTTTGCCTTAGAGTAGATTCTTCTAAGGTAGATCGTGTAAGCTCGTCCCAGCCGTTGCCTCCAGCCCAAACTAGTCCCACTTGATGAGATAGTATCGGTAGATTGCAAACGAAACATATTGCGGTCATAGTCCTGTCAAAAATAAAAGCACTATTAAAACACTTTGTTTAACAATATTACACAGTAATGAGAGGTGTGGAACTAACGATTTATTATTCCGAAAATTTGTACCGCGGTACATGATGGTTCGTCTACCCGGTAGTTGGTGCGAATAAGCGTGAAGCGACATATCGCGCCCTTGTGCTCGCATCACCGGGCTGATAACCGAACTACGATATTAAGTAATAACCACTCCCCTAGCTGTCGACGTGTATTACAGTATCAATAAACAATTGATGCGATACTATAGTATTCTTGCTGGATTATAATTGTATTGATTATCACCGACAAACGAGAGGTTTTGATTAAGGCCTGTGAAAATGTTTCTAAAAATTTTGGAAATGGAAATGTCTTTTCATAGGATGGTTATCGCTAATCCTTGGAGACATGACGTGTTTGTAATATACGTATAGTTAGATATAAGCGTGTGATTGTTATTGTTGCGGCACAGTCAATCGACGCATGATGTTTTGATAATGCCTATCTGCCGGCTATACGGATGAACGAATTCCCCCAGTGTGACTGAGGATCGAGAAGCGGTGTTTAATATTATTGAAGTGGAAACAGGGAATGTGCCCAGTCGGTTTGAAATCTCTTGACAATGGATCCAATTTACTTACAAAGTTAGAGTACCATCAGCATTAAAAGTAAGTCATGATTTTGTACAATGGATTGCGAAAATGGCTTACAAAATAATTCAGGTCAGGAATATTATGGTTGCATGCTTATAAAATTACACATCTGGGAATTTCATTTACATTGTCCATTTTTAGTGAGTCAATAAATTATAATTAAGCTCAGTCTTGAAATCATAATAATTATAACTATTACTGAGCTATTTATATAATTATATATTTAAAACGGACTGATTCTACTTAAACTAACGTTACTGAAAAGTTGTGTCTAAAAAAATTTTTCGGGGTAGATATATTTAAGTATTGTTTTTCTATCAAATTATCTAAAGTAAAATAAACTGGGATGTTTTAATATTTATAGTGTGTATAAATATTAAAACATCCCAGTTTATTTTATATGTACAATTGCGTCGATGACAAATCTGATCGTCGATGATAAATAGTTTTAGTCTAATTACATATTACTATACTATAGCCTATTTATAACTACCATTTTGAATATATAAGGTAATGATTATACTCAAAACCTACCTACCTACGTCTATGTCTACGGTGCTCTTAAATCTCTACTTAATTGTATGATAATGTTGTCTATTTATCGTAATGACTTTGTGTTATGTCGATGAGTGTTTTCCAGCAGTGTATCAAGAATAGTGCAGGTTAATGAATCGAGTTCAGAATAAGAGGTTAAGATATAAGTATATAGTATAGCTTTACAAGTACCAAGTTTAGCGTAGGTGACAGAAATAAAGAAAAATATTATAGCCATAGTTGTCAAGTTTCAACAATAAATTATTGTCTGTTAATTCATTTGGTCGCTGAAATAACTAGCATGTTTTAATAATACATCTAAAATATTTTTAATAACATCATCAAAACTTGTAAAATTATAATCATTTCCATGATTACTGTAATGATGTCTTTTGTAAAATATATTCGAATATAGTTTACATCATGATCATTCGTATCATTTAAGAATGATAACTAAATTACTATTCATTATTTGAAAGAAAATATAGATACTAGTTCGGTACTGTTTCCAATTCATAAATTCTGTATATGTACTTAATTTTTTGACTACTTTTTATTAGTGTCCTATTATTCATTAAAATTGAAGCTAGTAGATTATTTATTGGAAATAAATAAAAAGCGATCTTTGTGGAAGATTGTTCGATTGAAGTTTAATTCAATTAGTTTTAAATGTATTATTTAATGGATATACTTTTAAATTAATTTATAATGCTTTGTTCTATCAGAAACTTAAGGTTATAAAGCAAATCATGCTAGGATATTCATGCGGCTGTAAACAATAGTGCTTAAACTAGAAGATTATAATTTTAATTACATGCAAGGTTTATCATACACGTGGTTTGCGGATGCTCGATGCTCATGATTTCATGCTTGGTTCAACATGTACATGCTTGGTTTACATAACCATGCTTGGTTTCCAGGGACCTGTAATGGCGCAGACGAGGTGAGGGGGACTGAGGCATGTCGAAAGCCGGGTCATTGGGTCAGGGCGCTAACTGAGGGTAATTCCCATACACAATTATCACATCAAACACTTTGTACATCTGAAACAATAAGTAAATCAATTAATCGTAGTAGCTGTAGAATGAGAACATTTTAAATTCTCGCTGAAAATTGAAGTTTTGTGGAAGTTTAAAAGTAGTACCTATTAAAGTTTGTGATGTGTTGGATGTCTTAAAACTTACATTATACCATTAGTGCGGGTACAAGGTATAGTGTATGTGTTGTTTGTATAAAAATAATTGTGTAAAAAATATACCTGTACTCGTACATACTGTATTAAACGTCTTAATGTGTATTACAAGTCACATTAAGTTAATTTACCAAGTAACTTAACGACTATAGCTAGTTATTTGTTATACTTATCTGTATACAAGTGGAGTCATTGTATAATTAACGTACCTAGTGAAAAGTTTTTGAAATAAGCAAAAATAAACAAATATGAAATTTATTATCTTTTAAAAAGTTAATCACTTTAATATTAATTAATGAGTAAGGATTATCAACTCACTTCATAGCTGGGAAGCGTCAACTTTCATTTGGCGCTCCCAATATAGGATAGGTTATAGTCCACCACGTTAGCCCAGTCCGGGTTGAAAATTCCATACGAGCAATCGAGAAAACCTTTCAGACATAACTTCGAGAAGTCAGTGGTGCGCGCCTTTGGGTCGAAATCAAAACCTTTGACTTCACAGCCCACTGGTCACGCATAACTAGACTATATACACCTTTTAAGCCAAATCGAGTTCGTAGAAGAGAATAAAAATAATATCTCGCTGTTTTAAAAAGTTGTGGACGTAAAGATGTTCATTATTATAGGTAGGTATGTAGGTACGTTATAGGTAGGTACCTACTATAACACCCTTTTAGGAAGTATGTTTTTCATGTTTTTGTTTACCTATTCATTTTGATTTTGAGAAATAAAATTAAATTCCGAAAACGTAAAGCCGATTTTTCATAGCATATAGCTATGAAAAATCGGCTTTACGTTTTCGGAATTTAATTTTTCTTTGTCAAAAATGTTTACCTGTAATAATAATCATTTTATTGTAAAAATCTAATTATTCTATACCATTGGACGTCATTATTGGTGTCATAAAGTACCATAATAAGATTTGTGTAATGACATGTCAAGTGGAAAAATTTCCCGGGGCACCTACATAATAACTTGGCAACAGGCAGCCCAGTAAATAGTAGATTATTAACCAAGGGCTGTATGACATCAATTGCATACGAGGTTTTTGGCGCCTGAGCGAAGCGAAGGCGCTAATTATATACTCAGCTAATTGCATACTCGGGAGTATGCAATTGATGCTTACGCCCGAGATAAATACTCTGCTTTACATATCGATTGTGAGGTAAGTAAACAACAAGACAGCAGGTTTCAATGAATATTTATTAAGAAGAAAAAAATGTGTATTTAATTAAAATTAATAGTAAAATTATTTCGACAACTGTTTTTGCCCTTTCTTTAATAAAATCGGGCGTTAGATCTATGTCTTCGTCACTAGACATGTTTAAAACTTTTGAAAAAGAACTCAAACAAGAAAATTAATTATTTTCGCGATGCTGTCGCGCCTATTAGTAGACTGCCTTTTTTTTTCACGCACGCAAGCGCGTCAAATCTTGCTGGCCAGTTTGATTTTTAAATCGATTCCATCTAACATACGATGTGGAAACAAATAGTTCCATATTTAAAATAAAATCTTTATAAAATAAATTGTCTAGATTCCGATTCGAGTAATTAATCGATACAGAGAAAAAAAATATTAACTTTTTAAAAATATTCTTCGTGCAGTATGAGTATGACAGTTCTTTTTTCAAATTCCAAAACCTATGCTGTAATGATAGTCATTCACCCCGGCATTCAGGGGTGTAAGGGTGTACTTACAGAGCAAGAGATATGTAAAATTATTTATCTTATCTATCGTTCGTTTAGTAATTATAAGTAAAGTTTCACAATGAAAAACTACTAATTTGATATAATTTGTAAACCAATTTGACAAAGAAGCTCGACTTTTTAATTATAAGAAATAGCGACACATAGTGAAAGTTTTCCGCACAATTTTCAGAAGCTACGTGAAGATTTCCACAAACTACCATTTGAAAATTACAGATGGCGCCTGGCGGTACAGTGCCCTCCGGCCGCGTAACACTGCTTGAATTGCGTAAGTTACTTTGTTACAACAATACACAGATGGCGTTAGTGGTTGGAAAATTGTAAGTTTAAGTTACTAGGTCAGCGTGGTGGACGATAGCCTAAGTGACTTTTGGGCGCGGGTTTCCTACCCGTGCCCAACACTGTTACATTGATGATATAGTGCCCTTATAGTAAAAGAGTAAATCTAAATTTTACTACATCAATGTTTGGGGTTAAGAAAAATAACTTCTAATCTTAGTGCAAAATTTTAAGAAACTCTATCCTGACTATTTGATTTTTTTTTTAATTTTATTTAATCTGAATGTTTTTTAAACTACATTAATCGTTTATTGGAACGATTCCCCGTAGAAAGTTTAAAACCAGGAAGAGTATGGGAATAGAGTGGACGGAGAGGCCTTTTCTTTGTAAAGGGATGATGATGGCTGTTAAAAAACTCTATTATAAGCTTTAAATACATTAAAATACATATTTCCGATGTTTTAATCATTAACTTGCATTTGTACTCGTACACATGTCGATACCCATATCATGCCAGTAGTAACGAACAGTTGCATTCATCTGAATTGAGTGACTTGTACTTAATTCTTACTCAACTCGGCAAATAGGTAAGTTCGCATTTCATGAAAACTAGAATGTATTCAAAGCGGGAAACATAAAGCCTATTTAGTACAGCGCAACCAATTAGATATTTCAGAAGCCGGCTTTGGTGTACCGCTCAGGTATTTTCTCAATTAATTTCCATATTTGGTTTCCCTCTATTGTGTATTTCGGAGCAATCATAAAGGCGTGTTTTTCTCTCGTAATACCTGGCATAATAGCATTCACTCAAGTGGTTGCTTTTAAGACTTTTTAGAGGAAAATCTATGAACAAACGGGAATGTTGTTCAATTTAGATTGGTTTTTGATTGATGGGGATGGGTAAAGTTTTAAATGAATTTTGTTGGGCGCGTCGCCCTCGGATAGGTATAAACGGGAAGCTTTACGCTCTCGACCGCTTTACTCAATTAGGCCTCTACAAATAGTCATATGTCATCTTTAACAAAACATTTTAACGCGAGTAACGTATCGAGAACAAACGTTTGAGTATTTCTTCAAACATTACGCTGCTTAAGTGATTAACAATATACATACATATTTTGTACTATGATGAAGTTATTATTACATGTTAGACAATTAAGTAGAGACGTCTAAAACTATATATTTTGTTACAGAGGTTATTTACATTTATCTATAAATGAAAGTGTCGAAAATGTATTTATTCTCAATTCCGTTTCCTAAAAACAGTATGTTCTAAATAAAAGTTATTTTGAATAACACTAAATGTTGAATACACTTAGAACTGTTGTGCGAAATATCCTGTCAAGTGCAAATACGTAAACTTACATTATATGTAAAACAATTTTATCCAACGATGGTACATTACATTGTTTTGTTAGTTTTCCAATTAGCAACGATGTAGTTTACCTACACACAAACCGATTTTTTTAAATCGGTGAGTCGATATTTTTAACGAAAGATTGAGAATTTTTATAACTATCTAACATAATGACTAGTTTATTTATGGTAGGTACATTAACTTTTAATTAAGTTGGACCTTTTGTTTTTGTTAGCCCTGTTTCTTTAAGCTTCTAATTTCTTGTGACATAGCTTGTCAAAGACGAAAAAATAAATGTAATTCCCAATAATCCCATACTTTGAGCCATATCCTTTGCGTATACTTTCAGATTTAATAATATTTTAATTTATAACAGACACCGAGAGTAATAATAAATAATTATAATCTTCAAAATCAAATCAAGTTTTATTTGGCTTACCAAAGGGAAATTTCCATACTTTAAAACCTTCGTACCTCCTAGCCGAGATGTAAGGGATTTTCAAAAATATATAAACAACCCAATTACAAGACTATGGACTGCTAAGTTGAGTTCGAATCCAAAGCATGCAATTTTAACTTCACGAAATCTTTTGCGTATCAATGTTGATAAAGGGTGACCAAAATATCATGAGAAAACCTAATTGCCTGGGAGATATTATAGACGACAGCGTGTGTTAGTGTGTGTGTTTGTGGGTTTGTGTGACGTCTCCCAACCTGCACCAAGGCAGCAGTGTAGCGGAGTACAGTCCCTGAATTCTGAGAGGAGACATGCGCTCAATTAAACGTAAATGTTTTGTTGATAAATGATGATATACGGTATTCGTCGCAGATATTTTATAATTGTGTTTCTTATTCTATATTAGCATCATTAGCAAACTTTTGTTACAAATGGAATAATTTTATCAGTTAAGTAGTGTTACTAAGTCAAGGCGATTTTCGCTTTGTTACAATAATGTAAACAAAAGGTACCAGAACAGAATGAAAAATTACCGGAGAAATGTTTTTGTTCGAATTCGCAAGTCACTATTGAAAATAATTTTGGCTACCACGCTGGCGAGTGCAAATGTGATGGATATGTAATGACAATGCCCTTTTCACTTGTTTAACCTTGTAGAATGGTTTCTGTTACCTAACGGTTGTTCTTTTTCAATAGGTAGGTATGTAGTAAGTAATGACTTTTCATTCGGTTTTTTACTCAGAACAGGATTTATATTGTTGGGGGTAACTAGGTGGGTTTATGTATCCTAGAAAATGTTATGGTAGTCTAATCAAGACTGTCTGTATGCACGCATCTTTGATTTTAGGTAAGTACTTATGGGATATTAATTCACTGTCTGATCAATGAACTAGGAACGTATTCATGACTGATTTATGGGTTATATATCGATCTAGAAAACAAGTAGATTTATTTATATATTAATTAGTGCATTTACACTGTTACGTTTGTTCATTAGTTGCAAACGCTACTTTGAATGGGGTCTTTAACTCTTGTATTCGATTCACTGGTCTGGAAAGTATTATTAGACTTTTCAAAACAACATAAGACCTAAAAACAAACCGACAATCTGTAACTGTTACTTTATTACTTTTGCCGTTGGGGAAAACATGTATGATGTGTCAAACAAAGATTATAACTTTTTGTATTATATATATTAACTAGTACACACATATAGGTAAATTTAATTAAACTTTACCGAGATCCAATATAATGGTTTGATCTAATAACTTTATTTATTCGATATGTTGTATCGTTATGAACTATCGAGTTTGCTCGTCAAATAACCCTTGTTAAAACTTGATGCCAGGTAATTTGGGTAAAACGAGTATTGAGTAAAGCCTAGGTTTGTGGCACGAGTTCGGTCCGTTTTCGTCGTTATCTATTTTGTAGTAATACCGATAAACTCCATAATGATGCAGGATCAAGGAAATTGGGGCAGGAAGGAAATTTATTATTATATGGTGTAAACTTAAGTGGACGGCTGTCTGATAAAGTTCCTACAGAAAATAACGTTATTGAAAACTGAGTAACCGTATTTAGGGGTTGTTTGATGTTTTAAGATGGCGTAAAGCTATGGTTACCAATTTATACGGTGGTTATATTTCGACGTGCGATGTTTACCATAATATGTTTTCGATTTTCGAGAACACTGCCTTTCTAAATAGAAAAATCGAAATGAATCAAAATCGATTTAATTCTGTCTTGACAAAATATAAACCCATTGTATTTAAACGTTAAGATGACCTTAATCGTTGTAAGACAAGACTAATGTGATTACTCCCTTGCTTTGAAACATCCAGTTTTTTTAACAAGACGCTGAGTAATGATACGGTATCTCATACATCAAAATAATTTCTTCGGAGTATTCTCATAGAACGTAATGAGGTGTATAACCTTTTAGTTGCTATCTTGCGCAGTAGATACAGCGCCATTAGTGTTTGTAACAAGGCCAAAGAAAGAAAATATGCAAAGTATACGTGACATACCTGACAACTAAATGCTAGAGAATATTGCATAACATTCCCTTATAGTGTAGTTTTGCTTATTAGGCTCTAAAATATGTAGTTGTAAAACACATCTCTTGACCGCTCGTAATCGTGCGTCCCAATTCCCAAAACAATACAATCGGTGTCAGGAACTTTGTATAAACGTGTCTAAAACCGCTTTTCCGCCGGTCGGACGAATAAAATGGGCTTTAAACTCACGGAACGATCTTCCTTTACGACCCGATGATAATAAACAGGTATATGCTGATTTAAGATAAAATGTACCTACTACGTACACCACAATCACAAATTAATGAATTTCATCGGTTTTTATTGTTATAGCAATTTGCGATAACTAAGCTGACAGATAAGCAATAAATAGTACGACTGCTATTACACAGCTTTTAAAAAAACAAGTTTTATTATTGTTTTAGGGGAAAATTTGTGAAAAATATTTATTTTGACAACCTTTAAGCGACCACAGCTTAAAAAAATTTATGAAACCATAACCTGTATATCATTATTGTTATGACAAGATTTCCAGTGTTACCTTTTGTCTATCAAAATAATAAATTCCGATACGCTGATGTATTTCGCGGAACACGGAGATATTGCATTTCATCAACGTGTATTCAATGTAACTCATTTAATTTTCGTTCGAATGTTCACAGCTTTAGAATTTATGTCCAACATTTCAAAATTAATAAGTCTGGCTTGCATTGAATATACCTTTGTTTTATGTATTAAAAACAAGACGGCTATCTTATGCATTAGGGTTTAAATTAGTTTAATATTTTGATTAATTGTTTTGTCTATGTCGAGTTTTGTATTCAGGAGTTATTATTAATATTTGGTGTAGTTGCAAAATTTTTATGTTACATTTCGATATGTAATAGTTTAGCGCATAGTAACTTTTGGCGCTCCTTCATTCTGTTTTTTTTACTGATTTATTTCAGATCTGTTGTCTTTGTCCGACGATTTGACGACATTGGAAAAGCTTTATAATTATAATACTCAATATTATTACGAAATTTAAAAGTAAATTTCGTAAACCTCATACAATGTAACACTTATCGTTGCGCATTTGGCGTAACAAACACTGTCCTATGTAAATCTTGTCTTGAACTTGTGTACTTAGTGAGGACAACTAAAGTTTGTTTTAAAAGGATTCCGAAGGGAAACCAACGAGAGGGATTTAAATGTCAAATTTGAATAAGAAAAACTCAGATAACGAGGTTTAATGAATGATAAATGAAAGAAAAGTACTGCAAAGTTTGCTAAGGTTTCGGGTCAGGCGAAAAAGGTGGTCAAAGAATATCCGGTTAAAATTTGTAGAATTAGAAAATCTATCGAAATTTCGCGTCGCTTGTTAATGGTTATATTCATCAACGTATTTATAGTACCATTGTAAATACGTTGATGAAGCACGGGTATGTGGGATATACCATTACACTGCCAGGGTGTGGCTAGGCACATCGAATATGCAGTTGAGAAAATCCGTCTGGCATGTAGATTTCCTGGAGCAGTTTTATTTTAACGTTTTAGTGAGGACAATAAAAACGTTCAAAATTCCGAAAAGTTAGAGAACCTTGGATTCGAACTAACAAATTATGATCAGGCAGTCCAATGTCATATCAAAAAGATCTCACTGCTTAGTAATAGCCCTTTCTATTATGTTTTTGTATTATAAAATTCCTTTAACAATCCTTTTATAATAAAGTCGTACTAGTGTAATATAGACGCCAATGAGTAAAGCTTTTTTTATACACGTGGTGTTTTATTATTACTAACATTAAGACCGTAAATAAACCGTCTATAGTTACAAGCTGCCTCTTAAACAAATAACACGAACTTGATAGCTATTTACACATATTATTTGAGTAGTTTGATCCATCATAAAACCAGTTGAAAGAGTAAAACACAGCGAAATAACGATACATCATGACCTAGAAACCTATAAAAGTGAAAATAACACCTTTATGGGATGGCTCATAGCTTTTATCGTTTATTACACCGTTTATTGGTTTTAAGATGTCGTTGTGATGATGATTTTTACTGTGTGATGATTTAACAAAATTTATGTATTTGCTAACAAATTGAGCTGCCCAATCTAGCGGAATAAGTTTTACGTATAAGTACGTGGTAGTATTATTTTGGTTAATACAACAAGGACGAAATATGTATATAATAGCCACTTAATAATTATTAAATTATTTTAAACATACCTACTATATTAAAGAAGAAACAATAATATAGCTACACATTTTCGGAGTATCTGTTTTAAAAAGTTAAAGATTCACGTAAAAGTTTTTAATACAATTACGAACAAATTAAAATTTTGAAACATAAAATGTGTAAGAGACAATCACAAGTTTATTCAGAGTTTATAACTCAGGTATAACAAACCTTTTTACTCGTACTCAAACACAAAACATTAAAACCGGGTATGGTGTTCAGTTTTTGTTGTTTCATAAGTACTAAACGTGGAGGATAAGGCGAGTTTCTTATAAAATGTTGCACCAAGTTGTGAGTTAATTGAATTTTATGTTAATTTACTCGTGCTATATCCCCTGTGTGGGAATAACAATGAAGATACATTGTAGGCATCCACGAGCTTTCGTCCTATAGTTTGTATTTTTTTTTTGTTGTAGAACTGTAAATAAAGTAAACGCTATAATATGTAGGTTTTAACAGTGTAAATCAATATTTTTGTGTTATAAATTGTATACGCTTATAATTATATCTTTATTGCTAAAGGGATAACATTTTTATTAGCTCAAATGATTTAGGACCATTTTTGTTAATGCACTTGCAACGACGTAATATCGCATACTGAAAAATTAACAATTGTAAATTAATTAATTGGGTAAAACAAATTATTTTTGTACTAAGCGTGATCATTAATTGAAAACAAAATCGTGTAGGCGTTGAATGTATTTTACTTACATTTTGCTTAATATATATCACCAATTTCCTCTCCAATATTGTCTGTTCTAGCATCTGAAACAATAGGGAAACAGATATTACTCAATAAGTACTTCATTTATTTGTGATTCTTTTTGTATGATATAAAGTCAAAGCTTTGTTTTGATTAAATTAGGTCATCACTATGTGTAAACAAAAATACAAAACTAGTCACATATTTCCAAATGTTGGGTCTTATGGACATTAATTAGCAAGAAACTCCAGAGATACGCCTTTAAATAGGTAAACATTATTATATGGCTTCAGTGCACAATAAAGACCGGATTCTGTCAGGATATGTGATAATTCGTAGAAGAATCACTGATATATAATTGTGTAGGTCTATTTATTGTAAGTTGTACTGCTTCAAGCCCAAGGAGCATACTTATTTCTTGGAAAAATGAAAGAACACTACCTCTCCTCCTTGCCCTAGCCATTTGTAAATTTATGTATGTATATTATTGTATAATATAGTATATATGTATATGTGTAGCTATAGTCTATGTAAGTTTATTCACCTACACACACTCATGTTTTTCCGTTTATACTGTCTCCTCTCTCAGGCCTACTGGAAGAGATTTCTGTAGAACAAAGTAGTGCCTTTGTACATTGCTTATTTTTTTTAACTGTTTTGTATTTTGTGTGTTTGTACAAAAAATAAAAAAATTAAATAAATGAATGTGAATAAAGTTACTTTGTAAACTAAGTTCATATTTCGGTTGAAATGGTTGAGAGGATCAATCCATTGCCATCTGAAGTAGGTGTTGTTTAACAAAGAAGAATCCGAGGCTCGCTAATTGTAGGACACCTCACGGCAAAATTGTGAGTCCACGCTCATTTACTTTGTAGTCAGTTCGGGTGTGCAAGACAAAAATATTTATATATTTTCTTTTGCAAATAAAACACAAACAAAGCAAAAAACGGCGCTGAAAAATAATCATTAATCTTTTGGGCTCATAATGGCACTACTGTTTTAGACAAATATTTAGATAAATAAATATTCCTGGACATTATGGTACACAGCGCCATCTAGTTCCGTGCTAAGCAACGAGGCTTGTGTTACGGATACTAGCTGGTTGATATACTACATATATACTTTTTTTTTTGTTGTAAATACATACATATTATAGATAGATACATCCATGACTCGGATACAAATGTTCATGCTCATCACACAAACATTTGTCCCTACCGGGATTCGAACCCGGGACCCATAGCACAGAAAGCAGTGTTAACTACCGCTGGACTAACTGGGTCGTCTAGATGACTACTTATTTATTTATTTAAACACCTTAAACTACTACTGTTTTGACACTTGCATTAAATTTGAATTTGACAGCTGTAACCAATTTCATGGTATCGATATTAATTATTATAGTTGCTGTCGCAATTATTATTGTGAGGGACCTGCAATTATACATCGAACAAACCGACAGTATAAAAAATCAATTTAGGTCAATGAATAAGTTTTGAATTTAGTGGGCTACACGAGCATCACTGCCTTAATTGCTTTGTTACCGACGAGCTTCCAAGCGAAGTCCTACCTCGTGTAATGTTTGTGTTAACTTTTTTATCGACTGTACCTCGTACTCTACTAAAATGAAATTATAATTACATTTCCGAAGTTCAGATTAATCAGATAATTTTGTGAACCGTATGGAGAAGATATAAGAGTTGATTTGTTATGCAATATAATTTATTTAGATCCGCACGTTTATCAGTCTTCTAAACTGATTTTTCTCATAAGCGAGTTTTTTTTATATGGTGATAAGGGGGCAAACGAGCAGGCGGCTCACCTGATGGTAAGTGATGACCGCCGCCCATGGACATTTGCAACAATAGAGGCTTGCAAATGCGTTGCCAAACCACTTAAAAACCGTTCAGGTTTCTTAAAATAGAGAGTCACTGAACTGACAGCAAACGGAATTCCCGTGCTTTCAGAATAGTTACTCCCCCAATGAGCTCTGGTAACCTTACTTACTCGCACAAACACAACGATTGTTGATTCACTGCGGTCTTCTGTAAGGCGGAGGTACTTCCCCAGTCGGGCAGATCAATTTGAGCGAGATATTTTGCTATGCCCTACCTCCTTTAAAGTTTAATAATTAAGCTGTAGTGTTGATTATTGCAGTACCCTTGTAAGTTATACAATATACAGTTTACTATATCAATATTTTCCTGGCTTAACAAAACTATTTACGTGCAATTAGTAAATTAGCGTCACTCATTTGTGTCTAACCACCATTTAACCGTAAGTATTAATTAATTATTAATTGTACTGACGTCTCACATTTACGTCACTATTCATTTGGTGACAACATAGCCAAAATTCAAGTGACGAGAGGGGTGGAAGAGCTCGAAGTTTCGAACATCGTCTAGTTATTCCGGTACAGTTGGCTATGGTAACGACATATCAGTTGAGTTACAAAGTGTCAAACGGTTAGATGTTTTTATATATATATATATATTTCAAAGGTATACCAGCAACACCATAGTGCAATCTATGTACATTTTATTCTTGTGTAGTTACATATTTTGCAACCTAAAACTTCTGTCTCTCTGGATCAAAGTAAAATTAATCTCTCTGTAGGTTGTATTGAAATGGGGCCATCGGTGACCGATGCTACATATAAATCTAGTCACGGCAAAAGCAAAGCTCAATACGGGTACATATCAATTTTACCAGAACATTCAATAGGGTTCAGGTGAAATTGCAATATTGACACAAAGGATACGTGGAACAGCGTAGGACAAAAGCTTGATTCCTTTCAATTAAAAAATATAAATATTCAAGCTAGTGAGACTGAGAATGTTCGCTAACCTGTATATACTTAAGGGGTAATTTTTGTTTTCGTAGTAAAATTTGTTGAGAACTATTGATGTTTAATATAGGTCATAAGAAAAAGACATAAAAAGTGTACTATTTTATATTTTCGCACGTCTGTTACAGTTTGAAGGCTATATTTTGCAGCTTCTATTTAAGTAAGAATTGTAAAGTTTTTTGATATCGAAATTATATCGAGATTATATTTCAGCGTTTTATTGTAAGAATATCTCCTGAGGTACGGAGATATTCTTGACTACATACCGGAGTAAAATTATCTACATATACATTCATAGTTCGACATTTTTAAGCTCCAACGCGTCAAACAGTGCATTGTGAATGGAAAATATTAAAAACAAAGAGTGTTTCAATTCCATTCAATGTTTACAGAATAATATTGTGGTTTGTAATTAAATAAAATTTTATTTGAGCATGGAAAAATCCATGAGTTTATTTCTTTTGGAATTCATTGTGTTTATACTCATTGAGTGCATTAGTAAACCTCTGGCTAACCATTTGTGTTCGATATGTATGATGGTATGCATGTATATAATAGGTACGCTACGGTCTAATGGTGGCAACCATAAGCTGCTGAGTGCACAGCTCCAATGAAATTCACAGTGGCAGCTTGAAATGCGGGCTTACCTAGTACGTACTGGCAAACTATTGCTATACATCAATAACTTCTCCCTAACTCGTTGAGAATACACGCGTGCTGGTATTTTCTCTTAAATAACTACAGGTTATCTTGGAATTCATTAGCATCATAGTAAGTACAAGTTTACTGATTATTTCAGTCTTATACATAAAATCGTATCTCATTTTATCGTCTTGGCCTTTTTTTAAAACGATTGACTATATTCAGTTATAGTAGGATCCATTTTGGACGTGCAGTTGTTAAAAATACGGTATAAATGTCCTCCCTTGAAATTGATAATATTGTTAGATTGTTAATATTTTGACTCATATTGATCAGGTATATATTACGTTGTTTAGGTAATTGACACGATAAGAAGAAGAAGGTATATAATTAAAGAATAATGACAATAAATTGACAATATCCCTGTTCAAGAAATTAAGTTCGCAATAACGAATGTTACGTCTCGTAATTGGTATTTATCTTGTTCTTATTCTGTTCCGAGAACATCCAGATACAGACGAAAAATATTTTCATGGAAGTTTCGAGATTGTTTATCATAATGTTGAAATAATAAAGCCCGATTAAGTTAAAAGTTGTATTCCCAAGTTCCTAATAGAAATTGACTACACGAGGGTCTATTGAAATTGTCCCTAAAGTTTGTTGAAAAGCCTCTATTATTATTAAACATTGACAAAATCGGTTTGTTAGTCTGTGGCGATTAGAACAGTAGTAGCTGAGACTTGTGACACCGCACGCCGCCTGAACAATTGAAATAGGCATTCCAATTTCCGGGGAGTCTGTTCACGGAAATAGAAACGTTTTTAAATGTTATTTTTAGTTACGTGAGCTTCCATAATTCAATTGTTGGCCATCCTAGTTGCATCCGCTGGGCCTAAAGTTTTTGAAAGCATAAAAACTTACTTGAATGATGCCCGGAAAATACTATTTTTTTACTAGGTTACTTTTGAGAATTTAAATTAAGTGCTATGAAGTTACCTTCGATACCTATACATAAATATTATATTCTGGCTAAAGTCTAATAAGTAAAAGAAACTGTTAAATTGATACTTAGCAAGTAAGTAAAATTCTTATTAGCTGTTGGTCGTGTATAGACTAAGATTACTTTCCAACAGTTTGTACGTCGAAAATAATTGCGCCCCAAGTTGGCTTTATGAGGAAACCTTGTAAGTTTTTACGTTTCCAGGCAATCTTGGGCCTTTGAGGGATGTTGTACAAGTCATAGAGACGAGGTACCAATCCGAATAAATCTGTTTTATAAAAATGAATAACATATGTTTTTATTGCATTATTTTGTGTTTATTTGTTAATAAAAATATAGCCTATTGAAAATTATATTTTATATAGGCTATATTTTCATTTTAACAGAACTGTTCTTCAAGTTTATTTTAATAATATTACAATGCCTTTATAATTTTATAAATGTGTTGACTTTACATTAAATTCATATTTCTTTGTTATATTTCAAATTTGATGTTCAATGTTCACGGAAAATTTAAAAACAAATAGAAATTGGATATAAATGTAATATAAATGTTAATTCAACAAGATGTATTTTTAAACAAGCGGAAAGTTGTATAAACTTAGGAACTACAATCTTTTCTTATCATTCCGAAGCAAAAAAGTTTATTAACTCCATTATATTTCATTTTGGGCTGAGACTGCAAGAGTCTTTTAGAATAAACTTCTCGATGTTCAATGGAGCGTTGGAACCGACCTTGATATATTGACAGCTTTCGGACGCAAACCTGCAAGCGTAGCTTCTTAGAAATATTGAGCAGTCTATGGAAATAATGGATTTGAACGTTGTTCGGACCTCCTTGGGTTTGAAATATGGTTACGTAAAACATGTAATGGTATTTTAAAATTTCTTAACTAATATAG
The DNA here is from genome assembly GCA_905163465.1 of Craniophora ligustri. Lineage (NCBI taxonomy): Eukaryota > Metazoa > Arthropoda > Insecta > Lepidoptera > Noctuidae > Craniophora > Craniophora ligustri. The sequence goes on from LR990968.1 coordinate 8,896,830, forward strand.
AATTACAGATCATCGATGGTAATACATTCCTATTTAGTCTAGTTCCAGCTGGGTCTTAAAGAAACGTCTCCTCCGGCCAACCTTAAGTCTGACCTAAAGGGCACAGCGGTCTTTGTCCTCATAAACTAATTAAAATTTCTGTTTGTAGTGCAATTTAGTATCAAGCACGCAGTCTAGAAAATTAATATCCGACGGCCAAAAACACAATTCTTTTATAAAAAATACAGGAAAACTTCAAACAGAATACAAACAATGACTTTCTAGATACATTAATTAATTAAGGTGCTTTTATCTAACTGTAGTATTGTAAGTGAAACCAGGTAAACAATGGATTTAGCTCAATTTACGTCTAACGTACTAAGGAAAAAACTTTCTCGATGACAAGGAATAAGGAAAATGAAAGTAATACGCTATATTAACCCAATTAGTACAGCTAATTGTTAAGGAAAATCTTGGTACTCTCATTATGTTGTCATACAAGTCGGTGGTGTATTAATGGTGTTGATTTCGTTGCAAATCGCACCAAAATGACTTGATTACCTACCATAAATACCTATTTCATTCTTCCATTGAAAAAACTATTCAAAGAACTGTCCAACGCCTCTCTCGAATGCAAATGCAACCTGTAACTGGGCTACTAATGAAATTGAATATTTGGAGGTTTTTATAGATAGCACTATGACCTGGAATGGGAAGATTGAGTTGCTAGTGTTGCGGGTCAGAAAACTAATATTTGTGTTTAAAAATCTAAGAATCTCGGCTGATTTTTACACGTTAAATCTGTTTTTTATGTACTAGCTCAATCTGTGACCACAATCTTCATTACCGCGTGGGGATGCTCAGGTAAATGCCTTCTACTTCGTCTGGAAAGAGCAGAAAGAACAGTTCTAAAAGTAATGGCACATAAACCTATTCGATTACCGACACACGTCTTATATGAACTTTGCGGGGTTCCTACTCACTGTTAGACAACCATTTCGGATAAGCACATTATTACGTAAACCTACTCTAATCTCAATACTTTAAAAAGTAGAATCAATATGGTATGTCGGACATAGAGCATTGATATAGTGATTGCTAGAAGACACTATAACTTTTTGAGTCCTGTTATATATATCAAAATTTATGAGAAGTTACATATATGTGGGTATAACCGCTTTCGTTTCGAGTGTCAATTAAAAATTTAAAAATGATTCCTAACCCTGAATTATGAGGAAATAGAGAGCCTCATACAAATCTAAATTATATCACATCCTCCGCATACACATACATACACCTATCCCACACACGTATGGACGCATGCGCCTCCGCACCATCCGTCACACACTCACACACACCCACTTATACAGTACTTACAGTTATACCCACATCTATTACTATTATTATATATTTAGATCTAGTTTTATTATATTTTTATTATTCTAGTTAAATTATTCTTATTAATATTAGTTCTAGCTATGTATAAATATAACCAAAATTGTTGTTTATGGATCTTAACTGTCTATCGCTTCTGGGTTGGCGTTAATAACTGCAACACAAACTAACGCAGTATTAACGTTCACAAAAATTGTAAGATGTTTTGTTTTCAATAAATAATTGTATTATAAAAAATTAGCTGCCGCATTGCAGTTATAAAATGTTTTAAAACATTATCAAACACTAACATATTCTGCTACCATTTATTTTCAATGTTCCCCCCACTCTTAGAAAAACATTGTTAATCATCACATACCTACCATTTAAAACCAGTTAAAATCTACATTCAGAACAAAAGTGTTATAATTTGTTACTATTTGTTTCATACAATTAATAAATATTCAGTAAAATCTGTTACAATTAAAATATTGTATAAGTAAATGCCGCGTAGCAGCACCAGTACAAAAAAATTGTTTTGATCTATTTTGTTGGCGACTAAATTCACGCTGAAATAAGTGCGGCGACTAAGTTCTTTAAAATGTATAAAGTCTATAAGGAACCCGTACAGCGTATTGAACTTAAACCTATTTTCTGTGAATCCGACAATATATCATATCAATGGCTGGCTCTACTAATTTTTATCATTGAAAATCTTTTCAGAAGCAATTCTGTTTACAAAAATGTTCATATATGTTTGAGACATACTTCTTTAGACCTTCTGTTTTATATAATTAGACTCACCGCACATAAGTAACTTGAGACATTAAATACTTACTTAAAGCAAGATTTATTAAACAAAGTCTTGTAAGAATATAAATAACACAGACTGTCATTGATTGATACGACCAGAGTTCCGTACAATTAATGATACCATAACTCATCCCTAAAACAGATGAATGGATTCAGGTACATTAATTTCAATTTATATTGAACATAAAAATAATAATAATTGTTTAAAGTGTTTTCTCTTGATTCCGAGTTTCCCGATTTGTTCTGACTGTTTGAGTAATTGTTTTCGGATAGATAAATAATTTAATTTATGATTTACAGAAGTAATGTGAATGATTTACTTCCTTTGTTGGATGTAAATCAATAGACTGGCTTACCTGGTTTTACTAATTCGGGACATTTTAAAACGCGCGAGTCCTGAATTTTTTTAATTAAATTTGTAAAATTAATAACTTCGATACATACATACACTCACGCCTTTTTCACAGATAGAAACTACAGAAGGTCGGTGTATGTCCTTCTAGGGCGCCCCCTCCCGGCGTTTCCAGTGACATCCGCCTTATAAATTCCTTTCGTCAATCGCCGATCATTCATATAACTTCGATATTTACAGCAAAGTCTCTACTTACGCATTTTAAAATAGATTGAATGTATTCAACCTCTTTTATAACAAAAGACTTTATTAAAAGAATTAAACAATACTGGCCATTTGCGGTTAAGTAATACAAAAGAAGAAAAAAAAAATTGAAAATCGAAGTGTGAGAAGAACCTGCTAGAAAGGCGCTAAAAGTTTTCAGCCGATTTAGGTATTAGTTTTGTGGTTATTGTGACCGTATAATATAATTGTGGCGGAAGAGTGAAAACTTTAAGGACCAGGTTCGTGTATTGCATTTTATTACTCGTAACATGATTAATTAGTAACAGAATAAACACGAAAGTTATAGGTACTTACATCCCACACATTTTATAGATTACGTTGGTTTATATTTTGGGCCTACATCAATATTAATTTATCAATTATTATTATAATAAACTATAAATGTCAATGCGTAGAAAAAAATGTTTAAGAATTTAAATGTAATAGTTAGTTTTCTCTCTAGTTTTCTTCCTAATTTTTTGTGTTATATCATAATTAACTGATATGACATACAAATAACAAAAAGTATAAAATGTATGCACAGCCTAGTGGTGTGAAATTACTGAAAAGTCAAAGGTCTCGAGTTCGATCCCAACTTACTTACGTAATGTTTATTACGTAAAAAGGATTGAAGGAAAGTATCGTGGGAAACTTACATGCCTACAAGATTTTCTTGAGATTTACTTTTTTTAAACTTTTTTTTCGGAATGTGAAGTATGCCAATTCGTATTATGCAGCATGGTAGGCTATAGCCTAATCACTTTCGAATGAGAGGATATTCGTGCCCAGCAGTGGGATAGATTGATGAGAGAGATAATAAAATATGTATGTATGTCAGTAGATATAATATGTCAGGTACAATGGTTTTATTACTTAGTAATAAATGCACAAATGATGTATCTAGATGTGTTATTATTATATGGCTATTACTTTCACAAATAAACATGGTCTATTACTAAATGTATATTGCGCGAAGCTTAACCACAGATTAAACAATAGGCTGAGAGCTCTGTGGACATAAACCTTCAAATTTGCATTAGATAAACAAGTTTCGTTGGTGACTGTACATATTCATGATTTCATTGTTGAATAAACGTGTCACGCAGTGGGTTATAAATATGATTGTTTGAACGTTTTGTGTTGGTCCGTTTAAATATGCGTATGATGTCAAATTAAGTAGCTCCATGTAATTTTTCCATTACTGGTTTTATATTTATTTTTGGAAGAAAGTTCCTTGAGGGGTTTTGAAGGGGTCTACCCCTCCGCCGGCGCCTACCCTAGCTGGCAGAAAATGTTCGTAACGCGTGAGATTTTTTTGTATATAATAATTAACCGAATAATTATTTTCTTTATACCTCGAATAGAACTCTAAAGTGCCTCCTTCTTATATCTTTCGTCTTTCGTCTTTCGCCTTTCGTCTTTCGTCTTTCATCTTTCGTCTTTTTTTGTTTTTACTTTTAAACTATTTTTAGGCCTCTGGGTGTTTTTTGTGAGTGTGATATATGCATTTTTACTGTCCCACTGCTGGACACGGGTCTCTTTTTATTTAAAAAGGATTAGGCTGTAGTCCTAGCCTAGTGGGAGGTGGCTTCACACGCCATCGAGAACATCTCTAAGGCATGCAGGTTTCTTCGATGTTTTCCTTGACCATTTGAGCCTGTGATAAATACGCACGTAACTTCAGAAAAGACAGTGGTGGACTTTGGTTTGATCTTGAGATCTTTGACTTTCTTTTTTGCAACGATTTAATAAAAAATATAATGAATGAGTCAACATAAAAATAAAATGTACACCTATTTTAGTTTCCCTTTGTACTCATTGCTACTTAGGCACTTAGTAGTTACTAATATCGTCAATATGTCCATGCATTAAAGCTCAGTCGAGCTTTAATAGAAAAATAAGAAATAGCGTGAGTGCATTACTCGCTCGCCGTTCCTAATGAGATTTCCATGTCCACTAATGAAATGAGTCTGCAATGTTTTCATGATATAGAGAAGAAAATAATAATATGCCTTAAGGTAAAGGGAACATTTGATTTCTGACACAGATTTCAGGTAGGTAATATTTTCATTAAAATATTATTCAAATAAGTATATTCACTATGAGTATATTTTAAGTAGCATATGGGTTCTGCAACATTAATTCACACAGCACTATCTAGTCCCAAACTAAGCAGAGCTTGTACTATGGGTACTAGACTACTTTTTTTTTTTTTTTGTTAATAATAATACTAAGACATAAGAATATTACTTAAGAATATTTTACATATTAAAATAATACATAAGAAACACCCAGACGATCACAAACACTTATATTCATCACATAAATATTTGTGTCCTGTGAGAATCGAACCCACGATCTCGTAATCAGCAGTCCGGTACTCCGGTACACAGAGGTCTTAAGTTACTCAATTTAGGTCTGCTTTGCTTTTTAACTGAGGTAGTGTTTTTGTAGTATTAATAATATTTAACAACGATGGATTTTCACAAGCACACATGTCACGCGACACATCCAGCGTGCATTTCGTTGGAGGCCTTGGTGGTGTGCATTCCAATGCACTGTCTCCACTCAAGAACTTTTATGCTCGAGTGGCCAGCAGTTCTATGTGTCAAGTTCTCTGTGACTTTAGCTTACTAAATCTTTTGGACTACGCAGCTTTAGTTATTTTACGGATCTCCTCGTTGCTGATTCGATCTCAGAAAAACAGCAATCAGACTCACTGAGTGACCTTAAGCCCATAGTGAGTAGCCACGTCTCTGTGTCATAAGTCATCGCTTGTAACACAATACTGGCTGCAGACTTTTCTCTTCAAACACTTAGTGTTTCTGATTAAAATACCTCGCTAAGTTTCTCGAACGCTGCGCAGTCGAGTCAATTTCAACGAGTTACCTGTTTCTCGAGTTAGACCTATCTAGCTGTACAGTTTCTCCCAGGATGACATACTCATCAAAAACATCGACAATGGAATATGGGCATAATATGGGTATTCATCGTGTGGACGATGGGTAACGACTGTCTTGTCTATCTTCATTTGGCAAATTCTATTGATGTCAACAGGCATTGGGCTGAGCTCTAGCTGCGATTTTGAAATTATTGCAAAGAATTCAGTACTGTCCAGGTATCGATCGGACGAAGTTATTAGCTATGAGAAGGCTCTCATAGCTAATAACAGTGGTAGACTATCTGCACCTTATTTATTAAACAAGCTTGAAAGACAGCAAAAGGAACAAACACATGAAATCAAAAATTTTGCTTTTACAGTCAAAGGCTTGGAAATTTTACTTTTACACTGCGACTGTAAGAGAGTGAAAATTGCGTTAAAGACCTTACAAGTTAAGGTAAGTAAAACTATTTATTGACCGTACAAATAAGTGAATACAATTAAGTGAATCACAGAAACCGTTTGTAAATGGCTCATTAAATTGTTTAATTATAAGACCTTATTATATTAATTTCTCGTTAAATTTGTAATTAGCAAGTGAACTTTTGAGTCTCAGATTACCAGAGAATCCGTGTTACAATGTAATTAGATCTATCTGTTTTACTTCTTGTTTAAAGCAAATCGGCGCGTTCAAGGCAGCCAATTTAGTAATTTACTGGTAATTTAGGGCTTTTTTTTTCTATCTAGAAATATACTTTGTAGGTCAGAATGGCATCCACTCAAATTAGCTTAAATGCGAAATTCGCGCATCTGTACCTTTTAATTGGCTTGTTATAATTTATAAACAATGAAAATATTATTACGAATACTGTATGTTCATTATTACTTATAGTTATGTTTATAAGTAGTAATAAGTTTTTGTTAAAATCAGATGCGACCTAATATCAGTATTACGCCCACTGGGAATTGGGTTTTAATGTCTTAGGTTGACTAGCAAAACATACTAGTTATTTGGTACTACCAGAAAGCCAACGAACAATGTTTGGTAGTTAAATTTATGTGTATCATCAGTTATTCTGGAATCAAAATTTACCAGAATTGCCATCAAAATCAATAACAGTATTTGAAATTATTTTTTTATGCACGATGTTTATAGAAAGGGATATCTCGTGATTTTAATACAAGAATGATCTCACTTTTATGACAAATAAATAGTTCTAATTCACACGACTCCGAACTTGACAGAGATACATATGTAGGTACAACTTTGTAGAGTTAAGTGAAGTACTTCAAACATTAATAGTAACGCTACTAAGTCGACGCTCATGGTGCTTATGTCAATGTATGTAATTAAATGAGATACATAGTTAAAGTGTAAACAGAGTAGAGAAAGTTGCGTGACGAGTACCATACTATACCCATTTGGAATCAATCAATATGAAATATAAATGGGTCATTTTGGCAGTGATTCCCAAGCAAAGCAATGTTACGAGTATGTTAGATTTTTCTCTGGAATTCTCATGCGCTTGCGATACTGCTGGTGTTGCAAGTGTCCATAGGTCACATAACCACTTGCCACCTTGTGTTATAAAACACAAAGAAAGAGTTAAAAAACATAAAGCTCGCTGCCTATTACATGAGAACTAAAACATAAAAAATGAACTTTGTGTGCATACGCCAGAATAATACAGGCGTGGTTACGTACGCATATAACGTTAACTTAAATACAATAGATGTAGTGGAAACAACAAGTTAAAACACGTTAATTTGTACACAACGTAATGAACATTCATAACCAATTCCTTACGTAATATAAATTACATGACCAACTAAATAATAATTACTTATTGATGCGTATTATGTTAAAGTAAGGGTATTTATGATATTTGTGTAGGGCGACGGCAACCCAGAAGTTGTGCAAACTCATTTATCTGTGGTTCGCCTCGACTGGAAACCGCCACGTCCCAACCGATGTGTTTTATTTTCCTATTAGCCTTGTAAAATCGACGGAGTGTGTATTTTGTCGGCCAATTTTCAGCTAAAGAGCGTCGCTCTTCAAAAGTTGCTGAGGACTGGGAAAGATTTATTATCGGGAAACGATTTATTTTATCAAATCGGTTATACACATATATAATTATGTAAAAAACATAATAGCCATCAATAATGTATTGCAAAGAAAACCAAAGCAATAATTATTTTTACGGTTTTTGGTCCAAAATCAATTAACCTTGCTTCGTCTATGTTAATTAATGTTCTTGTGCGTTTCATTAAATATGGATATTGATCACTTTAAAACACAAAAAAACAAGCAACAACAAGAAATAATTTGTTTTTCTAACACTAAAGGGGGAAAATCGCGAAGAGATAAAAGGCACTTTGCTAAAAAAGATAATAAAAGACACATGTTCGTATGTGCTCATAAATAATTCACGTTTGTTTTAACAAATTATTATAAAAGAATGCGCGTTTATTTTTGTCATATCTTGTATGTTAATAAAGCAAATTTTTGATTACTCTTTGTGAGGTTACCTTTGTGAGCCAGAACAAAGAAGCTAACAACAATGGTACCTATTAACCGTTGAATGGCGTGTGTTTTTTTAGGAAATGACTTTGGATGTGTACCCTGATATTAAGCGGCAAATACGATAAACCTAACACAACATGCTATCACGCATAAATCTTTGTAGGCCTAGGTAGAGGCGTATTTACAGTTGAACGTTATTTTATGAAAATATGTTGCAACCAACATCTGCAGATTTTACAGCGTTCAGCATTCTGCATCTCTTTATCGGGTTATGGACACTCACGAAAGAGAAAAATAATAAATAACTCACATTTATATATTTACTTATAAGAGACTGTTAATATTTCCTCAAAAAAAAACATATTAATCACACCGATATTAGCGATAATTAATTTAGTAGGAGAAAAGTTACTAAAGATTAATTAATCACTATGAACGCGAATATCGCTGCTAACTCATTATGTATGTAAATTTAGGCTCTAATATATGAGTTTCTCTCTAAAGTATTTAGTGATATAATATACACCTGCAACTAAATTTGATTAGTGGGGAATAGAAAACAAATTGCAGACGAATATGCTGATAAAGACTTTCTTTCTACTAACAAGGACCAAACATGCTGAATTTGATTGATTGATAACATGGTCTTTTCATTATATGAATGCGTGTGAACTATTAGAACCTCATTTTAGTAACCTTAAAAATCAAATGACGCGCATTCTGTGTAATATAACAGAAACGAATAAGGCATGAATCAAAGCATGAATTACTACTCATAGTAATTATTAAAATGTTACAATGGTACCAACTCAAAATAGCACTTGATTTTGAGACTTAAGGGTCCAGATCTCGAGTATATCGATAGTCTTAACCAGATTTTAGCTCTGTAAAAGTAATTTAAAGTTTGTGCTTTATGAAGGTTTTAATGGCGGTAAAAATCCCAACAGTTTGTTTTGAGAAATCAGTAGCCCTTCAAAATATTTCAAATGGATCAAATAAAAAGTTTTATTGAAAGGTTTACATTCTGGCCATGGAACCAAGTTAGTTTGTTAGAAGTAAAAGCGGATTCTGTCAAAGTTAAATTATGTTGGGCGAGATACCGGCAAATTTAAGGCGTTAACACTGTTATGTCTTATCTGCGTCGAAAGTTAAGGCAATTTTGTTGATAGAAACCGTGATAAGTACGCAGAATACATATTGGATGTTTGTGTTTGAATAATAAACATAAATTTATTATGTATGTTTAAATAAACTGGCTTAGACATAATTTATAGGTTTTTTCATAATCGATGTAATTTAAAAAAGTTAATTTATTCTTCAAATAAAGTACCTATATATATTTTCTATTCGTTAAATTATTACATCAACATATTTAATTACAGTGAATAAAATTATATGTATAATGTATGCCTTAATTTACAGCTGTAATATTTAAAAGTATAGACACACGTTTTTCTATCAAAGTACTTAAATATGTTAAAATATAAGAAGCTTTTGCTTTACTTGTAAAAAGTAAAAGTAGTCGCAATCATAAAATAATTCGTAGCCGACCACCGTAGCAGCTTATTGACGTAGCGCCCCTACGCCGTAGCAGTAAATCATAGTTGACTGTGTAAATGAGAAAAAATATTGAGCCATTAGGTTTCAAAGAGTTCTTTTGGAACATTCTAAACGGAACAATTAAAACTGTTAATGCTGTTCCCAAATAAAGAACGGCCATAATTACTTGTCATAAATTAAAAGCACTCAGCGGAAATGTTTGACATTAATTTTTATCTCATTTTGTTGGAATTGGTGCTACTTTGTCGGAACTAAACGTCGAGCATTTTCAGTTTAATGACGTATATTTGATAAATATAGTGACAAACTATAACAGTAATTGGATAATAAAGCAGTTCTAAGGTACATTTTGTGAATTTACAGAAATTATCAGAACAGATGTTAAAGCCTCAAACTTAAACCACATAATAGCATAACATTCGAAATGAAAGAAAAAACATTTATTTTTCCATAAAAATAATATCTATGTATTTTATTATTATTGATTCCTCTATCTTATGGTTAAGCTATACGGTGAAATCTGATGATAACATGGTTAAAGTAAATAAATAAATATCTCTGGACATTATGACATAACGCCATCTAGTTCCAAGCTAAGCAACGAGGCTTGTATTACGGATACTAGTTGGTTTAATACTACATAATATGTTTTTTTTTTGTTAACACATACATATTGTACATAGATACGTCCATGACTCGGATACATATGATGTATGTTTATGCTCATCACACAAACATTTGTCCCTAATGGTCGTCGATGTAATTGATCGAAAGTAATTGATGTTTTTTTTAACAAAAATCATGGATGGTCTCCGCACGCTTTGCATGAGCACCGTACGCACTGTCTACTGTGTAATATATGTACGTACATAGATATACCTACGTGCGTTTTCAATCTATTGGCAGTCCCCAAAGACTACCTCGCAAGTTGTTTTTTCAAAAATCTGTTCCAGACATTGGCATATCTACATTATAAATATCTTATATTTAATATTGCTATCTATACTTTTAAAGAAGCCCAGGATTTTCAGTAGCTGACTAGCTCCTATAATCTAAGGCATTTTATTATAATATATATATACAAGAATTTATTTACTCTAATAAATTGTATTTATTTAACATTAATTTGACAGCCGAGACTCTTTGAATGAAAATTGAATTGAATATGATTACAAAATTCTTTAAATTCTGTGAATTCAAATTAAAACCCAGAATAACTGTATTTTGCTGTCAAGAGATTCGTTTGTAAAACATTTCGGTCTTATGATATTGCAGGCGTAATAAATTTATTAAAGTATTAAATAAAGCCAGACTGCCCAAAGTATTTCGCAATACATAGGTATATGTATATTCTAGCCCAACCTTCAAACTGAAAATATAGATACTTTGTTCTGTAACTTACATCCAAGTAACTAAAACAGAAGACATCTTTTTACTCTATGGAAACCAAAAGCAAGCTTATACTGGTCAATTTATTTAAAAGGGATTCGTACTATTGAAATAAAAGTAGATACTTATTACCGTATTTATAATGTTATATAGTAGTAGCAGGCCCATAATTTATTAAAATGATTTGCCCGCCAATAGTAAAACAGTTCTGTTTCTATTATATGTATATTTGGAGTTATAAGAATGCCATAAACTTCTAGAGATTGCAAGCACGAGTCGAAGAGTGTAAAGTTGGATTGGATTTGTGTTTACAAAATGATCATGATGTGTTAACCAAAATTCTGGCAAGCTATATGTCAATATCCGTTCGTTACCTGACTTTAATCCTTAGGGGAACATAAGACGACTTTAAGGGATGGGTTTGCCGACGCATTTATTTAAGATAAAAGTAAAAAATATAAGAATAGGCTGTCGCTGTACCTTTCTTTGTTATGATTTAAGATCTCATTATTTTTGGTAACAGATACTCACGAATACAAATTTCGGAGGATAACAAAAGGTTTATACTGGAATACCTAACTGTAAATTATTTAATGTGAAAGATTTTAAGCGAAATAATATAAATAACTTCGTTATAGAGAGACCAGAATCTCTTTTTGTGATAGTGTAATCACAAGAAAACGAAATAATAATTTGTTGCGTGGGTGATAAACTAGGTCATAAATCTTACGCAAGATGATAATAATTTTGATGTATTGTAGTAATATCTCTACTGGATCATCGCGAGACCAATTTGTACGACACACCTGTGCGCCGATTGAGATCAAATAAGCCCGTATTATATGTTCTCAGGATAGTCCAGGTTGGGTGTATACTTTTCTTCAAATAAAGGTAATACTAGAAGCTTGTCGTCTTTTACATAACGTAATAGTCAGTCCAATGGCTGCCCTTTCCCACGTGTATTGTATTAGGTAATTTGAGTTCTACATATTATTATTATGTTATCATCATTACACGAATGTTTCGAAAACGTGTGAGTAGGTATATATTCACGTGTACGTACGTACCTACATATATAAACTGACTATATCTGTGTTGTTATATTTTGTTCCGTCTATAATTTCTAGTGAAAGAATTAGCTTTTTAGGTTTTTAGCCATTTATTATTTTCAATACGATAATAAATTGAAAATCAAAAATATATGTTGACCACAAGTGCATATTGTTTAGTGTTCAAAACTGTTCAACTTGTGTCGAATTAAGGTACCTCCACAAGTATATACCTTCTTATGTTAATAATGTCTAGCGAAAAAAAACTGACATAAAATAAAACGGAGGTGGAAAAAAATAACGAAGCTTTGTGCCCCGTTTACACAAAAGAATAGTTTCCACATTTTTATATCCACCGCGGGAGAGGTAACACATCTGCACGCAAAAGATTTGCAGACACCGACAAATTATGAATGTGAGAACTACGAGGGCTATTGACTCGTTTTTTGTATTTTTTATATTATGATTTGAATTGAATACGAATATCACCATATTATTATGACTATTCGATATAATAATGATCATTCGTTTGAGTGCAGAATACCTTGAACATCTATGGACAGTCAAAGATTTCAGAACACAATAAAACTATTTTAAATCGGTCCTACAATTGAAGGTGTAGTTTATTATTAATAAACGTAAATTGTTTTGTTAATTTTTAGAGCGTGCCCCGTTGGCCTAGCGGCCGTAAGTGCGACTTGTCGGATTTCCTATGAAATCCTCAGTAGCAGCTTGGAGTTTGGATTCGTATTCGGTTGGCAGTAGGTTTTCCACTTATAACTTGGGACCTAAAATACCGGAGAAGTGTGAATGTACATAAGTACAACTATACCTAACTTTTCGAGGATGACAGGCATGTATATAGAAAAAGTTGTGTATTTATTAGCTAACTCCATACTTTCGTGTAGAATTTGGAGCCATAAATGGAATACGTATTTGGATAAAATACATTGAGTTTGTTAGCTCATACAAAAAAAATCTGTTCAGAATTGAATTGTATTAATAAAAAGTAAATAATATAATGTCCCTCTTTATTTCAACGAGTTGCACACAGGTCAAGGACCTTTGGTGCTTTCAACTCAGTCACGGTTCACGAACTCCCTTTGAGGTTTCAAGTGTGTAGTTATATATATATATATATATATGTCCAAATATACCATTGCCTATCTTGGACTGATTGCTTTTAATATGAAATGACTCGAAATTTCATAGACTCGCATTTATTTGCACGTTAATTGCTTCTGAAGTAATTATGTGGAACATTTCGTTACTATACAATAATATACAATAAACGGTGGAAAATTTCCTATTCTAAGCCATACATTTTTTTATCTCAAATCTGCATTTTGACAAAAAGGTGTTCGAATGATCACTAGATATTCGAATTTATGTTATTGTAAAATTTTAAGTAAAATAGCAGCTTTTATGTTAATTCGTGTAGTAACCCATACCCATAGGCTAAAACATCATAACAAGTTATCTTTTCTTTCCAAAAGTTCTCATCTACAATTTTAAACTGTTGCAAATGTCCATAGACTACGGTTGCTTACCATCAGGGGACCGTAAGCTTGTTTGCCACCCTTGTGGTAAAAAAACGCCACTTGAAATAATATTTATTAATCTATTGATAGTAGGTAGCTACAGATTGATGGATATTTTTGTTAGTAAGAATATGTTTGTAAACGGACCCAAGATTCATGGGAAATTTCTAGCATCGGTGGCGCTAAAATAACATACCTACATATAAATTCCCAATAATATGAATGTCATAAAGGCCTATCACGGAACAATGAAATAATTTCAATAGCATCACACATCAAATCAATAGCAGTGTGATACCGTTGCAATGCATTCAATAGGAACATCAGATGATTGACCATTACCTTTGTAGTGCGGCTTTGAATCACTAGTTGACGGTTCACTCTAGCTAATTAGTCGCCAGTTCAGCTGAATAGACCTTACAATCTGAAATTACATGTATTATCGATTACTATATTTAATCAAAGCGTGTGGGACGAGTTTTCCATTACAAATTAGTTATTACTTATGAATATTTATATAATAATATATCGTGCATTGATTTTAAGGTTTAAGAACTTTATATCTCATAAGAATTTACAATATATCACTTATTGAGAAACTTAATAATAGAAAACTTTGACTAAAATGAGCGACTGTAATTACTTTAACACAAAGCATAAATAATATTAGTTGAAAGGTGGGTAACTACAAAAAACAAAACATTAATTAATACAAATGACGGTTTCTCAAATGCGGTTCTTTGCCGATACAATACACCTACTTATAAGTGGTTACAAAGATTGCGACTTACTGGATGAGGCATTTATGGTGGTCGTATATTGACTATATGTATAATTGTGTTTAAATAATGGTTTCGATAACAAAAAATATACTTTTACGTATTATTTTACTGAAGTAATCATCAATGTTTTTAGCTTTGGTATTTAGTTGTTTAGGTATATGTTTCTTTCTTTTTTTTTTCCTTATATAATATTCGTTAGGGAATATTTCTTCGGAAAATTAAAAACTGCTTATGAGACTGGACGCCGTAAGAGGTTAATATATCCTTAGTTTAACGGTCTAAGAAATTATTCTACCTTTGTATACCTTAGTTAATATTAATTTAGCTTAAGTTTACGTTTTGTTAACATGTTTGGTCGCTTTAATCGAACAATGCTAGGAAATAAATAATGTAAAAGTGTTCAATGATATAACGACTAAGGGAATCATAAAACAATAAAGTTTTATCTCATATCAGCGTAGATAATATATGTATTTATATAGTATAGTTATATACACATTTATAGTCACGTATTGGAAACAAACCGACTCTGTTTGAAGTATAAAACCGAACTGATAGGCACGCGTACCACATTTACATGGTTTTGTGTGAAAAATGGCCGATCAAATAGTGTGTGTTGGTTTACGTGACTTCGGATTTATCTGTTTACTTTATCTTTAGTAACTTATAGCCGGTCAGTGGAGATCCTTCAAGTCAATATACGAGAGTGTATTGGATGTGTATATACGCAAATTCAAATGTATGCACCCAGTTCGTATTTCTGCATTATGTAGCATAACATAGCCTCACGTCCCTTTGCTGAAGGGTTTGGCAAAGACAAACTATACAACCTATTAACACAATACCTTGTAGATGTACATGATACATTGTTATTATAATATCAGTTAGTACTTTGTTACAACGACTATCGAATTGTGTCAGAAGAGTGCGAACGAAATTTTATAATTGTATACTTATGTATATGTCAAAATTGTTCTCATGTAAGTGACCGTAGTCTTTAATGAGAATAAATGTCTTTTAAACCCACATAAGCTAATACAATAATTATAAACACAATGGAAATCGAAATCATAACAATAATAATCACTTAAAAACTACCTTAATCTCGAGCTTAGTTATTATAAATAAATATAAATGTGGATCTAGCAGTTTCGACGTCAAAACGACAAAAGGATATATTTAATAACCTCATTATTTTACAAAACTCCTGGATAAAATCTTTGTACATTATAACAAGTAGATCAACGATTTGCAATAATCTTATTATGTAAAAACGACAATACACCCTAACATGACATATTTTATTCAATACTCAGAACGACAAATAATACAAAAATCTTGCGGAAAAATAAAGCCAATCCCTCGAGATAAATTTACATTATAAAGAATGGTTTCACGAAAGGTTTAGGATACAAATATCTATGTATAATCGAGTACTTTGTGGATGAATTGAATTCCACCTTCAAGTTATGTAGTTTGTTTAGGTATTCTTAAAATGCCTTGAACAACGTGTAATCAATTTGCGTTATTTTTATTTACATAAAGTGGTTAAGTTACACATTTCGTCTATCATATTTATATCGTCATTATTTGCAACAATCTCAAACGTAGTTGATATATAATCTAATGTGTGTGTGTCCTCCACTCCTAAATGACTCCTAAATGATCAGTTGGTCATTATGATGGGCTCTGGTGTGACTAGCAAATAATTTAAGAAAATGGTATTAATAAAATTTGATGCTAACTTTATTGACACGCGACGATATTTTACGCGAAAGATATGAAATTGCCAAACTTGCTGCCCCGCAGAAATGATCCAAGTTCCAAGTTCTTCGCCTTCAAATATAAGTACTAAGTAGCTTGTTAAAGTTGTCTGCTTACCAGTACAGTGTATTTTTTTAAAGATATAATATCGGTTCTACGAGTATTTTCTTTGGAATCACAAACCAATTCTCACATATCAATCTCCAAGACCCAGAATGCATCTTGGCCTTGCAAATATTAACTAAATATTTATTTTAAACAATGGGACGGATTAGGCTAGAGAAATGTGCAAATTCCTCATGGTAGGCAGGCTATATGCGTCCTGTAATACTTTCCTCTCTATCTGTTAACAAAAGATATAGGTAACAATACCGCCATGGATAAATCCCAGTATAATAGAATAATGCAGTATAACATTTACTATAATACAACGGAGCATTAAGGTCAGATATTGCAATAGCGCTTCATATGAAGGGCCCTTTGAGTGCGATTTTGAATTATAATTTGAAGGGAAATAATACTCTCCGCTCTCACATTACACATATGCTATATGCATATTTGTAAGAGCGTGTGAGAGTGTGTATGTGTAATATTCTCAGTAACAGTTTAGAATTGGGGATTGTTTGTCTCTACGTATTATAGCACGCATTATAGTTATTGTGTATTATTTAGACAAAAGAATAACGTATGGCGTATTATTATTCTGTTTAAATGAAATACACAAGTTATGAAAACCCTTCATTTTTATATGAATATCTCTTTTTTATCAAAATATAGACTAAAAAATATCTAGGGCATGAACGCATGAGCTATAATAACGTGTGCACATAGCGCGCGACGCGCACTGACCTGTCGCGCGATTTCACGGTGTTACAATTTTAACGCAACGCCCATCCGACTTGTACGCAGCCTACATACAGCGCACATCAAAGAGAATTTGTGACACAGGACTCGATGAATGGACGAGCAATGGCTTTGAATAGCTTTTATATTGCCATCTCAGGTTTCCGATCACTGGATTTTGACTTCCATTGTATTGAGTTTTGGAACGATTTCAGTTTCTGCCTTAGTCGCAGTAGCTTGGATGCAGCAGCAGGGAAATCCTTTGGGCATGCAGATTTCCGTCCCCTCCCATTTATGCCCATGTAGTAGTGAATAATCGTGTTTTTTGCGAGTGAATACAATTACCAGAGCTCATTAGGGTAATGACTGTTCTAACAGCATGGGAGTTCTAACTGCTCTTAGTTCTAACTGCTGCTATTATTCCCCTATAACCCAAAAGGTTTCTACATGGTCGACAGCACGCTAGCGACAGCTTTGGTGTTACAAATTGCTACATATATGCTCCGCTTACCATTGCAGCTTACGGCCCCCTAAGCATATTTGCCAGCCTCGTAGGATAAAAAGAACCATATACGTGCACTTTTAGTTCACCAGTATTTTGCCATTACCTGGGCACAGATCCAAACTTCAGGCTACACATAATTTCCTAATAGAATAACCTACTAACACTTTTGGTATGAGAATTGAACCCGGAACATAAAGCAATAGTAACTGCAACATAAGATCGATAAGAAAGCGTCTACTTCATAATAAATACCTACTTCAACCTATGTGTATTAACAGCAACTTTTCGTTTAAATACGTTATGAAAAATAATATACTTTATAATAAAAATATCGCTTTCTTCCCTACCCGCCTGTATGTCACACAGTTTCGATCTACATCAGCTGTTGTCCGAGAATAAAGAGGGTAATATGACGTTCGCATGCCGTCCTAAGTACACTCGTCTATGGAAATTTGCCATCCCCGTTATTAGCTACACCCACGTGGACATATCCACTGAAAATGATAATTATACGTTATATTGAAATGCCGATTCTGAGGGTGCTTAGATAAAACCACTGGATCACTAATGGAATTTCATTTTATTATTTAAAATAAAGATTATTTTTATTTGTTGTAAATTGATCTTTTTTAGTCTGGCCACTAGTGAGCCTAATACCAGAAAAAAGTTTCAGGCAATAAATTAGAAAGAATTATTTTAAGAAAGAAAGAAGTATTTTATTTTTAGGCACACAATAAAAAAACTAAAATAAAATTTAAGACTAAAAAAGTTCGGGCTGCTGACTTCAAACAAAAATGGCTTTCCCAAGCAGATTTATATTAATAGTTGGTAGGTATATAAAGAAAATAATAATAAGAAGTGGAATTCAGTTGTGCGTCGTATGTGCACAAAGAAAAACAAGACTACTCACTTATGTTTTCACCACAGTTTAAATATTTTGTAGTTCAAGTTATAAGATTACAAATACAACCGCATGAATCTCAAAACGCATAAATATTATAATTTGTAAAGTAAAATTTGACTTGCGTTCCCCAATCCCTTCATCGGAGTCATGGGGTCCTGAATACTTTCACCATAACCCTGATAGCTCTAGCCACTTTTTAGGACTTAACTAGGTAGCATCGTAACTCTCAAAAATATTCGATCGTAAAATAACCTGCAATGTTGAGCACTTTGGCTTATTGTAAAAGTTAACAAGTATTTTTCTGTTAGAAGTCTATATAAGCTCTTGTCTGCTCCATTTTGATACAAAGTTAAGTGGAGCTTAAATTACTTTTCTACCTTCAAATTTTATTTTACGATTAATCCCTAATTTCTTTGCGGGATTTATGATGAAGACAGTAGAATAATTTCTCCGTAACTTATTGAGCTAACATCACCAGGTCTCTACTTTTTGGAGTTTAATTTTATGTTTTGTTAAATAACTACACTAACAACCTTTAAGATGAAAAGAATGTTGCTTAAATAGAAGCTTCTAAAATATATCTTAGTATATCATCGCGCCTGTCGTCTCCGGAGGGTCAGGCAGAGGGGCACTAATGTACACTCACATTTCGCCCGTATGTCTTAAGTCACATGTAATAGGAGGCGAGCCTATTGCCATCAATCGACGCGAATCCAAACTCCGAGCTGCTCCTGAGAGTTCCATATCAATGAAATGAAATATGAAATATTACGTTATTTATTTTATTTTCTAATATTTTCAAGTGTCTGCAAATATTACATTTAAAGACGAAAAATAAATTATTGTGTCTTATAAATTACGCTGGCTGCAAATATGGGCTGATGATGATGATAATGATGATACGTTACGCTAAAGGACTAAAAACAACAATTTTCCAACCTTTCCTATTTTCCTTATTTTAATGTTTGTCAAAACAACCTCTAGTCTAACTTTCTGTAATTCTTTCTTCTGTACTCTTTTATTTTATTTATTTATTTATTTCTACAACAAAGACATCGTTAAGGAAATTAAATATTATTATATTTTTATTTTATCGGTAGACGCAAGAAAATTATTAGGTTATAAAATATTACTATCGTCATTGTTATAATACGATAAGCTATTTACTGTTAATTTAACTTGAATAGTCAGGTTTCTTTCTCGTGAGGTAGGGCGAGAATGTGATTTTGATGTATGAAATATAAAATAAAATATACCTCACCAAATACTATTTTACCTCCTATATAAATGGTAGACTGTGAATCCGTTGTCACACTGTCGAGAACACAATCAGACCACCATCCTGTGGCCCACGCCTATAATTTTCAAAGCCAGCCGTTGATTACTCCCAAGCCCCGCTTATACGTGGCCTATAGCTACAGTGACCCAGTTTACATTGTTTGAACGACCTTCCTTTAGTCCTAGACGTATTTCTCGGAAGTTTTAAGAACGTTTTTGTTGCTACGCTTAAGGGTGTAAACTAAAAATTAGCTTTGTTTTGGTAGGGGGGATCAAATTTATTATCAAAATTTGAATTTGGTAGGATAAAACCTCATCCTCTTAAACTGTAATATTAGTATTAAAATTTGGATCTGAATAAAATAGATTGAATTACTTTATAGACTTTCGATAAATGATCTAGTTTCAAATAATACAATAAGAAGATCTATTTTATTAGAAAGTATTTATTTGTCTTAAAATATCTGAAATGTTTGTCCCCATGACGTTCTATGTGTTGTATCTCTCAATCAAAAGAAAATCCAGAGCGATGAAACCAGACAACTCCTATTTTCACGTTTTTAAATAATAAGTTTCAACACCTGTTTAAACCTATCGACACATATTTCAGGCACTTATCAATATTAAATGAAAACCTGAGAAATCTAGTGGGTGACTACTGGAATATTAAAAAAAAAAACTAAGCTAAAACTCTCCAAACCATAATAACACCGCTTTATTAGGAAAGCAACTGATGCCAAAACTCGAAAACATTATAAAAGTCCACAAATGTTTAAAGCCTCTCAAAGCCAAGCATTCCGAGATTCCATTCCCAACAAAATGCTTTCTGAAACGCATTCCTGTAAAATATTTATTTGTAATAATGAGTTAAAGGAGTATATAAGATACTACCAGGAAACGGTACATTTGAGATTTAGCGGAAAACGATAAAAATCAAAATATTTTTCAACTCATTGAAAAAAAAGACTGTGAATATATCAGCGGTATCACAATAGTAAAATCCTAATTTAAATAATTATAAACACAAAAAAAAGGTATTTTGCTTACAATAATGCGATAAAGAATGCAATGAACGCGGTTTAACTAGATTCTCTAAAGCTCGATTGGTTTACTAATAATTAACTACATTGTTTTGTAGTCAAGTTATTTACAGTGCACGGTAACGAGGTTTTTAGCTGTAATTTGATGTATTTGTTTTAGATGTTTAATGCATATTTTGAGGCGAAGTACATTCTAGAAGGATTCTTCTTTTAATGAAACACAAGTACTAATAACAATACAGTTTAACCCTATTAAATACCTACAAAACCATTCAAAATATAGTCCTTCTATAATAATATCTTCCGTATTAGGATAGACTATGCTTTTCATAATTTTTGCAGGTATTGAATAAGATTGACAGTGATTTCAGGATATGTCAAGCTATGTCAATATATCATGTTTGCCTGCTTAGAATTAAACTCTACTTTAGATACTTAAAAATGCACTCATATTATATTATGTTTCTGGTTGAGAGTATTTACATTTTGTCGCTTTGCTTCTTCCAAACAAAACAACGTTGGAAGCTGGGAATCTTTTCGTTCGTCGCTTCAATCCAATTTCATAGGATCTAGTACAAACTAGTTTAAACGGCGTCGGCATCGGCTTGGGCTGCTAGAAATCTCGTAAACATAAATCTCATATATTGTTGCAAAGACGTGTGGAATTCTGTCCTCGTGATTTAAGAAGAGTACCCATTTACTTTATAGCAGTTGTCACATCATGGTCTATTCTATAATTATTAGATGACTAGTAGTTAAGCAATTGGTACATTTATTCCTCATGTCGGTACTCAATCGAACTGATAAACTTTTGTGTCATCTAATTTTAATTCTGATGTCAAAATTAATCGGTAATTGATTACATTGATAGTCACCAACAAAAATAAATATATTTTTCCACTTTGAATATAATTATGTATATAATATGTGTTTGATTGTAAATAATTGTGATAACTAGATATTTTATTTATTTATTTGCGCCGTGTATACATACAGATGATCACTTTTCAGTCTCAACTGGTTAGACTAAAACGTTTTCTTATGTAATCCTTTTGTATTTTTTTAGCATATTTAATGCTAAGATTTTTAAATTTTTATTAAGAAAGAAAAATTCAACCTCAGGCGGGACTCGAACCCGCGTCTTCTGGATAAGTACTCCAGACGCTCTGCCAACTGAGCCACCGAGGTATCCGCCTGATGTGTTGAATTTTGCCTTCTTTATGTTACTTATGTCTTACGGCGACATAGCAACATCGATTGGACAATTCTGTCCAACCCAGTGTTCTTATGCAGTTAAGAAAAGGAATATGTAATGATGACGGTGAATTAAAGTATCTGGTTTAAAAAAGATACTTCTAATATTTAATAATGCGGATGAATTCTTAAACTAAGTAAGTTCTAAATAAGCATCATCCGGAACAAATATTTAAAAGAAATCTTTCTCGATAATCGCATAGGAAATGTACGGTCAAACAAGCATTGCGTTTGATCAGACACCCGTTATACCCGTAGGAGATTGGACCCAATATCAATTGAGGAGTAGCCACCTGTGAAAATGTATCTCGAGTAAGACCGAGTGTAGTATACAATGTAGTATTAAGTTTACCGACCGTAACTTATAATATTATGGTGTTATTAACCCCCGACACAAAAACGACTATAAGTATGATGTGTCTGTGTGTGTGTGTGTCTGTAGCATCGTAGATCCCGAACGGATGAACCAATTTTAATTTTGGTTTGCAGGTGAGTTAGTCGGGAGTATTCTTAGCTATGTTTAATGAACATCGGGCCAAGGTAACCGCCACAAAATGTGTCGGGGTTTTTATACTAATAAACAAAATGATGGAGAAAATTAAAAGCAAATTTTGTATAAAAAAGATATCGAGATATAATATAGTATATTCCACCAATCGGTTTATTATATGACAAAATAATATTCAATTCTGTAAATACGAGTATGTCTATAATGATAGGCTTTACGAATCAATAGTTTAAACTTTTGACTCTTCTTACCTGACGTTCTCTGAGAAGACCGAAACGAATGGACTACATTTTATACATTCCAGGCATTTCAGTATACATTACACGCTTTCAATAAAATAAAAAAAAGCATGTCTATCAAATTTTGAACAACAAAACACATCTAATAAAGGTTCTATAATTACATACTACAAACAATACCTACCAAAGCTCAAACAATAGACCGAAACTATTTCAACTAATATCGAGTATAAACATCAAATTGACTTGTTGCCAGTAACTCAGTCCCACGGCGCTGGCCAATACTTGTTGCGGGCATGATATTATTTACATTGCGACCATTGTAATAGAACGTTATGATCGCAAATCCGAGCATTGATTTTAGGATTCCCCGTAATAAAGTTATACTTGTGTAACGTTAAGTTGTTGTTGTGGTTCTATACACCATCACGCCTGCAATTATATATATTAACAGTACATGGGACCTGAAATATACCGGTGAACGGCATATTTTAGGTCCCATAACGGTGGGTATTATATATCGAAAATGTTATGGCCTGGGCTTATAAAATTGCATTTAATTTAGTGCTTTTGACTAAATACACTCATGAGAAAGATTTACATATTTATCTGTCTATCTGATGATTACTATACCTTACGATTTTTTCTTCACCATTTGCCCATATAATAATAATACGCACATTATTGGGAACAAACAGTGTCGCAAGCCTGCTGATTGAACTCGGGACCTTTAACTTCACTGCATACTTTACACAGCTTCACAAATCGAAATAGAATGTAAATGAATTAAAACGGTATTCATACAAACTATGACAAAAGTATTCTCATCATAAACACGATGACAGATGACAATCCGCAATACATAAAGAATAGAAACGTCAATAAAATATACGGGATTGGTATAACCTTTCCAGCTGTCACATGATCCGGTCGTAAATGTCACCCGCATACATTTTATTGTCAATTTTATATCTCCGTAATCGTAGATTGTAATGTTGCTTCAATGGGTTCTAAAGATGCTACAGGTCGAAGAGCAGAGTTATGATGGATGTTGCACTAAGGGTTGCGGGTTTGATCCCGAAAAAAGTTGTTAGCTCACAGGAAGAGGTTTCGGATGTGGGCTTTTGTGTATGGGACAAAATTGTAGAGTGAAAGATAATACAAAATGATATAATTTCGCTTATCTGAATCATACTCACAAATATAATACAGCGAATTATTAAAAGATATAAAGAATAGGTAATTTGAGGCCTTATTAAAAGTCACTACTTAGTAAAACTAGATACTATAAGGGGCTTTAATACTTCTTTATGTATTTTTTGGGATTATATTGTGAGCAAAGATATAGAATAAAGAAAAGTAAATCCTGCTATTACTGCCCTTTTAATAGATATTTCTTTTTAATGATACTGGCCAGAGATAATCCTATTAAAATAAATACTACTAACTACTAACAACATCTGGATGCTTAGGTACTCTTTTTTAAGTAGTTGATATAAAACAGGCCTATAAAAACGTGTTTTATCTCACCTAAAGAAATGGCTGTAATATAGTTTTTTGAGGATATAATAATAATATAATTATTATTTATCAACTAAACGATTAGTAATTTGATGAGATCATACTGATTAGGTTTAATTTTTTACAATTTCCACAGATTAACGATATGATAATTTTACGTATGTATGTCCGGTGTATTGGAATAGTATATGTGTGCATGTACATGAAAGCATGAAAGCATTTTAAGTAGCTCATTTTCTTGGTTCAAAAGAAGGCAATTGAATTTTTTTGTGTGACTTCAAGTCGATTCAAGTATGGTGGAAATTTTCAATTCGGTCTTATTTAAATTGTTTATTTAATTAATATGGCCGATGATGAATTTTTTGTGTGTGTTGAATTGGTTACGATAGTTATTTAGATTCGCAATTGGACCCGGTAGGATGGCGCTATCGAGTTCTTTGATTATTATTTTTCACATATCAATACATAACACCAAAATTTTAAACAGTTCATTCAAAACGGTCCAGATTGTTACAGCTCCATCTCCGTTGGTGGATTAAGTAGTAATTCATCAGGGTCCGCTGAAAAGCACATGTAAATTGGACACATTAGGATTCATCCTTATAACTTATAACAAGCACTCTCCTGTCGAAAACAAATCTCCATACATCATAATTCATACCATCACTATCATTTCTCACAAAAATGTTCAAACAGTTAACTGCTTTCATACTGATCAATCTTTTGAGGGGCCCCCTTAATGTTCACACATCAACTAGCTAGTATTTATCAGCGGTGGCGATCCGCTCTGCCGTGGTAGAGAATCACACTCAATACCAACGTGAATACATTTAATAAAAAGTATATGATAAATTAGGTATATTTGCCGTGACAGAGAATACATCTCAATGTCAACGTGAATATGGAAGAGGCCCAAGTAGGACATTCCATCTGCCGTGACAGAGAATACATCTCCATGTCAACGTGATTATGGAAGAGGCCCCGGTGTGACATTCCACCTGCCGTGGTAGAGAGTCTCACTCGATACCAACGTGAAAATCAGATGAACACACATAGTTTATGACACCTCCAATTATATTAACATGAGCTACTTACAGTCAAAGAATGCTGCGGACGACACACGCTGTCTTCGTAGGGCCATGGTAGCTTCTCGGTTTGGATTAGCAATATCTATCGCAACATCTCGAATGAGGGCACGTATAACCGGTGTAGAGGAGTCTGTTCCGACAAGAAGTTGGAGAGGTGACATATTGGTGGTACTATGTTTCGTACTGTTTAGTATAAGTTGGGTTTTCCATAGAACGTCTGACCAACTTTGACCTTTATGATTAACCTCTATACGAAGTAAATTAAGTAGGGTTCGACAGTAACGTTCAGCTTGTCCATTCTCATGATGCATGCCTGGTGTGATGAAATGAATATCACTACCAAACCATTGAACCATGTCTCGAAAGGCATTGCTTTCGAACATTCGCCCCCGATCGGTTACCAGTAACCTTGGAGATCCGAATAATGAAACCGCAACGGTAAATGCACGCTTCAACTCGTCGGTGTCTTGGCGATAAAGAGAGTACAAAAGATTGTACTTTGTATACGCATCAACAATTATCAGTACGTACTTATACCCTTGGGATTCTGGCAATGGGCCAAGTATATCCATATGTACTACAGCAAATGGAACGTTAAGCCAGACGTTAACCAGGATACTATAGGTTGATGAGGAGCGCGTGGCACTCGTTTATGCGAGAGACACACAATACAATGTTTGATATACTTTCGGACAAATGGGCGCAATCCCGGGAACCAGAAATGACGCAAAATTAGTTCTACCGTCTTGTCGTACTCAATGTGGTCATGATCGTCATGAAATACGTGAAGTAAACTTAATCTGTACCCCTTAGGTATATAACACAATAAACGGGACTCTTCGCCGATTGAGGAATATAATAACCTTATATAATATAAAGTAACCCATTTTGCACAACGTATCGAGAGGCGTCTAATTCGGCATTATTAAGTTTATCGATGAGACTTAACGTTTCATCATCAGCAGATTGAGCCAACTTAGCCCAATTTTTGGGATTTTGAATATGACATACATCGATAGGGTTTCTGCTAAGATAATCGGCATGAGACATTAAAGACCCCTTCCTATATTCAAAAGTGTACTGATAATCTAGCATTGAAAGCCACCACCTGGCTACGCGAGGAAGCAAGTCCTTTTTACGCTCCGTTAATTTAAGGGCGTTACAGTCCGTAACAATTTTAAAAGGTATACCTAACAAGTACTTCCTAAAGTTCTGGAGAGCTTTTACAACAGCCAAGGTTTCTAATTCATAAGAGTGGTACTTAGGCTCCGCACCCTGTGTTGATTTACTATAATACGCCACAGCGCGCCTACCACCTAAACCACCCTCATGAATCTGTATTAGAACTGCACCGTACCCGATTGCGCTCGCGTCGGTATGAAGCTCAGTCGGTAATTGCGGGTTGTAGATAGCAAGGACTGGTTCATTTGTCAAGCAACCAATAATATATTTACGAGCCTCGTCTTGTTCGACTCCCCACTCAAAAGGTACATTCTTTTTTGTTAGACGCGCAATACAAGCCGTTCGTTGAGCGTAATTTTGAATGTATCTTCTGAAATAACCCGCGAGGCCAAGAAACTGTCTAATTTGCTTAACACTACGAGGCTTCGGAGAATCGACCAGTGCTTGGACTTTACGTGTGCTCGGCTTAACCTGACCATTTTTAATAACCCTGCCTAGATACTCTACTTCACGACTAAGGAAGGTACATTTCTTTAGGTTAATAGAAAACCCTGATGAAGTCAGAGTTTCTAAAACTTGACGCAATAATAATAATCCTTCAGATACCGATTTACATAGCAATAAAACGTCATCTATATAGACTAGTACTTCTCCAGATTCGATGAAAGATTTGAGCGTTTTAGAAATTATTTTTTGATATACGATTGGGGCATTACAAAGGCCATATGGCATTTTCACGTATTCAAAATGGCCTTCCGGGGTAACAAAAGCAGTTTTGGAAATTGAGCCCGTCTCCATAGGTACCTGATGGAACCCTGTTGCCATATCTAAGCTTGTAAAGAACCTACTAGAGCCCAATCTATCGATGTGATCCTCTATAAGTGGCAACGGAAACTTATCTTTAACGGTACGTGAATTCAAAGCCCTATAATCCACGCACATTCGATCTGTGCCATCTTTCTTTTTAACTAGAATCACTGGGCTCGCATAAGGTGACTCAGACTCACGTAATACCCTTAGCCATTAAATCTTTAACAATATTACGAATGCGAATCTGTTCATCGAACGATAATTTGTACGGTCTGTAGACCACCGGTTCGCTATTAGAAACTTCTATTTTCATACTACCCGTGGTAACCGTCGACGAGGCTGTGCCCGTTATAAAGGAGTTTGCAAAATCACCTATAACCGACAAAAGCAGTTCTTTTTCTTTACCCTCAAGAGGTGTATTCACATTACTCATATCAAAGATATTGTTTACAGATATACCTGAACGTGTTAAGAGTTGAACCCCATTCTGTCGGATATATGTGATACCCTCACGATTTAGAATATCGGTACCTACAATAACCGGAGTACTAATGCAATTATGAGGTACAACGTAAAAATCGGCTTCAATAGATATGTGAGGTAGTTCGATAGTTAATGTTACAAATGATGTACATTTAATCAATTGATTTCCTAAACCTCGTAAAACACGATAGGTATGTTTTGGGTGAGTTTTAAAATGCTTTAATAACATGTTAGATATAAGAGATATGCAGGAACCACTGTCCACCAATACATCTACCGGTACTCCTTCAATTACAGCACTTGTAACATCAGTCATCGATTTCCTAAAACTACCATCTAATTTTCGACAAAAGTTTACGCTATGCGAGTTGAGGTTACTTGATTCGGAACGTTGTTTAGCGAAACAGTTATCCACTACATGGCCATTCTTTTTGCAAAAGGAACACGGTTTTTAAAAAGGTTGAGGATGAAGGAGTTTCAGATAACCTTAACCCTGAATTATTACCTAATCGTTTTCTCTTAGCACTGATACAATCAACACGTTTATGCCCAATCTTACCACAAAAATGACATTTCAAATCACTACCCCCTTTATTAGTTTCATTATTTCGCACTGCGGGTAGACTGAAACTGGTACGCGAAACACGTGACATATCGCGGGTAGATCGAAATTCATTTTTTGGTTTCACATACATTGACAAAAATTGCACTAAATCATTAGGTTGTAATTTCGCATTTGTAGCTGCGGCCTTAATATGCGGGTCTGAAATACCCCTTAAAACTATTGCAACGATTAATTCATCAGATTGTCCCTTGACTAAACCCAACCTTAATAACGAACGTCTAGCATACTCGGCATAAGTGACATAACTTTTGGAATCTTTGGTCATAACCTCGTAAAGTATATTCGCAATATCGACGGTACGTGGGCATAATGTCTTAAATTCGCGTTTGAAATTGGTCCATGAACGATCCGCGCTTGACCACTCATTAAGCCATACTCGCGCTTCTCCCTTTAAGCAGTTTCCAATTCGCGACAAGCACTCGTTATCGTCCCGTTAATTTCTCTAGCCCTATCTACCTCCTCGCACCAACTGTCGATATTGTGAATATGTGGGTCAAAATTTGAAATAAAATAATTATTAGACCTTACTTTAACTAACGAAGTGATGGCCCTCACGATTCTGCCAGTTGAGTCCTCAGCCGTATAGTTGCCTTCCTGTGATACTGGAATGGGTGCACCACCCGCCGTTGAATCGTCGTCGCGTCCATCGTCGGTACCTGCATTATTTGTTAATGCGGGTAGTGCTACCTGTCTTGCACCGCCCGATGACGATGCAATCTGTAAAGGAAGCTCGGACGGCGGTGGCGGTGTCGCAAAACGTTCTTCTAGTGTATTTAATCTAGCAAGGATAGCATCTAGCATCTCCTTGTTTGAATCACGCCTACGTTTACGAGAACGGGGTTGTTGTTCAGACATTATAATTAACACTACACGCACAGATTTAGCAAAAAGCTATAGATAATAAACTTTAAATTTGATTCTAATGTAGATCAGAATTACCAAAAGCGGATAGGCCACGAGGCACAATCCCACTTCTGATATTGTCGATCAGAAGCTAATTTAAAATAAAAAAAAACTATTAGAAACACAAAATCTTTATCTTTATATTTAATAATTAAACTTTAACAATATTGAATTAAATAGAAATAACAGCTATGTCTAATACGTCCGCGCAGTCCGACCGTCCGAGCAAAAGTGGAGTGTTGCCCGTTGCTCGAGAAGTTGACACCTCACGCCAGCTCAAAATGTGTGGGTAGGGGTGTTGGCCACGCCTACTATGCAGCCATCATCATGTTACAGTATGTATATTCGTCCGTATCACTCCGTTAAACAAACAAACAGTCAAACACTCTGCGTTTATCTGGTCCAGCAGTCCTTCAGACGTGAGCAGCTCACTGCCACTTCAGATTGCGGTATCCTGTAAGCTGTATCGGTCACTGCTGTCTTTCTCCGGATGATTTATTATCGAATTTTACTCTTCAAAAAAGAAACGTGTTTATTACACCAGTACAAATATATCCTCTAATCAAATGTACCTGTAATCAATATACATATTCATATATTATATACATGCATGATCTATATGTATATTAATCATACCTTCTACTAAATATCTTTCAAATAATGGTTAAGGTAGTTCTAATTAAGTTTTAATAACAAAAATGTACTTGTACATTCTGACTGCATGAGTGCCTTTTTAATTTGTATGTAAATTTTCAACACGAACTAAAACATCTACAGTTGATACCTATAGCAGCTATGCAAAAGCAATAAAAATATAATATAAGAGGTGTTAAAGTCCAACGTAAAATTTAAAAATACGTTGTTTCTATAGTAAACAGGTACAAAATTTCATTATAATCTGAATATCTCTTTTAGAAAAATAAACACCTATTACACATCTTCATTATCAACTCAATTATTGTCCCACTGCTGAGCACGGGTCTTCTTTCATTTGAGACTGATTAGGCTCTAGCCTACCATGATAGTGAAGTACGGGTGTGCAAACTTCAAATGCCATTGAAAGATTCTGAGGTTTGCAGGTTTCCTAACGACATTTTCCCTCACCGTTTGAATTTAATTCGCACGTAACTTCAAAAACTCAGTGGATTGGTAGTATTCGAACACAGGACTTTTGACTTCACAGTTATGGGGTTGTTACCGGCCGTTTGTTTCTTCACAGTAGTAATGTGTCCCACATTACTACTGTGAAGAAACAACTGATTAATTGATGAACCTAAAAACTGATTAACAATTTTATGAGGCGATTTTGTTTACCCCTGGAAAATATTTGATACGTTTCAGTTGCGGTTTTTACACATCGTTAAACTTTTAAAATGTAGCGTTTTTGTTCAATATGTATTTGAAATGAGCCACAAAAATCGTGACGAATTTTTTTACATTTATAGCTAAATTTCCAAACATAGAAAGAATCCACATAGGTACTGTATTCTTTTTAGCTTTTTGACGAATCAAACACTACGACAAATTACAGTGAAAGATTTCGTCAAAAA
This sequence comes from Craniophora ligustri, assembly GCA_905163465.1. Classification (NCBI taxonomy): domain Eukaryota; kingdom Metazoa; phylum Arthropoda; class Insecta; order Lepidoptera; family Noctuidae; genus Craniophora; species Craniophora ligustri. Next base: position 8,927,835 of record LR990968.1, read on the forward strand.
TAAAAAGCACATACGAATTAAATTATAGGATATGGTTAACAAAAAACACAAAATTAAATCATTATTACACATAATAGATCTTAAAAAGTAGTTGAACTTGTATATCACCAATAGCTGAAACAAATGTATTATTATATTACATTTTCACTACAAGTTCGTTTGATATAATCTATTCATTTCATTTTGCTATTCCATTACTCTCGGCTCGGATTTAAGTCAAGACTTGAATCTATTTATTAGTCAAGGTTATGCAGTGAATTCCTGGAACAAGCTAAAGTAAAAATTTCTTAAATATTATTATATTACAGTACTCATCCTTCGTTTGAATATGAATCGGATTATGTTATATACGTTAATGGAAGCACACGCTTCTATAAGGTTGTATTACGAACTACAAATATACTTCAAGAAACCCAATGTTGTTGAACTAATGCCGTACTTACTAAACTTTAGATAATTACGATACTTTACATAATACATATTTGATAAAAATATCAAATATGTTACTACATATTAAACGTAACTTAGTATTAATATTAAATAAGTTTATCAGTATTAAGTTTAATAACGTAACTTAAAAAGTGTAAGAAGTCAGAACTATATAATATCACAATTACGAACCACGCCTGACGTCGATGCAATTATGGTTGGCCGGATATTTTATGCTGAAAAAGCAATCACCATGAAAATTAACGTTAAAAGAGAACTGCCTATTTACATAATTAAATGAAAAGACAATCAGCTAGTCGTCTTTAAGCAAGCTTTTTAAAAAAAATGGTAAATCGTAGTTAGTCTTGGTTTATACGCAAGGTTTTTAACTATATTACTAAGTCGTAAGATGGCAATTGAAATAAATGTTTTTGTAATATATTTTACTACAGAAAACGACAACTTGCAATATAATATATGCAAGGCAATCAAATATCTGAAGACAAGTAAAAATAACTGCTTTTATACCTACTCCTGAACTAACGTCTGGTATGTGCAGTCATTTAGAGTGAGTCTGGACTCAATTAGCACCGTATTATTACTCAATAGCAGCTTGGAGTTTGGATTTATATCCAGTTAATGACAATGAGCTCACCCCTATTACATGAAAAATAATACATATAATATAGGCAAATGCCACTACATCCCTGCTTAACTTTTTGACAGTAGTGTCATCATTTGATGTTAAGCTGATCATGAAACAAAGTCAAATGTTGCTATTTTTACATTTTCTACATTTTAAAAACTCGAGCAAAATGTATGAAATGCAAATATGTAAAATCAGCCAAAATGTAAACATATTGGTATTTCTTCGTTCAAAATAATTTGGAGGGGTTGACAAGACGCTCGCAGAAATAAAATCAATTCGGATATACGAAATCGCATTCGGAAATGTGATCTAGTTCACGTTCATTAGGACATGAAGTTGGTTTGATATTTCTGTAAGTGACGAATGCAAATACAACATAAAATGTTTTTAGAACTATACATATGTTAGTTAGAAAATATCGGTGTTATAAACTTCAGAAATTATCAGTATTTTTATTAAAATAGTAACATCATCTGTATTAATTGGAAATTATACATATAATAAGGTAGGGCATAACGAGATTCCTCGCTCAAATTGAGCTGCCCGACTGGGGAAGTACCTCTGGCTTACAGAACACCGCAGTGAAATAACAATACTTGTATTTCTGCGAGTGAGTAAGGTTACCAGAGTTCATTAGGGTAGTGAGTATATTAACGTGGTGCAGAAGCCGATCGTTCGACCGCACTGACCGTGCCGTCAAATATACAATATACCGTAAAATGGGGTGAAGTGGGTCCTAGGGGGGAACAGAATCATGTAGTTTAATTTTGTTCACGTTTATTTTCTGGCTTTAAAACTTAGTTTATCTGTGGTCAGGTAACTGACTTGAGCAAAGAAGGTTTTGATTTTTTATGAAATGGCAACACACGATTCATAGATAAAGTAGAATTGAAGAAAAAACTGTTTAAAAAAACCCACTTCAAAACACTCGTATTTTGGTTCCGCGGAATTTCGTTTTTTTTTTGGTTTCTGTGATTTTTCGGCGATATAACCCAGTTCTAAGCAAACCTTGTCTCTTGGGTTATTGTAAAAACGCATAGGTGAGTGAATTTGTGTATTATTTTCCTGCATAATTGGAGAAAAACTTATTTAAGGCAATTACTTAGATTTTTGGGGTTATCAGGGTCACCTGAGGGGTGAAGCGGGTCATAGAAAGGGGGCAACAGAATCACTTGTGGGGCTAACAGACTCAAGAATGGGGTGTACAGGGTCAAGAAAGGGGCGAAGGGGTTTTTTTTATTAGGGTTGTCGACACGTTTAATGCTAACTATCCAAGGTAATGACTAGGTCTATTTAAATACAACAATAAAATAAAATAGTTTATTAATTATAACTTTTTGAGTCCTTTCCTAGGTCATCATTACAAAATAATAATGATTTTTTATTTTTACCTACTTTATTTTTAAATTTAAGCCATTACAGATTGCAAATCAAATTATAAAAAATATACCTATGTATATTATATATATATATATATATATATATATATATATATATATATATATATATATTACAATATTATCCTGGTGAGTTAGTACGCGTGCTCAAATAGGTACCTATATTTACGAAATATATTTTATTTGTCTACAGATATGCCTAGAAATTATCGACCCAAACCGGGAGCGAAATCTCTTAAAAAACATGACGTAGCCATAATTAATCAAGCTTTACTAGACATATCAGCTGGAAACACATCGATACGACGTATTGCTGAGAAATATGGAATTTCATATTCAGTTTTACAGAGACGCAATAATAAATCAGTGAAACCCCATGGTGGCCAAACGGCAATGACGCCAGAGGCCGAGGCTTTTATTGTAAAAAAATTAAATATTTGTGCGGATTGGGGTTATCCGCTGGACCAAAACGATTTAAGATATATTGTTAAAATGTATCTTGATACATCAAACATTACTGTGAAAAGGTTTAAAAACAACTATCCAGGGCCTGATTTTGTTGAGAGCTTTCTGAAACGACATAGTGACCAAATATCAAAGCGGATATCTCAAAACATCAAACGTTCGAGAGCAGAAGTGTCACCTGAAATGATGAAAACCTACTTTGCAGAACTAGAAAAGTCACTTGAAGGCGTACCTCACTCTAACATAGTCAACTACGACGAAACAAATTTGTCAGATGATCCTGGGCGACCAAAAGTCATCGTTCGGCGTGGATGTAAGTATCCAGAAAGGGTCCGGAATTTTTCAAAAGGGTGTACGTCTTTGATGATTGCAGCAAACGCTGAAGGAGAACTATTGGTGCCTTATGTAGTGTATAAGTCAACCTACCTTTACGATACTTGGATACAAAATGGCCCAAAAGGAACCTGCTATAACAGGTCGAAATCTGGCTGGTTTGATGGAGAAATCTTTAGTGATTGGATCACAAATGTCATTATTCCATATTTTGACAAAAAAACCGGTAAAAAACTTCTTATAGGTGACAACTTATCGTCTCATCTTTCAGCGCATTTAATAGATCTGTGTAAAGAAAAGGACATACACTTTGTGTTTTTGCCACCAAATTCCACTCATTTGACCCAACCACTAGATGTGGCTTTCTTCCGACCTATGAAACAGGCATGGCGGAGTATTTTGCAGAAGTGGAAAGAAACTGATGGACGGAATTTAAGCTCCATTCCAAAGGGATGTTTTCCTCGCCTTTTGAAGCTATTGATCAATCAGCTTAATATTAACGCTAAATCCAATATACGTTCTGGTTTTAAAAAAACTGGTATTGTTCCTTTAAATAGTGAAGAAGTCATATCTCGCCTTCCAAAGGCCGAAATTGATGAGACTGCCCAAGATGCTGTGAACGAGTCATTTGTGAAGTATTTAAAAGAAATGCGTTATGGAACTTTGGATATTACTGAACCAAAGAAGAAAAAGAAATTAAATGTTGTAGCTGGTAGAAGTGTGTGTCCGGATGAATTAAATAGTGAAAATAGACCCGAAGAAGATGAGCAACAAACTACAAGCAATATTGTATCAGTGCAGAAAAAAAAAGGATTAGGAAAAAAGTCCAAACCGCAATTTTCTAACAATCGCGTTATTGAAAAATTTATTCCTTTGTCCCTAAATACACAAATACCTCTAAATCCATCAATCAGTAGTGCTAGCACTTCCACTATGAATGAGATTCTTGACATGGATATAGAATCGATGCCTATTGTTTTAGAGGATGATCTATTAGTTGGAAGAGAAGAAATTTTGATAGAACAGACAGAAACGGAACAAGACACAAATGTAGACAAAGATGTCAGCATTCAACAAGTAAACAAAAAAGAGGCTATAAAGGAGTTTAAGGTCAAAATATTATCTGACGAAATAGTTACATCGAATCGTATTCTTACAAAGAAAAAGAAGACAGAACATAAAAATATGGTGTGCACAACAAAAAAACCCAAACTGATTTTTACTCCAAATGCAGCTCCGATCCCAAGCCGAAGAGGTTCGGAAATGAGTTTAAATTACTTTAATAATGCTGAAGAAATTATGAAGATTTTAGAAGATGAGTAGGTCTGGCGATGTTGGTGCAAGGGTATAATATATCTATATTATGGATCTATGTACTAAGCGAGAAGTCTTCGTTTTCACTGTAAGGATATTTCTAGAATGATTATTTCCGATTAAATAGAATAAGAGATTTTTATGGAGCTGTGTTTAAGAGACTGATCTTAAAATAGGTACTTAAATGTTAGGTTAATATTATGGACCTACTAACTAAGCGAGAAGATTTTTTTTGTTTGTTTTATATTGTAAGAATATGTTTTATAAAAAACGTTATTTTCCTATTTATAAGAGCACGAGATTTTTCACTAAGCGAGAAGTCAATTTTGTTTTTGTTTGTTTTAAAAATTGTAAGGATTTATTTTATAAAAAACGTTATTTTCCCATTTATAAGAGTGAAAGATTTTTTATGGAGCTGTTTTATATGAGACTGATTTTAAAATAAGTACTTAATTGTTAGGTATAGTTAATTTTTTATTTCTGTGTAAAAAATTGCTACCTACCTAACTGCAAAGATTAAAGACTGGTTGAATATGGAACATTGTTTTTTTTGACAACCCTAGCCTAAAACCCTCATCACCCCAGTTCTGAGTCTGTTCACCCCGAGCACGGGGTGAACCGGGTTTGACCAGTTTTTTACGATTTTCTCTGATTTTTGTTAATAAAACATTATAACTATGTATTTTTAATAAACTTTAGAGTCTCGGAACATTAAAAAAAAACCTTCAATCTTATTTTGTCAAGTTCTCATATATTAAAATTGTAAACAAAGTTCAAAAGTGACCCGCTTCACCCCATTTTACGGTACTGATAATATACAGTTCAGGTAAGTATACATACATAATTCATGTATATATACTTGAAGTGCCTTTGTTAAAATGTATCTGTAAACGTAGGTTACCAAGCTCTTAAAATATCAATAACTTTAATTTATTGAATAATTTATTACCATTAATGTTTTCCTTTTAAAACGAAAATACAGACTGTACAAATGATTCATCTTTTTTTTGTTTCTCATTTATTTTGATGGAGCAAAAACAAGTGTTGTTTTGCTTTAATTAACAGTTTGTGTGATGTTTTAATATATTGGATATATATATTTATTACTTATACAGGTTTTTGTGTAGTGCATAAGATATTATTTTATTTAAAACCGGGTTTTAATAAAAACCGATATTTTGTTGGACACATTTTCCTTTGTTACATGCTTCTTAGTTCAATTAAAGTTGGAAGAAATTTTATATTCATTTATGAATAAATTATACTTTAAAGATAGAAACAAGACTGTGACCATAGCATACCTAATTATTAATATCTACTTTAGTACAACTCCTTTATTAAAAAATATATCAAAAATCTTGAATTACGCCATCATAAGAATCGCCGAGGTCAACAGTATCTCAAGCCCCAATTATTACCAAAATAATGTTGCCAACAAATTATTAAGCTCAAGAGCGGTCCAAAATAATTATCCCACGGCATTCCTAAACTCGACCCTTGTCATAGAAATTTTACACGTAGAATAATACCGAGGTTACACAGAGAATGTTTAAAGAAGCGCCAGTATTATAAGGATGCTAGATTGTAAATAAATGTATCCTACTGAATACATATGTGTGTATGAAGATAAAATGCCTCATAAAAATATCATAATAGCAATTGTTGTTGTGCTTTGATTCTATGAAAGAATTATGTAGGTTTGTTTTTGGCACAGCAAAGATTAGGAGGCGTAAATGGAAGACATTATGAGAGTAATTAAGGCCATAATTTTGTGGTGATACGCATAATATTTAAGGTAGAGGGACTCTTTGCAAACGATAAAGGTTATTTAAAATAAATATATTAATTAACTTATAAGGGCAGTGTTCATTAATTTTTATGATAATTACACGTATACTAACATTACCCAGCTCAACTTTGAATAGGTAGCATATGCTAAGCATACTGTACAGTATGCCTACCCTATCTACCCTATAATTTTTTATTAATTTGTAGAAAATACCTATAACACAAAACATAAAAAAATGCTATGTAAAGTCGGTTTATGGAAGATAATTTTAAGGGATAACTTTATAAGAAAGCCGAACGCATAGACCGATGGTGCCTCCCTATGACTTGTTCCGCGCTCTCCCTTGCACGCTCGGTTCAAGCGGAACGTGATACTTTTTCATACGTGCAGCCGCGTTCATCGATGCATAAGTCGTTATCAAGTCAAAATATGTATCCGGACGTTTTCGTTTCGTTCATCCATGGCCACAGGCAGGCAACCTATGGATGTGGTTAAGGATACTGCGATAAAACCCTTTAAAAATGCTTCAATATTTAAAATTCGCGACTCTAAAAATAAAGTTAGTATTTTATTTAAAAATCTTACAAAAACGGAAATCTCGGTGCACCGCAATTTACTGACGCAAACTTTGTTTAGAATCTTTTACAGTTTAAGCTAAGAGCCAACCTTTTTTGTGAGTTGGAGCTTCACTTGAACGACTTAAGACGTTTTAAGGTAAGAATAGTCGATCGAACTAATTTTTCTGACCATACTTTGTACCTGTTGGCTGGAAAAATCCTCTAATTTGTATATGGTATATATTTTGGCTATAAAAAATTACGGTAGACTTAACCAACATAAATTATATTAGTTTTTGTCATATATTTCTGCCGCCAGTTGTTTCAATTAATAATGCAGTGTAGATTAAAGTAAAAAAAAAGCACGAATTTCAGCCCTTTTACCAAAATCATGTAAAATTTTCTAAAAGCAGTTAAGTTTAGGATATACTTGTAATATTTGAACTGCGAAAGTAGTAGGTATGTTGCACATTAACTGCACGACAGACACTCTTACCTACGGTATACATAGATCTGTATATTGGAGAATAAAATTACTCACAAAATAATTGAATAGAATTGATTACGTTTCAATGAATTTAACGTAGTAAAATTGTGATACCACTACTGATTTTAGAGATTTTTTAAAGATAGTCTTAACAAAAGCGAGACCTTTAAAAAAACATGTTTCTTAACTAACTACTTCTATATAGCAATAATAATAAGTGCCTCAATACGCTTCCGTCGTTATTGATGCCACTATATGTACTGGGGTTCTTTCAACAGATATCAAGCGAGGAAGTACTTGTCGTTTTATTTCACGTTGACAAGGGTACCCACTTTACGCCGAAGGCACATTGCTTTTTTTTAACATATTTTTCAACGAAATACGGTTTGTGTTGTGGTTTGAGACGGGTTATGATACCTAAAGGTTTTTGAAATATTGAGATGAAAGCCTAGGTTAGATTTTTCTTATTATGTATTATGATGAATAGTTGTTCAGATACTAGGGTTACCTGAGCAACTGTATACGAAGTAGTACAGAAATATATGTACAAACACGTTTGTATCAAACACGTTTTCGAATTGAAAAAAAAGTATCGCAACAAAACCGGCTTATCAAAATACTTGAGAAAAACCATTTATAACATTTTTTTAACGGATTCCTTTATGCCGTTGATGTATCTACGATGAGCAAGATTTGCAAATGACTACTTTTAACCTTTTTTATTATAAGCGTAACGTCTAAAGTTGCTTTAGCGTTTGTTTATTGTACTCACTGGTATAAGTGTGCAGCTGACAGCAACGGATCAACTAAAAACTACCCGTTTTCCGTAAACAAATTGCTATCTCGTGGTTTAGGTACGTTATACGTCTCGTTCAAAAACGAGTTCTACATCCGTAGAATATGAAAGTAAAATATTCATCGTAAAATTTTTGAACGAAAACACAGCAAAGAATTTTAAAAACTCTTAAACATTTTAATCAATCTGTTGATTAATTAAAATATTTAACCCCTGTTGAATGGACTCTCGGACAACTTAATTACCAACAATTTTTGTTTAATTTTGCGGAAACTATTAAAGAATCTTTTTTATTAATTAAATTAATGAATAGGTCCTTGGTTTTTGCTGAAATAATATCATATTGATCGTATTATTATTGAGCAAATATCATGGGAAATTATCTTTATTTTATTGCCTGTTATAAATCTAATCAACCTAAATCCAATCAGCTGCAGATCACTGCAGGTTCCTGTCAAGACATTCTGTCTAGTCCTTTATCAGTCCTGTCCATTGTTTAACTGGCACTTTGACAATATCGATCTGCTGTCAGGATGACGGTACCCAGGTCCCCCTTTGCGGGGAATACGAAATACATAGAATATTGTCAAAACATATTGGAAAGAGAATTAACACTATTAAGCTTTCACATACAATGGAACCTGGCGTGCAGATAAGCTTGGTACCCTTTATAAAGGAAGCAAAATATATAACATATATAAGACTCAGAAATAATATTTTTATAAAAAAAACATGTACCTACAAATAACTATTTCTAAAGGAAGGTTTGAAACTTTGAATCAGGTGTAGGGATGAGGGATTATCACCTCCTCCCCTCCATAATGGTGCCTACTCTTAAATAATTGGGGAAACTATACAGCAACAGGAACTGAACTTTGATAGCTTAAATCTGGCTAAAATATATCCATATCTCAATTTAAGGAAGGTAAAATAGCGGCCACTCTTATAAAACTGATCTTTGACTGAATAAACTACACAGTGCCTACTCGTATTTACAAAACACTTGTTCTACTGAATACTCATTGCCACAAAGCTCGATAAACAACATTTATTTGGTTAATTGATCTCTCAAATATTCAATTAAAGTATTCGACAGGTTTTGAAATGAATATTATGAATCAAGTTGCTAGTTTTGACAGGTTAAAGTTGTGGGAATGGCGTTATGGAATGGATATAGGGCAGAAAATGCGTTGCTGTATATAAATTGTATAATTCTTGAACTGGTTTTTAAACACATTTTAATAAAATTCGAAGACGAATTGAACGAATTAATAAACAAATCTATGATAAACGAATAATTAAATACTCACATTATTATTATTTTAAAATCTACTATATATACAATATACTGTATATACAATAGATTTTGAATTTTGAATTGCAGTTTTTATAGTCACAAGGTCGCACACACACAAACAACCAGACCTTAGGCCCTACAAATGATTGTTTCATAGGCAAATTCACTCGGCTATTGCGCCAATCATGCTTTCTTCTTCACGATTTAACTTTTTTTAATGAAGAGTTCATATTGATACCTATCCAGGAATATTTTTGTACCAAACTTGTTACTTCCACTATCCTTAACTAGTATATAGATCCTTTCCTTTTAATTAAGTCTTTCAATCACTAAGCTTTAAGCTTGTATTTGCTTGATTTTTCTTTGCACACGCTTTCAACATGCTATCCCGATTTGTTTGTTTATTTGTCTATCGACGAACCGATATTCGTCTAACGCCAAAATATTTCCACTCCAATCGAGTAGGTACCGTTTTTGCAAGCTATTAATGAATGTAATCAATCCAACGAATTTAAAATAATTGTACAAATGTTGACAAGTAATTGCCATTAAAACACAGAAAATAGATATACAAGTGAATAATGACTTCAAAAACATACATCTCGATTTAAAATCATAAAAAAAATATTATACTTAAGTTCTAAAGTAAAAAGTGAAATAAAACTTTCGTCCATGGCAACTTGCTATATAATCCATAAAAAAAGTAGTTTCATTTCAAATTAAGCCTGCTTTTCAGATTTTAAAGCTTCATAATTATAACAAAAATAATTGCTAAAAGAACGTATATTTGGGTAGAAAACATCAAAAGATAATAAACGGACCAACCGCAGTGTATTGTTTTGCCCACTAATAAATACTCTTGTCAAACATTCGGGATCAATGAACCGCATTTATTTGAATTAAGCCTGCTCCAATGCGCTACCATTGTCTTAAAAGCTAGTGTTGATTACCTAATAGTAACATTCATTCAATGAAATACAAGTGATTAATTATAAAATACTCATGATTATTACAATATTAGTGTTGTGTAATATGCAAATATAGTTTGGACAAGGATCCTACATCATATTTTTCTTTTATGGTAATTTATTCAACGATCAAAACCTTGTTATTATAAAAAAAACTGCATTCTGCTTTAGTTTCGTCCTCCTTGTATAAATACTGAAATATCCTATATAGCAGAAGAGTAAAGCATTCAAGGCCTTTTCTTTTTACATTTTAACCCACAAAATTGTTTGGTTTTGCGACATTTTAAAAGTAAATAAATATCAGAGCCGAAAAGATTTACGCTACACATCTGGAGGCCCACAATCCGTAGATTATTGAAAAGTGATCTGCAGGCTTTACTAGAAACGTCTCAAGTTCGGCAACATGAGTAGATCGGAAATCTGTTGAGGATTTTTTGTCAATTACCCATACTTTAATCCTATAATAAACACTAAGATATATCTTTATGAAATAATTTGTTGGCGATCTAGAGCAAGATTTGAACCTGGCCTCGTACAGTTGAGTTCATTATATAATAATATGGGCATTTCTAGGGTTCAAAAATATATTAACGTCAAAAAAGTTCATAACAATATGACAACTGTAAGTATAATTCAATTGTGGTCAAGATTTAGATACGTTAATATATGACTGCTTTTTTTCAGTTTTATGTTTACAGCCAAAAACACATTAATATATGAACAGTGTAGGATTCACAAATATGTATGCACACATGAATACAATAATATCTAAACAATTCCTGTTCAACCTTAATACTTCGGCATAAAGATGATTTTACTAGCAATCTGAAAGGAGTCTGGTCAAGGAGTTTGCAACATTATTTGTCACTGGCTGGATTAATTTCACTACGGCATTGAAAACCACTTATTTTAAAAGCTTTCGAATGCTTACAATATTTTAACCCTTGGCAGTGCCAATATATTAATGAACTCGACTGTACCTGTCTCAGCCACCTAACATGCGAAATATGTAAAAACTATCATTATATAAATCCTAACAACCTATTTGCTAGATATATGTAAATACCTTTTTAGATTTCGCAAGATCAAGTTTTGAATAAGATATAAAATGAAACGACCCTCTTAAAGTAGTCTGAAAAAATTCAAGATATTGCTTTTTAAATGTTATTGGGAAGGTAACACGAATATTCCATTTTCAATAAACTTTGACGAGAATATACAAGTTGGAAAATCTTAATCTGTTTATCTTGTTCTTGAATGTTTTGTCGAGAACTTATATTTTTGCAAAACATACGGTCGTTTAGAAGGGATTATTCTTATGAATTCATAAATCTTTTGAGGTTATTAATGTTGTCTGGTATGTGCAACAGACTTGCGATTTTGACTGTGTTGGTTTTGTGAATAAAACGCACTATTCGCAACCAATCATATGCATATATTTGAGTGATGTAAGGAAACGTATTTTTTTTCGCATATGTAGGTATATTTGAGTACAAATAAAAATATTACATTTGATTTAATTGTTAAATCAATTTATACTTCAGTTTTGCAAAAAAAAATTAGTTTCATGTATTATGTAGTAGTTATAATTACTAGTACTACTAATTATAATAAATATATTTCTGGACATTATTACACAGCGCCATCTAGGTCCGTGGTAAGCAACGAGGCTTGTGTTACAGATACTAGATGGTTGATATATACTACATATATACCTTTTTTTGTAAATACATACGTATTATACATAGATACATCCATGACTCTGATACAAATGTTGATGCTCATTACACAAACATTTGTCCCTACCGGGATTCGAACCCGGGACCCATAGCACAGCAGGCAGAGTTAACTACTCAATACTCAATATTTCTCAATACTCAATATTTTATTGCATTCCATAATGTTTTATAAAGGTGGACTATTACTACTATATATATCTTAGATCATTATGGACCCTGTCGGGCACAGCAAAATTAAAATTAGGAGAGAGGAAGAGGGTTTAGCATCATTTCCAAATTGATTGCCCATTAAAAAAGTATGCATTAAAATATTATATTTATGGTGTTTATATTCTTATTAACTCATTTCTAACTACGTATGACAAATTTTGTATTTGTTTATAACATTTATAAGTGAATTTATTTGTTATATTTATAATTGTATTTATATGTAATCATTTATTTATAAGATTTAATTGTATTTATTTATTATATTATGTTTAGTTTTCATTTATATACTAGACTTATATTTTTATTATTTATTTATTTATTGACGACCCAGTTAGTCCAGCGGTAGTTAACACTGCCTTCTGTGCTATGGGTCCCGGGTTCGAATCCCGGTAGGGACAAATGTTTGTGTGATGAGCATGAACATTTGTATCCGAGTCATGGATGTATCTATCTATAATATGTATGTATTTACAACAAAAAAAGTATATATGTAGTATATCAACCAGCTAGTATCCGTAACACAAGCTTCGTTGCTTAGCTCGGAACTAGATGGCGCTGTGTGTCATAATGTCCAGGAATATTTATTATTATTTATTATTTTATTATATTTATTATTTATTACTTATATTATATGTAGTATGGTATTATATTGCATCGTGATTTTATTCATTTTCTTTGGTAGTTACAATAAGGCTAGGTTTTTTATAATGATGTTTACATAGGGAAGGAAGGAAGCAAGGAAGTTGTGTAATTTTTTATTTCTTAAATGATTTATCGTCTAAATATTCGGATGTTGTATAATAGCACTTAGTAATCAGGAAGCGTTTTAATTTATTACTAAAAGTTTTGAATTTAAGTTCCTCTTTGATGGCTTTGGGTAAGTTGTTATAAGTTTTTATGGACATAACCACAGGACTGCACGAGTGTATCTTAAGTTGTGAGGTTGGTAAGTTTAATCTATTTTTGTGTCTTAATGTGTATTTAGTTTGTATTTCTTCACGGGTGTTATAAAATTCTGGGTGTTTTCGGACAAATTTGCATATTTCGAGAATGTATAGACACGTGACCGTAAGTATTTTATGTTTTTGGAAGAGTGGTTTGCAGCTGTCTGTTTGTTCTATGTTTGTAATTATTCTGATTAGTTTCTTTTGTAAAGTAAAAATGTTAGGTGAATCTGTGCTATTTCCCCATAGTATAATGCCATAGTTAAGCCATGCTAACGCTGAGTTAAACGGGTCGTCAAATATAATATAACTTAATTTCGTATAAAAGCGGTATCTTTGAAACTCCGTAGTTTTGAACATGCTTCGTGAGAATAATCTGCTCGTATATAAAAAAACCAATTAATGTAATAGTAAATGTAAATGTAATATTATTATTCAGCTCATGTCAAAACACGAATATACATAGTTTATGACTTGTGAAATGAAGAGGTTCAGGTTTCAGTTGCAAAATTCCAATTTAAAAAGCGCATTACTATCGTCGAATGAAAAAAGCGGATCATTTTGCATATTCTTCTTTAGAAATCATCAGCTTATTTTTCATATGGCTGAAACATTTTTAGTTTAGTCATATACTCGGATCGCATTAAACGAAAATGTTCAACCGCAACTGAGGGAAAGTCATATAATATTGTTAATTTAAACTAGCCGCCTTGTTAATTATCGAGGGCAAATATATTTTATTATACATATATGTATATAATATAAGGCTTATAAAGCCTTTGACAGTTTTCTCTGGTTATAATAGCATACCGCTCCTAGGCTATTGGAACACTGACAAAGTTACAAAAAAATATGATTTTTATGTACCTGTGAAATAAAAATTCTCGAGATCCAAACGAGGTGCAGGCTGGTTTCTCAAAGATGCAGTATACAAACCCGTACGATGGACGATAACCTAACACGCCTAATAAAATTTGCAAATGAGAGGAGACCCGTGCCCAGCAGTACACTAATTAAGTTGATATTTATGATGCGCCTAAACACGTAATTAAACATGTGAGCTATACAATTATTTATGTGGATAGAAAATATCAATTGTATTCTAAAAGCTTTTTTAGCTCTTAAAATCTGGCAAGTATATTAGTTTTTCATTGAACTATTAGCTAGCTCAATACAATTACAAGTATATCGTATAGACGCAGTTTGTTCTTGACCTGATACAGGAACTGCATTAGTTTCCGATAACTAGTTTAAACTGCACGTACCTTGACCTGCTACTCTTGCCCTAGTTACACACGAGAGTAACCGGTATCATAATTCAATTTGACGTAGTAGTCGAGCGATGGGGCTCCGAGTCACGAGTCGCGGGTTTTGATCCCCGGATGGAGCATTTATTTGTATGACCGACAAGTTTGTGTCTAAGTTTGTATTAAATGCGGTATAGTAACTAAGGTATTAATAAAAACCCTAGAGCGGATTTAATGATGTTTTGTATTAAAAGAAAAGAATTTTTAATTTTTAATAATTTTTTTATTATGATTTCATCGTGCATATTAGTTCGTGTTACTTAATTTTTTTATCAGAATGCACGCGATTTTATCCTAACAAAATTAAGAAGTGGGACACCTTATGCATATTATCGATATTTGGCAGCTTGTTGTTGATTGTTTGATATATTTTGGATAGAAGGATTTTAATAAATCACAACCATAAAAGGATAACCATTCAAATCACACGCGGGTGGAAACCGCTTGTTATAAAAGTCAGCATAGTCTAATATGCCTCATAATAAGCTCTTGGAATTCATCTGGTAGTGACCACCGTTACTTATAAAATAAACTTACTAAACCCTTAATGGATCCGAATTGTGAGTCACCTGAAAGGGTATTTAGATATTTGCATTGTTTCGGCACATAACCTGTCCATTTGGTAATTGGAGTGACATGTTCTGTGGACTTTCATAGGCACATTTGATCATGATGGTTGCAAACTCCATAAATGACCCTGCCTGTGCCTTCCCATCAGTAAAAGCAAAGCCAAACAAAATGCCTTTTACAGATAGCCAAATTATAAACACTCTACTGCACGTCAAAACTATGCTAAGTAAAGTAGAGCAAGTAGTGGTTTGTATTTGATGCTTGCGAACTTCACCCATTACCCGCGTCCAAGCCATTTATTTTATCACAGCAGTTTTTTTAAATGTCATAAACACGCTTTCATTTTTACCTGGAAAAATTCTCATTTTTTTAAGTATTAAGTTTGTGCACGAGTAATTTTATCACCCTTTTAACGTAGTTTATTCCGCAGAGGAAAAATATTACGTCGATATGAAAAATCCAGCGAACGGACTAGCAGCCTGCACTGTAATCACTTTATTCCGTAATAACATTAGCAGAAAAATATTTTGCAAGTTCTGACTAAATGTAATATTCTGAACGCGTCTAGAATATTTTACAGGTGATCTGAACTACTAGATACTATACCGCAACTTCTTCTGCGTAAAATTCACGTCATGAGGACACAACGCAACGTCGCGTCGCCACATGGATTGTCCGGTTTTAAATACGATCTGATCTATATCTAGATATTTCAAGATATTTGCTTAAAAAAAAAACATAAATCAGGAATCATAAAACATGCTTTAAAATGCTTGTTTTTTATCTTTCTGTAAGAATAGTAATGGACTTAATAATTTTACTGTTTGGATACGTTTAGAACTAAAATAGGTAAATAATAACTGTGCCTAGGCTATCAGGTCGATAAATTATGTCTGGTTTACCTCTTGACACGTGTTTTCAGCAAACCACTAGGTTACACAAAATTAAAGCTTGATAAGTCAAAAATCCAATCATTTCTATAATTACTTTGAGAATCAAAACAATATGTTCACGTTCGTTCACTAGAAAAAAATGTATGACTGAGAACTACTAGTAATTGAGGTTTCGTTTAACAGAACATAGCCTATATTTTCTAGTAAAATAATTTAATTTATGTAGTAATTAATGATTCCAGGGGTTTCTTGAGAGACCCGAAGTAGGTAAATAGAGTCTAACAAATATTATTGTTACAAACTGTATATACCGCGATAAAATCCATAATTATTTCAATGTCTCATTAGATTCAATCATCATCAAAGAGTTTATTATTATTTAATGGTATTTGGGCCTAATATGAGATCACGGACTGTGAAATTATATGTGTTGAGTTCGAATCCAAGACAAGGATCCGACTTTTGAAAACATGTGATTGGGATTAAAAATTTTCTCAACAGGCATGTGAAGCCTGATGTCACCTTAGTCAGCTCATATTTGCCTACTGTTGTGCAGTATTCTCTGGCAAAAACTGGGACGATGTTTTTACAGATGCACAATTTGAATTAGACGTTGTGACACATTGGTTACAGAATAACTCGCTTACTCTTAATTTTTCTAAAACTCAATATGTGTTTTTTTCAATGCGCAATGTTATCTTACCACCTCCATCCAATTCTTTAACTGCACATAACTGTTGTAACAGCTCAATCTGCTCTTGCTCGGCCTTGACCAAGACCTCTTTGCTTAAGTACCTTGGAGTCATTTTGGATAATAATCTGACCACATTGACTTAATGGTAACAAGACTTCGAAAACTAATCTATGTTTTCAGGAACTTGAGATATGTCGCGCCTCCAAAGTTAGTAAAACAAGTATACTTAGCCCTAGGTCAATCAATCCTACAATATTGCATTACTATCTGGGGAGGTGCACATAAAAGTATTTTAAAACCACTTGAGATAGCTCAGAGGGCTGTTCTGAAGGTTTGTATGATTGAATGAATGATTGATTGAATGATTGTTTATTTCTGTAAATAGATCTTTTTAAAGACACTTTTACAAGTCATGTACATTTTTTTTTAGTATCTAGTTGACATCGGCATTTCCAAACTGACGACCTCTGAGAAGAAATGCCGAAACAAACTCAGAGAATCATGGTCTCTTTTAAAGTCCAAACATTTTGGATACAATATGTGAGCCTGACTATGTAGGTTAAAGTCTGAAATGGCCTTTTGAAGAAAGCGCCAGTGCAGCTTTGAGTTGACCTGTCCATACTGACAGCACGCATACGTCAGCCATCGTTTAGCTCAACAATTATTGAGGGAGCTTAACGACCCGACGCACGTCTATGCAAGATCAGCGGGACATTTGCGTAGGCCATTTCAAAAACCCAAAGCCGCCAGACATTAGTTTATAAGCGTATGTTTAACTACCTACAAAGTGCTCACATTCACATAGATATGTATGTAACAATAAAATAATAATCTCATTGCATAAAAATCAACATAATGTCAAATATAAAATAATTATGTCAAAAACATAACATTAACATAATGTCAAAAATATAAAATAAATAAAATCAAATAATAATAATTAAAAATCTATAGTGTACATTCCGTCCTTTCAGATATCCAACACATCTTCTATACAAGTCTTGTGAGGTTTTATCCGTTCGTCAGCTCTTTGTTTTGTTAACGGTTCTATTACATCATTCTAGGCTACAATACAATAAAGGCGATTATATAGGAAGACGTAGAACTATCACTAATACTAATCAGGCTCACTTTAAACATTCATATGTGAATAATTATTTTTGTTTCCTTGGCCCATATTTGTATAATCAAATAAATAAAATTACGGAAATATATCCCCTGAACCTGTATCAGTGTAAAAATGCAGTTTTCCGGTATGTTCATAGTCTGACATACGACGAAACGGAAAAATTATTAAGTATTCTAAGATAAAATAATTGGGAAGGATACTCACCCTCTCACATACACACACACACACCCACATTCTACTCACCGAGAGGACTCCACAATACTCTACTGTCATTCCTGTTTATGTACTTATTTTTATTGTTTAGATTAGTTTCAGAAAGGCGTTAAATGTTATAAATAAATAAGTTAAATGTAATCAATTTTTTATTTCATAAGTCTGTTGTAACAATAGCTTTACTTAAGAGGAAGAGCGCTGATGTCTGAGATACAGACATATTCTTATGTCTAATTCAGACACAGATGTCTTTATAATGAGTTTTGTATTTTTAGTTAATTTGATCATGTTTCATGTTTTGTACAAAATTGTAAATTATGATTTTTGAGTCAAATAAATTATTATTATTATAGTGATGGCAAACCTTGTGGTGCCATAATCAAACTTAACCCGCGAGGGTATATAAATACCCGAGAATATAGGCTATAAGGTTTATAAGAGGCGAAATATAGGCTATAAGATAAATTCTATAAAAGTTAAATGATCTAAACAAAAATTAAAAGTTCAAGCAATTCTAAGAAGCAAAAATGTGTTAATTAGTAAAACAAACCATGAAAGTGAACCCGGCACGAACTCACGGCACACCTCGTAAATTCCATTAAATTTCATTAACCGTCGATAATTTTGTGTCAACCTCGGTAACATAATCGGATGACTTCGGGTAGCGTCGGCTATCTTCAGCAGTATGTGCCAAACCGAATCAGCCCTTATATAACGTTTTAAGTCTAAATTTAACGCAACGAGAGATATTGTGTGGAATGTGTGTTAAAGTTTTGGGTCTTTATCATCACGTTATTTTCGTTGAAATTTTCTTTTTTATTGAAGGGTAAAATTTTGAAAAAGATTGTACAAAAATTTGACAGAACAAAATCTGCAAAATTTTTGTACAAGCTTAAAACTCAGGATTTGTACAATGAATGAGTTTTTAGTGATAGAATAGGTAGATAGATATACCAATGTAATTATAGTGACCCGTTCAGTTGAGTAAAGCTAATTTTGAAGTAAATGAAAATAATTTTGTTCCTTTTTTGTAATACAATATAATCTTATTTTAAAATAAATTTCATATAATGAGAGAGAGAGACATGATGATG
Source organism: Craniophora ligustri (assembly GCA_905163465.1). Lineage (NCBI taxonomy): Eukaryota > Metazoa > Arthropoda > Insecta > Lepidoptera > Noctuidae > Craniophora > Craniophora ligustri. The sequence continues at coordinate 8,947,109 of LR990968.1, forward strand.
AGCGATAAGCGCGAACTGGGAAACCGAACGGCCCCGGGTGGGTAATAAAACATTTTACAATAAATTATGCACTCTCAACCTGGTCCAACATGTACCAAATAAACGAGCGATTCATCTCTTTAACACAATATTATTATGAAAATAATATAAATATCGTTTATCGTTCTGCAAAACTTCCTCTTTGCAGGCTAGGGGTAAATGTATGTTGTAGAAGTCAACAAAACAATATGCTGGACGATGATTTATATCTAGACCGTTGCTAAACCATTTTTCCCGTTTTTCGTCTTGTGGATGTTAAAACCAGAGTTCAAGACGGTGTGCACTTGGTTGCGGTGTCCCCTCACAGATTTTGACACACTCCTTCACATCACATTGCTTACCATCTGAGGAAACTAGGCCCAGGCAAAAGGTGAATCGACCTTTACATAGTTGAAACTACAAGTGTATTCTAAAAAGATAATATCCCCTATAATAGTATAGAATATATGAATCTAATTAAATATTTATCTAAAACGATGCCAGATTGCCAGAGACTTCGTTTCCTTTCTTGTGACATCTGAGTCAATGTCAAGGATTCTGCCATTGTCATGTGCTGATCAATGTTGGTTACCCTTAAACCTATTCCTTGAAAATTTGATACAACATACAAAGAAACTTGATAGTTAATAGTTCAGCGAACAAATGAAAGACTGTTATAATTCTCAAAATTAAGGTTCATTATTGAAATTATACATATAACGACTGTAAAATATTTATAAAGAACTTAAATTTGTAGCTCTTCTGTAGGTTTATGTTTGTTAGGTACTATTAACGAATATGCGGAAAATGCAAATCTATCATGAAATGTCATCGGCACCAAACATGGTGTGATCGATCTTTTAAAAAGTTACTTTTGTGTCCGTCACTGTACGCCGACATTATAATGGATGTGCTGTATAAGAGAATCTAACCCTTTCGATATTCCTGAGTCATTAGTTCATTAACGGACACAAACCTGACATAATATTAATAATTAAAAAAAATATTAATTAGCTTTATCCGTCCGTGTCGCGAAAATAGAACTAATGTTGAGGTCTATAGGTTCCAAAGATAGAAACAGTAGGTCAGAGAGTTTGTGCGAAATTTCAATAACAAGAAAGCATTTTAGACCTCTTTCTAAATCACACTTAAGAATAAACATACAAGTCAAAAAGGTGGACTGTAACGATGGTAATTGTATCGTTTTACCTTAATTATTACGAAACTATAGTCTTAGAAATATGAACCTCAAATTATTGTTTAGGTTACTTGATAACCTAAATAATAATTTCAACCTAACAGTTTTGATTAACCAAGGGAGGGTTTCTATTTTGCACTTATGACTGACACGTGATGATGTGCAGATACTTTGGTTTCTCGTCCGATTTTTACAAATATTAAGTCCACAAATATGTACCTACGTTTTTCTATCGAACTGCAACTGTCAAAAAGTCCTAAGATTGAATACTTCTATAAACAATAATTTAACAAAAAGACTAGCTGCAATGTTATCTACATCATGAACTATCTATTAACTGTTAATATCTATCAGGCTATTAACGGACAAAGCTTTCCAGCGGGTTCCGCAGATTGTTCGGTAAATTGAGAACACCGTGAAGTTGCCTCGACTATTGAATATTTATTAACATCGTTGGAGCAGTTCATCAATAAATATTTACAAAATAAAGATATGCGAAAAGATAGAGATCTTGTTGATCAAGCTGCAGAGGCAGCTTAGCATCATACCAAATGATAGTGCAATTAATTGAATATAAACAAAACTAGCTAAAGTTTTGTTTGTATCATAAACTTTAAACCAGTTAACTAAAATAAACAACTAGCCTAAAGTGATTAGTTTTAGATCTGAACGACACCTCAAAAGATTTTTCAAAGGAAAATCTGTTATCTAGTCTCTGTGGGGCAATTACCACGATGGATTTTCTTATGACCCGTAAGTCCGTATACAAAAATAAATGGTCGTAACATAAACGGTCAAACGCGCAACAAGTACACATAGGCCATACAAATAAATCGCATCGCAGCTCCGTAGCGGAGAAGCCAAATTGCTTAGCGAACTTGCCAATCATGGTCTTAAAAGTGGAGAGTTAAAGTTCTAAGTAGGGCCTACGTTATGGTAAATGTTATGTTGTCTTGCAAAATGTAAGACTAGGTAAGGAGAGCCAAATATTGGTGGGATTATCAAGCACCACTTAAAAATTGGTGAGATTATTATGCAACTGACCATAAAACATTATGTTGATTATAAAACAATACTAGTAATGTCCCCAAAGACATACACTTCTTCTAAATTCTACATACTTACATGAATTTATGATCTCTAGCCAATTATACCAAAAGCGTCACGTCTGACACGCAGACGCGTTTTGTTGTATGTGAAAATATTTTTGTTCAGCGCGAAGAAAACGTCTAAATGTAAACGAATATAAACCCTTGAGAATTCATGACACACGAATATGATTGTGGCCTGTGAAATGAGTATAAATGGAGTCTTTTTATATTTAAATCTGTGATATGTTTATATTTTACAAGTTTGGTCCTATGTTGAGTTTTTCTGACATGTTTTTATATAAATATAATTTAATGAGGTTGAATTAATTGAATTTTGACCCAACAGTTACTTACTTACTTAGAATCTGTAACATGTCGCTCGTAAAATGTCTAATATTTAACGAAATCAACGTAATCAGCACATTTTTCTTGAAGAAAATGGATGGAGCACTCTACATTGTATTCTTAATATATTATACAAGATACTCCTTAGACAAAAGTTCTACAGCAGACATAAATAACAAGTAGGTATTAAGAATCTATGTACATCGCGTTCGTTGTTTCAATTTTGGAACTTTGAAATTTGTTTCTCATTAGTAAATTGCGTGGGTAGCATTCTTGTACGGCGTAAGGAGTTATCAATTATGGATAAGTACATAAATGTAGAATACTATTTCGTTTCGTGAATAATATTATATTAAAAGTTGATCATATTTTTGACCTACTCATTATCAAGACTTACATATTATTTTTCTTTATTAACCAGTACTCCATATTTTTTCGCACAATGGCCCATCTTTGAGTTTATAGATATTTTAATCTTTTAACAGCTTGAAAGTCTACAACCCCATATTGAAGTAAAAAAACGTATATAAAGGTACGTTTAGACAAAATGTTTTTATTTTTACTGTTAAAGGAAGCTTTAATAAATTTTTGATTCGCACGTGTACGTTGAAAGTCATAGGAGCCCTTTTGCGATCTCTAATCGGCGCGTGGCGCGTGTGACTACATGTCACAGTAAGTGCTGCCACCTACAACGTTTTCTTGTCATGAATAATATATTTACTTGAAACGTTACTTACGTTCCAATTTTGAGACAAAAAAGAACTATTTGATTACGTACTGCTCTAACATGCTTTATTTATTTGTGCTTCACCATAAGGATATATGTATTTAGGACGCTATTTGTATTTGTTTCAAAATGATTTCTTCAAAGATTTGAGTTTTCAAATATCTGTCTTGATTTTATTTAGTTTAATTAAGAGAAATATTTATGTTTTTTTATTGTGAAATATATGAAAAGGAAATACTTGTGAAGTGCTTACAGTTGAACGTGCTCAGAAGATTGAACGTTACTCTCTCGCTTCGAAGGGCCTTTGTGTACCACGAAGTGGAAATCGGATACTTCAAGTGAAATGTTGAGTTCTTTTACCTAATGCGGCTACGGGCTACGGCGTAGACACGAACGTAGACAGCTACGAGATGCTACGGTATTTTTGCAATCGTTGGCAAATTATTCAATGTAAACTAGCTGTTGTAGGCAGTCGTCAGTAACTACAGTTGGTGCAGTGACTAAGAGCAGGCTTTTGGATTACGGGTTGTGGTGTATCATTGGATCCATGGCAATTAGTACATCTGAGTGTATGTATGTATATGTCTAAATATGGGACCAAGAGAGCGATATTTTACGTACAAGAAATGCGTGTTTATGACAAGTACATTAAAAACAATATGTATTTTATATGTATGTTATGCTATCATGCCAGCTAGCATAGCCTAGTGGTCTGACCAGTGGAGAAGTTAAAGATCACAATCACGATCCCAGGGCCACTGGTTTATCGAAAGTCACGTGCTCAAGCAGTGATAGGAAACATCGTGACAGGAAACCTGCTTGCTCCTGTAAATTTCGCGATGGCACTTGAACTCTGCCAACGCCTTTGAAATAAGAGAAGACCCTTGCCCAGCAATGGCACAGCAAATAGGTCAACCATGATATTATATTAGACATCCATAATCACAATAACAAATATCACTCTCAAGGAATCATTGTAGTGGACAGTGGCCCTTGTCGTACAATGTCCGGGCCGGGCCGCCGGATAAAATGTCACGACTGCGAAGAATGCCCTCCAGTAAATCACGGTACACTTGAGGCGTGATAAATAATCGCCCGTCGATATCTCATACATTCTTATCACATTTACGTCGATTTGTAGACCTTTCTTATTTCGGTATAAAAATATTGCCTTGTTTGAATATGAGCAGAGTCGTTCTATGTTCCCATACGTAACAGTTACATAATTTATCTCAGAGCGTTTTGATATATGGCCCTTTTCATTGGTCGAAAGAATATACATATTTTTTAAGAGTAATTTAATGTTTGAGGCATTTAAGTGGTAACATTTAGTTTTTGTAGGGTCATTCATCTTTTTATAAAAAAAATAGATTGACGTTTTTTTCTGAATTATAAAAGTGAAAAACGCGACAGCAAAATAATAAACTTTGAAGTTTAACTTCAAATGAAAAAGAGAACGAGATTAGAACTGACACGTACATTTATCGTAGAACTTTATTCTTCTATATTATCTTCGTTATTTCATTATATTTTCTTGAATATTTATTATATCATTAGCAGCAAAATCATCAATTATTTTTGTAAATATAGTAAGAATCAGAATTCTGTAATGTACCTATTGTCGTATTAATAGAGATAAGCGAGAGTGGAGCTCGGTGGCTCGCAACGCTCGGCTAGCCAAATAATATAGCGGAAGAAGGAAAAATCAATGAATCATTAATCCATGCTGCTTATTGCGGATTGTATTAGTTATTTTACTCAATTAAAAGATTAATTTTTGCAAGTTGATGTTTACGACTCTAGTTTGTAAATAAGGGTAAAGAATTGAGGTTATGGATGCTGTATTTTCAGATAATTACAATGAAATAATGTTAGTATATATGTAATTTTGTTACGTGTGTCTTGTAATAACAAAAAGCTACCGTGCAGGCAAAGCCGTATGTATGTGGCCAGTCATAATCAACAAACTGGCACGGCATGATGTCGCGGGTTCGATCTCCGCACGGAACATATCTGTATGGTCTACAGGTAGTTGTTGCAGGTCTGTGTGTTTGTGCATTGAGAATAGTTTTGTGTTTAAACACACCCAATACACAGGGAAAATTCCTAGTGACAACGGCTAAAAAAATATATAGACCTTGTTTTTTTTGATACACGTTTATACAGAATCCAAAAACAAACCATAAACGATCTAAGTTAAAATTTCGAGTAATCAACAAAGTGGGTAATAAAGTTTGAATAATGAAAAAGTCCGTAATGTCTTCAAACTTTAGCATAAGAGGTCGGGTAAATGATAAATTATATTTATTTCTGGAAATAGATCTTTACTGACTTGGCAATTTTAAAACTTTTTTAATAATTACATGACGTTCGTACTTCCAAACTTACGATGGTATTATGAGAGTTTTTATGAAACATATGTTTCATTTTTACAGTTTGACAGCCCTAGTAAAATAGTGTGCAGAACGGATCTTAAGCTCTGTGTGAAAGAAACACCATGGACTGTTTGATAGTGGCCATCATATATGGTTCGCACGAACTATGCCTTAGAAAATTGTATTGTATTCTACCTACAAATAAATCAACTATCTAGTAGCTATCCGTAAAACAAGCCTCGTTTTTTAGCTCGAAACTAGATGGCATTGTGTCATAATGTCCGGATATGTATATGTATTTATTTTATTTTAATCGCATTAAACCTGAAGCTCAGACTTTTAATAGCTTTCTAGTAAGCTAATGCAGGGAATAAAAGTGTCCCTAAAGTACAATAAAAAAGTGTGACCTCTTTTGATATACATAGCCCCCCGACTGCTTAGTTGAAAATTGATGACAATTATTTCTAAATATAGAGGTGCTTGACAATGATCATGATTGATTTATTCACAGTTGCGTTGTATTAAGTTGTTAATTATTAGCCATCGGACTATTCGGATCATGTTTAATACTAACCCACGTTTTTAAAATGCACTGTCAACTTACACACATCTGCTAGTTTCAAAGGACAGACCCGACTTTGCATAATTTAGTGACCTGTGCTGGAGTTGGACCTACTTACCAATTCACGTTTCTCTCATTACGATCAAACATCTGAAACAAATGTAAAAACAAATTTATGTATATACTCATAAACTGCTATTTTTAATGTTTAGAGTTAGGTTTCATAGACAACTTAAAATATGGTGGAGATATGCATAAAATACACTGCAGGGAATCCTAATTTAAAAACTTCGCGGTACTATTGCGGCAGGGGAATAGTTGGCCTCGAAAGAACTTGTGGCCAATGTTGCTTAAACCCATGTCAAAACCATTGTTGGTTTGCTTTCGTGAAGAAATATCCTTCATAAATCCCGATTGATCTTTTTGCTACCACCTCTTTTTGTTAAGAACTTACTTTATTGGTTCCTTGTTTAGACTCAGTAATCTGTTAAGAACTTCTTAGTTACCCTACCCTTTATTTTGAACGCCGGAATTCTTTATTACGTCAGTCGTTTCTGTTAGATATTATAAATGAAACAAGATGAATTTTCTAACACATGGTGATGCGCAACGGTCAAAAATGGTGATGATAAATTCTGCGTCAGGTAAAGTCAACTAAAAGAGCAAAGAAAGGGTGAATGAAAAAATCGTGATGAAACCGCATATGTGAAATATATTCACGGTGTCAAAGGAAATCTCGTAACCAAGACTAAGCTATATTAATAACATTAACATAAAACCATAACACAAAAATATCGTCAGCCATAATATTAGGTACCTACACCGGTACACAGAATTAGTAGCTTTGCCGATGACGATGACGATTTTGAACAAAACTTAATAATCCTCTGAAAATAATATGTAATGGTTTGATATCTACTAACATGATAACAAAGATTGTTATATGTCTATTAGAGAATATTTCGAAATATATTTTATATTTCATGCAACAATATTACAAACTAAATAATTTAGGGTTAAATGACCGGTCAAACGGTACAGATAGAAAACTATGTTCTTAAATATTAACAGTTACTATTTTTTTATTAAATCTTGGTATAATTTGTTATGGTATTTATTAATATTTATATCATAACTTTATTAGTTATTGCATTTAATAGCATTTGCTATTAACTACATATAATTGCGATATGGCATCATTATTACAATATAATAGGTTTTTACACAGAATTAAATGGGTAGGATATTTTTCAATTCCATTGTGTTTCGGACCTTAGCTGGCCTGTTAAAAAGCAGAGACAAAATCTAAGGCGCATTCTTCAATTCACTTCTAACACTAAGCTGGTGGATTATTTGATTCCATCACTAAGCGAGCGGGGATTGTTAACTTTAACACTCAGTAGAACAATGGGGTATTAAAACTTACTGCCATTATTACTCATCTCATAAACTTCTCTTAGGAGGTCGTTTGCTTTAGTTGATGAGAAAGTGTATCACTTCCTCATTACCTCCAATCCTTCTATATAAATCAACTCGGTAATATTGATGAATATTTGGATAGCCAAAGTCCTAAACAAATATTTTCTATAAACAGCTTCCTCGTTAACTTAGCTCTCAAACTGCTACTGCTGCAGCTTAGCTGCTACATAATCAGTTTGAAAGACTTTACATTAGGCAAAGGTGCTGCCACACTGCTGTTTAAAAATGTTTATAAATCTTAGTATGCATTTCTTAAGAAACTTACGATCACAATGTTAGAAAATGTTTTCATGTTAGGTAATTTTAGTAAACATTGAACAAAATTGTTAGTTCACAACTTTTCAAACGAAATAAAGCACTTATTATCATTTCTTTGTAAATTTATATTCATGCAACAGCGGGGTCAATCCAAATTGCGAGTGAGCCGATTTTTCAAATGTTATAAATGTTTGTATATATTTCTATCTGTGTAGGAGCACTTAAAAAAAATCCTAATAGAATGTTACAATTCCCAACATTTGTTAGTAAATGTATTCGTGTTAGAAAATGTTTGAAAACATTTTCAAACAGCAGTGTGGCAGCACCTTAATGTTACAAACATAAATCTCAGCATATAGATATATGACGCAACTCGCTTTGAGTATAACACAAACAATATTTGAACTCTGCGATTATTAATAGCTTTGAGTTAAGTTTCTGTAGTATCTAATTGCTAAACATTTATATAAAATAAATTCACAATTAATAGAAATTATATTAATGGTATTTTGAATCACATAGTTGCGTCACACCAAACACAAATTCAGCCAGGTGTCAACCTTGTATGATATTTCAATTTCTAACCTATCGAAATTCCGATAGGTAGTAATTCCGTTACGTTTATGTGAAATACGAGGCTGACGCTTTACCACAAGGGTTTGTTTAGGGGTTTACCTCGCGTCCAACCTGGATCGCGGCACACGCATAGCTATAGGTATTGGTATTCCACGCGAATTTGACGAAGTCCTTTATATAAGCAATTGAGGGACCCGATGGGAAGTGTAATTCTGGGTGGTTAGTAGGTAAATGTTTCCGAAATTATACAATATTTAAGCTTTGAATTTCTGTATTTCGATTATTTCGGATTCACGGGTATTTGCTATGAATAGATTTTCTTTATTAAAATGTTTGTGTTGGTACCAAAGTATTTTTATTTTGCACGTATAAATATTAGGATATGAGTTTATACGCACTGGATTTTAATATTTATATACATAAGGAAGGTAGGAACCATAAATATTTATGGATAGCATATAAAGTAGCAACATACATATGTTACTATTATATATACATATATGTTGCTACTTTATTAAAGGAAATGAATTAGTAAATCCTTACTAATTCTTAAAATTGACTTTATTTACTACACACACCTATTTACTATATTATTCATTTTTGTAACACATAATACACCTTTAAAAATGTAATTACATAAATGCTTTCGAATATAAAGCTGTGATACCATACAAGGGCAAATTAAAATCTACATTAAGAAACTCTTGTCCTAAATTATAAGGAAATTTAATTAAGAGCTAATCCTAAAGGTGTACAGTATTAAAAGGCAGGCATGACCAAATTAAGAAGACCCAAGGGTTGGTATATTGCCGTCTTTTGTTAAAGAAAATTCGAGATCCAAGATATCGTAATGGTTTTTCTTAAGGTGGTTACCGCGTCCCGTTTTGTGATTTATCGTTCATGCCGTAAGACCGCGGCCACCTGAGCTGACATCTTTTATTGACCATTACGGGAAAAACAACTCAATTTATGTTATATAACATAATTATAGCTGAGTATCTCTCTTTTAGAGCGTGCGTGTACTTCTTACACAGCTTGCTGGTAACATATACATATATTATACACAGAAATATTTATAATTTAAAAGATACAGTAGAGAAGATTTGATAAACTCATTTTTAAGTTAGTAAAATTTTGCATTTATCTAAAACAGCTTGAAGCATCAGTCGATAATCGTATTACAGTAAAAAAGGTAACAGGTCAGAGTCCTTTGATCCCCGCCCGCACGGATAAACTTTAATAAATAATTAAAGTTTATGCCTCAGTATTTATGATTCTTTATAGGACGAAAATTAGGTACCTAATTTTCGTCAAAGAAAATAACAGGTTGGTAAATCAAACTGTTTAACGTGGTATCGTCGTGTTTATTTATTCATTTTTTAAATAAAATTTACTTGATTAAAATAGAATGAAATCCAAAGAATTTATTTACTTTAAGATAAAATATTAAAAGTAATACCGTTTATATTTATATCATGATTTATAATAACGGTTATAATATAAAATTAGAATATTTACTATCTTAAATATAAAAAAAAACTTAATATCTTAATTTGGCCCAAATAAACTTAACTCAAATTATAAAATAAAAAAAAATATATATATATAATTCCGGACATTTATTACTCAGCGCCATCTAGCTCCGTGGTAAGCAACGAGGCTTGTGTTACGGATACTAGATGGTTGATATACTACATATACTTTTTTTTTGTAAATTATAATCAATACATCCATGAATCGGAAACAAATGTTGATGCGATCATCACATCTTATGTATGTATGTAAAATATTGTATTTTAATTTGATAATGGTATTTGATAATTAATTTGTTATTATTAAATAGAACAATTTTTATTAGGTTCGCATCAAGGGCCTACCTCTGATACATGTGTTGTGTGTGTTGTGTGTGTGATACATGACTTTTAAAGGATGCCGGCTAAAAATTGTAATTTGACATCATGAGCAGAAACAATTCTGTAAAAATTAAATAATTAAGCCATTAAACCATTTAGTAGCATCGCTACTACTAATACGTAGACGACCTACGACTAAACAAACTAAACATTCCGAACATAAACGTCACTCCATAATCTAATGACAGTAATTACTTGAAATTACTCTAGAATGTAGTCATCGTGTCATATGTCAATCATTTTGATCGACATTTATTAATAAGTACAATCCACTTACGGTTACGTATGCAGTACTGACATACTTATCAAATTAAAATGAACTTAACGGGCATTTGTATCTGTTTTTGGTACGAAGTTCCTTATCGCGCGTTGCGAAAGGGGGCTAGACGGAAAAAAATAAGACGAAAAGTTGTAACGACACTTTTTGCTATAGTAAGCTATTGTAAGCCGTGTGGCGTGCGCATGTTTCTCTGTCTGTCTCTCTCTTTCTTTCTCTCTTATAGAAAGCAAGGGACACCCGGATGAAACGAAGTTCCCTTCGATTAATTAGTGAAGGAATTGTAAAAAGGAACTTCGTTCCATCCGGGTGTCCCTTGACACCTCTCAAGTTTTTTTATTTAATAACGTCTTATACATCGATGAACGCATGGAAACTTTTCCGAGCGTGCAAGCGAGAGCGTGGAACAAGCGATAGAGAGGCGTGATCGACCTAAGCGTTCGGGTTATTATCACGTAAAATTATTGTCCGTAAACCGACTTTATAGAAAACCAAGTTGTTTGGGTTTTAAAAGGGAATGGTTTAATTACGAGTACGTTTCACAATATAAATATAAGTATGTTATAATCTATATTGACAGTAATAATTTTTCAAAGGGAATTTTTAAGTTACTATTATATTGAATAGAGTGTATTGAACAAATATATTATTTTACATCTAATTCAAAGGAATTCAGGGAATATCCTCTATTGATCCATTGATTTAGGTATATCGCCTAACGTACTAATTAAACCACAACCATTAGACCGTATAACCACTGTTAGTTTGTCCGTGCACCTCTCGAAACCGAAATCGAACACACACTAAACTAATTCGTGTCAGAGATGTATTCAACCTAAACTAACTCGTATCGAGGACGTATCCAAGCAGAAAACGTTACCATATTTAATTCCTAACAAGGTCTAACTCAGTACGCCGCAACGGATACTAAAACAAAACACTAACTCTGTAAAGTGGGCCACTCATGCACAGTTAGCATTATGAGCAAGCCTGTTTATACGGACAACTACTTGTTTAAGAGGGCACGTACTTCAAACAAGCCTTCACAGATAATATTTGTGTTAGCGCCGCTAATTCCCGTCTTCGTTACAGTTTGGTCGCATCTCTGTTTCACAAACAATTTGAACTTCTGCGCACAAAACACAAATAGAAGCATGTTCGTCTTTCGCTTGTGTAGTTTTAGCTATAATTAATATGACCACCACCCCATCACTGTCTGCGGTGACATGAAAGGCGACACTATTATAATTACATACCTACGAAATATTCGCACGTACTACTGTGCTTCTCAGCATCTTCATACTATCGCTACTGAAAAGATTTTGCAAAATTATCCAAAATCACATCCAGATTTCCTAAACAAAAATACTTAAAACAAATTAATCGAAGAATTAAAACTAAGCAGCCGGAATAAACTATCGTTTCTTTGTTGTAAAGGGGCTTAAGCTGAGCCTAAGGTTGCTTATGTTATATAAGAAGTACCTTATTACAAGTGATTATACTGCGTACTCAACATAATATTTACAGAATTTACTCATGCGTAACAGATAACATTAAGTAACAAAATGCTCTACCTGACTAAACACCATTACAATCTTCCTTCCTATGCGGGTCTCACGCATTTGCAAAATGCATCTTAACAAACTACTCAACTATATTCCGAGCTTATCAAGTATTCATGAAGACAGCAGGTAGTGCAACCAACTTACTCACATGGTCACTACAATTAGTCCGCAGGGCATGTTGATTAGTCCATTGTCCGTCCCACAGAATACAAAGCAAGGCTGCCTGTTTGGAGCGGGATGAAATCAAAGGATTGAGCTGACCAGTGCAGGCTAGATCTTATTATCAGATAATTTTATCGCTTAGATAAATTCAGAACTGAAATTCGTTAAGCTCTAATAAAACTCATTTTATAAGTCATTCATCATTTTTTTTATAACTAACAGTTCTTTATTTTCATGCGTATCCATGAAACGCTTGGGTTATCTTTGATTGTGTCGATCTTTCAAATGTTCATATGTTTAAATTAGCGATTTAAGTAAATAAATTAGTCATTCATTTTATACGATGTCCGTTACAATAAAGGAAGTTGGATATAAGCTTGCGGAAAATGAGAACGCAAAACCATTTCTAATTGGAATTTCTGGCAATAAAATCGTAATTTTGCTTTCAGTTAGTACCTGTTAAATGTGTAACATCTTTGTCACGCTAATTACTACTTACTCATTTAAAAGAATAGTTTGATTTTAGAACACCAGAGGTTAGTTAATTTTATTTTCTACGTAATCTACCTCCTACTAGGCATTATTTTAACTTTACAAATTAAAGTTTAATAATTAAAACTTAACATTATACGCGTATTAATCATCCGCAAACATTAAACATTTTTATTACATTTTAAAATTTTTGAAGTTTTAATCATCAACTAATACAAATATGTTGGTAAATTAAATCTTCAAAGAGATGCAAAGAGAACAATCTAATATAAAATCGATTTAATATCATTAATACGTATATTCATTATTGGATATGAAGAACGGTCACCCATCCCTAAACAGACCTCAGTAGCAGACATATCTCTTTCCTTTATTTAGCCAAGAGTTGCTTAGCATTAAGCCTCTTACCGTCAATTAATTGAGTTTACCCAATATCCATATACAATTATATGATTACATTATTATTCTAACAATATAATACTTACTAATATACTTTTTATTGGGTATTCGGTAGTAATACGATATAATTAATTACATTAACTTAGTGTTCCACTTTTCATTACACGAAAATAATAAAAATAACTTTTATAGGTTTTTACATGGTCGGCAACACGCGAGCAATACCTCTGGTGTTGTTGTTGCAAACGCCCATAGGCTACGCTAACCACTTACCAACAGGCGGACCTTAACTTTGGTTTCCACACTTGGGTCTAAAAAATCTTATAAAAGGTAAACGCAAAGATTTTATAGCCCTATATTTATATGGCCATTAACCATTTGCCTTTGTAAGCCCTTAAATAAATCCCAAAACGTATCTCATATATTTCAATGTAACATTCATCTCAATTGTCTAGGTGAACAGCTTTATGCTACGAATGCTCTCATTCCTCTAGAGAACTCAATACAACTCCGTGATAAAGTTCAGTATCACTTGGGTCATGTCAAACACCAGATCGCTAGAGTTAATATATAGAAAGCTCACGTCACGTTCGAGATCTCAAAGGACTCGCCAGAGGTGCACTTCGCCAATGACAGAATTACGACTCTATATTGAAGGATATCAATACAAATAGAAATATAACAAGAAAGCATCTGTTGCTCCGGATTTCAATGTTGTAAATTGGATTGGAGGCAAAGTGTTTATTATAGCTTATTTAACAATGATAATCTATTTATAAAAGGGATTTGGGTAATGTTTTGCAGTCTGGTTGTTTACAATGCTTATAGCCATTAGTATTAGGTAAGTTTGGAATTACTTAATGGATTATATTGCGGTGGAATATTTGATAAGTATAAATAAAGATATATGTAAATAATAGCTTATTTATTCTGACATTTATTTACAGTAAACACTAATATGTATATATGTCACTAACTTGATTGATTCCTATAAAAATGACGTCACGCCTGAAATGTTATGGTGGCAAGCATTTCAGGTAGGTATTTGCAAACATAGGTATTTTTGTTACACGTTATTACTTTGCAGGAGACTCCGGGAAAATCGTTTTAAGTCAATGAGCAATAATAAATAACATTTTCATAACAAATTTGATTAAATTTCGAATCTCAATTAAGGAACAAATAAAATGATCGTCACAATGATGGTTATTAATGATAGTTCGTTTTCTAACTGTTCCGAAGTACTAATTTCCGTAAATATGTATTTCGTTAATAAACCTTTGTAGCCCTTAATACCCATTTTCAAAATAGTATGCTATCGCTGAAACACTTTCAAAATGTATTGTTAATGTACTCATTAAAAAAGGGAATGCACACTGAATCACTAAACGCATGACAAAATTAAAAACTTTAAAAATAATATAGTGATTCAGGAACAAGGCAAAAAGCAATAATTCTATACGTGTATATTATGTACTTACTAACAAGAAAATAAACACATTATTTTTATTGCTATTAAATGTATAAATAAAATAAAAAAAGTAGGTAAACCACATTAGTGCTACAGGACATGCTTTTAATTCCTTTCCTTTACTAATTGCGACCGTGTACGTTATTGTTTAGTTTATTAGTTATTTTCAGAACCTACCTTCATAGTGCATACTACTGTGTATTTTACCATATCGCAGTGTAGGTACTGTGATATGACTATGCACGTGCATGATGGTCGAAAGGAAACATGCACTTATGCGTAGTAAGGTGATACCCTGAAACACAGATCTAACTAAATTCAGGAATATTTCTATCAAGTTAAATAATTTAAGCAGATTTTTTTGTACCTTTAAAAATCTTATTTTATACATTTAGACTTTTCAAGTTCATTGCTACAATAATAAATTATGACCTACTTATGTAATTAATTACACAGGAAATTTACTAAATATGTGTTTATTATCCACTCCAAGATATGATTGAAAGCAATAAAGTTTACGATTTATTTATTTGTATTGTATTTTGGGATCGTTTATTAAGTTTTTCCAGCAGTACTAGCCCCCAGGGCCACCTATGCCGAAATTTACCCATCTCATTATGAAACGCAGGCATTTAATAGACTGATGATAGTAATATTAGCTTATCATATTCACGGCCCGTTAATCTCAGTAGCAATGTAAACATTCACTTCCGTCAATCTTGCACAAACTGTTCAACAATCAAATAATGTAATCTATACAGAATTTCCGCCTGAATGGTTTACGTTCTCATCGGTAGGGTAGACATTATATTGTGCCATCGCTAATTTTAAACACATGTGCGTTAATTTTCCGGACCATTGAATGTGGCGCGTTAATCCCGTTTACGATCATGAATAAATCCTTGTGTAAAGTGAATTATTGAGTATCGGTGAGGATACATCTTATCTTTTTTTTGATGTCTTGGTTTATCGAGGTTTTTAAAAAGTTTTATCCTGTATTGAACATTAACTTTCCCACTGCTGGGCACGCTCCTTTAATTTGTCAGGGGTTGGGCTGGTCATCACTCTAGCTTTGTGCGGGTTGACTTCATACGCCGCGCCACCGGGAAAATCTCTCAGGCACGCATGTTTTCTCATGATGTTTTACCTACGTCACCGTTTGAGGATATGATAAATATGCACGTAGCTTTGAAAAGTTAGTGATGCCTGATTAGGACCTTAGACTTCAGGGTCCACCGGTCCAATACCCTACTATAGGCTAAAGTTTAAGTACAGTATAATTTACTGCGTACAGATCTAGAATGTGAATCTCTAAAATATAATACACGTTTCCAAATTATAATTGCCGTGACACAATGTTATGTTCACTTTGGGGAAGAGCAGACTACAAAATTTCCTCTCCACGTGCTGGATACAAAGACACGTGTTTCTATAGTAATAATAAGAATTGGAGATTATTATTTATACGGAAATAAGGAACTTACGCTTTGATATCGTCACCTTGGTTATAAATGCCGAAATAACAAGCATAGGTGTACCTTTAGAGATATAACAAAGGTAAAAAATCATTCAGGAGAATATTCAAAGATGATTGGGAGACAACAATGGCACCGTCTACGTGCCGTTTGTATAAATTAACAATACCCCACACAAGGTACGGTAAGAAGAAATCGATATAATCTCTTGGTGAAAACGGTAATATGATTTCCCTTGCCTGGTAAAATAAGCTTTATGGAAAGGAGTTTTTTTGTTGTTGTTTACGCTTGTCATGGTGATTTTACTGTAGTAATATGATGTCGTTAAATATTTCCTGGAAATAAACGTTAAAAAAATAAAAAATAAAAATTACGAAAATTAGGACAAGATTTGCTCGCGGTTTCGCACACGTGGGATGTTGATAAATGATGGGCTTTGTGTATATTTTGATGTATATGCCATCAACTTTACTCTGAGTTTGTTTCGGCATTTCTTCTCAGAGGTCGTCAGTTAGGAAATGCCGATGCCATCTAGATACTTAAAAAAATCTTACATGACTTGAAAAGTGTCTTTAAAAAGATCTATTTACAGAAATAAACAATCATTTTCAATATGAATTTGGCAATAAATGTTGTTGATTAGAGAAATAAAAATTGTAGTGATCAATAATATTTTTTAATTTTCTGCCTCTTGCTCATCTCCACTGCTGAAATGAACTATATGTTTAAAAGGCAGTCATCATCATCATCATCAACCCATTATTGTCCCACTGCTGGGCAATCTCAGACTCTTCTCATTAGAGAAGGATTAGGCTATAGTCCACCACGCTAGCCTACTGCGGGTTGGCAGACTTCACATGCCATTGAGAAAATCTCTCAAGCATGCAGGTTTCCTCACGATGTTTTCCTTCACCGTTTGAGCATGTGATAGATAAGCACATAACTTGCGAAAAGTCTGTGGTGCGTGCCTTGGGTTTGAACTCGAGACCTTTGACATCTCAGTCCACTGGTCTCACCACTAGGCTACCACAGCTCTTTTTAAAAGGCAGTCATTTCATTAATTCCTAAACAGCGAAAATAATAATGTAGAGTTAATACTCATACAACCATGTGGATCATATGCTTATTCACGTGTAAAATGGCAGCAAGGTACGAGTTATATATGTGAGCGAGTAATAAATACTAAATATATATGATCTGTTCGAGAGACGATGATAAAGTGGACCGCTGGATACTGACACACAACCTCATCATCATCATTTTAGGCGTCCACTGCTGAATATAGGCCACCTCTTCAAGTAAAACTTCCTCCCCTCTCCTACATTTGCCGTGCCCAACAAGGCCCACAATGTTTTCTATAATTATATTGCAACATCTATTTAACTTGTGGAGTGCAATAGATGTATTGAGTATTCAGGGATTATTTTCACCCCCGGTGTACATTTATTTTTAATGGTAATATATTGTTATATCCTTTTGTGAGCATTATTGTATAACACGGGCATCGTACTATCTATTCAACATGAAAATTATTATAGTGAGTCATAAAGTAATGTAATAGAACTACATTTATTAGGCAATTTTAATAACTGGCTCTTTGGATCATAAATCATTCACAAGACAGTAAAGCTTTTGTGTAACATCTTCGAGGTTAAAGTGCTGAACAGCTTTCTAAGGCTTAAGACAAAAACGATATCTTATCTTTTTAGTCGTATTTGATCAATGCGGTCATTTGTGAAGGGAAAGTCGTAAGTACCTAACAAGAAAGTTATATATTTACTAGCTGACCCAGCAAACGTTGTTTTGCCACATAATAGGGGTTGGTGGACAACCCTTATCACTAAGTGGTATAAAAAATAGATGTTGGCCAATTCTCAGACCTACTAAATATGCTCACAAAATTTGATGAGAATCGGTCAAGCCGTTTCGGAGGAGTACGGGAACGAACATTGTGACACGTCAATTTTATATATAAGAATAGTTCGAATACATATTGGAATTTATTTATGGTGAATATTGTATATTCAGCTTGGAAATTAAAACATAACACATGTTTGTGTGTATGAGGCAAAACAGTAAATCGAAAAAAAATAGGAACCTGAACATTTAAATAAAGTAAGAACCTAACAAAATGCTTTGGTTTGCTTATCGATTAAACGTTATAAACATTTGATTCGCAGTTGATTTTTATAAGTTAATTGTTCATGTGATTTCAGTGTAATTGTTAATATATAAAGGATTTAAGTATAAATATTTTGTGCATATTAGTTTTAACTTCTTTAGTTTTGACTTCTACAGTTTTTCAGAAGTCAGGCTTTGCCTGAGCACGCGTTACTACTTAGGTACTTTATACAGCAATTAAGTCTTAAATACCTCTTATTATAGAAGATTGAAACATACGAAGTTGTAACATTTCATAAAGTCTTGAAATAAACGATAAACAAATATCGAAATGTAAAATGATCTATGTATGTCGAAGCAGCTGCTATAATTTCAGGTTACATTAATTAGTATAAATTAATATAATATTTCAGCGGAGCAACGCATTTGCAAGCCTCTGGTGTTGCGAATGTCCATGGGCGGCGGTCATCACTTACCATCAGGTGAGCCTTAACACCATAAAAAAAAATGACGCTTTGTTTCGATTCTGACTTTGTTCTGATTCTGATTTACAGTAGATTCGTAATTTAAATAAGAACATAATAAGATGTCCTTCCTTACTTCACATGCGAATGTTCGTAACAAAATAATGGTGCTATGAACATTTTATTCGAGCAGCAAATCGATCCATACAAGTTGGGGCACGTTCTGAATACCACTCCAACTTTATGAGAGCAAACTTTATTGAAAAGAAACGATTTTACCGAGTTGCCTAACTTAAATAACGATAGCAAATATTTTACTTAACTTATGTATCGTTGTAAGTATCGATATATTTTAAAGACACTCTTAATTTATTTGAATTTGAGATTACTTTGAATTTATTCTCATTGTGATTGTTATATTTCAATATCCTTCTGAAACTAATAGACGTAATGTATCCGGAATTATTGGTGATTCGTAATAATGTATTGAATTGGTTTATATTTAATTTGAGATTTTTATGGATTTACATATTATTAGCACAAAATCTAAACCATCTTATTAGCTGCCGTATTAAAATTTTGGCAGTTATTATATATAATACAATAAAATATATTATATAATACAATAAAAATACTGCCAACATTTGAGAAGAAGAATCTAGAAAGATTTTATAACCCCTAAAGGGTTACGTTAGGGATTATGTCGCGGATATATTATGTGTGAGTGGAGCAAAATTATATTATACGGTACAGTACATTCTCATGTCTCTCGGGCGTTCTTAAAATTTCAATAAACAAGATCATCTTTGAGTAACACTTCAGAATTAAATAATATTTTCCTACATCGCACGATATCGGAAGCATATTATGAAATAATCCAAAAAGCTCCATCAGAAATATGCTTTGCCAGAATTTCCGATATTTGATTTCAGCCGATTTTCGTGTCCCGCTTGTAAAGCTTTTTATTTGACACGTCGCTGAGTATTGTTCCACTGTGCACACATTGCTTTATTTGCACTTGGGAGAGGTGTTTGACGCTTACGACCTCGGGTAACAAAGTGGTAATATTTGAATTCCGTTTTTTATAGTTTTTACAAATTCAAGTGTTATTCAAGTCAAGTATTTTTTTTAATAATTAGATTTTATCAAATCTTGTCGGTGTATACGTAAAGCCAGTATGAAAAGTATTTACACATCATAATATTATTATAAAATTCCATGTGTCAACCCTTGTTATGCCCTCAGGGTTTCCACATTCATGCATCTTTTCATATATTGTGAGCGAGTTATAAGTGACCTCACAACTGACCTTTTTGAAGTACTAAATTAGAATACCCAGTGTACGAAATTATTGAAATAACTTCGCTCCGTTCTCTATAATAACAAGATACCTGTATATTTCACAAATTAAAACGTCGTCGCTTGTCGCTTGACAAACTACATTAATTAAGTGCACAGTGGGAAAACAATATTCGCAGCATGAAATAACATGTTATACAAATAACATTTCGTGTAATGTTTAAGAATGTAAATAAATAAATAAAAAACAAAATTGCTAGTGTTTTTTTTTGTGGTCATTATGTGCATTTATTTGGTACCTGAGCGAAATAAAATAAGTTCTGTCTTGATATATTTCCATATTTCGTGTTACAGAACAGGTTTTCATCCAGAAACAGATGAAATTTAATGCTAACTTCAATAGAACTACATAAAAGTTTCTTATTTGAAAATGTTATTAAGTAATTAACGTCGAACTAAATAGCCGTCCTAAGCATGTAATCTGACTCGACCTTACAAAGTCGTTTGTAATTAAAATTCGCGGAGAATAAAGCCATATTAAATCTGCAATGTCAAAATAATTTTCGGAGACGAAGAAAAAAGATTTTTAAATAATACATAGACCTTTTTACTCAAAGCGGCACGACGTCGTCTCACTGGGGATTCTTTTTAGCGAAGTTGAAGACGACCTGTTTCGTTAAATATAAAAACCAGACGACCTATAAAATAAATGGCATTGTTCAGGCGTAGGTTGAAGTACATAATGATTTGTTGTTCATCTGCTGGGAATTTATATTTTCATTTATTTATAATTGTTATATTTATATATTATTTCTTGAAAGAGGAGGGTTGTATAGTATTCCAGTACCTTCCGTTACCATTTTATGTTTATCACTCATATTGATTATTTTTGGGAATATTTACTTTCTATAAGATCTATTGAGAAATACCATTTATTTCTTTATAAACACCTCGCCAATAAATCATCTACATATATCTAAAATAAAAGATAATTATGTATGTAATATTTACAATTTTATAGTGCTATTTAGAATTATTAATATAAAAATACATGTCAGCCATCTTAGATTACCTAACAGTGAATGTTGTTAGTGAGTGGGTTGGAAATTATTTTAAATAATGTAAACAGAGAATGTGTTGTTTAATATTATACGGTCTCATTTTAATTTACAAAGTACTAAACATGCTGTCATGTTTTGTAAATTAAAATAAAAAGGGTTTGAAAGTTTTTAGGAACAATGGAATTTTTGTTTTTACGGGTTTTATTTAATTTGTATGCAGTTCATTAGCTTACAAAGTTGCCGAATTGGTGATATGACTTCATTTCGAATATTTTGACCAATTAGTTGATCCTAGGTAAAGCGCATACAAATTAAAATACTTATCTCCTTTAACTCACTGTATTGATTCGTCCTATATTGATGCTTAATGATATGAACGACGAATAAAATGCATTTTGAAATAACTCGATATGCTGTAAGAATTTCTTTATAAATTACGTTACGTACAAAGTGCTATGTCATTATCAGAAATCAGCTAAAAGGCTCACTGGCAAACTAAGGCCTCACCAGGGGTTTTAAATATCCCCAATGAATTTCATCACCAACAGTTTATTGTAAAAATCATAACCTGACTTTTACTGCAAATTAATCTTAAAAATGTTGTAGGTACCATATATTCTCTGTGTTTTGAATAAACTCAAATATTTTGGCGAATTGTATAAATAAAAGCGTTTTTTAATAAAAGAATTACTGTCTCATATTGAAGCTTGACAGGTATCACGGTCCAATACGCTTTATGGACAGTTTTTTCACTGAGCGAATGATTTTGATGTTTGAGCGCAACATTAAATTGATATTGATTGATGAAAGCCTCGCGTTTCAATAAGCGTAGTTTGCTATACATCATTATACTGTATATATTGTTCAATAGATACCGCAAAATGAATTGAAGCGAATGAATGAAGTAGGTACATTAGTCTATATGGCAAGTAATACCAATAAGAATTCTGGCAGTGGCAGACGTCAATTTATGATTACATATAAAAAACATGTGAAAACGAGCTGATGTCAGTAATAAAATTGATATAACAATATATTTGGTTTTAAAGGTTGACTTGAATTATACCTATATAAAGAAAATGGTATTTGGCAAGACCTACTGAAATACCAAATTAACACCATCCAAATATTCCACCGTCAATTTAATTTGGTTCTTGGCTTCTCTCAAATTAATAAATTCATCATTTTATTCGTTTATTTATATACTTTATAAGCTCTGATAAGCTTTTTTCGTTTATTGCCATTATTTTTGCTATAGTTAATTATTGAAATACAGAAATAATTGAAGACATAATTTAAAACGAATGCAAAGGTATATCAAAAGATATACCTAATTACAAAGTACACAGTACAGACTGAATCGATTCAGATGAAATACGAACATGACCATGCTAACGCAGCCATCGACGGAAGTCATTAATAAAATCCTTCGTTAACTCACGGCAAATAAAGGCGTCCAAAAATATAAAAAATAGATAGGTATACAGGATTCGCAAAAAAAGATTTTGACTCAATCTTGTTGACTGGTATTTTTTTCGGGTCCCATCCCAAATTGATATTTAATCACGTTTCAGAGATCACTGGTTTTGTGAAAGCGGGGCGGCTTACTAATCAGACTGAGGTATTTTTTTTTCAGAAAGTCTTGCATTGTGTTCTTCTATTTAATCAGATGGTAATGTCCAATGATGTTTTCAAATTATTCAAGAAGAAATTACAACATTATAAATTAACTGAAACAGGTAATAGGAACCTAATTGAATTGGACCTAATGATCATTGTACTAATTAACGATTAAACAAATTAATTGATGATCCAATTACGTAGTGCAGTAATATAAAGAATGCTTACCGCGTGCCGGTAACGGTCTCGGATTCGTATTCCGGTAGGTGCATGTATGTGTGAAGAGAAAAGACATTTGCATCTGAGTCATCCATGTTTCTATGTATTCACAGACAAAACCGATATAGTGCATCGTTTATCTAATATCCATAATACAAGCCAGCGTTAGTTAGTTCGAAACTAAATGGTACTGTGTAATAATTTCCGCATATATGTATTTATTTAATTTACTATACATGTTAATTAACGTACACAGTATCCTTTACGCAGATAGCTGCTGCTACGTAATTAAGTATGGTCATTGGAGCCCTCAATTGGAGCAGAATGTGCACAACCCTAGATAGGTAATTGCAAATTCGACGACCAGTATATGTATATAACCATCAAATATTGGAACCAATATTGGTTAAGTCTAATGTAAGCCATATACCCTTCAGCCCACGCAGTTTGTCTGCGCAGGTCAACCACATGCCCGTAACATGTATGGGGACGTCCCGGTTTACCGTAGTTAGCCGTAGGTAATTTGTTGGTATCACTCGAAACAAGATTTATGATTTTCCACAATCGCCGGCGCGGTACAAAAAAGTGAACAGGTCTATTCCCTATAAATATTTCTTATGGATAATATGATAATTACGCGTATGTCTGATATACTTATTCATTTTTACCTTCACTTTATAGGCAGATTCCTGAAAATCTAAGATAAAAATCGCTGACATTGAACCCCACTTACTTACTAAGATTTCCATAAATAACTCTCTGAATAAACCCGTAAACCTACACTAGTTTTTAACAAAAGGAAGAGAGAGTAACCTTCAATACATTTTATTAAAAACCTTTGAGGTAAGCTTAAGTTACCTTTTATGTAAGTTTGATTTGAATGCATACCACATTTCTGTCTGTCATCAAATTTGAGAGCATCAAAAAGAATTCCTGTCGTAATCTGCCATCGCTTACTGATTGCGGCTGAGATTGGGGGGTGCTTGTAAATATGAAATGTTGACTTAAGTGTTTTGGTAATCAACTGACGGCATGATTACGTGGAGATATTTGAGGGATTTCTATTTAGTAAACGTACTGGCATTGTCAATTGGAGCAGAATATTATTTCTGTCTCCTTTTCTCGTCAACTCATTTATTTCCCATTCCCATTTCGTTCCCACAGCTGTGCACGGGATTTGTTTCGAAAGGAGTTTAGCTATTTTTTACCATACAAGCCTCTAGTTTAGTGCAGTTACATAGACTTCAAACGCCATCGCGACCTGAAGTTAATCTCAGGGTCTCGTACTAAGCAATTTGGTTTGCGTTCTTTATTATAATAAAATAGGAGGTAACTTAATAATCCATAAGTTAGATTAAAAATATATATCTGTCAACATTTTAGCTCGTTTATTTCACTGGTAACTTAATTGCATAAAGAAACTGTGACTAAGTAATATTTGACTAAGTTCGTGTCATCACTTAAATAAACTATTTCAGTAAACACCTGACTGCCCTTAATTAAAATAAAGTGTCGTCTATTCGTAGCTGTCTTTATAAATGTTGTGCCACAATTACATTAACGGCACGCAGGCTTTGGTAAATGATGATTAATTATACATTACACTACTTTATCTAAGTTATATCAAACTGACTAGTTTAATGGTTCCCTTAAGCCTTGTTTAGTTTGAAATTGGTTACAGGAAGCCTGTTCTATTCGGGTCGTAAAACTTAGTATTGAATTTAATCAATTAATTCATTATATACAGATGGAAACCGAACTAAAACACGGATATACACAATGTTTGTGGCCATATATAAATTTTTATTGATTTTTCGTATTATATAATATTAATATATTGTCGTTAAATCCGCATAAATATTGTATATTTTTTTTGGAATATCCAAAATTAGCGCGTAAGAAAATAATAGGTACAAAATATAGTGAGTAATTATGAAGTGGAATCAGAAATATGTGACGAACTATATAAGGAGATCAGATATTAATATCATCACCATTATCATTGTCCAGCTGTTGAGCATGGATCACATCTCGAAGTGAGAAAAAGTTGGTTCAGCCACTTTATGTTTAACGCCGTCTTTATATTAAAGAGAGGTTTTGCTTGGGTAATTTTTTATAGGATAATACTGTGAGTCAAAACTCTAACAAAACTAGTTCTTGTTTAATAAAAAAATATGTAATGTGTAATATACGTCGCGTCAGCAATGTAACGCTGAGAAAAAAAATGTATTCACAAATTTTATTCATTACTTCTCATGAAATAATTTTTCTCAGTCATATCAAACTGTGAGAAGCAACTGATGGTACAATTTTCTTTTTGTTTTGAAGTCATAAAACATACACAACTTTTCTCATTTATTATTTATATACTTATCAGGAGCATGTCAAGTAATAATGAACTTACGATCAATAGTACAAGGGCTCATTTTTGGGTGAAAAAAAGGTTTCAATCTCTAGGGGTCATTTTTGCGACATCTTGTAAGTCTTTCATTGTTCTGTTAGTTATTAGTATTGTTATAATAAGTATTTGAAATAAAAGAACAATGTCCTTAAAATAAAATAGCCTTATTTTTTTACAGTATTACTCTAGTAGTAGTGCAATGTTATTTCAAAATCAAAGTTGTAGAGAGTAAAGTACAGTACTAAGAGCTTTTAAATTTTATATACAAGCCGCCACAAAACCTTTTTTTCTTCAATTCTCCACAACAACGCTTGGTAGGAATTAACTGGTATCTATCTTTTTTAATTTTAAA
The DNA here is from genome assembly GCA_905163465.1 of Craniophora ligustri. Lineage (NCBI taxonomy): Eukaryota > Metazoa > Arthropoda > Insecta > Lepidoptera > Noctuidae > Craniophora > Craniophora ligustri. Next base: position 8,973,029 of record LR990968.1, read on the forward strand.
TATCCACAGAACTGAATGATCATTTTAAAGAAAAACCTACTCGTTCATATAATAAGATATTAAAGCTCAAACTACTTCAGTTTACTGATACAGAACATAAACTTACAATAAATTGATAAAGTTGATATGAGGAGTACGCTTACTTTAACTATTTACTACTAGATAGAATTGACTACATACATTGATCAATCGTAATAGAAACAGAAAGGACATATGAAATTAAATTAATATAGTTGTGAAATATACCTATCATGTATGATACATGCGTTTATCACTGTTGATGGTATTAACACAATGTTTTTTTAAGATATAATTCACATCGTACTTAATGCAGGTAAATCTATGAGACGTTTATTATTTTTTCTCTGAGACGTTTACATAGACACGATTATTATATGAAAAAGTTTTTTCCAATACGCCAATATTATTGTCTATTTAAAATAGATCCGTCTACCAAAATATTTTTTTTAGCTGCTTTATTGTCACTTAAAATTTTGTAAAAAAAAATTTTGTTGCCCTGCATATTGTAAATAGTTATATAATATATATGTTAGAGTGACTGTTTAGCTCTCTTTAATAATACAGGTGAATCTATCTATATCTTTTTGATGGCCACGTTCTGTGTCTATAGCTTGAAACTGAACGGCGACTGCATTCATTTTCATAAATTTTCCAGGCACGATTGGGGACCATATAGAGCAGTAAAATTTTGATAGTATTGCTTTTTCTGATGGTAGTGGCAGTTTACGTTCGGAGCCCAGTTTACGCCTATAATCACTCTAAATAAGGTAGAAAGATTTACCGCGAACCGTAAAACTCGTACTTAATCGTGGATCGATCCCGCTAAACGTGACCAGAGTAAATGACTGTTTTTAGGGTCCCATAGACAACGTTGGAAAACTTCGATTTTACTGGTACATATTATCATGTAGTATCCGCGATCGTACACAATGGAGTATCCTTTGTAAACATAGCACTTGTTTATGCTTATGGAAGAACATGTTTAGTAGAGATTTTAAAATTTCTTGAAAAAAAAATTACATTATACCTCAAAATCAAAATCAATCAAAATCAAAAGGTTTTTATTTCAAATAAACTTTTTCAAGCACTTTTAAAACGTTATGATTCTAGTTGCAAGATATCTACCATTTTTGAAAGATACCGTTGTTTTCTCGAGTTTGTTTCTCCATTTTTCTCAGTGATCATCGGTTAGGAAATACCGATGCCATCTAAATCCTAAAATTATCTAATACGTTTCTTGTAAAAGTGTCTTCAAAAGATCTATTAACATAAATCAATATGATTTATCATTATTATAATTTATTAAAATGTTATGTATTTGGCTTTCCTAATCAGTTTCATAGCTTTCAATAAACGGTACGATAAGATATTTTTTATTAATAAGACTTCAAGATTACGGTAGACACTAATGTCTACCGTGATCTTCACTTGTCTACTACTTGTAGGTATAAAGATAGGTCCACGGAACCATCTATACTCGATTTAATTAAGTCACTTGACCGCTTCCCTTTTTTGTGTGATTTGATTTATTTTAGTGATGTTACAGAAGCTGTTGAAGGCTTACACAGAAAAATTCAGTTTCTATTCAGTGGCATGAAGTTTTTTGTATAAATCATTGGATTTCCTATTTTTGAGAATATTGCCTGACACCTATCGTAATAAGTAAAAAAAACAGAAACTAAAAACATACGTGAAATTTATTTGATATTCAAGTAAGCATAATTGGTAAAGTAGCCCATTTAGTAACCTAACAATATAGTGTGATCAATCAAAAGCTCCACTATTAACACTATCAATTTAACATGTAGGTTTATAGACGGTAGATAATAATATAGGTCACAAACATAGTTCATGTACATAAATAGACTAAATAGACAACAGTCGACAGTAAATATAAAGCCTATTCCTTTTAATTCAGTACAGTGAGTGACAATACTAAAAGTTACAAGACACTCAGGAAGTAAACCAATATATTCTTTGCTAAAAGAACAGTACAATAATTCTCAACCGATCACATGGAAAAGCCAAAATGGTTTGAAATGTATGCATTCCCGCAACCTTTATTTATTTAAAGATGTAAAGTGACTTTACCATTCCGTAACCAAAGATAAAAACCGGCCAATTGCGAATCGGAATCGCGCACAAAGGGTTCCATACCATTGACTACCAACAATTACTAAACAGAATGAAAGGTGATTTACGATTTAGGTCTAAATTTTTACTTTGCGATTTACGAATCTACTTACTAGAACTCTCGTTCTCTCGGTCTCGTTCAAACCAATTTTCGGTGGAACTTTGCATGGTAATGTACATCATATATATATTTTTTAGTTTTATCATTCTCTTATTTTTGAAGGTACTTTACACATTTTACCACTTTGGAAGTGCCTCTCACGCAAAATATTCAGTTTAGAAAAAAATGTTATTAGAAACCTCAATATCATTTTTGAAAACCTATGCATAGATATCCCACACGTTTGGGTATGGTTTTAAAAAAAATATTTAGTTTAAGTTCCAAATATGGGGCACCCCAAAAATTTTATTACTTTTTTTGTGTGAAAATCTTAATGCGGTTCACAGAATACCTCTACTTACCTTGGTAATATCGGTTGATACTTGTATCAACAATATAGTTCTTATAGTTTCGGAAAAAAGTGGCTGTGACATACGGACGGACAGACAGACAGACATGACCAATCTATAAGGGTTCAGTTTTTTGCCATTTGGCCACGGAACCCTAAAAAGGTAAAAAATAAATGCTCATGGAACACAGTCAACAAATATTTTCACATTTAACGTACAATGTTTACCCTATTCAGAGACGTTTTTACAAAATGTAAACATAATGTTTCGGTTTTTTATTTAGTGACAAATATGACTACGTGCACATAAAAAATAACTCATATTTTTTATGATGTTTTATATCAAACAAGCACTGTCACAAATGGGCAGCGGTTTTATGAAAGTGAATAAATATCTCACGCCAATATTTGATCAGCTTCGCCAACTCTGTCGAATTCAGCGCTTGATCTATGAATGAAATAATATAGCATCTGCGACTTTTGCAAGTTCCACAAATACATACGTATGTTCTACTCAGCAAATAACGCACTTTGGACGCTTGAGTTGAAATTACTTGTTAGTGGAATTAAAATATTTGTTATTTACATTTGATTGAACATATTTTATGATTTGTTGGTGCTTAAAAAATAATTGTATTAGTGTAATTAAATTCTTAAATTGTTGAAATTGTAGGGTATCCTACTTACAAATTTGATACTCGTTAGGTATCGTGTTGAATACATCTGATATAGCACATGTTCAATTTCTGTGACGAACATAACTAAGTCCCTACATATACAGACAACATAGACGTGTTCATTCTGTCCGGAACACACATTAATAGGGAACACTTAATAGAATGCTTTGTGGCCCAGTCCACACACTGGGATCAATTAATAGCATCTTTGTATACGTGTTCTTGTTGTAGTATAGGCATAGCTACTATAAATACTAAACTATAGAAGAATAATGACTATTACTATTTTTTATGTATTTTTTTAAGTTTTTAAGTCCGTACGATCAAAATGTCGTGAGTCGAACTGTACTACAAAAAATAAAAAATAAAATTATTAGGTAGTGTAAAAACAAAAAAGAAATACACTTTCGCTAAATGTGATAATATTTGTCCTGCTTAATATGAATGCTGTAAATGATTCAAAACGTTCATAAAAGTAGGAACTTTTATTTCACTACGAATTCTTTTTCACTAGTAATGACAACTACGGCGTAGCCTACTTAGTTAATGTAGCAACGCTGACGTAGCTGGCAGTCACGAGGCGAAGGAATAAAAATATGGTATTTCTGCCATATTTTTATTTTAACATCAAATTTGAAAAAATCTCAACTTAAACTATGTTAAAATATTAATTAAATTAAATAACAATTTATAATAATAATGACATACAAAAATAGTATTGATTTCACATTCCAGTTACACATCATTAAAGAAATCTGAAGGAACCCTAACTTGGAAGAAAAATAAAACACTCTAAATAACAGTCTCTATTACCGAGCGATGAAGCAACAGATTTCAAGACTCAGAAACTGTATGAAATCGATATAAACTTGCGATAATCGGACTATAAATCCCTGATCCGGCTCGTCCTTACTCAACGCTCAATTTTACGAGTCATCGTTAATCTCAACATGATGCAGGACAATCAAACGCGGTAAACCATGGAATATGTTTTACGTAACTATTCACTGGTCTACGTTTACCAATAAATTTTAATGTGTGGACCCTACACTGCACTATAAAATGTATTGCTTATATTATTTTAATCATCCTTGCTAATTGGGATTTTACAAAAAATATACAAAAATAATGTAAAACAAGACATTTTGGAACGAAGTTCCTTATCGCGCGTTGCAAAAGGGGGCTAGGAGGAAAAAATTAAGACGAAAAGTTGTAACGACACTTTTTGCTATAGTAAGCTATTGTAAGCCGTGCGGCGTGCGCACGTTTCTCTGTCTGACTCTCTCTCTCTCTCTCTTATAGAAAGCAAGGGACACCCGGATGGAACTAAGTTCCTTTCCATTAATTAGTGAAGAAATTGTAAAAAGGATCTTCGTTCCATTCGGGTGTCCCTTGACACCTCTCAAGTTTTTTTTTTGTATTGTTACATTACAATTACACTAGGCGATTCTCGAAACAGTAGTAGAAGTAATTCTATTCAAAATTATGATTGGAAATTATAAACAGAATACTTTTTCTATCTAATACTAAGGCTATGCTAGTTCGCCATTGGACTTACTTAACGAAACCAAATAATTTGGCGTGGAATTGTAGTTATTCACGATTCATAATACTAATTTATAAAATAGATTGTTATAAACACTGATGTTAATGTGGTTGATGACAACAAAAACGCAAAGATGGTTACACGTGAGCGAATACATATTTTGACGTATGATATGACAGACGCACTAAACGCAATAAAACGTCATTTTAAAAACCATTATAATTTTATGGTCTGAAAAATATTTGGCTTCACATTATATCTCTATAACATGCCATAATTTTCAAAAATAAACAGGTTTTATTCAGTGTTGAACATTTACTTGTTTACATAACGCCCCGTTAAGTATATTGATCATGCGAATTAACTGAACAAATATTAGGATAACACCTTTTATGTATAAATGGTTACAAATAGATACCCGTTAACACCAAATATTGAATCACGCATAACATTTACGAGTCTTTTGTTCTTTGTAACAATGATTTACAGGTCAGTGTATGAGAATGATTTATTTCGTAATTATAATGCTCGGATGCCCCCAGTCGCGTTACAAAACCAGACCAGAAATGCGCATATTATGCATCAACATTCCTGGACTATAAAAGAGACCAAGGACCATGCCACAACGTGTTATACAGTCTTATTAACCATAATAAAAAAGCCGAAGAAAGTTATAAGTTTTCTGATGATTTTGTGATTTACAAATTTGAAATAAATGGTTAACTGAAAATCCCGAAAATAGTACAGCATTAACTATCCCACTGGCTGGGCACGGGTCTCCTCTCGTTTGAAAGAGATACCTGTATTAAAACGCTATGACAAGGTTTCTCGGTCAAATTGAGCTGCCCGACATTAGTTCTGTTTCTGCGAGTGAGTGGTTACCAGAGCTCGTTAAGGGATTGATTATTCTGGCAGCAAGCGAATTCTGTTTCAACTTGATTTTTGACTTTACAACCCACTGGTCACTCTGCTAGCCAATCGCTAGCTACCCAAAATAGATTGAATAGATATAGTCATAAATTCAAAGATATGAATGAAAGAATAAGGATGGATTTACTCAGCGTCAGTCTAAAATAAGCGTTTTTAATTATTTGGAAATATTTCTGCTTCTTTGTATTTTTCTCATAAGTGAAAAAATGAAGTGAAATCACTGTGTACGTTTCCTTTGGGGGTAAGTTTAGATTACAAACTCCATGTGGTTTAAGGTATCAGCGAAGCTCGAGCCTCAAATGCGCACTCATTAGTAACTGCCATTTGCGTCTCAATGTACAATTATAAATACTATATAAAGCACCCATATACAAGGATGATTGTAACATTAATATTGCTTGCGGTATATAACAGGAATTTCAATATTCATTAAGAAATCCGTTAGCTTCGAAAATGCTCCTATGGAAATTGCAACGAAAATATCACAATGCACTTCCATAATTAATACTTCGTGGAATTATTAAAGCCGTGTTGCAGGTATTGACGATTCTGATTTCAATTAATTTCAACGAATTCCAGAATGTGTAAGTATTTAACCGCTTTGTTCGTAAAAGGAATGTTGCTATTCATAACATTTTTATTTTGAAGTTCATATCAATATTTTATTAATTCGAACGAACTGATTCACAATAATTATGATAATTACATACATAATTATTCTGAGATACATAATAAGCTGCTAAGTCTAGCAGCTTATTATAAAATATATATATTATAAAATAAAAGGATGTGTATGAAATAATGTCATCACCTTAACGGATATTATAAGTCCGAAGGTTTAGGCATGAATAGATTACAATAGTTCTCTTTTAATGTTGCCAATTGGCCAAATCTATCGCAATGATAAAATTGACACGCTAATCTGAATCCTAATGAGTCAGCACGAGAGCTTATTTTACATACTCTAAAGTTTCTAACAGTAATTAGGAAAATTGTACACTTCACAAGTGACTCCTATATTAGGTAAAGTTACAAGGTTGCAACAATTGTAATGAATTTTTAATGTTGACGGACTTCGTGAACAACTTAATGCGATTCCGAGCAATTGGTGTAATAGCTCTGGAATGGCATGGACCATTTTCCTTTAGATGGGAAAAGTTGTTGGTGACGATGAGAAAATCGGTTGTTTTGTCGTTATTTTTTATTTCGGTGTAATTTTAGAGCTTTTGTAAACGAATATTTTCTATCGAATAAAATGAAGCAAAAATTTTTAACCAACAATAATTAAAAAATTATTGATGAACTATTTAACTGATGTATTAAATGCTTCTTGAGTGAATTCTATTTGAGACGTATTTATTCCACACAATATGTATTTTACGCTTGGTTGGAAATTTGATTCCAAGTTATATATAGACCTTTTTATTGTTTAGTTTAGCCTGCTGACAACAAATGAAAAGGGAAGATAATAGTAACCAAGTAGTAGTAGTACCTCTGTTTATTCAGACCCAGCGAGTGAGGTATCATTTTAAAAATTATAATATGATCTTGTTGCGCCTACATGTTTCTGAGCTCACTGCAAATTCATAACGGAAAACAACACTACAGTTTCGTCCATTACGTTGATACCCGTAGGCTTTTATAAAACATTTTAGGGCAAAACTTAGGAACATAAATGAAATATGCTTTCACAACAACCTTTTATTTGCAAACGCCGTCTCTTATTTACTTGGCGTACTGAGAACAAAATGAAAAAAAAAACAGTATATAGCGAAGCTTCATCAACTCAATTTGCTTAATAGACTGTCCGTTCGGACGTCCTCTGTTTTATATCACGAAAAGGCTTATGTTAAAACTAGTAAACGCAAAGTCGCATGAAAATATACAATTTGACCTCATACTCGTTTTCAGGGCACCCTTTTAAGGGTTTCGTTTGCAATGGAAGCATTTTTGCCGCGAGCGTTTGGTTGTCTCGTATATTTTGAGGATAAATATAAATAATACGCATTGTACATATAAACGAGGTGAGTATAAATGTGTGGTGTTAGCAGATTTGGATAATTTTCTGTTTATTATTCAAATAAAAAAAAAACACTACATATTCCTCGTCATTACTAACTACGGAAGCACTAATTTTTTATTTGTCTTCGTATGATACTATTATCTGCAAACTATAATCCTGTAGAATAATTACGTTTAAATTGTATGACTGTTAAAATTTTACAATTTCTTCAGATTATTTCAAAATAAGAATATGTGATCTAAATCAGTCTATATGCATATTTTCTAATTTACTTCAAATTCTGACACACAATTACATTTTTTGTATAAAACATAATCTAAAACAACCAAAGTTTATCAATCTATCTTAAAGCGTTGTAGTAATTACAGCGAAGCGAGCGAGGTGTTTGATCCATCGCATCGGTATGTTTCTGAATTTGCGTCGGAACGAACACCGGTGATTGGGTTACCGCGGCCACGGTCATGCTCGATCACTAATGTTTATTGAATTAAAACCTAACCCAATATTGACAGCTCGCGAAACATCGCTTCTATAAATTTTTAGTGTACTGCAGGCAATATAATGCTTTATATTTCCTTAGAGATTTTACGTGTTAACCAATGCACAACATGCGACTTTGAAATTAATTTATAGCTAAGCTATTGGTACGTTTGAGTTTTTTTGATGCTAATGTTTTCAATTCTCATACTAGATATTAAGAACAAAGGATATGTATGATGCAATTTAGGTTACAGAGGTAGCTCTTCTAAAAACGTTTTCGTTCTAAGAAAAAGGCTTGCCTATGCAGTAAATATATTATAGTCATAAAACAAATATAGTTATTCAACAATGAATCTTTACAAATTACTTAATTTGAATTGAAGTAAATATTTAAATAATATTAAATCAATTTAATCATAGATAGGTATACCTACTAGACAATGAAAATATTACCTTATCATCATCTTCCCAATTATTGTTCCACTGCTGGGCACGGGTCTCCTCTCATCAAAGACTATAAAACCACAGTTACTCGTTGCCTCTCATAGATGCGTCCACCTAGTGCGGGTGGGCAGAATTCACATGTCATTGAGATAATTTCTGAGACATGCAGGCAGTTTGTTCACAATGCGTCCCCTCATCATTTGAACATGTGATGAATACGCATGTTATTGCGGAAAGTCAATACGTGCCTTGGGTTCGAAATCAAGACTTTCAACTTCACAAACTAGGCCACACAAAAATATGATTTCGTCATAAAATCTTGATCAGTATCTTCATCAGTAGTATCTTGTATCAAACAACATTCACAAACAAATGAGGGGAGAACAATAGAAGCGTGTTTTATGTAACAATGACGTAACAAAGCACAGGGATAAGAGCTAAGTTCGTCTGTTATTTTCCGACCCTCTGCTGAGTTTAGAAAGGCACTTACACCAATTTTCAAAAACTTTAATATAAATCCTTTAGGTTTTAATGTATCTTGTAAACATAAAATCAAATACAATTTGGAATAAATTTTTTGATAATCTTTGATTTTCCATATTAAATTCTCTAAAGTTGTATTTTTCCTTGAAGATTGACAGGCTTGTGATATAACAGCGGACAGCAGAAAACAAAAGTTTCAAATTCAAAACATAGCCACTTATGTGTTTACAAATCATGGGCGCACTAATTATCACTCGCTAAAACAGTAAAGGAAATCTGTTAACTTGCACTAGGCGAGTGTGCGATTCCAGAGTTGGTCTCTTAAGAGGACCCGGGACTTCTATTCGTGTGCAGATGGTGACCACCGGGGTGGTTTTAGTGAGGTAAAAATCCCACACTACCCGGTCTCTTCTTCAGAATTTCCACACCGATAACAAAAAAAAAGGCCAGTGTGGCAGACTACATATACCCTAACCCCTCTCAAATTGAGTGTAGACCCGTGTTCAACAGTGGGATGGTAAATTAATGAATATTTATCTTCCTTCACATATTTTATATCACTATATCTTATGCTTCAATACCTAACATATAAAATCTTTGAAAACTTTGGAAAACTATGCTATTAATTCATTTTCTCGTTCTGATTTTCTGTTCTTACCGTAAAAACGAACATTAATTGAGCGACTTCCTAATATTAAAATGAGATATAACAGAAGGGTCCTGAAATATTACTAATATAAGACAGGCTGTCACTGCGAGGGTCGCTGACGAAAGCTATTTACTTGACGAGGGCAACTTACAACTTTCACTAAACAAGCGTACAGACATTAATTAAGACATATTTTAATTAATCATTCTTAACTTTCAGTTCTAGCTAACCATTAATGACAGGTTTTTTAAACAATAATTCGTCCTTATGGAATGACACTGGTTCTTTCTATTCATCGTTCCGTGTATCTGTGACACGGATCTTTATATTATGACTTTCTGATATTATTTCTCACTCTTTGACCAATTTCAGAAAATCTGAAGGTGGTATGATATTACTCGATTGAAAAAGGGTCAGCTCAATGTTGTATAAAAAAATAAAAATGAGTTTTTGATTTTATGAGATTTATTATTGAAAAATAGTAGGGAAAGTAAATAATAATGATTATAATAATCTTCTTTTTAAATCAAATTTTGGAAGTTAATTCTTACAAAAACCAAAAACATATTTGGGCGAACTGGGAATAGATCATTCAGGAACTCATGGCTTAACAGCGATTGCAACCACTTGTGTCGACAAAAACCATTAGGGGGAAATTTTGTTGACTGAAGTTATTCGCTGCATAACTATTTTGTTTAATTACTTTGTTTGTGCTCGAATTCGGCCAATTAAATATCAATTTAAAGTAAACATTGACCGCAAACGGGTTGAAATCGAATATAATATAAGTGATACATGTTCTACTTTCAAATCGGTATACAATTTCCAAATAATACTGTACATTGAAGACATTAAATCATGGGGCTGAAACCATATAATATAACGCAAGATATTCTGAATAAGGCAGAATTGACAGAGGGAAATTGAGTAAATCAAAATTGAGTGATCATACGATGTTGCTTCGGAAACATAATTTATAAATATAAAACCTTCAGTGATGGAAGGTATGTGGAGTAAATAGAATAAAACATAATTCAATTATGTCAGTCGAGATATAGCACCGTGGTATCGAGGATGTACCGATCATTTTATGAAACGTATGGACAAAAGAATTATGAGCTCTATAGATAAATATTTAAGACTCTCTATTAAATTGTATAAGCACTAGTTTTGCGCATTTCATATCAATATTCGCGCCCTACTTATTCTAGGATTTAAAACCATACAGGCTACAAACAATGGCCGGCGCACGTTCTCTGCGTTTAATAAATTTATTAATAATTATGATATAACAGGGTATTATTGTGTAAGTACTGTTTAAATTAATCAAGGAATACAAAATTATGATTAATTCATTAATTAAAACCATTAATTATATTGTTAATTAACCTGATGTCAGTACATCTCCACCACATCAAGTGCAATTAATGTCATCGCTTTTAATAGCCATACAAGCGAGCGAGACAAAGTATTCCCGGATGAACTTTAACTTTAATAATAAAATTCACCCGGGACTTCTAATAAATAGGTCATGTCTGTGGTGATAAAGCTTCTTCTAGAAACTCAAAATATATTTATTTTAATATAAAATAATTCAATTATCGCATTGAAATAGTGAAAAATGGCAAAAGAGTGACAATATATAAAATAGAAATAATGAAAAATACATTATATAAAGTCGCTTCTTGTCGGATGTACACATAGGCATACCTTTTATACCTACTACGCAATGGATTATAATGCGGTCTTCATCAAAATATAGAGCGTTTTTTATTGTTTTTTCTGATATTTTTGACAGATTTTACACAACACCGTTGAATTTAGTCTGAACGACATTAATGAAAGAATACTACAAATATTACCCAGATATACACAGAGATTTGCATGATAAGCGTTGTATAAATGCTTATTATGTAAACAAATTTTAGGATTTATTAAAACCTTTAAATTACATTAAAATCAAGACAGATATCTCTCGTTCAAATACCCTTTTCATTTAACCTTAATTTGTAAATATTGTTGATTGATTTACAATCAACATCATATCATGCCAGTTACTTAGTGCCATGATTTGAGGATAACGGAGTGTAAAATCCAATTACTTTAGCAATTACAGGAACGCCAAACCAGAGAACAGTGCGGCACTCATCGGGACTTAAGGAGAGTCATTAACATTGGTTAAAAGGGAAAGGCAACGGTACACTGCTTTAAAGTTAACAAGCATTCATAATGAGAACCAATGCATAATGGTTTAGATTGAAATGGACCAACTTGAAATTCATGAATTTAAAACAGCAGTTATTTTATGTGTTACGTTGAATTTTTAGATATACATTAAGCTTTGAATTTAACTTGTGAATGATCAATGTGTCAGAAAGGAGTATTACATTAATGTCTACTTCTGACTAAATAATGAATACTACCACATGTACTGTGGAAAGAGAGCCTAGGAAACCAAATTAATTAATTTTTCGCTGTATTGGTACAACATTAAAACCAGGGATGAAATGAAATGGTTTCTTGGTTCATGAAATAAAACGCACTACTGAAGTGTAAATTGCAAATTAATGTGGTTAACTGCCCTCTCAAAGCTTTAGCCGCAATTTAACACTTGTTAGTAGTCTAGCACTTTCTCCTTTTGACAGATAACGTGCCTCTACCCATTTATAAAGTATAACTTAACTATTGCGATATATGTTATCAATTGACACTGAAAGGATCAAATTAATATTTAAGTATCTATGGTTTTCTTGATGGCGTGTGAAGTCTGCTAACCCGCATTAGACTATAGCCTATTTCCACTCAAATGAGAGGAGACGCCTGCCCAGAAGCAGGGCAGTAAATGGGTTGACGATGATGACTTGAGATTTACATCCACTTCATTATTAAATACTTAATGATGTTTTAGATATGTAATTTTTTATAATGAGATAACTTTCCATTTTGGTCATTGGTTTCTTTCTATAAATTCAACTCATGGTTCCGTAATAAAACGCAACACATTAACTCGTAGCTCGGTTTTCATTATAAGCCACTCTATACGAATCTAACGGGGGTCAAGTAGCGGGTCTAGCACGGTAGTGGCAGGTTCACTCACATAAAGGGCCATCATACTAGTGTTGGGTCCAGAGGAGCTGGTTGTTACTACAAGTGGTTGATCGACTGAGAGCGGTATCACTATGTACAATCTTTGAATGCAGCAGTGAATTGGTTGGTTCCCTTTATCTGATTTTTAAAGTGGAGGCTTCAAAAATCAGAAAATCTTCAAATTTTTTCATATAGTAATAGGTATATATAATATCTGTTTTATTGTATCTTAGTAGATACAATAAAACAGATAAACCATAATATAAATAAGTCTTATTTTTATATAGAAAATGATATTTACTGCATTGTTATACGTACATATAACTCTTGCGATACCATGTCTCAAAATAAAAATAACAGTAAAATCTATTTATACATATTAGTAACGTATTAATATGAAAAAATATTGTATGATCTTTTTTCGAATATATTTTAGATACGTATAGATTAGTATTCTTACTTTTTAGTAAGTTAAGCAGGTCTTATATTTATTAACACTAGCTAGGTATTAACCTACCTATACCATGGTATATTAAAACCTGTGAGAATTCCTCCGACTACGTAAACTTGTTACTTTGAGAAGCTGAGCTTCTGCCATTGTTTAGGTATAATATTCATAAACAATGCTTTAGCATTGTTCAGAATTGTGTATACAAACTTTTTGCAATATCTTTTGGCATTTAACTAAAATAAAGGCATGTTTAATGCAAAAACTTTGTTAAATGTCAACAGTTCATCATCGACTGACGAGTCATAATTGTCTATTAACTTGTCTACTTAGGGTATATAAAAAACTAGCTGCCTCCCGCGGCATGACCCGTATAGTATATAGATAAAAAGTAGCCTATGTGTTAATCCAGATAATAAACTGTAGGTATGTATGCTAAATTTTATGCAAATCTGTGTAGCGGTTATTGCGTGAAAGAGTAACGAACATGCATACAAACCTTCACATTTATAATATTAGTAGGAAGTTTAATACCTACGTTTTCTGTGACTGGAACTAATTACGCCCCAAATAATCAAATACATACAATGACGTGTAGTACATCATTATCATTATCATTGATCCAAATATTATTTTTTTCAACAGGTTTCATTACGATGTTTCCCTTCACCATTTGAGCATACGAGAGATCCGCAACTTACTTCAAAAAGTCAGTGGTGGCGTGCCTGTGATCGAACTTTGACCTTTGACTTCACAGTCCACATGCATGTTTTTCATCTTATATATAAAAATCTCATGTCATGGTGTTTGTCGCTGAACTCCTCCGAAACGGCTGAACGGATTATTATGAAATTCTGCATGTATATTTGGTGGGTATGAGAATCGGTCGTAGGCTATTTTTTATACCTCTAGGTGATATCCTTATCACCGTGTCCGTCACCAGTTTTTTTTTACAATTTTTTTTTTGTATTTTTTATGATTTAGCATTAAAAGATACTTATAACCCTCAATTTTCACTGTTTTACCACCAACCCTTATTATATGGCAAAACGACGTTTACTGGGTCAGCTAGTGTAACTATAAATCCGAACTTAATAAACTTGGAATTAAAAAGGAATCTACCTTATATAATGTATGCATCAAGTCAGGGTTTTGGTAGGGATAAGAAAAAAACAACGATGACACGGATAATACGATGTGACATTGCTGTTTTTTTTGGTAAGCGGTTATCTACTAGCCAGAGAGGTGGTGAACCATTTGACTAACCGTAGCGTATAGATGTTTGCCCGGTGTTGCAAACGTCTATATGCTACGCTATAGGTGCCGCTCGCAGTCACTCCCCTAACGAGCTCTGGTAACCTTAATCACTCGCAGAAACACAACTATTGTTTTTCCACTGTGGTCTCCTATCGGAAATATTTCCCAAGTTGAATTAAAAGGAGGAATCTCGCTATACCCTACCTCCTACAATTAGCTAGATATAGTCCATATAGTAAGTATAGTAGTAAGCTATATATACCTAAATATCACATCAGCTGCAACGGACAATATTCTCCGTATCATATGACGCCTACGTACGACACGATCGATCAAGTTTATGCTCGAAAGCTTCGGATTTGGTCTGATCTGTCGTATATTTGCGTGTCGGCCTCTTAGGTATATAGCCTGTAGCATAGAGCTAACATTGTATACATAGTTATTGGTATAAAGGTCAACGTCACGGTAGACCACTTTTTATCCTAATAAGTGTAAGGTCTAAAAGTGTCTAAGGTAGGTGAATGTTTAAATATGTTCAGTATCTAAATTTATATTCACCTGCATACATTCTACACCTACCTGCAGCTTAAATTAACTGTAGTCGTAAGGAAATAAAAACTACAACTGCATTAACAAAATATTTTTCATTCATCATTTTATTTCAATATATCCCCAACCAAACAATCTTTAAAATTATGTTCCTATTAAATCATTATTTATAACCAGCTTAAATACTTAGGGTTCTTAAGTAAATTAAATTTTTCTACTACGGAAAAATAACTTTAAAATTGCTATTAAATAATACTAAGTAAAGAACGTATTTGGAAGAAGTTTGTTTCATTTAATTTTATGTTAATTAATAATATGTATATGTAATAATTACGTAGAAATGTATTTAGAAAAATAAATATTTAGATGTAAAATATTTTGGACTACCATACATTTTACAATAACATCGTACCTGGACAGTCCATTATACCTGGGTTAGCTCTTAGAGATATTATGAAATGAATGGTGGACAAAATTAATATAACTCCCAGATTTACTTCTTCGGAATTCACAAAATCTCAGATTTTGCGAAAAACTTAACGTGCAAAAAGCCTAAACTCACTAGGAGGTTTTATTAGTTTTTGCACTTCAATTACGGAGAAGTGGACCAAAAAGAACGGCAATTTTGTTGGATAGGTCTATAGACTAATGACCCAAGAGGCTAGTTTTTTTGTTAACAGAATCGCGAGAAGAGATAATCTTGCTATCGAGCGCCGATAAAATGAAGGTAAATCTTGGCTTAATACTGGACCGTTGCTTAGCAAATGTAAATTAGCTTATACTTATACTTATTACACGGGATGAGTATTATTTAAGTGTCAAAAAGTCACAGAGTAAATGGCAAAAAATGCGTTTTATGATTATATGACGTAATAAATACAATTAAATTAAATTAAATCTGAAAAATCTAGCAGTAATTTATTAAAGTAATTTTTTTAATAGACTAAAGAAATCATTTCTTAACCGAAAGCTGATGTTTAAATATTGAACAAAAATATTTTTCTTTGATAACTACAGTGCAAAATGATGATGATATTTTGTAGTTATTAACAAAATCAAACTATAATAATATAAAAACTCCTTGTCAAAAGTTTTAAACGGTAAACTCAAAACAGACAATCATTTTGAATTCTTATCTCTGAAAGACAGCTTAAATTAATCAATTAAATATGTGTAGGTACTTTAGAAATTCATACTAATTATGTAAATGCGATAATGTGTCTGTATGTCTATCTGATACATCTTCATGCCATAAAGGCTGAACTGATTTAGATGAAATTCGCTATTGAGATAGTTTGGAGTCCCGGAAATCATCTCTTAAAAGATGGAAAAAGCTGGAAATTTGTATATGGAATCGATAATTGCTTTAAAGAGGAGAGAAAGAAATAACCGAACAAAGTTATGAAAAAGCCGGTTGGATAAAATTACTTATTCTACGCAGACAAAGTGGCGAAAAAAAGCACAACATCTCGATGCAAGTAGAACTGCAAAAATGGCAGCATCAATCACTTTTAAATCAAAGAAGCCGATCCGAACAGATTCCTCACTTATCCAAGCTATTGAATACTCGGCAGTATTCAAGTCTCACGTCGAAAAGGAAGATCACCTGTTTAAGAAACAGTTTTGCCGAGTTAAAGTTCACCCGACATTCAACTGTTCATAGGTACGTATTTCATGTTGCTTTTAACGGGTTTAATTCTTTATAGAGTACTCTTACATTTGTTTTGTAGTACTTTGTAATACTTAGCATTTAGGTAGGTACTAAGCTGTATTCATCGATTAATTTAGTTTGATTGTCTGTTTATCACAGCAAGAACTAGTATTACCTACAAAGTTCAAGTCGATATTATAGAAGAATAATGTTAATATCTCAATTCAAACAAGAACGTGAAATAATAGTTGGGTACTTAATTTTCGTACATCTCTGAACAAGAGCCTCAACGAATATACATATTATATACACTCACGCCTTTTTCCTATGGGTTAGGGAGAAAACAGGCCACAAATATATATCAATTCTCGTTTCTATTAAAAAGAATACAAATCGGTTAGAGAGTAAGCACTCTCTTCGGAAGCCAGTTAAATACGATGTGTGTAAATACGTAGTTTCTGCAACGTACATTTAGTTTGTTGTAAAACATCTCTTCTGTACCTTCAGGATAAAGAACTACGGTTTTCTATGTAGAGATTTTTTTAAATTAATATTTAGTTTCATCTCTTTGTGTCAACACGTTCGCAAACGTTTCGAGAACATTCTAACTCTCTTTACATAGACGAGACGACTGCAGCAAACGTAAATAATGCTTGTGTTTAAAAGTTATGTTGAAAAAGTACATTAGTTTGTATGTAAGTCACAAAGTGAAAGGTAATTATTTTAATTGAGTACGTACCTATGTGTATATAAAATGCACTTCATGCAGCACTAGCCGCCCGTCTCAGACTTTGCACGGGTAGATAATATAGTATTTATTTCACACAGCCTAGTATAGTATTTATTTCACATAACCCTAGGTTATATTCTTGAAGTTTTCATACAGATCCATAATTTATTTCTTAAATTAATTTAAACTTACCTACTTACATTGCGAATAACGTAGCATTCTAATTGTGAATCAATTATTCAGATCGGTCCAGTAGTTACGTAGCCTATTCAATAAAGACAATCTAACAAAAAAAACATCTTTATAATACGAGTATAAACAAATTATCAAAATAACGTTGATACATCTCATAACGCAATATTAACATTTGCGTATTCGTTCGATACAAACCCCAAAATGGCGGCACTGATTCAAATGAAACACGGGTTTTCTCAGTATTTTTTATTTCCCGTCCCAAAATAAACGGGCAGCGGTCTTTTGAATACAAAAGGCCCATGGGTCAATATACATCAAATAAATGAAAGGCAGCGCTGTGACGTAGCTTTTCTGAGTGCATTGGATCTTAACTACAATGTTTTGTAATATCTTTAGGCTGGATTCTTGGCGTAATGTGATTACAGAAGCTTGAAACTACTAATGTACGCTGCTTTTAGAAATGAGATGCGAAGCAAATGCACCTAGGGACTTATCACTCTGACTTCTCTGATAGTGTACCAGAAGGCCATCATTTATTTTACTTATCTCCACCACAAAAATAATCATATCATTATTTTTTTCTACTCATATATTATGTGCAAACTGCAAAATATACCGAGGTACTTTTGTTAATTCTATTCGTAAAAGAGTAGTCAATAAGAAAAATAAAACAATTTACTCTGAAAAGATAAGCATAATTTAAAAAAATATTTACGTATTAGTAAGTCTGAAAATACTAAAAGGGAAAAACATTACTGCGAACTACTCTCGACGAAAACAAAAGACTGTGTTTATTCTAACTTTGATAAATGAAACAAAATTACCAGTCATTCTCATTCAGTCTTTGTATGCAGCACAGTGCTTATTACCCTATCCTACTAATATGATAAATGTGAGCTTGTTTGGATGTTTGTTACTGAAAAAAAGTGTTGTTACTCTTTCACGCAAAAACTGTTGAACAGATTTGCATGAAATTTAGCATACATACAGTTTATTGCCTGGATAACACATAGGCTGCTTTTTTCATAATAATAAATAATAATAATAAATAAATATTCCCGGACATTATGACACAGTGCCAACTAGTTCCGAGCTAAGTAACGAGGCTTGTGTTACGGATACTAGTTGGTTGATATACTACATATATACTTTTTTTTGTAAATACATACATATTATACATAGATATACCCATGACTTGGATACTAATGTTTTTCATTTGTCCCTACCGGGATTAGAACCCGCGACCCATAGCACAGAAGGCGGTGTCAACTACAGCTGGACTAATTGGGTCGTCGGACATAAATTGACCGAGCTATTGAGTTCTGCATTACAAGTCGCAAGTAGTTTACTTAACGGTATATATATTTCTAGGTCATACATATTTGTAGGTCTATTGCAGGTCGGTAAAACAATGTACAAAATCTCTCCATACAGGAGTATGGCATAGTGCGAAACAAACAATTCTTGTTTAATGTTGTCAATAATCTTTCGAAATTCATACTAATATAATAATTTTGACAGTGTCTCTATCTGTCTGTCTGTCTGTTACCTCTTCACGCTATAACCGCTGAGCCGATTGTGATGAAATTTAGTATAGAGATAGTTTGAGTCATCATCCCGGAAATCATCAATAAAATTACTAATTTTACGCGGACAAAGTCGCGGGCAACAGCTAATATCTAATAAATATCATCTCTTTAAAATAATCATAATTCAAATAAAATCTTATGACAAAACATTTCTCGGTATATTATGTATTTATTGCGCCATTTTTTGAAATAAACTAAATAATGCTCAACAGCTATATTCGAAGTTATTTTCTTACTCCTTTATAAATTGCAACAATTTACTGACCGCTTGCAAGATATCGTCGCCCCGCGTGTGATTCCTCCCTAATAGTCCTCTGAGGATATCGTTGTTCACGCAAACGCTTTTACTAATTCACCTCTAATGAGTTACACTTTATCTTCTCTAATTGATTGGTTTATTGTCTTGTACAGGATAAAATACTGTACGCAACCTCTTTACGTGTTCTGAAAACTGGTTCATATGGGTTACATTACGTACGTGACTACATGCTATAAAATATAAATTACTTAGAAGTCTATCGTATTCATAAATAGAACGAAACTTCAAAAATTTGATTTTCTAAACATAAAACGATTTTTTAATGAATTAAAATGAGAGTGAAGATACCGCCCAATATTTTCAAATGACGTTAAAACTTATATTAAATTTATAGTAATATTCAATCTATGAATAGTTGTTTTATGTGTCATGACTTGGATAAGTCAAAAGAGTTTGCATTGATCCGAGCTTGTGCCATTTTGCTCTTACAACTAGTACAATAATTAAGTTAAGAGAATAACAACAAGAATAAATCTTTGCTGACGCGAGTAGAGCTATACTGTCAGCATTATTACATTACCCACATTTTACCGGAATGTTTTAGGTCCTATATATGTAATTAGGGGACGAGCCTATGGCCATCAACTGAGCACGAATCCAATCTCTAATCTGCGATTAAAAATTTCATAGAAATCCCAGTAATACTTTGCCTAGTAAACGAACCCAGGAGTTCGCACTTACGATCACTAACCCAACGAAGCTCAGTCTCATATTCTGTCTCTCCACTTTACCACTGCTATACTGGCTTCGCCTATTTATTCTTTATTGCTACTCGTTCAAGTGCAAAAAAAAGTAATTTCAAAATGTTCTCTAACTAAGATTAAATCACGTACTGTAATTGAAGTTAAATGGAAATGTTTAACGAAATATGGCTGTGCAATATTAGCTCACCGTGTCTTTCGGTCGTGCTCGTTCTATGAAAATCGGATTGTCAATAATAATTAAAAATGTAAGGTAGCTGTTATTAATTATAACTTCAAGACGACCAACACCTCAGTCGGCCCGTGACCATGGATGCTGTATAGGATCCGAAACGTCGGGTTAAAATAATATAAGTTAAAACAATATACCGCGATAAAATCCGAAAAAGTAGTTTTATTTCAATGTCTAATATTCGCGTAAGTGTAAGAAATCAAAATGACCATATTGATACAAATTTCTGAGGTGCAACTGATTCTCAACTACACGTACTATTTCATTGGAATAGGGACCAAAATTATAAATAAATTAACAACAACATTAATGAATGAAATTCTTTCTGTTAATAGAAGTAATTAGTGAGTTTAAAGAAGGGTTGCGGAAACATGGAAACATTTAATAAAGTGAAGATTTTTAATTTCCTTCGCTAACCGTGTCAAGCAAGTTCATAAATTAATAGCTTTAGTTATTTTAATATTTTACGACGAAATATTGCAAAAATTTTTCATCATAAAAAGTGAAAGAGAATTTTAATCTTAGTAACTATTTTCATAGTGCAGGAATAATTATTATCTTTTAAAAAATGTGGCAAAAGATACCAAAACTGCAGTTAAAACTAATTTAACACGGAAAGTTTCAGGATCTAAAATTGATTGTGATGCAAAAGTTTTTTTTATTTTGCAAGGTAAATAAAGTTTCATACTATTATTACTAACATAACATAACCCCATCACGATCGTTAACCCAAGTAGATGAATATGATTGTTAAACCTTTGTATTAAATAAATAATTAGAGATGCTTATCTACTCTTACGTATTAAACAAAAAATGCAAGTCCACAAAATCTTTGAAAAATTCCGTGGTTATTTTAATTTAAATAGGTGATTTTTGCCTTAGGTACTCTTTATTCCCGATAAAACATCATAAATCTAAATTTTATCAACAACAAAATGCACGATATTAAAGTACGTACCTAGAATAACAATTTAAAAAATAGGACAGTTTAAAATTTGCTTTCTCTCGTAAAGAAGTACACATACTTTTAATATTTTGGTTCAGTATGCTTCAGGCAAAACATGCCAACCTAACAACAAAAGCTCCATGCTGTCACTGTCACCTTTCTTCCAAAAATATTTAACACGGCACGTTGCGTTTCACGTGTCTGTGTATTTTCCTTATTTCTGCTAATATTAATAGTAGTTTTAAATAATGAAAGCTTTATATCATATGTGGGTGTGAGACTCACGTTTACAACGGTGAAAATTATAAAAATTAATTTAAAATAAACTCTGTAATTTCTCCACTGACTCTGTATAATAAAGTATTTCGTTCTGTTTTTCTAGTATCCTCGACTAAATATAAAATTGCTGTTTAAAGTATGGTGGTATTAGGATTTTTTTAGTGGTGGCTATTATGCTATCCACCTCTAAAATGCGAAGCGTCCATCAGGTGGATCGCGCGTTTTTTTTATTAATATAATTATTAATAACAAAAAAGAAACAGATCATTTAATGAGATTGATACTATATCTAAACATTAAAATCAACTTAAGAGCCTTAACTTTGACTAAAAAGAATTTTAGTAAGATATTCATTAAGATTTACGAGATTATCCAAACTTTTAAGATTTTTTATGACCAGTATTAGTTTCATGTTTTCATTATAAGCTATCCAAATTAACCGATATGAACCAAGGACGTGTTCTTAAAATATATTTAGAATAAGCATTTAAACAGAGAATAATAACAGACCCATTAATAATTATAAAAATTGCTAACCAACTGCCACGTTGTTATAATAGGCAGTTACAAAGTGAACCACTAAAATAGACCCTCCAATTTAGCGGGGAGCTTAGTAAGTACCTACACGAAAAAGCACTTAAAACATTAAATATGGAGGCAAACCGTGGCTCCGTCAGTTCATATCAGCGACGCCGAAACTCAGCAAAATATTAATGCTGACCGTACACCTATCCCTTCATTGTATCGAAACAAATAACCAATGCCAACTGTTATATCCAACTGCCACGAGATTGGACCAATAACAGCGATCATTTCATATTAGTTTCCAACTGTTATTACTTCCACGCGCAAATAATGATTTAGTCCGTATTTGGGAAGATGTCGTATTAATTGGAAATTTTGTTTGTCAGCGGTCGGCTAATGTTCACAGCCTTAAGCTATGAAATGCAATATTTCCAGGCTTGTTGATTTATCATGAGGTCATCGGGTAGTTTAATTTAGGTCACTGTGTTTATTCTGTATTGGTTTCGTAATATTTCCTACTGTAATCTAGTAGTTTATTATTTAGTTTTTTAGTTAGTATCATCTGTTTGCAAAATTAGGGACAGCTAAACTGGGAAAATATGTTACATCAAGTAACATATTTTCCCAGTTTAACATTTTAAGGGAAAAATTGCGTCTGAAGCATACTTTCAAATATGTTGTGCAGATAATAAAGTCTTTACAAACTACTTTGACCATAATTATTGATCCGTGCCATAAATATCCTTCCTTCCCTTTTTCTTTCTTCATCCTTTTTGCGATTCCAGTGCCGTTCTAGTCTAGAACTTTTCGAAAAGTTAATGCTTTGATAACTGGACCTCCTAGTATTTTTTGTTTCAAATACGTGACCTTGTGATGTAGTACCTACCTACAATATACAATTTAGGTCCACTATATTTACTGACAGGTACCGCAATGATATGCACTTATGGAATTAAATACTCTACGGATACTTGATATCAACTCTGAAAATTTCTGATTATCTTTGATCGTAGTTGCCAACCGATCGTATTTTCAAACTAAATATATTTTAATAACATGTAGAGCGAATATTTCTTTCATATTTATTGTTCTCGAATGCTGTGCGTTATTGGTTTCGTTTCAAATTTCTTATTACAAGTAATATTATAGTAAAACGCAACACACAATTCGATTCTTATATAAGTCGACTATATTAAACGCGATCATGTGAAAGTGACGTCAATATATTGAAATATTTAATATTAATATTATATTTTTTTATATCGATATTTTTTTAAGAGAGTTAAAATCAATCATATCGCTTTTTACCGATTTTTAGTTCATTATTTACTTTCCGAGCTGATATAAACTATTCCTTGTCGTTAGAAAACTTATCTGCAATACATTTAAAATAAATTTGTATTTTATTATATACTTACATAGTGTGATGCAATGCACCTCAATATCTGAAAGTAGAAGAAAAAATAATTAAAATTTGAAGGATGTTGAATATCGAGAGTATACATGTGGCAACCAAATTGTATAATCTGCTGTTTTACATTACGGCTAGCCGTTTTGCAAAACAGCGCCGTTTCGTAATGTGGCGTTGCAACGTTTGATATATTCTCTTCTTATTACAATGGGTTTCATCCTACTATATTCTTTTTTGGTTTCAAAAGTTATCGACAGTAGTCTAATATAAGAGTGTTTATATATATCCGACAAAACCAAGTTTGTGTATTACCATGTCGTATAACTTTATAAAACTAGCATACCTATCTTCGAACTTATAATGTATGAATATCCTCTAGATTCTTTGCAGCGATAGCAAACAAAAGCAATCAGCGTTTTAAAATCGTTTTAGTATATACAGGTATATATCTTAAGTATTACTTTACAAATCTTATATTTCATATTGCCATTTTAAAAATGTTTCATGCTTCGGATACTTTTTTACCCGACTGCGTCAGAAGGAGGGTTATGTTTTTCGAGTGTATGTATGTATGTATGTTTCTTTGCTCTACAGCCCAAACGGCATGATGGATTTTAACATATGGGTCGTTAGAATTGTTCTGACTGTGGGAGTGACATAGGCTATAAAAAAATCTGGATAAATCTATTTTTTTTATTTTTTTTTATTAGACACTTTTTAATTAGGGTCACCTAACTAAAAAGTGCCTAATAAAAAAACAGTGAGCCGTCACGGGACGCCTGGCAGATGTGAAACATCGACATTATTTTGTAAAAGTAATATGCAGAAAAGAACATATTGTGATAGGAACTAAATATGTCATAATGATAAAATAAAATATATAAGTGTTAAAAGAAACATATTAACACAAACTCAAAGAGGTTTAATACAATTCACAATTCGAAAAAAAAAGGTAAACTTGAAAATAGAACTAAAATAAAATTTAAATTCCGTGGCGACGCTTTCGCCACGCCAGAAATCGGTTTTACGTGCGGCTATAGATGTTTCACATCAAAATAAATTAATATAAAAATAAAAAAAGAGTGTAATAAATTGTTTATATTAATTTATTTTATTTATGATACGTATTATGTACCTTTACAGTTATTATTCATAGAAGATCACAATTCAATTTATGTTATTTTTCCAGTCGGTCCCAGGATTTCTAACTTTAAATGTTGAATAAATCTTTGAATACTTAATTGATTATGCTTTTGGATTATTAATGAAACTTTCTTATGAATAATTGAGCAAAGCAAGGGGCAACAAAATAATGATTATATTCTGACTGTGTCCATTTAAATGTCAAAGATAATTTTCATGGGTACTTGGCCAAGCAAAGTGCGGTTATTAAAACTTCCAATGGAATAATTGTAATGATACCGCATATATTTTATGGTATATATGTACATATATTCAGAAAACCGATTGCAAACAAACAGAAGGAAAATTTACGCCAGGCAGAGGATAAAAAATAATAAAACCTTGATTTTACACTTACGTGAATGATAAAGATGAAATTTTCATCGTTGAAATAAGACTTTTTTCGGATATATTTCGCGGATTCTTTACAGCATTTTGCTCGTGGCCATAGATGTTGTTAGGGATCCAAAACGTTGGGTTGAAATAATATTAAAGTACCACAATATGATCCGGAATAAGTTTCTTCTTCACTACAACCACAAAGCAGAAACCAAGACATACTCATATATAGTAGATTCATTTTATTAATATTATTATGATCACAGTTATGAAAAAAAATGGATATCTACTACACATATAATTTCCCAAAAATTATTTCCTTAGTTTATCTAATAATATAATTACTTCACTATTCATTAACTAAGACTTAAGGGGAATATATACGAATATCTATGAAAAGGAGAAATCGGAATGTTAGTGAGTGTGGCGAACAGCTGACATTGATACAAAGCAGGCATTGAATTTCCAAAACATGATCACAATAGAACTCAGCAAGCTAAATTCAGAAATCGTGTAGTGTACACACCTTATTAATTACTGAATATACATTAATGTCTGATTATCTTCAGTGTATCGTAGCTTTAGAGCTGCTCTAATCATAATCATCCTGCCAAGAAATTACTGTATGTTTTTCACTAGTATTAGGTACCTACGTTTTCATAGGTTTTCATAGGCTGTTATTTCTAAGAGCTTTTGCGCTGATATTATGTTTTAGATGAGACTTAATTGATCTAAAAAAATAAGTAGTCGCCAAAAAATAAATGGTAAGATTTTATGGAAATACGCTAGTACAAGGATTAAGGAGATTATATTAAGAAAAAAATATTATGAAAGTATCGTAATCACCATTAAAGAAAATTCTGTTGTCCGTCCAACAGTTTGCTATACTGTTACATATATGTACATTTGTATCGATACAACTCTCACTTGTTAATGTTGGCTATATGTTCGTAGATTCACCATGACAGCGCAATTTTATTAGCTAAACTACACAGCTTGCGATATAATCAAATAATGATGGGCGTTTTTATTTCAAGGAGGGATCGATAAGTTATTAGTTTTGCAGTTGGTCGATCCATATTTCCATTGAAGAGCAAGTCGATAAAGTCTGTAAGAGGATTGTGCGCTATAAATGCGGTCAAAGTTCGTGTTTAGTTTTTGATCAAAGTTTTAATACACAATAAGTAGCTTAAAGAAAACTAAATTACATTTATTGAAACAAGTACATACAATTCACAGTTATACGCTTTGACTTGACAAAACATGAGCATGTTCCGAGAAATTGACAAAATATAGTTTAGATATATTGTAAGTAGGTATGTTTCGTAACCCAAGATTTCCCAATCACGTGCTGCATTTAAACTCTTACCATAATCGGCTTTTACGATAACATTACCATTGAAAGTATACCAAGCCCATCCCTATTACGTTTGTAAATGTTGGGCAAAACTACATTTATTATAACACAGCCATTTAGAACACAAAGCAGGATCATGTTTCTATGTGTGTGTGCACAGTCGCTTAGCAGTCCCATTATTGTTATTTCGGTCACGACTCTGTCGTATGGCCCTTACGCCATTGTCCTAATGGTGACTGAGTGCGTGTGTGATTCAATTTTTGTCAGACATAAAATTTGCTGTTTCATTAATTGTGTTATAGCTATACATTCGTAAGCTTTTTCGCTATTTAGTGATACTAAAAATCTTTGCAATTAATTCCTTCTGCCACTACTCTGATTCTTTTATTTTGCAGGATGATGTACATGTTATAAAGCGAATTAAAAAGTTATCATAATTTAAAAACTGAATAGTTTTTTTTAAATTGGTACGGCATCAAGAAAGAACAAAAAAGCTAGTTTTCAATGCAGGTTGCAAGGCAAATTTTACTGTACAGTATCCTTGATTTTTGAAGGAACTAGTATATTATTATAGGTCTGGGACAAACACAGCTGCCAATTTTTTACTCATAAAACCCTTTTACTGTCCCGCTACGACCTACGGGTTTCATTAAAAATTATAGTTTTTAAAAATTATACTCATTAGGAATTACGTTATATTCTGCTAGCCTAATGCGGGTTGGTCACACGCCATCAAGAAAATCTCTCAGGCATGCCGGTTTCCTCACAATGTTTTCGATTATGTGAAAAACTCGTGATTGTGCGTTTATGAGTAATTATCTAGAACCAACACTGCTTCCTTTATAGACTTTGAGTTTATCTGTAACGTCTAGAATTGTTTTAAATATATGTATTTTAAAAAGCTGGCGTGTACAGCCTTAGCCGTTGCCTTTGGTTTTTGCCTTCTGCCTTTTTATTACAGTCATCTTGAAAAATATCAGTTAACTGCGAATAGGAATTTATAAAATCACTGAAGTCCTGCCAAACCGTATCGCATTCAATCGTAAGTATTTTGTAGTATCGATTTACTGTATTCATCATCATTGTTTTCATAACAACAAACAACGGCATTTAATAACAAACAAACAACGCAGTAAAACAGACAAATGACGAACATAACGCTAATTGGAAAGTGGAATCTGCTAGACTAATAGCTTTGTTAACTTATTCGTTAAATAGCCGTTTTTGAATAAGGCCTTTAGTTAGCTTGGAGAATTTCGTAATATTTGTTGCCATTATTTATAGCAATTTATCAGTTTTGTTTAGGAAAATACTATGCTAACATGTTTTTTCGCCATACTTTCTGACCAGTTTATCTACCTAATTAAAGATTCTCAAGCATGTTGTTATTATGCCACCTATCCTATATTTATGAACAGAATTGCTGTAAAGATGGTGGGTAAAATATAATACTACTACTATATTCCTATCTAACATTATGAGATCAAAGCTTATTTAATAATACTGTCTGTTTTTGAAAGGAAATTTCATCTTTTTGGGTATGTAGGAACTTAACGTGATCAAATTTTACTTCTAGAATATTACTTACTAATATGACTTAAAATATATGATTACCAATATCATTAATATAAGCGCAGTATTTACTACTGACGAATTAATATTGAGAATTATACTAGTACTAGTATAACTGCCACGTTGGTCTAGTGGTCGTACAGTGCGATTACCGAGCAAGACGTCTTGGGTCCGATTCCCAGATAAAGTAAAGTGTTATTGGGTTTTTTTATGAAATTATCAGTAGCAGCTCGGAGTTTGGATTTGTGCCCGGTTAATGGCAATAGATTCGCCCCCTATTACATGGGGCCTAAAACATACCGGCGAAACGTGGGTGTACAATAGTACACCTCTGCCTAGGCGTTATGGTATATATGGAGTAATACTCCGCTGGGTAAACAGAGCCGGAAATAAAAATAATAAAATACAAAATCTAATATTTGAAAGAAGAGAAACAAAATTCAATTCAGGTAATCCGTCGAAGATAATCTTATTAACGTAAAGAAACAGATTTTGCTAATGAATAGGTATTGGATAATACTTATTTTCATCAACAACATAAAACAATATAATTTTGTAAAAATATTCAGTTGGTTGGGAGGTTGTGATAATGGGACTTGGAATGGGACAGTACCGAAAGTTGAGGTCAGTCAAAATTAGAATAAAATTTCGTTCAGTCTTGATTATGAATGAAGATCATTAATATTTCTTGTTAAGTATATCGTCACCAGTGCTTTATTAAAAAAGAATCGAAAACCCAGGAACAGAAAATAAATATTAAGTCCAATAAAAATTATAACTAAGTTTTACTTTGGCTTAGAAACTAGGTATACGTGTATCTTGGGAATTAAAGAGAACCATATAACTTTTAAAATACCATACCTGAATTACCAAACAAAAATTACATTAAATAAACATAAGTAATAAACAAGAAAAAACAATATCGCCTAGAAAGCGAGTTTTATCGTATCTGCAGATAATCCTTGTATCTATTTGACACTTGTTTATATACCTGATCTTATGAGAAATAACTGCTGGCACAATATTTTTCCAGTTTGAAACCAGTATTGATAGATTCATCTCCATTGTGAACAATCTTCAAGTGCATTCAAGGATTTATCCGTAGATATGGCGTTAACTTGCTTTTTTTGCCGCTTTAGGCAATGGAAAAACTAGATATGACGCAATAAAATCTTTGAGAAACATGTATAGAAACTGATCAAAATAAAAAAGGCCACAATTGAGCTGACCTGTAATCTATATAATCCATATAAAAATAGATTTATTCCACACGGCGCTAGCTTCCACAAATCCAACACTGTTGGGCCATAAATACATTCATTATAATACTGTAAATTAAAATATGTTACACCACTTCATTATAAAGTGCGTTTTCAAAGAAAGGCGTCGGACTAAACGTATTAATATTAACGAAGGTAAAATGCCTAGAGGGTCTCTACCCTCTAGGCCACGAATTTGAATCCGACCCTTAAAGCTTGACCCTATTGTTAGCGAACCTTCTACTTGCACATTGAGAGAGAATATTTTATACATATCAAATACGTGGAAAAGGCAAGAGAGTGTACATTCTTCTTAAGTAGATTTAATTGCAAAATTAAATAATGGTTTTATTTTTTATTACTTGCAACGGGTGGCAGGTGGTATTAATTGGATAAGATGCCCAAAGATCAAGTTTTCTGGCGTTCAATACGAGAGGCTTACATCCAGCAGTGGTTTATTTACTCATTTACCCATTTATTTATTGCGTTCGATAATGCATGCAGATAGTAAAATGAAATAATTTATGAACTCCATCGGGCACAGCAACATTTTGTAAATATGAGATAGGAATCGCTAAGACAATATTTTATTATCAATAATGTATGTATAAGTAATAATTAATAACTACTTTTCCTATTTGTTCATTCTACAAGAGTTATAGTGTAGTAAATATTAATTTGAACGTGAACGTAAATTCATTCTAATATTATAAATACGAAAATGTGTCTGTTGCCTCTTCACGCTTTAACCGCTGAACTGGTTTAGATGAAATTTCGTATGGAGATAGTTTTAGCAGTTACTTTTTATTTTAGAAAAAAACCCTTAAAATGGCGCAATTTTAAGGGATGTTTTCGGGGGGTTTGTTTAGATGGGTGCAAGATTGTACATAGAATCAAAAAGTTCTTAAATGAGGCTGATATAAATAATCAGTTTAGATACAATCCAGTTATGAATAGTAATTTATCATTTACTGCAATACGCTAGTTTGGTGGACAATAGCCTAATCTCTCTCAAATGGGAGAAGTCCTGTGCCCAGCAGCGAAACAATAAACGTGGTTGTTAATTATGATGAATTTATCAGTTACAACTTCGTTGTTCTATAAACCATTATAGTAAAAATTACAATGCGGCTTTTCTATAAAGTAATCGTTCATCACTTAGATTTAGCTCCTTGAAGTACAAAAAGTCGTTGTCAATTTAATAATAATAATAAATTGTTTATTGTGTCTACAAAAATATAGTAACTTACAAAAATTGAGGCAGCCCCAGTAAGTTAAATAATACTAAAATTAATATAATTAATACTAAAATACTTAATTTAAGAATGTTTACTTTACCGCTCAAATCTACCGTGACTCGATCCTTAGTCGTCAGTGAAAGAGTGTGTGTGGAAAGACGTGTTGTCACGTCGCATGCTTTCTACTAAAAGAGTTTGTAGACAATATCTTCCCAAATCATAACTTAGTAAGGACGTGCTGAAAATATGTTTGTGAATCCCATGGTTCAAGTATAAGTTAAGGGCAGCGGGTCTTAGTAGCCAGGAGGCAGACATACTCCGTCTTCAGATCGTTTTTCTTTTTTTGTGTCATTCCCTTGGTGGTGTAAAGCTGTACCTAGGACCCGAGTAATAGATGATCTAATATCATCTATTACTCGTGTAAAACCAGGGTGGGACTCTGTTTTATAAGAATTTTAGAATAAATTAATAAAAACGTGAGTAAGCGGGTCAAAGGAACGAATTCATTACTTTGATAAACCACGAATATAAACATTAGAAGTCACTCAAATCGAGACCCTTTACTAATTAAGTTTGGTTATCGATTCCCAAGTATTCGTGGGTTGCGTTTGTTTTTTCTCCAAACATTCGATGTTTACAAAAGTGTCCGATGTTGGCGACTTTACCCGACATATTTTCGCTTTAATTATACGATTGTTTATTGTTTTTTCTCATTAAACGAATTACTGTACTGAAAAAGTAAAAGGATGTCGACTGTTTTTCTTTTCATAGTTTATAAATATCTGTAATATTCGCGTCGTTTACCTTATTACAAAAATACTTTGTTATTATTTGGACTCTTCTTTTTATTTATTCTTCTTAGTAGTATTTATTGTTTCTTATTCAGTATATCTTTCATTTCTCCATTCATCTAATAATTATTATTTCTGCCACCTTTCTGTATTTGTGCCACAGCACATACTTTTCTGGCTGCTTGCACAATACTCTTTTTCACAACATCCCAATCTTAAAACGTTTTCATATCCATTTCTTTTTACTTCAAACATACCATTAAAGTCCGTATTGTAAGCATAACAATCTTCTCGTTTTCACGCATTAACGGTGTCTCTCAAACATCCCCCGAATTCTTCTTTCTGCGTTCTCGCTTGTATTATCTTTTCTAGGTAATTTAATTAGTTATGTGTTCAGCAAATCCTAAAGATCTATTTCTCTCTATCCCTTTTGTATTGATATGAAGAAATTCGCTCATCTTGAACACGAATTTATGTGAAATGGACGTGGCATGTTCAATGACTTCATTAATAGACTCGCCTTAAAAATAAACTTTAATAAAATGATTGGTTCATTTGTGTTAAAATATTGTGGGCTCGGCTTTGTTTGATCTATCAACGATTACTTTATAACTTATGTTTCAGACTGGAGGCGTTAAACAAACTACTGTTCCTGTAATAATAAAGCTCTAAAAACAATTTTATATTTCGGTAATCGTACATATCTGTTGCTGACAAGAAAAAAGTTAATTATTTGCTGAGGTAAATTTAATTATTAACGTTCTAATTGTTGAGAATAAGAAATTACGATTTATTTTGTCTTATCATAAAGGGTTAGGTAAAGGTGTACTTATTACGCTTACATTTCGCCGGTATGTTTTAGGTCCCATATAATAACCTAAGATTGTTTGTTCTTGTTCAGCAGTTGCACAAGTAGGTACGACTACAAGACCATAAGGCAATTTTAGACATTGGTAGTGTTTTTTTGGAAAAGTTTTAATAAGATGAAATAGTTTTTCGTATCTTTATTAAATATGGTATGGTTAGTCATTATTAGTTCACCATCTCCTTGCAACCCTATATTAAAGTAACTGCTGCAGATTATTTATGCAGTTAGATTACAGCAGTGGTACGACTCGCTTCGGGAACGAATAAAGGCTAATGGACGGTCTACACCTGCATGCCAATAGAGGCAGAAATAGCCACATGAACATACCTACCGTACAATGTTGTAATAACATCTCGAGGATTACATTTCTCAACATCGTGCTCTGTGATTTGCGGTACAGACGTCGTTGTACTAGTCAGTCAGCTACATACGTAGCTCTGTTATCGATTTGGTATTAGTATTAGACTTGCATCATGATATTCTAATAAAGTTTTACTACTAATAAAATAAATAAAATAAATATTCCTGGACATTATGACACAGCGCCATCTAGTTCCGAGCTAAGCAACGAGGCTTGTGTTACGGATACTAGTTAGTTGATATACTACATATATACTTTTGAAAGCACCCATAGCACAGAAGGCAGTGTTAACTACCGCTGAATTAATTAGTAGACAAATGTTGTCATTAATGTCTTTGTTTTGGGTTGAGTGTTGCGATTTATTATTTGAAGCTATACATAACTGTAATGTTTTCTCATTTCTATCATTGATTGCGTTAGATGTTGAAAATTTGATAATTTTTTTAAGATTTTTTAATGCATATGATAGAACTTAATAATTATACCGTTTCAAATTACTACCATTCATATTTATTCCGGTTCAACCATTTGTCGGAGTAATTTACAGAGATAAATGCTGTAGTAAATCATGCGTTGTACTCAAACTCGAGGCAAGGATTAATAGGGTCTTATGAGTACGATATTACAGTGTTGTATTATGTAATACATTACGAAAACTCACTTTAAAGGATTACTCAAGTTTTTAAGTAATGAATGTTTGTTTTCTGTGATTAATTGTTATAATTTAATGTTTTAATATATTGCTTTAGTTTTAAATGGGGGTTTTCGGGTTATTACTCTGAGGAACCACCAGGAAATTTATGTTGGAGAAAATACTACGACTTTTACGCTCGCTTTAAAAAATTATACGTGATTTATAGAAAAATCTTTAGAAGGGCTGGGAAAATTATTTATTTTATATTTCTTCACCTTTGCTATATAAGGTGATTGATATACTCAATGCCCAAGTTTCTAGTCCCAGCAAAAAGACATAACTTACGTTGATGACCATCAGTTCAGGTGTCTTTTAAATCATAATTATCATATCAATCAAAAGACATCTCTACTGCTGAACGAAAACCCTTCCTATAGAAACCCATGTTTCTAATTATAATCTATATTTGTAGAAGTTATATTATTTTAACAGAAATTCGCACCACAGTTATTTTCACAAAGTACCAGGGTAGCATAGCATTACAGTGTCATTTGCGTACATTGATTAAGCCGCAGGGACTTACGTTGTCACTCATTGTTATTGTGTCTTTCACTATCATATTACAGAGCAAGTATTATTTATTCGTGACATGCGTAACAGTATACTGTAATGTTGGGAGGTAGGGTGGTATTTGCACTGTGCTACTTAAAAGACAAATACTGATAAATGGCACATCGTGAACGTGAACACAAAACATATATTGTAGAGAGAGAGGTTCTATTTTATCGACGTTCTGCTAAAAACTATTTTTACCTACGGAATCGTGTATGCGATTTAAGTATTTACAAAGAAAAAGAAATATCTATTTTGTGTAATCAACCATCTTGTAACACAAGCCTCGTTGCTCAGCTCAGAGTTAGATAGCGTGGTGTCAGGCTTAAGTATTTGATATTAATTTCATCTCAAAACTTCCACCCATTCCTGGGAAACAGTGCCTGACTGAGCCCACAAATGGGTAGACAGACGGTGAGATGGACAAAAAAATCATAGTATAAAGGTTTCGTCTTTCCTTTTGAGGTACGAAACCCTAGTATCCCCGCATGTTTTTTATACTGGCACTTAAAAGGTATAAAAAATAAAACAATAAATAAAAGCTAAAAGCTTTTCATTTTACCCGTTCGTCATTTTATGTTTGATTATGTTTTTTATATCCATTGATATTTTGCCACATACAATATTCACATTGGAGCTTGCTAATGAGTCTCTTGAAAGCTACGTCCTTTGAAAAACTCAAACTGGAGACTAATTAACAAATAAACTCGTCTTCAGGCATCGTGGCCTATTTCTATTAGTGTCCTTTCCGCGAATGCCTTAGTTTGAAAACACGAACAAAATATACACAGTTACATTTACTCGCTCGCTTTTATGAATGTTTGTATTTCCTACATAAATATGTTTGTGTTAGCTTTTACATTAAAACATTGGAATTTCAATTTCTTAGTTTGTTTTGTTAGCTATAATGTAATGTATAAGTAGTAATAAGTTTCCTTAACCATGTACATATGTAGTGGGATATCTTGTCGTGAATTATATACCTTACTAAACACATAATCTTCATTATTGCGTCATCTGATACTTTTAATGATGCAAACGTCTTAGGTTACAAATTATGATCATGTTGTAACCTGAGAAGTATTACCTACATACATAATTATGTCTAATGCCTTTAAATTATGCATAGATTTAGTTATACACATATTTAGGTCCAGACTACATTAAAGAAGCCTTTTTTTAATTTATGCTAAGTTTTTCAATGGACTGTTAAATATGCTTTTGATTACCGATATAGATACAATGAAATTATGCTGATATTAACTTTAATACCTCTTTAATCATAATAATCGAGCACAAGGGCTGGGCCTGATAATACTAATAATAATTGTACATATGTAAAATTAAAATTGAGCTGATTTATTATGAGAAACTTTTTACACAAAGATATTATGGTTAAATTAGTTAATGATTTAATTTGCTTACAAATCCCTAATGTAACATGTATTGCCTAAAAAGTGAAGGAATTATTTAGACAATAAAAAATAACCTTGTACAATAAAATGATACCTATTTTTAATGATATTTATTTTGGTTGTCAAAGTAATGTTATTTCTAGTTATATGCATAGATACTTTTATATTTGGAGTCTGCAGAAATATATAAATAGATTATGTTTTAGATGTAGGTACCCTCTTCTAAGACTAATCAGACGTTAACAGATATTAATATTGAAATTATAGATCAGATTCTCAATCGCAATAAGTACCTCATAGTAAGTAACGCCATTCCTTGGTCTGGCGGTTAGATACCTGGGTCGAAAAACTGTTATTGGTTAGTGAGTGAGTGCAGATTTATCGGTAAAGTTCTAGGTATCAGTAACTCGTGGTCTTTGTCCCTCATTGATAACAATAAGCTTGGCTTATTTCTCAATAACCTAAGGTACAACGCTGTACCTACTTACACCTCTGCTGAACTCTTTAGTGATCAAGTTTTTTAAGTGCCGTTATAAATGAATGAAGACTTTACAGACAATATTATAGTAAAGGAAGCACGAAGAAAACCCATACTCTTAATCATCAATAAAAATCTTCATGAAGAGTATCTTTATTAGCAGTTAATAACCATTATAAACTGAAATAATTAAACCAAAATGATTTAATAATTAATGATGACTGCCAAAATCCTAACTCACCCACCGTCCACTTTGTCATCAAATTTTAATTAACTATATTTCCAATCTAAATCTATCGTTGTATTGCCATTAATTGAATTAAAGCATAACCACCGGGTAGCTTATAAAATGTTTAGTTACCTATTAGCAATATATAGACTTTACCTTTCAATATTGTAAGTTCTATATCGATCACAGAACTCAAGTTTATTAAATATATATATATATGTACAGTGGGTTGCCAAATTAATAGGGACAGTCACATTTTTTTATCAAGTTCTTTCTTTGGGCACACTTGACTGCACTTTTAAGTGATCTATGTGTTTCTGGAATATGTTTTTACATTCGCAGCATCTCTATAACTCAAACTCAAGTGATTTTGAAGTGCTAAGGGATTTAACTGTTTTTTTTTTTAATATTTTAATAACGCGAGATACGCACGCGTCCTTCACACGTGTAAAATGAAAAATGTAACAGATTATTTTAAAAAGTTATTTCGTGATTTTTTTTTAAATTGATTAGATTTGTGTATTAAAAGTAAGTATTATTATACTGTTATTAAAACAAAAGTAATTTAGAGTTGAAATTAGGATAAAAATAATATTTTTGAATTTTTATGGCTTTCAGTATGGGTTGAAGTCTAGATTGGTCTCCAAAAAAAAAATCTGAGATTAAAAACCTACTCCTGCACACGAGTCATTCTCAGAGGAAGATAGCACAACTAGCCGGTGTTTCTAAGTCTACTGTCAATAAAATTAAAATAAATTTAGACCAAAATCAACCACTTTCGCCAAAAATAAAAGGCAAATGTGGAAAAAACGGATCACGACACCACGCTCCGACAGGAAAATTCGGGATATTTGTTTACAAAACCGAAAAAAAAGTGCGGATTTCTTAACTACGATAGTTCAGGAATCTGGAATACCAGTTTGTAAGAGAACTGTGCAGCGAAGGTTGGCAGAGGAAGGCCTGACAAGTCATCGACTAGCTAAGAAACCGCGGTTGAAATAGAATATGAAGAAGAAACGGCTTGCCTTGCCAGGCTCGTGAACACCGCCTGAAGACTGTTTAAGACTCGAATAAAGTCAGTTTTAATGTAATTTCTTATTTTATGTTATATAAAAAAATATTTATAAAGAATATAAATAGATTTCTTTCTTTTTTAGGTATTTTTCTCGGACGTGTCATCATTAAAGATTCTAGCCGACCAATACAACTTTGTCAGGTGGCGCCCGGGCGAGAAATATCACCCTGACTACATAGTAGAATGCGTTAAACACCCCGTTCAAATAATGGTGTGGTCTTTAACTAGGGTTAAGGGGTTGGGCACCTCTACATTGTCCAGGGAACCATGAGACAGGACCAATACAAGCAAGTCCTAGAATCTCGCCTGTTACTGGAACTCCAAGAATGGTTCCCAGATGGGGAGAAATTCGTGTTTATACACGATTCAGCACCATGTCATAAAGCGAGGAGCGTAACAAAGTTTCTGGGAGACCATAACATTCCTGTTTTATCTTAGCTTAGCAATTTTCCTGATATGAACCCTATAGAAAACTTATGGGAAATTATCAAGGCAGAAATTACCAAGGTAATAATAATAACCAAGGTAAAACTGATCGAAAAGCTAATAAATGTATGGCATCACATCCCTAAAACAAAAGAAAGTGCCATAAAATGCATAGAAAGTATGCCAAGAAGAATTCAAGCACTGATAGAAGCCAAAGGAAAAATGACTAAATACTAACAATTCTTCATTACTTTGTTTATATATTTGTAAATATTTTATTAATAACTTAATATTACTTCTTTTTTCTTTAAACTACTTGTAAGTTATGTATCTAATATTATTAAATATAATTATAACTTAAAACTTCGTTTTTAAGTAGTTATGGACTAATATTGTACAAAAAAACAATATTTCGTGACTGTCCATATAAATTTGGCAACCCACTATATATATTGTTAGTGTCACTGTAAGCCTTATATGTAAATAACGTAGTAGTAAGAGTCCCAGTGTGTGTGTGTGTGTGTGTGTGTTCTTCCAGCACTCTGCTATAGTCACCTTCAAGTTAAACTAATTGGAATCTATCTTAAAATAATAAATGTGACTGAAATTAATACCTGTTAATTGTTTGTCTAAACAATGACGTTAACTAACTTTAATATGGTATTTGGATCAGTATTAAATTCTAAAGTATCTGCCTAAACAAAGTTTGTTAATCAAATTTTATCGTGTTCTTAAATGTTAAGTGTAAATATTCTAA
Organism: Craniophora ligustri; assembly: GCA_905163465.1. NCBI lineage: Eukaryota > Metazoa > Arthropoda > Insecta > Lepidoptera > Noctuidae > Craniophora > Craniophora ligustri. The sequence goes on from LR990968.1 coordinate 9,011,376, forward strand.
TAATAATGTTAATTAGATCTAATGTTTATTGAGGACACACTCCGAATTTATTATACGAAAACTGCTTCATCAATGTTATTTTACAGCAAATAAATATATTTTGTATTCAACCCAGTTAAATTACAAGCTGTTCGTTCTAATATAATGTATAGTTATTTACATATTTTATACACACGATACGTAATCCAGTGTTTTACATTTTATGGTTTTTTTAAATCTTTGGGTCCGTGCTTTAACGATCTTATCCCTATTCCATAAGTCGTGGTCTAATAATAATAATATTAATGAATGGAGATATAGATAGGGATATAAAATATAATTTTAGTGTTGCACTGCACCTAGTTTTTGGCATTTACTTTTTTGAAATTAGGTAAGGATACATAAAGATAAATTAGGTACTTAGGTCCATCAATTACAAATATTTCTAAGCGCTACAATATTTCTCTACTACTCCACTCGTGTGACATGTATTCGCACAACAATGAACTTGTATACGCTCTACATATTCAGAATTCCCTGGGGTGCGTTCAGAAACGAATAAATCACCTATTGACCTAATTTCAACTGACTCAAATGCTATTTGCAAAATGGATTTCATGCTTAAAACGTGGGTACGACTCTATTCCCCAAAGCCAGCAGAGGTGTATCGACCACTAGCTATAAATTTATAATTCACTGATAGGTTTGTTGTAGGTCACTTGCGACTTTTAGACTAATGGCTGACATATGAGTGCTGTCAGTATGGACAGGTCAACTCAAAGCTGCACTGGTGCTTCCTTCAAAAGGCCATCTCAGACTTTGACCTACATCGTCAGGCTCAAATAATATTATAAACATTTATATATTATAAAATAATATATGTTTGGACTTTAAAAGAACCCATGATTCTCTAAGTTTGTTTCGGCATTTCTTCTCAGAGGTCGTCAGTTAGGAAATGCCTATACTATCTAGATCCTAAAATAATGTTACATAATTATGACTTGTAAAATTGTCTTTCAAAAATCGATTTACAAAAATAAATAATCATTTAATGTCAACGCACCTTATTATTTATTATAGGAGTTGATTTTTTGTCGTTAAATTGCTTAATTTTAACTTGGAAGGCAAATGTAGGCCATTTGTATGGTAGCACTTACGTTATAATCTGTAACACTGACAATGTCTCCTAACGAAGCCACATTTACCTACATTTTTGTGAGCTGTTTTTCCTCTCTTAGTAAGTATGCACAAGTGTTTTAAGGACTTCTGTATTTTTGTGTTTCAAGACATTTTAAATCATAAAATGTACCTAGACTTTCTTTTTATGAGTTACATTTTATATTTTTTAAGCAATACCTACTGTGTTTGATGAAATTATGTACTTTGTCATTTAGGTCAGCGTAGTGAGTACAACTCAACTTCTCTCGTTCTAGCAATAAATAGGTACTGACGGATGCAGTGACGGATAGGTCATTTACACCATTCCATTTCATCAATACTTATTTACAAAAAAAAAACGGATATTTGATTGTAACCATCAAAATAAACGAGACAGCTGTAATGGTATCACACTGATATGATTGAAACAGTGAAATTAAGTGAATTGTTTACGTGTAGGTAGGTACCTAAATATCAATCATACTAAAGTTAATGCTTTTAACATTACAAGTGGTCGCCCAGTAGTCAAAATTCGAACATAATTAATTTAAATTATATTATTTTATGCAAAATTAAAAAAAAATGCATTCTGCACTCCTTGCCTGTGCAAAACATAAGTGTGGGAGACATCATATTCATCCATGCGCGCAATGTTCATAAAAAGTGGTACAAAGTTTTTGCTTCACGTAATAATATATAGGTTGAGTCTTTTGTGTCCTACGACTTGGTAACTAGCGTGTTTCAGCAATTTCAGTAGAACAATATTGATAGATACTTGTCTAATAAAAAGAAAAGTACCTGTACTTATTTAACTCAGCCCTAATGTAGTTAATGAAAACATAACAGACCATCAAGCTTGTAAAGTCAAAGTATTTTTAAAAATTTAAAATAGATCAAAATTACAGGTGCTTTTAAATTGTCAAAACTAATTGCACGGTGCCAATAAGTAGGTCTTATGGAAAAAACGGGTAATATACTCCCCGTGTGTGTGTATCCGCGAATAGTGAAGAAGAGGTATGTATTAATAATATCGTTGCCACACGCTAGGAATTTCTCCTATGTCGTGGGTGCATTTACAAACACAAATATTCACAAATGCACAAACACCCAGACTCAGACAACTTCATGTAGGTATTTGTTCCGTGCGAGGACCGCAGCCGCAATACGCGGCGCAGAAGCAGATGGCCCGACCCTCGCACCAACCGTGCCGTCATATTGTATTTTTAACTGACGTAACATTCATTTATTTGCATGAATAAACGGAAAACATTTCTAACATTGTTCATTTAGTAGTTTTCCTACAAAATAATAATTAGTTTTGCTTTAATATACGTTATAAAGCTATGCAGCAAAATACAACCGTTCAGTGTGTTCTTGACATGTAGTTAATTGAAATCTGTTATTTACACGAGTTAAAATACAACGTAGAAACTATATGATATACTTGTAGTATTTATATGTTGTACCTCTGGCAATCGGTTTGCGAACGAGCGCTTAATTACAATACAATGTTTAACAAAGGAAGTAAGTGACAGATTACAAACGAAAGTGCATTTGAGGGCCGAGCTTAGCTAGGGCTATTTATACCACACGACGAGTTTGTAATTTATACTTCCCTCCGAGGGTTTTTTTTACTATTTGTAGTTGATTTACCGGGAAAATATATGTACATATAGATAGAGGAACACTAACATTTGTAATTTCTTTCCTTATTAAATGTATGATTCATTATTAAACTGTCCCGTTGGTCTAGCGGTCGTAAGTGCGACTGCTGAGCAAGAGGTCTTGGATGCGATTCCCAGGTCGAGCAAAGTGTTATTGGGTTTTTCTATGAAATTCTCAGTAACAGCTCCAAGTTTTGAAGTCTTATCCGGCTAATATGGTCGCCCGCTACATGGGAACCTAAATTATTGGTAATTAGTTATCGATATTCTGCGGTCGTGTAAGAGGTCACTACATCAGTACATATATATTATATTGCGCTCATCCGAAGCCGAAACGTGCCGCCAGTTGTAAGATGATTTATATGTATACTTTAACACAACTATTATTTAGACATTCAAATTTCTTGGTGTGAGCACATGGTGAGAATTAATGAAATTTAATATCGCTAACAACGTCATTATATTAAGTGGTTCTATCGATGCAAATTGCTAAGTCTGAGGTTGAACAAATTATGCACTACGTCGTAACAAATTATAAACCACAGTAAAACCTACTGAACTGGAAAACACAGGTTTATACCCAGTCCGAATACTCAGCTTTCTTTTAAAATATAAAAAAACTTAAATAGCGAATATACGTGCCTTTCTAATAAACAGTAGGTACGCATGGACAGCAAGACAGACCTATAAATGACGTCACTAGCCATTAGTAGGCACACACATTCCAACTGCTAACGAATTCTTCCATTAACGTATACTAATGACATGTAAATGAAGTAAAGTTGCGTGTATAATTTTACCAGGCCTATTTCTATGAAAATAAAGAACATCTGAATTGCTAAGAGACCTTCATAGAGTGATATTTTCACGATTCTCTTTTGGGTAAATTTATGTTGAAAAAATTTTTCAATAAATAATATGCCAGGAAAATGGCTAAAAAAATATTAATATATCAATCATTCAAAATCAGAACCATTAAAATATAAATAAATTCTTACTTTGATAGTTAAGTTTTTTAGGTAAAAACTTTACTACAGAAGAAAGAATTTACTTAAAAAAACTGTGTATACGAAGCTTCCTGATGTATAAAAAGATGGATAAAGTTTTTTGTCAGTATGTCAGAAGCATTATAATTATGTTTTATGGCATTCAGTTCAGGTGTAACAATTTTTATCTCCTATCTGAATAAGAGAGGTTAGGTACTAGTGGTGGACTTAACACTACAGTGGCATTGCTGAGACTAACTAATGTAGGTAAATGGATTTCAAACGCTGTTAACAAAATTTCATGATTTCTCACAATTTCCTTCACCATTTCTGCAAGTTATAATTGTAGGTTATATTTTAAAATAAATAAATAGACTGCGCCTCGTTTTGATATTCAAGACCTATGATTTGGAAGTTTATCTTCATATAGGTTGTCACTACTAAATACCTGCTCTCAGAAAGTATTATTAATCCCCTAAAGAAGCGAAATTAAAAGCTTCTCATAATAGTCAAGAAAAGCCACTTTTATTGCTAAACAAGTAGGTTTTCTCAATTTGGCTATTCAAACATCGAAGAAAAGAATATTTCGTGGAAGTCGCAAACAGCTTATATTTTTAAAAGCTTTATCGATTCAATCGACAACCTTTAAGGTTTCCTTGTAAAATGATTAATTGGTAGTAAGTACCGCATAAAGACGCTTTAATAACGTGGGGATTATATAGCTTTGCTCATTACGATCGCATCGCACCTTTGAAATTTCGTCTAATGTGCAGAATCAATATAAATATATATATATATAGAAGCTGACTGACTGACTGACATATAAATGCAGGGCTTAAACTATAAGGGTTATAAACTTGAAATATTGCACAGAGATTCCTTTTATAACATAGGGGAGCTAACTAAGAAAGGATTTTTGAAAATTCACCCCCGGTCAGTATAAAACTTTTTTTTTTCGTCAAACTGCACGCGGACTAAGTCGTGGCGATTAGCTAGTATGTCGAAACAGTATCGTATAGCACACTGTGACTTCTCTCACTCGACTGCTACAAGATACTTAGTGAATTATATTCATCCTATAAGATAGATGAGTAGCTACAACGATCAGGCAGTAGGTAGGTGTTATCAACGCTACCGTCTTAACCGAAACGTCTTGATTCAATAATATTAATGTACCGTGACTAAATCCAAAAAAACTGTTGTTTTATTTTAATATCTAATATTCGCGTAAGAGAACCGCTATTATGTATACTTGTTTTATTTTAATAGATACTTATAACATTCTATTAAAAAATTAATCTCTATTAAAAGGTTACCTGGAAGAAAACACTATTAATACCTTCAAAGCCTCCCATTACTCCATTCGTCTTAGTCTATACTGTAAGCTGCTCTACGAAAGAGTTCTATTTTCTTGAATCTTCTTCTAGCTGTTAAAACGTTTACCAAATCAGGTGGGTGATAGCGAGGTTTACTACCTGGTTTATGTCAGACTAAAATGTATAGGTACAGCTAGCGGGGGTGGCAGAGGATATTTTAAGACAAATTATGTATATCATTCAATTATGGAAGCAATTCTATTCTGGTAGTGAAGCGACCTAAATATTTATAGACACAATAATTTTCCTAGTGACACAAATATACAGTATGTTTGATGGTCAGGAAAGCACTATGCTTCTCATCCAATTCAACTTTGCCGGCTATTATATTATAATAATGTCCAAAAGGCGTGCCGGTGAAATGGCGAACATCCGAATGACCTTTTTCATGCATAACTTATATAATGTGTAGCTATAGAAAGGCAAGCAAGCCATACAGAATGTTACAAAAAATAATATTCAGGAAAAATTACATGAGTATATTATTTGTATACCTTGAGATATTATTTTCTCTTCTTAGGAAAAAGAGGAGAAAAGATGAGAAATAAAACTACCTATTTATACTTAAGTAATAAACTACCCTATATATAGATATAGGGTAGATAGCTATCTACCAGGTGTAGATGTACTACAAATAAACTACTTCTTGTATTTACAAAGAACTAAGTGGGCGGTACCCTCACAAGACCTTTCATGTCTATATCAAAAAATATATAAAAAAAATATGCATATGTATTATAATTTTTTGTTTTTCATTGTTATTTTGTAGCCTGACTAACTGACTGCCGGTAATGAAGGAGTGTAATGTTTGTGGATTATTGCTCTTATCTCCACAGTCCGTTTGAGTGTTTACTTCAGATTAAAGATCTTTGACAAAGACGACAATACATGATGTAGGTACCTATTACCGAACTTGTTCTAGGATTCTTACGAAAATAACAAGACATTGTTTTCTGAAGCAATGATTCTTTCAGCAAAGGCCTTACCGGACAGAACAAGTGTAATGAAATAAGGTCGCAAACACAATTTGTTACTAGAGGATAGGTGTCTTAAACAATATGATATTTACACTACTATATATGTACCCATATAAGTATCTAACGTATAATAAAACAGAAGGTTTAATAAATACGAACGGTTAGTAGTATTTTAGAGGGTAGTCCATTAGGGTTTTCAATCAATGTGGTCAAATAAAAGAATAATGGATAAACACTATATATCATTATTACACATTCAATTGAGTAGAAACATTTACTTACATATATATGGTTTACAATATAATTTACATATAGGAATACCTAACCTATCCATGAAAAGGAGTGGTCACAAGCATCATTAATAAAAATTTAATGAATAAATACAAATTTTATAGACAAATTTTGAAACAATATGACTTCACACTGTTCAAAAATCTTATATGCAAAAAGATACGCGTAGTATTTATTTCACATAAATGTACTTCAATGGTTGCAGAAGAACAATATATGATGAATATTATTTTATTTCATGGAAGTTGTACGTACGTCACAAATATTATAAATCACTTACTTTTACATAGCTCGTATGCGATCCCAACGCGATCGTAATAAAATTCCATGGCGAATGCCAGTCGGCCTGATATGAGCCTAGCGAGGGTAATTAAATTCTGACTGAATTCGTTAAACGGGTAAATGTATGTACAAAATATTCCAAACTGAGGGGTGTTTGCTGTAAATTATTATTCTCATTTCTCTAACTGGAATCCAGGGATAATAAAAATCAAATAGCTTGTAAACATTTAAACGTAAATTACATTTTAATACAATATTCACTGACAAGTAATCAAAAAAGTATAGTTTCTAGCCAATTGGAAATCTACCAATAAAAGCATTACAGAGCTAGTCTATTCGCGAATAATTATTAAATAATAGTTTAAAATACATAGATTGTATATAAAGCTAGTAACCATGTCCAGAGTGTTTAGTGCAAATTTCGTGCAACAATCGAAACGTAAATTCTTTCAGGCGTTTCGATTGCTTAGAGATCTGGGAGTGGGCTAATCACAGCGTCGCCGAACGCGAATATATCAATAAATAAAACATATCTTGCCGTGCCCCGCTGTTTCAACCGTAGTTCCTTTTTTCTTTTACGTTCCCCAAGTATTGGGCTATCAAATGCAAAAGTATTTTTTCAAATCCGACCGGTATTGACATAGATTTATTAAGCTTTAGTCCAACAAACTCTATAGCTTAATAATATTAGTATAAATAACATTTCTATAAATGCAATAAACATGTCACATTTAAAAGCTTGCAAGTTATTCGCCTTGTCAGTAACAAGTTGAGCCTCGGATCCCCAGTTTGCGGGCTATAGATACACGTATGACCAAAGTAAGGGCCCCTGAGGACGGACCGACAAGTCACAATTTATGTAGATAATATTAGGGTACAGCTGAATAATCTTACACAAAATGAACGATTAGATACCCCAGACAATACAGGATTAGAGTAATTTAAATTGTTTGTCATAAACGTTTCAACAATTGTATAACCCTTGTTGATTTTATTTGTCATGTTAAGTAATAAGCTTAGAGTTTTCTTAAGGTCGTCTTTTATGTAGTTGATTTTGTAACATATACCCTATATTTTACGAGAAATTTGTATATTGAACCTCTAACACTGGCTGGCGGACAGACAACACTTTGCCTCAATCATAATTGATTCCCTAATTGGCAGGTCTAGGAGCATCCTGTTGAGTCCTGGTGAATGCGTTCACGAAAGGATTAGGATAGGTTCCAGAGAAACATTCATATCCCTTCCCTCTCTGTAAATTAGACTCATTATTTGCTGAGACGTTGATAGTAATTCAATTCAGTGGTTATAAAATATAACTACATACTAGCAGCCTGTCTTACTTTCGTATGAATGCAATGTAGATAATGTTACGTGGTACCATCAATAGTCTTTCACGGCTTTATTTCTAACCATGACTAGCAGTTCAGTTCATAATGATAAGTATGTACCTACATCCTTAATCTACTCACGTTGCTAATTGATAATTGACTACCAATTTGTGCGTAACATAATATTAATTAACTATGTAACATATGCATGATGTATATAACATATTATTATATACATAAGTTAGCAGGGTATTAGGTTGATATTAAATGTGAATGCATCACTGGATCAGTAATCGGTATTAACTAACGTTAATACCAATTACTGAGTTTTGCCTTTACCGAAAAGAAAAAGGAAACGTATCGCCATTAAGAGTGTAATATCGTTTGTTATACCTATGTGTTTGTATGATAAAAATATAATTTATAGAATAATTTGAATTAAATTATTAAAAACCTAACCTTTGTACGGGTTACTAAGTTTCAAATATATAGTCTTTTAAAGTGTATGTAGGTTCTTCACTTAGTAGGGCCTTTTAAAAAATGGAGTGAATCTACTGCTGGTTTCCTTATGTTATCCTAGTACCAATGCAACGTCAAATATGCTTCTGTAAGGTAGTGGTAAAATATTGTATTTCCGTTTAAAAGATAAGTAATCCAGTGATATTGGAAAAGAAAAACTTAATAATGCTCCGGTGTTTCTAGGATGTTTGCTATTTGCAGAGCCATTTTCTTATGTGCCAATTTAGAGTCGTGAAAACCTTGCAAGTATCGAGTATAAATCGAAAAATGGAATAGTAATCCCAGTGAAAATATTGAATGCAGAAATATGTTGGATATATAACTCAAAATTAACTTATTTTCTCGTTTTATCTTGATACGTTCGATTCCGATACCGTCGTCCCCATCATACTGAATTACTTTACATTAATAGAAAGCACACTGATCGAGAAACATTGACTCAATATATCAGTACTGTATTTCTGGTGCCTTAGTTTCGCCAAGCAAACAATGTAATGGAATTATAGGCATAAACATACACAAAAATAATAAACGAATGATATGAAGATCAGCTCCTTTTTTAAGTCAGTCCAAAATTATTCTATTCTATCACTCTTGTCAAATAAGTAAGGATAGTATTGACAACAAAAGCGTAAAAATAATATGACATTTAATGATGAAATGAGCTGCCAATGTTTATATAAAGCCTCTTTTAATGTGGTTATTGACAATATGCTGTCGAACAAAACCTTTCTAAGCTTCGGTTAATATCTTTAAATAGATGTTTTAAAGCGATTTGCCGCAGGGTATTTTGCAGTGTCAATTTCAGTGAACTGAGTTCAAAGAAATAGGGATTGCCCTTTACTTCGCTAGAGCAGCAATTAGTTTTTCCAGACAGGCTGCGGATATTAAAATGAAGGTAGCTATTCATTTTTTTTATTTAGTGGACTCTGTTTATACCAAAGTGATCAGGATAACATGCAATAACAAAGCTTAAATTATAAGATGCATGTAAAAACACCACATCATGTTGTGTGCGGTGGTCGTGCACACCAGATGCACACACAAACGTAATCACAAATTTTAAAGTTTGAGTTACACGTAATGAGATGCACATATGAATATCTGCAATTTTTTATCACAGCCAAAATAATAATTATAACCCTAATAAATTTGAATTTAATAAATCTGCCGAATACGATTATTTTCCTGAATGTTAAAAACGTGAATTATGAGAAGTTATTTTTGAGCACTTAAAATTAATATATCTTTCAATTGAGTGAACCGATTGGTATGAAACAAAAAAATATAGATTAACTCAAATTACACTTACCGTGTGTTCTTTTTGAAACATAAACACAACACAAAAAAATCCGTAATTAAAAGAAATGTTCCTTTAAATAGAAATAGGCTTTGTTTTAGAAACATTTTCGATGTACAGAAACGTCTACAGATTTATTATTTTTTTTTTTTTTTTTGGGACGTGCCCACCACCCTAAGTCCCTACTACTGCAACTCCTGTAAGCCAGGATCAACAATAGTAACCATCCAAAATATCGTCGAGACAATGAAGCTCGACGTGTCCCAGGGGAATGATATTAACTGTCTTGGAACCCGCAGCGAAATTAATCATGAAATTTTGAGATTTATTATATGTATCGATAATTGAATTTATTTTAGCTCAGATATCACCTGAAACGTAGACAACAAAAACCTTTTATCTTGATTAAGCATATAGTTCCCAAGAGATAGAAAACATCTTGAAATAAGCATTATATTTAACATTTTGTTACCATGAGCCATACCTTAATTTATTTTTATAAGGTTCTTCTAAAATACCTGGTGATTTTTAGAGGATGCAATGTGGGACAGATGTCTGTGTAAAAATAGTTGGCATATTTTTTATGGAAAAATATAAATTCTAGTAATGGAATTTCTCGATAAAGTAATTAAATTATGTGCGCGTGTAATACCGGGCCGTACCCGAGGCGTACCGTGTGCATGGCCTGGACGGGGCACGAATTTGAAACGTTACACACATTTAGTATGAAGCAGATTATATTGCACAGTGCATGATCTGTGTCCCGTCCGGGCCCAGAGAACGCTCGTCTATATCGCTCCTTTACGGCCCCGCTACGGCCTCGGCCCGGCCCGGACACGGACCGGTCTAATATAAATCTTCCCTAAGTATATGTGTGCGCTTAGGCACATGCCTATGCGCACTCGGGCATCTGGGTTACGTAAATAACCTTCCAGCTTGTTGTTAATGTATTGGTTAATTTATTTCAATCAGTTGTATCCGCAAATCAATAAAAAAAATAATCGTTCGTGGAGGCTTTCCGTTTTTAGAGAGGTAGGGCAAACTCCTCTCTCAAATTGAGCTGCCCTACTGGGGAAGTACCTCCGCCTTACAGGAGGCCGCAGTGAAATAACAATAGTTGCTTCTGCGAGTGAGTAAGGTTACCAGAGCTCGTTGAGGGAGTGACAATTTTGACAGCATGGGAATTCCGTTTTCTGTCAGTTTAGTAAACTCCCTTATTTTAAGAAACCTAGACGGTTTATACAGGGTCGTTATCGCGTGAGCGACACCTCTGGTATTGCAAACGTCCTAGCCTATAAGCGGTAGTCTTTTATAGCCTATAAACGATGCCTACAAGCGGTAACCGCCTACCAGGTTTACGCATCGGGCATGCCGTATGCTTATTTGCCATCCTTGTGGCAAAAAAGCTACTTAACCCTTATTAAATACTTGAAAAAAGTAATCTGTTACTTGCAACAGCGCCGACTAAATGTGGTTAGTAAGTAAATAAATAATAATTATTATGTGTAAGCTGAAGAAAAAGTCTGACTACCTAGTACCTACAAAAGTCCCAATCTGTTATTATCACTAACTAAATATGCAAGTGTGATCACTTGCATTATAAAGATAAAGATAAATTTATTTGCTTAAAACATGCGTTTACAGAGATGTTGTATTATAAATGTTTTGGTACCAACATGTTCTGCCGTAATAGGCGTACAAATTTTTAGGTATGCATTAAAATAATAATAATAAATTAATCTCTAAGAAACAAAACAAAAGGAAAATATTACAAAAAAAAACATATTAATAACAATAGCAATTCAGTAAGGAGTGTCATTTAGGAAATCATTTACGTTATAATAACATTTATTTAATAATTATTCCTTAAACTTAAATTTAAATAACTTTATGTTCATTGTTTTCATTTCTTTTGGAATTATGGAATCGTTTTGAACGCGAATATTTAGCAAATTTCTATTGATATCCTAGCTTTGCTATAAGTGAATGCCAAACACGAACGCAATTACCTATGAGACGATTGGATTGAATCCCATTCCTACATCGTAAGTAATATTTGTTCTTAATATTAGGGCAACGATCTTATTTACCGGAATATTTGGACAGGATCAATGTAGGTAATTTAGGTGTGAGGGTCTAGAGCAAATCCGCATTATGCTTGTGTATTTGGCTGGAAACGTAGAATACTTTGTTGGACGACGATGTCGAATGTTGAATTGTCGATGTTGGATGATGATATAAGGGATTTACAAATGAATAAAAAATTTGTAATATACTGACTCATTGCGTTTTAAATAAAAATAAAAAAAAAACCATGGCTAAAAATATCCAATTTCAAAATTCATGGCTGTTTGTAATTTTCAGTTTTATATTTCTAATCATTATTATAGTTCTGCACGCGTGTCTACCACTAGTAGAGACTAGATTTCTATCTGCTACGGTCCTGTCACACAACTTTTGCTTCATTTAAGTTCATTAACTTTCGTTGGTTTAGAGTAGGTACCCTTAACTAGGACTTTTACAAGATAGTCCAATGTTTGATTGCGGTTCGCCTATGTCTTCTCTTATATACTAGTTTCGTCAATCACCTTTCATCCATATTTCTAGGCAATGGTTTGTCAGTCACCCTCAGAATATAGGTACTAGAAATAGTTTTGAGTCAGTTACGAAATTCTTTAGATATGTTTCCACAAAATGTAATCGTCCAACATCATAATCCAGTGTAAATTTGAACGTTTTGTGAAACTTTGACAAGCTGTCTACACCGCAACGATCTTTGCAGTGGTTTTTGGCAACTTAACATGAAACTTTCATTGTTCAGTTTACACGTCCTAAACTAATCTTGGACTATTACAAGTATTAGGTAGGTTAACAATCTTATAGACGCGTGACAATTTTATCTATATTGTCAAGCGTGTCTTTACCAATTTTGTTCTACTCTAAAAATTGCAATACTTTACAAATACATACCACGTTAAAATACTCGTATAATTTAACGAATACTGTTGTTGTTATGGTTGTTTATGTTTTAAATATATTACATATTATATACATAGGTTCACCTCGCATTTGACTATATTTTAATCATCACATTTTTAATGTATCCAAAGGGGTTCTCGATAGTAACCAAGGTAGGTGATCAATTTCAAATACAGAAATAGATAAAGAATGTTTGCAATAATTTTACTATGAGTCTAAGAGATGCCTGCTTACTTCCTTCTTCTAGTATTGTAGGTATATCTTTAGTGAGTATTACTTCCAGTGCTGTGTTATTCTATTGGCAGCAAAACGACAAAGATAAGTAAATAATAATTTAATAATAATTTCTGGATGTCATGACACAGTGCCATCTAGTTCCGAGCTAAGCAACGAGTCCTGTGTTACGGATACTAGTTGGTTGATATATATAGATAGATAGAATATACTTTATTGTACACAAAAAAAGAATTACATAAATAATATATTATTATTCATAAAATAAGGGTTTTTTTTTTTTTTTAATCAAAAGAAAGGGCTTTGTCACAATAACGACTATGTCGCCCTGATTATAAACATAAAACTGATTTTCTTACTAACATAATATAACCTCATCATCATCATCATCATCATACATCATCATCATCACATAATACTTAATTAAAATTAATTTCTTTCATTAAACAATTGATATATTTTTTTTGGTTTTATCCGAGAACGGATCAGATAGGAGCTCATTGCAGCTACCAACTAAGTACGAATTCAGACCAAGGTTATTTCTTAAATTAGCGTTCCTGGTACATTCCATTAATATATGAAATACGTCATCGACAACATTACATGTTTGACAATTTGGAGAAGGAGATATACCCATCAAACATAAGAATTTATTACAAGGGCAGTGTCCGGATCGAAGTCTTAAGGCAGTTAAGACTTCTTTTCTGGATAAAATAGTATTATCTATCCACGGAGAATTTAAGGGGTGTGGCTGAATAGTGCGATACCATATGCCTTTTTCTTTAGATCGCTCGTTAAAATATTCTTTCCAATTATTATAACAATCCATTTTTAATTTAGATATGTAATTTGGATATGACGGCGTTATATTAATATCTAAACCATCTGTAATTGCCTCCTTCGCTAACTTATCTACATATTCATTTCCATCGATACCTACATGTGATGGGACCCATTGTATAATAACAATTTTATTTTCAGCTTTAAAACTCTGCAAGAGCTTTATAATCGTGTAGGCTACAGGTAATCCTCGAAAGGTCGAAGTACACCGAGCCAGGTGTTGAAGAGAGCTTTTCGAGTCCGTTAATATTACAATATTGGAATAGTTGGTCGATTTTATATAGGATAAGGCTTCCGCCATGGCTAGGAGTTCAGTTTCCATTATTGAGATATAACTATTAATTTTAAATTTAAACGAAATATTAATAAAACTATCAAAAAATGCTGCTCCAGATATATCACATTCTTTGGAACCATCTGTAAAAATTTTAATGTGGCGCACATAGTTTTGATTTAAATATTCTACGGTGAGGTTTTTCAATGCGTTATTGTGAAAATGTTTTTTGGATTGTGTTATGCCTTCTACCCCTAGCTTGATCATCTTGAAATAAGCATTATATTTAACATTTTGTTACCATGAGCCATACCTTAATTTATTTTTATAAGGTTCTTCTAAAATACCTGGTGATTTTTAGAGGATGCAATGTGGGACAGATGTCTGTGTAAAAATAGTTGGCATATTTTTTATGGAAAAATATAAATTCTAGTAATGGAATTTCTCGATAAAGTAATTAAATTATGTGCGCGTGTAATACCGGGCCGTACCCGAGGCGTACCGTGTGCATGGCCTGGACGGGGCACGAATTTGAAACGTTACACACATTTAGTATGAAGCAGATTATATTGCACAGTGCATGATCTGTGTCCCGTCCGGGCCCAGAGAACGCTCGTCTATATCGCTCCTTTACGGCCCCGCTACGGCCTCGGCCCGGCCCGGACACGGACCGGTCTAATATAAATCTTCCCTAAGTATATGTGTGCGCTTAGGCACATGCCTATGCGCACTCGGGCATCTGGGTTACGTAAATAACCTTCCAGCTTGTTGTTAATGTATTGGTTAATTTATTTCAATCAGTTGTATCCGCAAATCAATAAAAAAAATAATCGTTCGTGGAGGCTTTCCGTTTTTAGAGAGGTAGGGCAAACTCCTCTCTCAAATTGAGCTGCCCTACTGGGGAAGTACCTCCGCCTTACAGGAGGCCGCAGTGAAATAACAATAGTTGCTTCTGCGAGTGAGTAAGGTTACCAGAGCTCGTTGAGGGAGTGACAATTTTGACAGCATGGGAATTCCGTTTTCTGTCAGTTTAGTAAACTCCCTTATTTTAAGAAACCTAGACGGTTTATACAGGGTCGTTATCGCGTGAGCGACACCTCTGGTATTGCAAACGTCCTAGCCTATAAGCGGTAGTCTTTTATAGCCTATAAACGATGCCTACAAGCGGTAACCGCCTACCAGGTTTACGCATCGGGCATGCCGTATGCTTATTTGCCATCCTTGTGGCAAAAAAGCTACTTAACCCTTATTAAATACTTGAAAAAAGTAATCTGTTACTTGCAACAGCGCCGACTAAATGTGGTTAGTAAGTAAATAAATAATAATTATTATGTGTAAGCTGAAGAAAAAGTCTGACTACCTAGTACCTACAAAAGTCCCAATCTGTTATTATCACTAACTAAATATGCAAGTGTGATCACTTGCATTATAAAGATAAAGATAAATTTATTTGCTTAAAACATGCGTTTACAGAGATGTTGTATTATAAATGTTTTGGTACCAACATGTTCTGCCGTAATAGGCGTACAAATTTTTAGGTATGCATTAAAATAATAATAATAAATTAATCTCTAAGAAACAAAACAAAAGGAAAATATTACAAAAAAAAACATATTAATAACAATAGCAATTCAGTAAGGAGTGTCATTTAGGAAATCATTTACGTTATAATAACATTTATTTAATAATTATTCCTTAAACTTAAATTTAAATAACTTTATGTTCATTGTTTTCATTTCTTTTGGAATTATGGAATCGTTTTGAACGCGAATATTTAGCAAATTTCTATTGATATCCTAGCTTTGCTATAAGTGAATGCCAAACACGAACGCAATTACCTATGAGACGATTGGATTGAATCCCATTCCTACATCGTAAGTAATATTTGTTCTTAATATTAGGGCAACGATCTTATTTACCGGAATATTTGGACAGGATCAATGTAGGTAATTTAGGTGTAAGGGTCTAGAGCAAATCCGCATTATGCTTGTGTATTTGGCTGGAAACGTAGAATACTTTGTTGGACGACGATGTCGAATGTTGAATTGTCGATGTTGGATGATGATATAAGGGATTTACAAATGAATAAAAAATTTGTAATATACTGACTCATTGCGTTTTAAATAAAAAAAAAAAAAAACCATGGCTAAAAATATCCAATTTCAAAATTCATGGCTGTTTGTAATTTTCAGTTTTATATTTCTAATCATTATTATAGTTCTGCACGCGTGTCTACCACTAGTAGAGACTAGATTTCTATCTGCTACGGTCCTGTCACACAACTTTTGCTTCATTTAAGTTCATTAACTTTCGTTGGTTTAGAGTAGGTACCCTTAACTAGGACTTTTACAAGATAGTCCAATGTTTGATTGCGGTTCGCCTATGTCTTCTCTTATATACTAGTTTCGTCAATCACCTTTCATCCATATTTCTAGGCAATGGTTTGTCAGTCACCCTCAGAATATAGGTACTAGAAATAGTTTTGAGTCAGTTACGAAATTCTTTAGATATGTTTCCACAAAATGTAATCGTCCAACATCATAATCCAGTGTAAATTTGAACGTTTTGTGAAACTTTGACAAGCTGTCTACACCGCAACGATCTTTGCAGTGGTTTTTGGCAACTTAACATGAAACTTTCATTGTTCAGTTTACACGTCCTAAACTAATCTTGGACTATTACAAGTATTAGGTAGGTTAACAATCTTATAGACGCGTGACAATTTTATCTATATTGTCAAGCGTGTCTTTACCAATTTTGTTCTACTCTAAAAATTGCAATACTTTACAAATACATACCACGTTAAAATACTCGTATAATTTAACGAATACTGTTGTTGTTATGGTTGTTTATGTTTTAAATATATTACATATTATATACATAGGTTCACCTCGCATTTGACTATATTTTAATCATCACATTTTTAATGTATCCAAAGGGGTTCTCGATAGTAACCAAGGTAGGTGATCAATTTCAAATACAGAAATAGATAAAGAATGTTTGCAATAATTTTACTATGAGTCTAAGAGATGCCTGCTTACTTCCTTCTTCTAGTATTGTAGGTATATCTTTAGTGAGTATTACTTCCAGTGCTGTGTTATTCTATTGGCAGCAAAACGACAAAGATAAGTAAATAATAATTTAATAATAATTTCTGGATGTCATGACACAGTGCCATCTAGTTCCGAGCTAAGCAACGAGTCCTGTGTTACGGATACTAGTTGGTTGATATATATAGATAGATAGAATATACTTTATTGTACACAAAAAAAGAATTACATAAATAATATATTATTATTCATAAAATAAGGGTTTTTTTTTTTTTTTTAATCAAAAGAAAGGGCTTTGTCACAATAACGACTATGTCGCCCTGATTATAAACATAAAACTGATTTTCTTACTAACATAATATAACCTCATCATCATCATCATCATCATACATCATCATCATCACATAATACTTAATTAAAATTAATTTCTTTCATTAAACAATTGATATATTTTTTTTGGTTTTATCCGAGAACGGATCAGATAGGAGCTCATTGCAGCTACCAACTAAGTACGAATTCAGACCAAGGTTATTTCTTAAATTAGCGTTCCTGGTACATTCCATTAATATATGAAATACGTCATCGACAACATTACATGTTTGACAATTTGGAGAAGGAGATATACCCATCAAACATAAGAATTTATTACAAGGGCAGTGTCCGGATCGAAGTCTTAAGGCAGTTAAGACTTCTTTTCTGGATAAAATAGTATTATCTATCCACGGAGAATTTAAGGGGTGTGGCTGAATAGTGCGATACCATATGCCTTTTTCTTTAGATCGCTCGTTAAAATATTCTTTCCAATTATTATAACAATCCATTTTTAATTTAGATATGTAATTTGGATATGACGGCGTTATATTAATATCTAAACCATCTGTAATTGCCTCCTTCGCTAACTTATCTACATATTCATTTCCATCGATACCTACATGTGATGGGACCCATTGTATAATAACAATTTTATTTTCAGCTTTAAAACTCTGCAAGAGCTTTATAATCGTGTAGGCTACAGGTAATCCTCGAAAGGTCGAAGTACACCGAGCCAGGTGTTGAAGAGAGCTTTTCGAGTCCGTTAATATTACAATATTGGAATAGTTGGTCGATTTTATATAGGATAAGGCTTCCGCCATGGCTAGGAGTTCAGTTTCCATTATTGAGATATAACTATTAATTTTAAATTTAAACGAAATATTAATAAAACTATCAAAAAATGCTGCTCCAGATATATCACATTCTTTGGAACCATCTGTAAAAATTTTAATGTGGCGCACATAGTTTTGATTTAAATATTCTACGGTGAGGTTTTTCAATGCGTTATTGTGAAAATGTTTTTTGGATTGTGTTATGCCTTCTACCCCTAGCTTGATGGTATTTGCAAGATTTATATAAGTTGTCCACACGTCCAATGAAAACATACCTAAAATTTCACTTGAATTGACTGGAAAATATTTATACGATTGGTGTATTGTTGATAAAAGAGGTTTTTTCTTATTGTTCCAATATCTACAAGATTCTACATCTGATAACTCGCTAATTAAAGTTATTAAGGAATTATTTGTAATTGACTTATTTTTAAACCAGAATTTGCTGCCTAAATATCTTCTTCTCAAGTATAATGGACACAAGCAGAGTTCGCTTTCCATTGTATGAACTGGCGTACTTCTGATAAAACATCCTATAATTCTCATAGCTTGATTTTGAAGTCTATCTAGTTTAGCTATATGAGTTTTACAGCAGTTGTCATACATTAAAACTAGCGTAATCTAATCTGCTTCTAATTAACGATATGTATAAAACACGTAAGATAAAATAAGGGTACAATGGCGGTCTTATCGCATGATATAATATACTACATACATACTTTTTTTTTGTAAATACATACATATTATACATAGGCTCGGATACAAATGTTAATGCTCATCACACTAACATGCACAGAAGCCAGTGTTAACTACCGCTGGACTAATTGGGTCGTCGAAGTGCAACATATAGATATAAAACGTATCTTTAGCTAATTGAGACTTGCATTTAATTATGTTTAGCAATAAACTTAAAACGCCCTGTGCCTACGTTAGGTACCACAGATAGCTTTACTAGTGTGGGTGGCAATCAGGCGAGGAAGTGGGCGGGCTAAGGGAGTTCCTGGAAATTGCATGTGGAAATAAAAGAACTATGTGAACGCTTTCGAAAAAACTTCTAGGTATAGTTTTTCTTGAAATATAATAAAGTATAAGTATAAATGTATTGGATGAATGTGGGATAATGTTATAAATAAAAAATATAATGATAAATGTTAAATTAATTTACTAAAATTATTTACAAACTTAAAAATAAATAAATAAAATATATATTTTATGTTATAGGGCGTCATAAACTCGTCCCCGTCGCTTAATTATTTCAACTATTTAATTATTACTTGATTGCGTACATATTTAATGTTTAGTAGCGTAAAACTATAAAGAGTACAAACAGATTTTATTATTAAGAAAATATCAAAATTGTAACTTATATTATTTTATGTTATGCTTATTTACTAAATCATATTAAAATAAGGCTAGGTAAATTAATTAGTTTCATCGATCAGGTAAGTCACTTTTGATATGATATCACAAAATGCCTATACAGGTATCCGATACTGATTTTACAAAGAAAGAAATTGAAACTCAAATTTCCAGCAAGTTTTTCTGCATTGTAACCTGATCCCGAAATGATTTGATTAACAATACATCGTGGGAGGTATTCGGTATTTTTATATTTCTGATAGCGTTCTTTAATACAGCATTCTTTTACATCGCGTATGGGAAATATTCTCGTATCTTTTGAAAAGACGCCTGATACTCAATTTACCTACAGATCTTAGCATTCTTTACTTTTGTCATTTTGGGTTAATTTATGAATAACTTTGGCTTCTAACATGCATATGATTCGCTTGTAATTTACAATCAACATACTTTCTGACATAGCACGTTTCAACTACCAATTTTACTTAACGCCCACACGCATACAGGCGTACATATACGACATATACCTAATTCTCACGATTGTCAAAATGTTATTTCTTACACTTACGAAAATATTAGATACTGAATTGAATTAGATACCTATTCAAATAAAATTCGTTTAGTATTTATTAAAAATACTTTCTAAAAATCAAACATGTGGAATCGTAAATCGAGTGGCTAGTGTGCTTCAAGCTCGCTTTCCGTGTGCTATTCTATCTCGTCACAGAAAATTGTATTTACATTACACGACTTTAAGACTTTAATTTGATAAAATTTTTAGTTAGGATATCCAGTACTTGATTGTGTCCAAGCGTTGACCTCAACAGCTATGTTCGCTATTGTTGGTGACGATGGTTCAGTAATAGAAGTGAACGGCCACGGTGAACAACTGTACCGTACTTCTACTTCAACCAGAACAATAAATCGATGAAAGCTTGGATTATATTATATGCTACCAAATTACTAACTTCCATTATTACTAAATTGTGAATACGTCCAGTGTAGGTGCACTGGACGTATTCACAATTTAGTAGTAATCATAATATTATATAAATAAATATATTATGATAAACAAATACGATGTGTAACAAAATTTTGTCAAATGTCATTATCATATCAGGTAATTATCATTTGTATTATTGCTATAAAATATTATGTAGTGTATAAATAACAAATAATCGAACGACAGCAATTTTATTTTAAAATCTATGAAATATTCTCATTCAGTTCACTTATAAGTTACCAAGCCCCGTTCAGCATCTTCATTGCAGCATCCTTATTGATTAAATTAATTTTGCCATAATTAGGTAAGATAGTTACATCCTTTGACTACGTGTATTCTCGTAAAGAACCTAGTTAAGACTTAAAAACGTAAAGTTAAGACGTGAAGAATTTAGTTATCTATCTATACATATAAAATTTGAATTTGAATTTGCAATTTGCTGTTCGTAGAAATCGTGATGGATCGTAGCTAAAACTTAGAAGGTGTATTCTTTGTATGCCGTTGACATCCGATAAGAAAGGATTTTCTGAAATTCTACTCCTAAAGGGGCGGAAAAAGAGGGGCAATGGTTGTATGAGACAACGTGGTTCTTGGTCCAAATTTACTTACTTTAAATTTTGCATAAACATTCTTTAACAGAATGAATGGAATAGGTGTTTTGTAATTAATCGAAATTCATCCCCTAACTTCCTTCTTTCATCCTTAATTCAGGTACAAATGTATGTGTAATGTTTTATTTGAGATATGCTCATCACAACGGACATTTGTCTCTACCAGGATTTGAGCCCCAGACCCTTATCACATAAGACAGCCTATAATACGTTTGGGATTGTCGGTAAATAACTATACCTGAAATTAGATTATTATTATTAGATATTTATTAGATCCCAGGCTTTGGTCTAGAAACTAACATCTAATATCTTTGTTCCTAGTACCAAGTAGTACGTAACATCAAATTTCATCAACGGTGATGATTGTTTCAATGAAGTCAACTGTGATGGTTTCGTTGTTGCGGTTTTTGGGGGGCGCTTTGTTGCGGAACTGGCAAATGGCTCGCTAGTATGTCTGTGGTTTACTCCATTAACGTACGATACCTAAGTATCCACAATACTTAGAGGCAATTATTATCACGTAACCACAATCGGTTTTTATTGCGATTTTAATGTTATTTATCATTTTAAGTTGCGAAGTAAAGGTTATTCATTCATTTTCTTCTTTCAGAAGCACCCGCGGCTAGACGTATTGCAAATATCTTAAAGTATTGCTTAATATGAGATATAAAAAACCTGAGCTAGTGTTACAAAGGCTATAAATACCTTTCAGCTCACTATATAAAACTTATTATACACTCACGCGCTCTCACATATTACCCACTCACACAACAGCATACTTCTCTTAATTTTTGTTTAGTACATTAGATAACGTTCTTTCTAAAATTGAAGACTTCCTACGGGTTGCGCGTACCGGGCTGGCGCGTGTGACGCGCCTGCGACTCCTTTGGAGTTGCAAACGTCCATAGGCAACGGGTACTGCTTACCAGGCGGACCTTAACTTTGTTTGCCACCCTTGCGGTAAAAAAACAACTGTATTAGAAGAAATATCTTGCGGACACCTACTCTTTACTAAAACAATACTATGTATAGGTACTTAATATACTTATACAATTACAAGCGTCGTAGAATAACTGAATCAGGTAGATATAATTAGATCGTTGTTCCGAATACTTGAGCTTTTAACAAACATAAATCTTTTGTTGAAAATTTAAAAAGCATTTATGTGTTTCTTGTTTTATTTATGAAAAACTGTGACAGAGCCCTAACGTGCTTCTCCGAAATTAACTTAAAATAACTTTCTTGGAGGAAGTGACATGGAAATTGACTAAGGAAGAATATGAACGTTGTTTATTTTTAGTCTTTACTTGCAAAGGTTAAGTGGCCTCCTACGTACTACATATTTATAGGATTTTATTGAAAACACACTCTGAGAAGTACGTTAGATAGCAGCTACCTGTTTGCAGAAATACTTAACTTTTATTTTGTTAAGTGTAGGTATAGATTTTTTCTAGATAGTATTTCTTGATAATATAAGTATATATATTTACTTTCTAAATACGATGAGGTTGTCAATATTTTATACCTGTTTCATAAATTATAGACAAAGCCGTTTAATATTTACCAACTAGGACAAACGAAGTATGAGGAAAACAAACGCAGACCGTTTGCAGTTAAAATAATGTTGTTAACTTAATCCGTACGTGACCATGGTCGCTGTAAAGGATTCGAAACATTGGAATTAAATACTTATATCAATAAACCGCGATTAAATTTGTTGTTTAAATGCCAACCCAGCAATGAATCGTACCACTGCCAGAGTTAAACACTACTTAAATCATTGTTTCAAATTGCGCATGATGTCTGTGATGAGCAATACATAGCTGCAGAGTTCAAACATGTCAAGCAAGTAATGCTTGACAAAAAGCTCCGAGAATCGCGCCCTCGTCACAAAAACCGCGTCAAACCTATTACACCGTTTACCGGTTATAAGAGGAGAGACTTACTCGCAAACTATGTAAGACGAGTACCAAAAATGATTAACTATTTACATTTTGAAGCGCGCTTCAATGATATCGGCTGAGTCTGCCGCTGCAGTTAGATAAATATAGACTCTAATGGCATATATTAGCAAATACCTCTAGAAGATGCAGATGTATAGGTACAAACCACAAGGTGGATTGTGATTGCAGCGTCTCTTGCATAAGCCAAACCTAAACAATCAAGTGTAATAGAACACCGCCATGCCAAGAAGTTATTTTTTTATAAATGTGATACAGATAACCCACACTACACATTACTTAAGTCCTCTCAAAAATATTGATACCTACGAAAAATCATTCGTGAGGTTCTAAAAAACATTCAAATTTCAATAAAGGTCGCTGAGTCCTACCACCTGCAGCATATAAGCGCAAAACCAATGGATACGGAGAGCTCGTACATACATATGTACATACACTCACGCCTTTTTCCCATGGGGGTAGGCAGAAACTACAGAATGCCACGCGCTACGGTCCCTGCATACCACTTTTGCCTCGTCCACATTCATACGTCATTCATCTCGTCATGCACGCGCGCTGGTTATGAGTACTGCGTACTTGACCTTTTTGACAGAGAGCTCATTCGGCGTAAATCGGACTTTCAATAATTTGCAAAATGTAGGGAAGTAATTATTACATCAAGACACTCAGCAGCCCATATTTACTTTATAAATATGGCCATTAAATCTGATGAGCCCAGGATCATGCCACATTTACGGCATTTTCAGTGACAAACCAAAGGTCTCGACGACGTGCAAGTGTTGGGGCACGAAGAGCATGAAAGTAGGTGCGATATGGTTTGGGGCCAATACCACATTGACAGACCATCCTTGTTTCGTCAATGTAACCCCACCTTTTCATATCGTATTTGCATATTTGAAGTCTTTCATGTTTCATCGACACGAAGAAGAAAAAGCACCCCAGTCTGCTCGTGCCCATTGATGCTGTAAAGGATCCGAAACGTCGAGAAATCACGTTCATGTACCAAAATGTATAAAAAACCTAGCTATAAAAAGTATTTATTTTTTATATCGTAACAAATGTACAGAAGAATAAAAAATAATATTATCTTGAAATATGGAGCCAGAACATGACAAGTTATGTTGAGACGATCCATATAATGTCGTATATTCAATAGCTTCTCCTACACAATCCGATTAGGGTACTCATGTGTCTCCGGGACGTTAACCGTATTATTCCGTTAGCATTGTGTAAGTGCACGACATAAATATATATTGTCTCTGGTATGTAGGTGAAGGCGCGATCGCAAATAGGTGCACTTACCTGTTGAATGCTAGCCTATTACGTTTTATTGTACAAGACGACTTGACGACTTACTGCTGTATAATACCTGTACTGCTATAAAATAGGGCGAAATAACTTGTTGTTTTTTTATGTTTTTTCAAATCCAAAAGTAGTTTATTCTGGATTAATTTACGTACGTAAAAAATACGCGCCATTCTAGACCTAATTTGCGACCCTTACCTCCCAAAATACCCCTATAAAACTGATTTACTGCTTCTATGATCATAGTTATTTCACCCTTATAAGAAAATTAATCATGTTGATTTATAAGTCACTTACCTGAGCTCATGAACGCTCCACAGCATATAACGAACGATATTATAATTTTACAGCGACGTATATATTTATTTAATTGAGAATTTATAATATAATAAGTAGTAGTCAACAGGTAACACAGATGCGAGTATTTAACAACAGTTTCTAAATATCTCAAAAGTTACAACAAGTTACAACGCGCTCAGCATTATGTTACTGAAAGAGTCGTCCGTAACAATAATAACACTGACAGGAAGACAAAACCAAGCGTTAGAGGGATTAAAGTGAAGGCAGAGAGGAAGCGAAGAGTAGGCATCACAGGTAGCTCGAAATCAACTCAGAAAGTACAATATAACCAACCGAAACGAAATAAAATTTGAAAATTTCGGACACGGTAGCGTACTGTTAACGCGCGCGACGTTACTCGAGCAAGTTCGGATAAGGTGTGCAAAGTCTGTAAGATTCAACAAGTGGTTTGCGAGGGCCGGCGACGCGGGCCGGCTCGGAGGTCCTCGCGGCGGGAAAGCTCGCCCGCCAGTGCCCTGAGCTGCGCCGCCCGCCTGCCTCTAACATTGCGCATGTGTGCGTGCGGGACCTCGCTCTACACCCTTCATTGTTAACACGACACCTGTGTGCGATTTTCCATCGTTCGCACGAGTCTGCCTGCGCGTGTCTGTGTGCGCGCTTCGGTGGGAGTGTATGACGCGCCTACGGGTCTGGCGCACAGGTAAGCCCGGGCCGACCTCCAGCCAGCTCGTCCCTGTCCTATCTATACCGCTTTTACAATGAAATGGCTCGATGAACACAAACTACCTGCGTGCTACATTAGCGGACGCATAGCTCACATAAGTCGCCGCTGTTATTCACTCAGGTTTTTGTAACGAGCTTGTAACACAACATCAAATTAGTGTTGCGGTTGTTGTTACATGTGAAACTTGAATTCCTATAACTTGTGCACAAGCAAAAGTTACGTGCCATATCTGCCGAGCTTCGGAACGTTTATGTAGTAAAACTCGTGCGAATATAATGAATATTTCGCATTGTAGTGAATCATTTTATATAAATTTGGAATGTTTTATTTAATTAGCGCCAAGTTAATTACATTGTTACCTGTACCGTCAGACTGTAAATATTTCTGCTGCACAATGTTATAACCTTTTAAAATATTCTGTTTTAATGTAGTTGTGTGATTAATTCTACAAGCTTTTGCCATACGGTTTCGTTTGTTATGACTTTTTAAGCTTCTATATACTACTGCATCCAAAATGCACATAACAGATTGCAGGAGAGATAGCCTAGTGACTATATTATCAGTTTGAATGGACACATGGCATCTTGAATTGCGTGAATTTTAAATATAAATGATTGGATGTTAAGGAAAACATCTTGAGGAAATCTCATACTCGCTTAGGATTTTTCTCGACCGCTTGTAACGTCTGCCTTACTGCACTAGGATAGCGTGGTGTTGTATGGACTGCCGGTTATGATAACTTGTATATTAACATAAACTTTTTATATAAAGTATTTTATAGAAAACATCCTGTCACCCTTATCTATAAAATTATGTTGCCAAATAACAATTATGGGGCCAGTTAATTAAAGTTAAAGGTAATAATAACACTTCAATACTTCATTTATTTATAAATGTGGTGTGGTTACAACGATGGTATATATTTTTTATGAATAAGAGAACAGTCACATTTTGTGATAATAAAAGAGCATGTTAATTAAAAAATACACATTGTACAATATTAAAATTAAAATTAATAAAGCTCCAACTTAGATCAATTTTAACACATACATCTCGTCATTATTATTATTATTTTAAATCATCATCAACCCATTTATGTCCCACTGCTGGGCACGGGTCTCCTCTCATTTGAGATTAAGCTATAGTCCACCATGCTACTGCGGGTTGGCAGACTTCACATACTATCAAAAAAATCTCTCAAGCACGCAAGTTTCCTCACGATGTTTTCCTTCACTGTTTGAGCATGTATTAAATACGCACGTAACTTCCGAAAAGTCAGTGGAGCGTGCCTTGGGTTCGAACTCGAGACCTTTGACATCTCATTCCACTGGTCACTCCACTAGGCTACCACAGTTCGGTTCCTCTTCTTCTTCTTATTTTAAATATTTATTAGGTATTTCCATCATTCGGTTTTTAGTGACAAGTATGCTGTAAGAGCTCCTGCACATCCATTCACTAATCATCTAAGAAGTAAATAAATAAGAAGTTGTTAGTACGTGAGAGTTAAAAAATCGGTTTCATATTACCTTACCAAGCTCTACGTAAATTACTTTTTCATGTTTTGCGTGTAATTTATGCCAGTCATACTCAGTTAGCCTCGTAGCAAGACTACGAGCTACGCCTGACACTAATTCGTAGCAGACGTTTGTAATCAGCTTTCCTTGCTACGCCGTAGTAACGTAAGTAGAAGGTGCAGCACTATCTTATTATCATAGTAATGATACTACATCGTCCATTACGTTATCTTCTAATTATAATAATTTCTAATATTTGCAGTTCTTTTTATTATTCATAACATCTCCAACCAGGAAACCGGTAGTTCCCAAAGTCATTTACATTACGCAATGCTACACTTTTATGGGATATCAATGATAAAACATGATTCAGTGGAGATTGGATGTTGAAAATCCGGATTTATAATTGGGTTTCTACTATCTAAAGTTTTAAGAAAAACAATTAAACTTGCTGCTGCACATGACAACAAAAAGTACACACTGTTTGCTTCAACATTTACTCATCACAATTCGATTTTTGAGATTTATAAATAAAACTTATTGAATCTGTTCAAGTAAACGAGGTATTTACATAACAAGATTTTCTAGAAGAATAATCTCTCGCGCCATCCAAGAGTCACCCAATTTTTCCGTATAAAGTTAAATAAGTAAATATTCTGAAAAGAACCTTTACATTTATTATCAGCTAGATACCGTCCACTGCTGGACATAGACCAAAAAAATAAATAAAAATAAAAATGACATTTGCACCTTAAGTTTTTTTAGTATAAAGTCGAAAACGGATTAACCACCCTCGTACTCCACTTAACTATGGATATTTAGTGTTATAATTACCACAATAATAGGTAGTTATATTCTTTATAGGCTCATATATGCTATGGCATTCTAAATTGGTTTTATTCTCTTTCATCGATATTTCATGCAATTCACATCTAACTGCATTATTCTCATATTGATATAACGCATGCTATATCAATATGAGAATAATGCAAATATACAAACTTAGTAAAGGAAATGGTTTCCTATTTTATAATTTGTATTTTTTTTAACTTAGTTACGGAGTACGGAGTTACTTGGCGGCCCTTTTCCATAAGATCTACTTTATTGAAACCAAGTCATTAATTTTGACAATAATGACAATTCTAAAGCACCTGTAATATTAGTCTACTAAAAAATATAACATTTAAATTATTATTATTATATTATATATTATTATTGGTGGAGGGGTAAATGATATTAAATTTGTTAATTTAATTTATTTTATAATTTTAAACAGAATCGTGATCTTCAACATGTATTGTTCCAGTGATGAGCAAGGATGACAATTTTTATGGTTGTAAGTAATAAATAATTTTTATTAAACAATAGTTTAAATAAAAATTATTTAACTAAATCGTGATCTTCAACATTTATTCTTCCAGCACGGGAAGAATAAATGTTGAAGATCACGATTTAGTTAGATTTAGTTAGTTATAACAAATTAAATTAAATTAACAAATTTAATATTATCTACCCCTCTTCCAATAGAAACCGTCAATTAAAATTTGCTCCCATAACACTCGTGGGATTCAAGAAGTTTTCATTTTCACAGGCAAAAGTAATTTAAAGGAGCTCACCAATTAAATTATTATTGCCCTATTCGAACTTGAAGTTGAATAACTCTCTGAAATAATTACATGCGCATTATAGTAACTATAGACTATTAAATAACATCTATCAGGGGATTAAATACTAGCATAATTCTTATATATATTATTTACTCAATAACATGCCACCGCACCTTTCGTCCCCAAATGGTAAGGCAGAGATGTATTAATGTAAACCCATATTTCGCCAGTATATTTAAGGTCCCATGTAATTTGCCTATTTACACAAGTCAGGTCTCAGAAAGCTCAACATTATTCGGCAAGCTCTAAACTAAGCCAAGCATAGATATTTTTTTTATGGAGAGGGCAATTTTAAGAGTTTATACCCTACCTTTTCAGATGGAAGCTCCACGCTAGCCCGCGAATTATCTAGGTAATATTTAAGTAGGTCTCTATAAAAAATATATTAATGGATCAGAATTTTTAATGAGGTTTATTAAGGCCACCTAATTCAAATTTATCTCACTTTTCTATTATTGGGGTTCATTATATCATATTGAGGAGTCCGTAATGATCGTCGAAATTTGCGATCGACAAAAAAATTTTAGGTACCTATCATAAGTATTTTTTAACTGCCTACAACTCCATAACAGAAATAGCTACCCATAAGAAGTCCTAGTGGGTAGGTATTTCTTCCGCTTTGCGTGGACCAGATGCTAGCGTCTGGTCCACGCAAAGCGGAAAATGTCTTATATCTTTTAAATTTCAGTTGAAATATATAGGAGAACATGATTTTCATCTACATTTTGTATATACATGGTAAATTGAACTCGCTTTTGTCATTTTTTTATTTTACGTAGGTATATACGATATACCTACCTATTAAAATAACTGTTGTTTGGTTTTACTGCCCTCTAACGAAGCATTTTTGAATGAACCAGGTTTTGTCATCACAAGAACTTCATATTATTTAGAGCAGATGGCGTTAACAACACTATGTCAACAATGATTTTTTTAGTATTCTGTATATAATTTGTTCATAAAATAGTATTTCAAGCAGTAATTAAGTAAGGCATTTTATAATACACTTTAACAATAAATTGGTGGACATAATAATATATTTTATAACAGTTTTTGTCTTTTCTGCGCAAGGTGATATTTGTGCTTGTTAGAAAGAGACAAATAATATACTGACTGGCATGCATGAGATAGCTACATATCGCCAAGTCTTATTGTCATACGTCATTACGTCAATTTAATTCAGAATTCATGTGTCTGTCAGTCGCCGACGAAATATCGGCCGCGTCGACGGGCTTAGGGCTATATTTATTAAAAAATATTGTTAATCGAGCTTTGTACAATAATGCAATAACTTCTGTGAGACGCACTTACAAAGTGTCCGTAAAAACATTTGATCGGGAATCGATCTGCAGTAAGATGCCTTTTGTAAACATCAAGAAGCAATATCTAGCAGTCGGGATGTTGGTTTTCGTTATATTATTTTTATTTAACACTAGGCCCGTTTTTCAATGCCAGTTTAACGCAGAAGTTACTTCGCTTCTCCCAGTAATATATGGAATTACTCCGACGTATGTGAGACTTGCACAAAAGGCCGATCTTACGAGGTAAGAATTGTTTATTTATCGTGATTTTTCTGCCCTTGATTCTTGGTTACCTCATTTGTTTGGCTTAAGTATTTGGCAATAGCATTTGGTAAGATGGCAATTATATTTAATTGGTGAATTGATGCGTTTGTACAACGCACACCTTGAGAATATGATAGGTACGTAGAATTTTGTAGGTACCTATATTCACTCACGGAGTCACGGGTATTGTAGAGTTCGCCCGATAACGACCGGGTTTCCTTATTAACTAGTTAATTTAGTTTTGAGAAATATATGGCAATTAAATTGGCTAATTTTTACAGGAATATGTATGCAATGCCTTTATCTAATGAGGTAAAAACTCCCTTATTAGTAACTTAACCAAGTACTTAATATATAATTAATTTGATACCAACACAAATAAAAAAGAAACAATAATTTTCCCTAGCATATTAAACTGAAAGATTTAATGAAGCCTGAATATAATATTTCCTACTCAAACAAGGTCAGTGTTAAAAATAAGAAAAATAATGTATTTTTAATTCACAGGTTGTTGACCTTCTTTCTGCAAAGCCTGTCACTGTTACTGAAATTGTAATAATAAGAAGTACTTGCCATTATCATAATTGACAGCAATATTAAGTATACAAAGCTCAAAGATTTGTATGCTGAATATCTGAACAGTTACCTAGTGGTACTAAGATAAGAAACTATCTCACTGAAAATTCTATAAGCTTCTGTAATTATCTATGTGTCACAATTAAAATCAGAGTTTATAAGGTCCTAACAACAATGTGCTAAGGTAATAAGTGATATGAAAATGATCTTCAAAGTCCACTGCAGGATATTAGTATCATCATATTTCCAATGAATCAGAATCAAACTATAAATGTGTAAAGGCCATTTTTATGGCTTTCCGCCTTCTATTTGTTATTATAATATTTTCTTTTCTGCAGGTTATCACAAACCCTAATGCATGTGAAAAACTTCCACTGGGTGGTCATAGAAGACTCAGCGGAAAAGACAAAGTTGGTGGCAAACTTGCTCAAAGAATCTAACTTAAAATATACACATCTTAACATCAAAACACATAAAACGAAGCACTCAACGGTATGTATAAATTATGTACTTGAATAGAAAATAATAATCAATTTTAAGTAATAAGATAACCTTGAAATCAGTTTGATTTGGCCTCTGAAAACATATGTTTCACATATGTGTCAAACTCTATTCTATGTACAAAACAATAGGTACATGCTTTTATTTTAAGTTAGAGAAAACAATGGGCTTGACAAATACCCAATTATGTTTTCCAAAATTTTAGGCATATTAGATATTCTTTTCAAGAAAATTCTCGACAGTATGTTCAGTAATTTACTTTCTGTTACCTCTAGTCTCCTAATCAAAACATCTTATTGAAACATGGACCTGACTGCTTTAGTCGAGCTATGATCATATATAGTTCTATTGGTTTGATTGATGAATATTAATTATACCAAGTTTACAAAACTTTATGAACTGCATAACTTAAAATGTCCTTGTCCAGTAATTCTAAGGGAATAGTATGCCTAAACATCTTTCAATAGGAACATAAGATTACAGTCAGCAACTAGATAATTATATGTAGAATATTATTTTAAGTTTTTATATATAATTATTATTAATCAATATTTCAGGTGATGGATATCAATATATGTCTGTTTAAAACAACTTTATACAACACGTCTTGGTATTGTGTATGTCCGACAATTTTTAAAGATACACTTTAATACATCTTTAATATAATAAAATTGTGTTAAAGACTTGCAATTTATTTAGTTCTCTAGCAGTTAGATTGCTATTAATCATTTGATCTTCCAATTCTTATAATCTATTTTATGATTAATATAATTTCATATGAGTATCTATACTAATATTATAAAGAGGAAAGATTTGATTGTTTGTTTCTTTGCATTGAATAGACTCCTAAACTACTGGACCGATTTGAATAATTCTTTCACCATTAGAATGATATGCTATCCATGTTGAACATATGCTCATTATTTTATTTCAAAAATTATTAGGGAAAATTCAATACCAGTTTATATTTTTTCTAATATTTATTAATTACTCATATCAACCCGTGCGAAGCTGGGGCGGGCAGCTAGTCTTAAATAAATTTAACATAATAAAATATATCTTTGGAATTACTGTTACACAATGTTTTATCAAATGCGTAAAGTATACTGACTAAGTTAAAATCATATTTTTGTATAGGTACTACATATTATTTAAATAATGTATCCTTTTACAGCACATGCCGCCTATCTGGCAATCAAATAGGACCAGACCGTTTTTAGTACGTGAAAATATTACAAACATATTTTTTTACACTTTTGTGCTTGTTAAACATGTTTTTGGGATTTTAGTTTCTCTCTGTCTCTCTATAAATATAATAATATTTTAGACTACCTACATACATTTTAATTATATTAAATTCGAAAACCATGAACTCTTGTTATAATGCTGTACAACTTTTGCTATAGGATGGCTGAAAATATCACGAAAAGATTTGCAGTGTTTTCTTTGTTGGTTCCATAGTTATATTATCTGGAATGATGAGCAGAGTTCCACGTTTTCGGCTTTAAGACGAATTAAATACAAATACTTGATGTGCTTACCTATATATTTTAATAAAAGGTTTACCCACCTTACTATACCAATCGAAACTAAAAAGCAAGCTATAAACCATTATATTATTAGTGTATTACTTAGAAAACTTTAAAGTACGTACCTTATTATGGGTTTTTATGTAAATTTATTACTATTATTTGTTATTTTAGTTGGGTGACCATTTTATATTTTTTCCAAATGTTTCGAAACAAAAATTCAATATAGTTGTTATTTTTTATGGGTTCTATAGCATTATTTCAGTAATTGCGTGTTTAGTGTCATCCTAATGTTATTATGCTTCACGGGTTTTGTCACACACTTATTGCAAACCTTTCGCTTATACCTATTTGGGGTCTCTTTACACACCCAGGTAATTAATTAAATACCTGGGTAGGTAATAGACCAGTTTCTTTTTGGTTCAATTACAAGTAAAATAGCCATAATAAAGAAATAGCCCTTAACGCGAAGATAAATATGAAATAGGTATTCGACGACACATTAGGATAGAGCTGTGGTAGTCTAACGGTGTGACCAGTGGACTGAGATGTCAGACGTCTTGAGATCAAACCCTTTTTTTTTTTTTTTTTAAGTGCAGAAAAATCCTTTACGGACCCTCCCATCGCCTGGGGAGGCGACAGGGTGTGTCGGACTCCGCTTAAGCGTTTACCGACTAAAAAACCGCACCCGTCAACGCCACTAACCCTATTGCCGGGGCCATGGGATTCGCAAAAGCATGCACCACAACCCCGGCGGGTTGAGATCAAACCCAAGGCACGCTGACGTTTCGGAAGCTATGTGCGTATTTATCACATGCTCAAACGGTGAAGGAAAACATCGCGAGGAAACCTGCATGCTTAAGAGAATTTCTCGATGGCATGTAATGTCTGCCAGTCCGCAGTAGGCTAGCGTGGCGAACAATACCCTAATCCCTCTCAAATGAGAATAGACCCGTGCTCAGCAGTGGGACAATAATGGGTTGATGATGATAAGATAGAACACGGCGCAATACTAAACAGAGTTGCACGTTGTACCGCAAAACCCTGCCGAGCTCAGCTAAAATTTATGCTATTTTTTATTACAACAATATTTTGCACGATGCGTGTATCCCATGGATAATTCATTTAGTAGGTAGAACTGAGTACCATCACGACTTCACCTTCACATACATAGGGCTGCCATCCGTCCGGGCTTAACCCGAACACTTGTTATCGGGGAAAATTCATTTTCTTTTTTAGTTAAGCGAGTAATTGAAATACCTTCATTCATAATAACGCATTCAAGAAGGCACGTCAAAATATTC
The DNA here is from genome assembly GCA_905163465.1 of Craniophora ligustri. Lineage (NCBI taxonomy): Eukaryota > Metazoa > Arthropoda > Insecta > Lepidoptera > Noctuidae > Craniophora > Craniophora ligustri. The sequence continues at coordinate 9,045,680 of LR990968.1, forward strand.
AACGGTTGAAAATAATAATATATATTGTGGTCGCAAAAAAAAGGTGTTCGGGGAATATTTCGCCAAAATGTCCGGGTTTTTTTTGCTGTGTTTATTATCCGGCTTCGGTAATTTAGGTGATGTCAGCCCTACACATACTTACATATAATTTGTATAGTTTTATAGCAATCTAATGAGGATCAATGCATATTAATAAGGAAAATATTTATGATCTCATCGCTAAATAATTTGCAAGTTGCTCTGTATTGAAATGTTTAACGTGAATAACAATTGGTTTTTTTATGATATCTGATATGCTCTTCTTTCAAAAGTATGTTTCTATAAAATCTTTAAAATAAAATGTTCTAGTCTTATAAATTTTCTGCGTGTTTTTTTTTTTATTTAATCACTTAATGAATAAGTGGTGGTGCAATATGAAAGTTTTATTTGATGATTATATGGTTGCAACGCTGAGATCATTGCAAGGGCAGCGACAAAACAGTTTAAACTTTTCTTAAACATTAACTGATAGCTAGGTTATTAGAGTTTTTTTTAATATAATATATTTGTTAAATACATACATGTGATAAATATATAACACCCATGACTCTGATAAAAATGTCCATGCTCATCACACAGGCATTTACCCAGGCCCCTACCGGGATTCGAACCCGAGACCTTTACCACATAAGGCAGCCATTACTACTAATTGGGCCGTCAAAGCTGGGTAGTATGGTTAGCAACAAAAAAATGGTTTACCATTACGCAGTCCTATTTTTGTTTGAACAACAATTCAAACTAAAATAGGACTGCGATCTTTGCGAATCAGCAACTGACTTTACAAATCAGTTGCTGATTTTCACGGTTGTAAAATTAGCAAACAATGTAGCCGTGAAATCAGTCATGTCGGAAGTAAATATGTATTAAGATATTATCTGACTTGTTATCTGACCTCTAAAGATTAACCAAACAAGTAACAATGTATAGTAAATTTTATCTTGGTCAAATTTTGCCACTGTATGGTAAAAAACAGGGTATTGCACTTTCACTGATAACATCAAAATAGAATATTGTTTTTTTTTTGTTATACATAACAATATATTCATTTTAAACTTGTGTGTACTATGTTAACAATTTACGATTCTTAAAAAAACTATGTAATTGCTCTTTTCTTCTTGCGTGTGTTATTTACAGGGGATGTTTTTTTCTAATCGTTTGAAAATAAATTTATTCAACGGACTATGGGCAATGTGTATAGCCGCTGGAACTATTAAGAAAGCCCCCAAACACAGATGAACGTTTCATAAACTTTTTTTGCGGTTTAGGTAACTTAATCTCATCGAATCTCAACCCAAATTTTTAATTCATTAGAGTTAGCAATTTAAGTTTGGAAATACATTATGTCCAAATTTCTACATTACATTCTACGGTTTATGTATTTCGTTCGGTTGGTTTAATTTGTCCCATAGTCCATCGTAGATTTGAGATTAACAACATTAATTTGTGTGTTAAGTATGTTTGACACTTGTTCAAATATGTGATTAATTATTATTAAAATTTCAGGCGAGTGGCGTGGAGCAAAGGAATTTAGCTTTGGATTGGCTTAAAGGCCATTTAAAGAAGACTGAGGACAAAAGAGGCGTTGTGTATTTCATGGATGACGACAACACGTACTCACTAAAGGTCTTTCATGAAGTAAGTCTTTTGTTTAAAAACAATCATAAAGGTCACCTTACTGTTGAAATATTAATTGTCTTGATAAACAAATATCGAATAATTAGAATGTATACAAATCGTGAAACCTTAAAAATATACTCGTCCTCTTTTAATTCAAATTCAAATTCTTTATTGCGCTCCATAAACATGTTAGATATTGTTTGTCACATATGGAACATTATGGACCCTGCAGGGCACGGCAATTGTACATAGGACGATATCATCGGTTATACAGGTGTGATGGTGTATGAATTTGTCATAGAAATAATTACGGGGCCAATACTGATTTATTTTGCCACAATAATTTATTTTATTAAAATATTCTATTTAAATTGTGAGTTTTGTCGATCTTTATACGAATGGGTAAATTGAAACGATGTTTCATTCAGATTATTGTATCGGACCAACTGTTCGGCGGATATGGTTGGTGACTCGATTGAATCGCCAAAATCGTAAACAATCGTATGCATTGAATTACAATGAATGTGATAGGTACGCAGAAGAATGCGTAATTTCCAACGAAACAAAGTTCAAAATCTCAAAAAAATATTTATATATATATAAATTAGTTATTTATCTAACATTATTATATATAACGTATGTATGCTACTAATTGATTGGGTTGCGGAGATCAAGCGGCACTAGTTCCTCGTATTGATAATGAAAATACTGATTATAGTTCAGACACATCAGAACTAACATAGTTGTAAAAGCATTTAAATACTTATTATAATTATTAATAGTAATTAATAGTTTTAAAGGTATGAAATCGGTGCCAAGCCAAAGGTACTCATCGCGCGTGATATTGAGCGGGTTTTCAAACCAGGCACCGTCCACCGAGCACCGACTTCATACCTTTATAACTACAACTTTAAAAAAAAAAAAAACAACTTCAAAAACTAAAAAGCAAAAAATAACTTCATACAGTTTTACCTTGTTTTTAGTTTTAAAGGTATGAAGTTGGTGCCAAGCCAAACGTAATAGTAAGTACACTCACCGCGAGTGACCTTGAGCAGGGTGGTTAAAACCACCACATCATCGGCACCGACTTCATACCTTTAAAACTAAAAACAAGGTAAAACTGTATGAAGTTATTTTTTGCTTTTTAGTTTTTGAAGTTGGTTTTTCTTTTTTTTTTAAAGTTAATTTATTTTTTTCTTTTTAGTGTTGCATATATTAAACTTTTCATATCAGGTCAATAGCCTGAAAGAATACAACTATCGATCCATATATACTTATGAAATGAAAATTATGAAAGATTTTCCCTTCAACTCCTAACCGTTGAGGAGTTGTACCTTCCATCATCAGAACATTACATGAGATGGTGATTTTCAAATGCAAATACTTGAACAGCCTCGAGAATACATGTTAATGTAATAAATGCCTATAAATGAAAGAACTTTTAACTCTTAGCTGTTGAGGAGTTCTACCTTCCACCATCAGCTCATCAACATCAAATGATGATTATCAGACGCAAATACTGGAACAATATTAGTAAATATATTAAAAACGTGATAATTGCCTATAAAATTTGAGGGTTGCCCTCGATTTCCCTGGGATCCCATCATCAGATCCTCATGTGGTTACAATGGGGCCATCTGTGAAGTATACCCTTCCAGGCGTTTTGAAGTAATTCGTGAACATACATAAAAAAAAGATTCCGACGAATTGAGAACCTCCTCCTTTTTGAAGTCGGTTAAAAAATAAGTTAAAACTGTGTTAAGTTATTTTTACTTTTTAGTTTTTGAAGTCGGTTTTTTTATATGCAGTTTTTTTATGTTGAATATTTCTCAATTCGAATATTTAATTATCTGTAACCAACCTAAGTGTTTATAATTTACAATAAGTAGTAAAACACGCTAAATGTAAATTTAGGGAACCAAGATGGGGTTTTATACAAACAAGTAATTAGAACATGTTTATAATGTCGTTGTTTATTTTACAAATACACAATTCTGATTCTGATTCTGAATGTCAGATAGATGTAAAATTACTTAGCGATATACCAGATACTTACTTTTGCACCTAATGCTTTACAAACAAGTGCGCTGATTGTATACTTAATAGTTATAAAACGAAAGCAAATAAATGGTGCATTGAATTGGCTACGGTATCTTTATTCAGTAATAGTCCACTTCTAGTTGTAACTGACAGGCGTCGGCTGTGTCTATGGAACCGGATGAATCTAGGCGTAATCCCACTTCAGACAGAATCTATAATATTGTTCTAATATTAGATTATAGAATACGCGTTTGCGTTTTGTTTAAGTTTTTAGTATGATGCTATATTATAAACAATAAGTTATATAATTGCAAACATCTCAGGTTTAAAATGCCAAGTGGAAAATGGTACTATCCTACTAACAAACATTATTACGCATCGTACCTATATTAAAATATTCGTCACCATATTGTACAGCTTCAGTCTAAAACTACGAACGAAGTTTTTGTTATAGGTAATGTCAAATAGTGAAATAAAATCTTCGTTACTTTATAGAGTCCACGGACTCAAGCAGAATCAGTATTGAAGTTCATAAACGTCAGAATTGAAATAATACCAATATACCGCTAAAAAGTCTGTAGAGTAATTTTATTTCAATGTCTGATATTCGCTTTAGTGTAATAAATTATGATATTTATTATCATAAGATCGTTTTGAAATATGTATACCAAATACAAATAAAATACCTAGTATTTTATTTGTATTTGGCATAATATATCTATTGGCTAATCGTATTTACTATGAATTGGCCTGCTGTGCTCAAAATGAGATGTTTAGATAGCTGTTCTTAATGAAAACAGGCAATACGCTCCAATATAAATAATAATAAATAAATAAGGGGAGTTATGTCTTATCATATTTATTTCAGTATGATTAGCATGAATCATACTGAAATAACACTACTTTTTACGGATTTTATCGCAAAATATTAAATTAATATACCTACTCCTATAATATGGTAAATCGGTTGTCATGTTTAGGAAATCAAAAATAAGGGACAAGTAATTCGTAATTCGCTTGATTCCTGTAACTGTATTTATAAATCTGTCATATCTTATCACTTGTCATCAGATTTTTTCACCTAATCTTTGTATTTTTTCGGTGACAGATAAAACTCTGCCGTTGTCGTAATGATGTAGATAAATAATTCAACCTTTGAATTAAATTGATGCTTACTTCAAACTATCCTATAATAAACTGTATCAAATTATATCCATTTTGTTGTACTGTATGACACATCCTGTGTTATCACACTAGCTGTCAACAAGGATGCATGTGACATTCATTGACGCATTATAAACAATAACAAAATTATAGACAGGAAATTTCATTCCGTATTACCGTACATTAGTACCCGCAAAAGAAAATAATATTATTCGCCTTATATACATGGTTTGTTTTGCATTACAGTAACGCAAATATTTGTGGTAATGCACATGTGAAGTATCAGCAAATTAAAAGGATGTCTGTCATTTATAACGATCTGTTTGTTATTAACAACGAGTATCTAACCACCGTGGTTATATAGTCTTTGGTTATAAATGACAGACTTTTTGAATAATATACCGAATAATAGTATACTGAAGAGGTAATTTTTATTATAAATAGCTTTTGCCCGTGACTTCGTCTGCGTAAAATTTGTAATTCAGCCGTATACAAACTTCCAACCCTTTTTTCTCTCTTTCCGTGACAAAAAGTATACCAAATTTTATCTAAACTTTCGCATTTATAATATTAAGTATGGATATTTTAGTGAAGAAATTAAATAACATATTATGTATAACGTTAAATATAATTATATGCATAGGACGTGTTAACTGACATAAGCAAGCCCTAGGAGTCTACGATTACATGTAGTATACAAAGAAGCAAGAAAATCTTAGTTTTCTATATGTATAATACGACCACTGAGGAGTAGGTTTGGCTTCTTAAAGATAAAACCTTATATTTTACAAAATATTAAATAATACCTAATTACGATTGCATTTTGACCGCTAGGTAACCACTGTTTTCCGATAATTAGTTGAATAGGTGTTTTTTCTAGTACCATCTATCAGTTGTTTACACTTTTCGTACTATATACATAAATACCTTTATTATTCTTCAACCGCGTGATTAACTACATCAACGTTATTATGTTATCCAACCAGCTGCTAGTGTTCCGAATAAATCTAAGAACAAAAAACAGAAATAACCTATCATAAATCATCGTGCATAATATCTCATGACCTCATTATTAAGATATACCAATTTGTCACCAATTCGCCTACAATGTTGTACTTTCTAACCTTAGTACATTCACGTGCAAAACTGCTTGGTGACTTATTAATTTGGTCAATTATTTAGAAAGTTGAAAAGATAATCGTTGAAAAGAAACAAGTATAAGTTTTGCCTGTTGTACATTCTCATGTTATACGTTATTGAGATTCTTATCAGTCTAGTGATTTGACCACGGCATACCAAATCGATGATCTCGAGTTTCGAGACCCATGACTTCGAAATTTTCGAAAATATTTAATTTTGAGGGAACCCGAGATTATTTCTCGACGGCATATGAAGCCTACCATCTGACCCAGGTATCACACTAAGCTATTCATGAGAGGAGACTTACCTGTCAGACTAATGCCGATCAGACAATAAATGAGTTAATGATGAATACGACTCCTCTGTTTATTTCTTTCGTCGTTATCTAACTTTTAATACAAAGGTACCTTAAAACCTTAGGTTACATTAAAAAGAAAACAAATTATCGACTGCTACCTAATACATGTAGGGTGCGTTGAGGTAAGATGCACACTGTACTGGAATGCCAAATAAGCTGGAAATTTGGTTCTTACGTTTTTACTCCCAGTGCTGATCTTACACCAACGCACCCTATAAATATTTTCTGTGGTTATAACTTAAGATAAAAACCAGATCAAACTACATAGCGTGCAAATTAGTTCAGAAGTTCATCGCAGACGAACTATGTGACATATTTTTTTTATATATATAAACGAAACATTAAACTGATAATTCATTTTATTAGAACCAAAACAAAGTATCTAAAATTAACTAATATAAAGTATACATAGAAGTTTAGCTACGGCCATTGACTCCTATCTTATCGCATCCTCGTAACCTAAGATAGTTGAAGCGGGAGTTCCGACCGTCCCAGTTCCTTTCCTAAGCCAATATACAAATAAATAAAACTTGATTGCTTAGACATTGAAGCGAAAATTGATGGCGCACTAAATGCGTGTTTGGGGCCAGGGCTGTCAGCCGAGTTATTTATTTAGACATTTTATTATTTATAACTTGGTGTAGATATAATTTCACTCCGTTATATCTACCTAGCGTTTCTAAGTTTAACTTATATATTCTACGTTTTTTATTTATATTCTAACATAATACTATCACGCCTACCGACTCCGGACGTCTTTGCCTATCGTCCGGAGTCGGCGCTAATTTACACCCAGATTTTGACGGTATGTTTATTAGGTTCTATGGACCGGACATGAATCCAAACTCCGAGCTGCAATTGAGAATTTTATAAAAAATCCCCAATAACACGCGTGACCTGGGAATCGAAACCAAGATCTCATGCTCACCAGTCGCACATACGACCACTAAACGAAATATAGATAGCTTCTAACATAAATGTCAACTAAAAAATACTACCGTTCTCATGTCTGATAAGAAACATCACGAGATATGATTATTACAGTTCTATTGCACCTACTTTAGCGTACCTAACAGATAATCACAGAAAAACGACGTGTATGTACATATTTTTAGCTTCGATTAATTCTATTGGGTTTATTAGTCAACTAAATATTTACGCTTGAAATACAACAATTGAAATCGCTCAGAGTGAATCGGAATAGTTTTGCTGTTAGGGTTTTCAACTAAACTTTTCACGTTAAATTTCTTTATATTACTACGGAGAAACAGGCTACGAGAGATTATATCCAATAAAATATATAATATTTCACTTATCAAAAACAAAACCGATGACGACCCAATTAGTCCAACGGTAGTTAACACTGCCTGCTGTGCTATGGGTCCCGGGTTCGAATCCCGGAAGGGACAAATATTTGTATCCGAGTCATGGATGTATCTATGTATAATATGTATGTATTTACAACAAAAAAAGTATATATATAGTATATCAACCAACTAGTATCCGTAACACAAGCCTCGTTGCTTAGCTCGGGACTAGATGGCGCTGTGTGTCATAATGTCCAGGAATATTAATTTAAAAAAAAAAAACCGATTGTTTGTATCGTCGTAGGTAAAGATGCGAATCTACTTATTCTAGAAAAAAAATGATCGAAAAATTAAGAGATGTCTAAACGTAAATGTTATTTTACATAATTATTTAAGTAAACAAGAGGTATTAAAATTCCCATAGTAATACTATGGTAATTTAATTTGGGTATACATAATCAGTATTTTATACTATAAACGAAGATACGTCTGATAACCCTAGCGGGCTATTATAGCTAGCTATTCCGTTTCACTCGGCCTGATTTCAGTTGACATAATGTTCGTATTGAATGAGTAATTTATTTCTTTCTTATCAACATTTCTTTGTTTACGATGTGTGATTGATTTGCAGTTCATACTTATGTAGTAAAATGAACAATAATGTTGGTGTATGGAAATTCAACGGCATGGTAAGATAAGCAAGGAAGCTACAAAATAATGTTACAATAATAGCTGTTTTATCGGTAAAAACTATAGTTTTGCGATAACGTATATATGTTTTAGATGGCGTTATCTTATATACTAGTTTATATTTTACAATGAGCAAAACTTCGGATTAAACTGTTTTTAATATAGGACACACAACACTCGAAACTCGACAAGTTGTTATAGGTATAAAATATTAAATCTGAATTCCACACTTCAGTACCGACGTATAGTAGCAGAAAATGCTCTGCTCCATATAATATGTAACAGTACAGTACAGTAATGATCTTCGACGGACGGTCTCGCTATCAACCCTCTTACCTGTTAGCTGATCGTTTTTCTTTGGTATGAATACACGACATCATCATCAAGCCGTTTACCGTCCCACTGCCGGGCACGGTTCTCCTGATAGGGATTAGGCTTTAGTCCACCACGCTAGCCTAGTCCAATTAATCTAGTTATAAAATAAAAAACTGCGTTTATTAAAACCAATTGAGTGACTATGAGCGGGGTGGTTTCAAATCAGGCACCGGCGCGGCACCGACTACACGACCGGTAAAACTATACAAGTTATTTTTGATAGTTTTTGAAGTTGGTTTTTTTATACGTGGTTTTTTATTTAATTTTTTACTATTTATTGTTTGTAATAGGTTGAACAATAAACGCGTCATCTACGTAAAAGATATGAGAGCATTCCTCGATTTCCCAAGAATCCACTCATCAGATACCATTTTAGTATAGGACTACATTGAAGGTACTCCCTTTCAAACAAAAAAAAAACATCAAAATCGGCTTAGCAGTCTTCGAGTAATCGGTAAACAAACATAAAATAAAGACGAATAAGAATAATAAGAGAATTGAGAAACTTCTCTTTTTAGAAGTCGTTTAAAAATATTTATTTTCTTTCTGTCACACGACATCGATAAAATCTCTTAGGCATGCAGGTTTTTTGCCGTTTCAGCATGTGATAAATCCGTGCGTAACTTCGAAAAGTCAGTGGTGCGTGTCTTGGAATCGAACTTGATACCTTGACACGTGACATTAAACTACAGATGTGTCTCAACTTGTAGTGATTCGTTTTTAAGCTCATTATCCCTGTATTGGACGTCACCTTTGATTCTTCTATATTCGTCGTCGCGATGGTATTCTCAGCCAGACTTCTATTGTGTTTTTTTTGCTCTTTTTAGTAGAGACAAATTAAACATCATGTCAATAGGTAAACACATTTATTATCACCTGGTTGGAAAACACCATTACAAGCTCCAAAAATAGTATCTCAACCTATTTAGTTTTAAGTAAGTTGAGAGTTGATGAGTACACAGATGGAAAAAGATAATATTGTATCATTTACAGAAAATATTCTGTTTTTAATTTGTACTTTTTTTTTTCCAGATGCGGAAAATAAAGAAAGTGGGAGTATGGCCAGTCGGTATAGTAGGGGGCATGCGAGTAGAAATGCCCTTAGTGACTGACGGGAAGGTGAGCGGCTTCAACGCCTGGTGGAAGCCATTCAGACCGTTCCCCATCGACATGGCAGGATTCGCCATCAATGCTACCCTGTTCCTCGAACATCCTGAGGCGAAGTTCTCCAGGAAAGTGCAGTCTGGTTTTCAGGTGGGTTGGTTTTATAGTAGTTGCGGATTTATTGGCTCATTTTTTTTTTGTTTCTTTTTTGGCTTATATGTTTGGCTATACATATATTGGATTGCAATTTTTGCGGTCAAATTATCATAAGGATTGTAGGTACGTGATAATGATAATTATTTTGTTTAGGTACAGAATTATAAATTTTTGCTTTACATATTTTATATTAGAAAAATATCAATTTTGTACATTTATACTTACATATTATGGGGTTTATCCTTATAATCTTAATGACCTTAATGTAAAAATAATAAATTAGGTATAGTACTTTTATAGCCGCAAGTTAATTAAACAATAATATACACGTCTACAACATATAGGTATGTACAATAAAAATGGGGCAAAGGCCAAACCAAACGCCTAAAATCGGCGGTAAACCATTATTCATCATTATTATTATAAATACTAGCTGCCCGGACAGACTTCGTTCTGTCAAAAGTTAATAGTATAAATTAAATAAATGTTACTATTGTCCACGTAATATATATTTTTTGTATTAAAACCTTCCTTACCTGAACCTTAAGGAACATACATAAAAAATATCCGAATTGGTCGAGCCATTCTCGAGTTATGCGCTTAGCAACATTAATTTTTATTTATATCGATTTCCATACATAAGTTGAGTTGGCATAAAATAAAACTTGACCTCGAAACATAAAAGCTGGACCATTGACATCAATTTAACGTACTATGACTTATCTACACCGACTATGTACCGTCAATTATCGAGGCTCCCTACTGTTTGATACTACATATACTTGTACATACTTACCTACAAAAAATAAAATACGGGACATCATAAATAGTTTATCATAACTAAGCTTTTTATTATTTTATTTCCAGGAGAGCGAAATATTAAAATACTTTACAACTAAAGAGGAACTGGAGCCGTTAGCAGAAAATTGTACGAAAGTGTTCGTGTGGCACACACGCACACAGAAGCCTTCAATACTTAACCCTAAGAAACTCAAGCGTGCCCCCGTCCCCGATAGTCATATCGAAGTGTGAGTCCCAACAGTATTACATTGGTCTTCGTCTGGGAAGATTTATCTTCCAATAGAACAATATCCTGCAATGAACATTGTATGGTTAATATGTTCTCTTTACAATGTTAATCTTTTACACTCTACCTGTAAGTACTTGAATACTCAATCGGTGTATACTCAGATCAAAAAAGTCTTTATTCCACGTTTCGTAGACGTCTCCCTTACGTTTAACTTGCGTATGAAAAGTCGCATACTTTAACTTTTATATAACAGTCTATAACAATTGACTCCGAAATGTATAGAATTCTTTAGTTTAAATAATTTAGGAACAAAATAGGTTTTGTGCAATTAATGAGAGCTTATTTAATATATATTATACTTATTAGAACAATTATTTTCGAGGCAGTCTTATTAGCAAATGAACACATAAGTAGTTAACAAACTGGCATTTACTAAATAATCGTAACTATATTTATTTAATTTTAGGATCAATTAAATGCGTTATCAAAATGGTATACGACACTTTAATAGCACAAGGGCGGTCATTATTTTTACTTAACATGATAAATATTATGCACTGCCCTTGAAAGTTCGAGAGTGATAACTTCCTGGACTACAAATTAGATAAATTAAACAATGCAGTATCTCTGAAAACCTCTCCACTGCTAATTTAACAATAACATTGCCTAGATTTATTTTCGGATTTAACTTCTGTTCAAGTCACTTAAAAAAATATCTATCGTATACGTTATATCTTCCAAAAGCCTGAAAACAAAGTTAAACACATATTACGTTTCTTTTATATTATTTTTTCGTATTGTATTAGAACAATTACTATATTTTAAATTAATTAAATTGCAATTTAAATTGACGACATTTGTATATAATACTCGACGAATATTCCCTAATGACAGGTGGTGCTATCGCCCTTTTGTAGTACTATTATAAAAGAAGAAATGGTATAAGTAATTGAAATTTATTCAAATTTAAATTAGTCAGAGTGATGTAGTGATTGTAGTGTATGCACTTACATACACTACAATCATAGATTGTATTTGTTTTTAGTTCTTATAAAGAGGCTGATTAAAGTTCCCAGTATCATAAAATTATGATATAATCGCAATCGATCACAATAACAATGAAAGCAACATATTTTGTATGTTGGATTTAAGTTTCTTCACACGACACATTTATACAATAATATTTGCACTTTTATTCCAAAGCAGCACCTTCTATGTATATGTATGAGAATATATTTTATTTTGGTTTAATTGTATAAATAGGTCGCGTGAAGTTTTAACAAGACCAGTTTTCAGTATTAATATATTTTGTTTTATAATATGGACATGTTTGTAAAACGTATTCTGGGTCGTAGAAAAGGCTAGACTTGATATAATTAATGGGTAAATGAGTGTATTAGCATAATTATAGTTTATGAAAACATCCTCTAGTGTAATGCTAGTCTTACATTTTTATATACATAACTCATTGTATTAATAATACAAATAGGCGAATTGTCAACATAACAATATGTGTTTATACATACATACTTACTTCTTTATATTAGTTAATAAATAATCTAATTTATATTAGATAAGAACATAAACTTTGGTAACATAAAAATATCTTAGTCGTCATAATAATATCTTTAGATTTAGTAAATTATTTTATAGATATTAGCTGACACAAGAATGATGTAGAAACTATTTTTAAATGTTTAATATTTTCTGTGAATTAAACGGTTCTTACGACGCTGCTGCCATCTAGATTAAGTTGGCAAAAACTTTTACAAATGATATTCGTATTTACGGAGATTGTCGTGACGTGCTACTTTACCTTGTACGTCTCTTCCTATAATGAATCATGCCATCTCATTACCATGACTATAACCGATACATGCAAGAAAATGTTTCATTTGTATAAATTAATATCATCACACTATTAGTGTTATTATGTTCGGAGCACTTCTATAGTGCCTACGTTCCACGTCACATGTTTTTGTTTGTTCATTTTGAACACGATTTGAAATGGACAAGCTGAAAATATTTCGCTTTCCTATTTAATACTAAATTTCTCCGAATGTGGTTGCCTTATGCAAATTAACGTGATTATAATATTTTGGAACGGTATATTAATGTTCAGTAAGGTCCCATAAGGCACATGAACACTGGATTTAAATGTTTAATTCAACAGAACATTATTTTTTTTACTTATAATTCTTCAGCAATCCTCTGACTGATATGATGATCATGAATTGAAAGAACCATTGTTGACATGATGGGTAGTAAATGCATGTGTAATGAGTTATCTTGTAAATGTAAGGTACAAACACCATGAAATTTCATTATAAACCTTAAATAAAACTAGTTTCGGCAATCGCGGCGGATTGGGTCCTTTTTAGCACAGTGACAGCGGACACTGTAATAGCAAAAATAATATAATAACCTGCCAGCTTGAAGTAAAATATTTTTTTTTTATTGGTGTTCGACAAAATTTCTTTCGAAATGTTCGTTGCAAAAATATTCAGCCAAAAAAACTGTTAAATCAAACTGACTTAATCTGTTAAATAAAAACAAAATGCTTAAAATTGGTTAATTTTAATGATTCAGATAATGTTAAAGATTCTTCAATCAAAACTCAGGTAATTAGGACTCGTCTTGCTTTTTTATATAAATAAAACAGGCATAGGTTTTGCAAAATCATAATTATAAAAACGGAACAAATTCCCTTTAAATCAAAATATTTTTTAGCGTTTTATAAAAGAATTAATATCTTCCAAATGCATATTTATGAGATTTAACACAATAATGTGATACAATAATATCTTCTACTCATTAATCATATATTGCTTGATACTAATATAACTTCAGAAATCCGATTAACTGCTATTAAACTGCTACTACAGAAAACACCCACTTTAGTTTAAAAACGTTATTAACGTTTAGAATAGTGGTTTATCTGAAAACTTCTTTTATATAATGCTTTTCGTATGGTCAACTACTCAAACTAGTCCTGAAATATAGAGCTGTATCTTTTGCTCGCCATTAGTAAAAGAGGAAGCACTATAATACAGGCTACTTAAAATTGAGTTGAGTATGGGTCATTAGTCCCTCAGTGTTCGAGTGAAATTAGTTCTAAAGCCTAATTAGTAAGTAACTTTGACACTAAAATAATAGTGCTCCGAACTAAGTTTGTTAGCCACAAAGTTTAATTTAGACTAATGCATTTAAGTAAAGTTCTCTTACTCGCACCCAATGATATATTGTTCGTTTTTGTAGTACTCGTAGACTAACTGTAAAACTAAGCATAATACATTAGTTTGTTACAAAATGCTCAATTTTCTAAATCGGTCTAATACTTGATTCCTTTTAGCGTAGAACTTGTATGTAGTAATTGTATAGTTTCATCTGTATTCGATTTCTTTGTATGTATTTGGGTGGGTAAAATCTTATAATCCAGTCATCATTTTAACGTGTTTTGTTTTAAATATGTATATATTTATTATTGAAAAGCTGTGTTCTTGGCTAATTAATTAAAATGAGTGTATTGAAAAAGATAAGGCTAGTTTTTAAGTAAGTTTAAGTTTTAAATATTTTTGGAAATCAAACATTAATCATGTCTCATAGCTCTATATGCATATATATTTGTTTTAATGAAATACTTAATTAATTACAAATCGAATCTCAATTGGAATCTACTTATTGTTGATCAACTAGGTAACCTACATACATGAACTTTGTATGATTGGGTTATACATTATAATTTTAATTTTTTACTTCAAGGGAAAATATGTGTTTGTGTGTTGAGCATGGATATTTATTTATACCTGAGACATGTATGTTTCTTTAACGAAAACAACACAAATATCAATGCCTCCGTTTCGTTGTTTTATTATTAACTACGTAGGTATTTACATATTTTTTTTGGTGGTTGATAATAATCCTATTTATCCATCCAACAAGCTTCGTGGCTTAGTTCTAAAACTGGATGGCCTTTTTTAATACAATTTTATTTTATAACATTTATTTTATATCTGGATATATTTCTTAATATTTAGTTAATTGAATTTCATTTTATACTAAAACAAGACTAGTTTGTCTAGTTTGGCATTAAAGTGTCTTCTCGTTATTACGTGGAACATAGGTAGGCAGCTTAAATAAATTTATCATAGCAGTGAAGATTTTTGAGAAGAATTGTTTTGCAAAAGCTTGATTAAAAACTTGATCTTTGAGAACATTGTTTGATGGATAGTCAGTTATAAGCTCTCTTCTACCACATTAACGCAAGGCCTAAATGTATAACATTAAATTATATTATTTATATTTCTCTATAACTCAACCATGTTACTAAATAAGGTTAAAGTTTTATTTATACCAAGAAAAACATAGGCCCTTCTCAATAAGGGGAAGATGCTGTAGTAATTTAATACCTAGGTACTTACTTAAAATTTATTCAAATACGTAATATAGAACAATTTGTATAAGGTTTAATGTAAACATTGTGACCGTGTCGCGATAGCAATAATGTATTTTTTACAAATACAATAAGATTTAATTATATTACTTATCTTTACATTATATAAAATGTTTTCCAATTGAACGAACGTGTTCTCTAGCGTTTAATTTTGTAGTGTTTAAGTAAAGTGTGAATGCGTAGGAAACTCTTTATGTGATGAATTTTTAGATTGCAATTTCTATAGTCTTGTAAATACGTCATATTATTTTACAGTATGAGAATAAAAAAGGATAATCATGTTGTTGTTTTCTTTATACATACTTATTTGACTACTAATTAATTATTAATTATTGCATATCAGTGGAGTTAACCATCCATATTTTGTTTGTAATTTTAAAGCCGTTTTTGTAATAAAATACATAGTGGTAACCAGTGGTGTCGCTTCCGTAGGACTTGGGGGGTCACTATCCCGGGGCCTTCAAGCTCAAGGAGCCCCTTGAACGATGTTCATAAAAGAAATCAAATCCTAAGTATTAAGTTGAACAAAGAGTTTTCGACCCTAAACTTTATAACCTTTGACCAACAACAACGAAAGTTACTGGGCCTTACCGGGGCTGTAAAACAACGTGCTATTATTTGATTGAAAGAGAGGTGCAGACTTTACATGTTTATTATTGTTTATGTCATAAAATAATGTGCCTATCTACAAACTTAATGTATAAGTTTTATTTTCCTAGTTTGGGCTAACGACTGTAAAGCAAACGCAGTACGTTTGAATCACAGACTAATATGTACTATGGTTTGAATGGAGTGTTGAGGTTGACTCGAGTGGTATTTCGAGCAGTAAGTGAAAAAGATAGATATACCTACATGTAAGACGCGCTATTAGAGATGGGCAGCGGGTAAAAACCCGATGGGAATAAACCCAGGTTTATTCCCATTTGGGTAAATACCGGGTATTTATACGGGAAAAAACCCAATAGACGGGTATTTTCATTATTTATTATAATCATCATGGTTCTTATTGTTTATTCATCTTTGACAACCAATGCGGTGAAAAAAGGGTACTTTGCACTGCTCTTCAACGTGTGCCCTATGTGTTATGTGTGCCGGCACTAATTATGGATTTCAATTGCGACGTTATGTGTTTCTTTGCGAGGAACAAATATTCGTTCATAGTTTTAGGTATTCTAAACATTGAAATGTGTTTTTAACCGACTTCCAAAAGGAGGAGGTTATCAATTCGACTGTTTTTTTTTTTTTTTATGTTTGTTACCTCATAACTGTGGATTGGGTGAACCGATTTTGAAAGTACTTTTTTGATATGAAAGCTGAAGCTTCCCATGTGGTCCCATAAAAAAATTTTTAGGATCTGATGAGTGGATCCTTGGGAAGTCGAGAGAAACCCTCAAATTTTCTACGTAGATGACGCGTTTATTGTTCAACTTCTTACCACATAACTGTGGATTCGGTGAACCGATTTTGAAAATACTTTTTTGATATGAAAGCTGAAGCTTCCCATGTGGTCCCATAAAAAAATTTTTAGGATCTGATGAGTGGATCCTTGGGAAATCGAGAGAAACCCTCAAATTTTCTACGTAGATGACGCGTTTATTGTTCAACTTCTTACCACAGTGGATTCGGTGAACCGATTTTGAAAATTCTTGTTTTATATGAAAGCTAATGCTTTCCGTGTGGTTTTATAAAAAAATGGTGAGGATCTGATGAGTGGATCCTTGGGAAATCGAGAGAAACCCTCAAATTTTCTACATACGTAGAAAATTTTCTACCCGTTTATTGTTCAACCTCTTACATACTATCACGCCTGTTGTCCCCGAAGGGTTAGGCAGTGGTGTACTAATGTACACCAACATTTCGCCGGTATGTTTTAGGTCCCATGTAATAGGTGGCGAGCCTATTGCCATTAACCGGGCACGAATCCAAACTCCGAGCCGCTACTGAGAATTTCACAGAAAAACCCAATAACACTTTGCTCGACCTGGGAATCGAACCCAGGACCTTTTGCTCGGCAGTCGCACTGTATGACCACTAAACCAACGAGCCATATAATACAACGAACCTATTACAGACACTAAAAAGTAATAAATAAAATAAAAAAGTGCGTTAAAAAAAACCGACTTCAAAACTAAAAAGTTAAAAATAACTTAATACAGTTTTAACTTCTTTTTAGTTTTAAAGGTATGAAGACGGCGCCAAGCCAAATGTAAAGGTATGTAATCCCATCGCGCAGTGTACAACCAGGCACTGGCACCGACTTCATACCTTTAAAACTAAAAAGAAGTTAAAACTGTATTAAGTTATTTTTAACTTTTTAGTTTTGAAGTCGGTTTTTTTTTATGGTGAGATTGTATCTGTACATCGTGATATCGTGACAATTAATTGCAGAAAAAAAACTGATCTGTGCTCTCTGCAACTTTATTTTTGCTGCACATCAACGATCTGCTGAAGCCCAATGTGTATGATGGATACCCAGATGACAGCACAGTTGTAGAGAGTTACTCAGCCAGTGCACGGACTAAAGTAGCTCAAACCTAGTGTCTTAGGGAGGCGATGGTCAAGCGCACGAACTTGACCTTGAAGGTAGTCTCCGATTGGGGGTGATGCCAATCTGGCCATGTTTAATGCGGCTAAGACCCAGGCGTGTCTGTTCTCCACTAAGAGGAGTCCGTTCAACCTGACTCCCATTTTCCAAAATGTGTCAGTGTCCATAGCCAGCATATTGAGCTTCTTGGCATCTCAATAACTCCAAGTTTCAACTTTGCCTTCTTTATAGCTTTCAAAGCCCAACTAGCCTCCAGAAAGCTTGGCGTTCTAGCGAAGTGAGGCAGTACTTCACGCTAGGATAGTTCCACAACTCCGATCTTGCAAGGAGTACTGCTCTCACCTTTAGGGTGGCTAATACCAAATGAATCATATAGAAGCAAATATAGCAATATCCACTTTTTACTCAAATGGACCTTTTGATAGCGCCACCATCTACGTAAAATTACAAACGTTTTGTTTTAAGTAATAGCACTCCTAAAACAGCAATATCCCTTATAAAAAGTAGTTCAACTTTTAATATTCGGTGCAAAAACAGAAAAATCCAAGCCTGTCAAAGTCAAATGCAGCAATGTCCTGACTAGCCAATCACAGAGCGTTATTCAGTATGGCGAAAACCGTTGTACGAAGGAAATACGTGCTCTAATTTCTACGATTTTTCCTAGATTTTAATGAGATTTTAAACGATCTAGTTATTATATTATCAAGATGGATTGTTTTCCTGTCCCTATAAATAATAATTCAGCAAGAAAACGTCAGCTAAACCCCGAAAAATGGAAACGCAATATCGCTAAATTCAAAGGTTAGTTCATATATTTTGATACGTACTTTATTCAACTTGATACTTTTTTGCTAACCAATTTTGTATCCTTAAATTTAATAATAAAAAATCTTTAATATGGTTTAAATGATGCACACTGCTGAATTTAATTTTAATGAACATGTGCGTAGAATTGTGTTCATATAATTGTTATTATAGGGACATCATTTTGTTTTCTTTCTTTTAGGTATTCACCAAAAACTTTGCCGATGAGACCTTTGTGCAATCATAAAAAAAAGTTTGAATGCTTGTCTCTATTAATGAGAGACATAAAATCATTTCATGATAGTTTTTATAAATGTAAAAACAAAAGCAAACAAGATGCTTTCATATTAAAACATTGCACAATTCAACAGACTCAACGTCGTCGTCCAACGACTGGGAACCATAAGCCAAAGAGCTCACACATATCTTATTTTGTGTATAGCCTGGCTTTAAAGAAACGATTACAAGTTAACCAGAATTTTTTTTTTATAGTTCTCCAAATTACCAAATATAGAGTGCAATCAGTGATGACTGAATATTTTAAAACAGGTGCATTACTTAAAGAGCAAAGGGGTGGGGATCACGTTTCTCATAAAAATGTTAGCAAAAAAAAGGCTATAATGGATTTTATAGGTAAATTAAATTGCGAGGAACCGCATTATTGCCGCGGAAAAACAAAAAGATATTACTTTATACACATCTCATTAAAGTATCTAATTGATACGTCCTAGTATACACAGTTTTAAAAATGGCGTCTTAAGGTGCAATGACAGCAATATCCCTGAATAGGAAATTCAAATACAGCAATATCCTAGTGTTATGATTAAAAGCAGCAATATCCAATTATTTTTTCAATATTTAAACGTTATTCTTTAGTCATTTAAGTGTGTAATTGCTACATAGTGTCCATTATAACATCACTGATAGGGTACAGTGGAAATTTTTGAAAAATCTATAGATATATTTATGAAAATCCAAAAGTTTCTAAAAGTTTTCCCAAAGTCACCTTGAATGGAGATTGCTACATTTGCTTTTATATGATTCAAATACCAGCTGGAGGCATTAAAGATAATTAGAGGAGAACCAGAAGTCTTATTTTTCATTAATTGACTTAAATACTATGTTCTATTTATAATATACATGTATTTACATATTTCCAATATATATAACCTAAGCAAAATACGAAAAAACCCGAATATTTACCCGATTCGGGAATTTTCCCGGGTATTTACCCTATTTTTACCCAAACTTGGGTATTTACCGGGTAAAATCCCATCTCTACGCGCTATATGCTCATCTCTTTCTTTTGTAAACTAAGCTTCAGTACGATGACGCTTTAATTTCTCCTTTTTATAGACAAAGTCAATTTTGTAGGTACTTATATAATTAAGTTTATGTACCTACAGACTAGGCAAGTAAGTACGTATTTTATATGCCCAAGTGCCCTCTTTTTGGAGGGTTTTCGTATGTAATCTAGTTTACCTACATTAAAACTTCCGAAATTCGATTTGTTAATCAAAAGAGGCTTGTAATGCAAAATACTTTCGTCGTGCGCCCGACTTGAAAACTTTTGAGTGATAAGTTTTTATCCTGTTTGACAGGTAGTACGTAGCTAGTAGATGAGTATTCCTAAACGAGGGGTGAATTTGTAATGAACTGAAAATAAAATATGTAGGTACCTACAGTTGAAGCTTGTAGGTAGTTTTTTATTTGTTTTTTTTTTATTTGGTTTACATACCCACAGGTTATATGCTTAGTAGGTACCTACCTAACCTATATTATATTGTAACAGGGCTGTTGCTCTTTTTTAAAGTAAATAAACTCTACTTACTAATAATTAATATTCAGCGAACTACCTACTTATTAGTTTCCGAAACCTACAAATATTTTAAACGTGAAAGTATATACATAATTATAGATGTTTGTTACTCTTCCACGCAAAAACCATTAAACAGATTTGAATGGAATTTGGCATAGGGTAATTCCGGGGGAGATAGCCCTAGTAACTTGAAGACTCTACTGTGAAGGAATTATGACGAATAAAACAATAATTAATATAGGAAATTAAACTTTATTATAACTATTATTGAAAATTAACAATAAATCACTTTAAACAATGAAAAAACACGTAATATTAAACTTTAAAAAAAAGCTAGGACTGGCCATCTCTCCCAGAGTGTCCGGGGGTGACGGCCATAGTGGCTGGGGGGAGATGGCCAGTACTTCTTTTGCCTTTCCTTTTGCCCTTGACATCTTTTGACTCCTTTTTTTCTTATTACCGCAGTAAGAACACATGTTCTTAAACTCGGTACAATTTTCATGCACCCAGAACATGCAAATATTGCATTGTATCCAATCCTCAGTTAGTTGTGTCCTATAATAATTGTCACCACAACCTCTGCAGTTATCTTTCTCTATATCTTCAGTTTCACTCTCAGAGGTATCATTAAGAACTGGGAATTTCTTCGCAACTACTTACTATCAGATAACCTACGGATTTCCTTACGTTTCTTAACAGTATTTTTTTGCTTAGGTCTAACATTCTTTGTTTTTTATTTTTTTTAGACTTTTCTTCCTTTTCATCTTCTTTCATTTTTTCTTTTTCAATATACTCCTCAGATGTCAAAGGAATGCTTCCTTGCTTTACTTGTTTGCGACTGTTTTTCTTGGAATATTATACATAATAGAGGCCCTATAAATCTTAATTCCTCCATTTTGTACTTCTTCCATAGCATTTTCAAATCTTCTTCACTCCAGGCTCTTTGAACTGCTGCTGCTTTCCGTACGTTTTGGTTTGGCATCTGTAGAAAATAATGTAGCTTAAACATAAATCCAAATTTAGACATTAAATTGTATGGCTATTTCTCCCGTAAATACTATGGCCATATCTCCCGATTGTCCGGGTGAGATGGCCAGCTTAAGTAGATAACACAACTCCTAAAATTCAAAAGTAATTTTGAGGTTAGAACACCGAGAATATTTTTACTTCATCGGGAAACCACAAAATCCGACATATCTATCAAAACCTTTTTGTAAGGACTTAATACGTGAACCCCTTACCTTAAATCGAGCGTGTCATTAAAAAATAAAGTCAAATCACTCACCTTTCAATTACTTTTTCGAACAAAAATTCAGCGACACTTGTTGGCCGCGGTCACGTGAACCGAACTAAAATGTAAATAGTGCCACCCAGTAATTATTTCCTGAACTTTTTTCGATTGGCCATCTCTCCCGTACGGCCATCTCCCCCGGAATTACCCTACATACATATAGTAGAACTGTTTATGTATTAACGCATAGGCTATAATCTAATATATAAAATTCTCGTGTCACAGTTTTCGTTGCCATACTCCTCCGAAACGACTTGACCGATTTTGATGACATTTTTTGTGCTTATCCGGTATCTATGAGAATCGGCCTACATCTATTTTTCATCCCCCTAAAAGTTAGGGGTAGTCCACCAACCCCTATAATGTGGCAAAACAACGTTTGCTGGGTCAGCTAGTTATATATATTATATACTTTTTATCCATATAACATCCGAGCAGTTATATCAAAACTGAATAAATAGGTGTGTAAAAATAAGAAACACATCGGCAACTGATTTTCGTATCATAATTAACTCACTATGAGTGTTCTGTCCCAGAAGAAATGTCCAATACGGAAACAGCAAAAAGCCAACGACACGCGGTGTTCCCAGGCGGTCACCCATCCAAGTACTGACCGCGCCCGATGTTGCTTAACTTCGGTGATCGGACGAGAACCGGTGTATTCAACGTGGTATGGACGTTGGCGATGTAGAAAATAAAAGTATGAAATACCTACTAAGTACCTATTACAATGACGTGTAAATATTAAGTCTGACGGCGCATGCGTGCGTCGTCGATAATGTCAAATTTGAGAGTGGCTGTTGTCAAAAAGTCGCTCTAGCGGAGCGTCGTGTGAATGGAAGCAGTGCGGATATCTTGTTTTGGAGACGACCTGAACGGGAACCGCAAGCGCACCACGTCTGCGGCGAATCGCTTGTAATCTGCCCGAATAGTGTGCCTTAGTAACTGATTATAATGAGAAGTCAGAAGCGATATGATGCCTCCCGATCGAAAATACGCCCACAAAAACTGAATACACGATGAATTCTGATGAAGGCCTTCCTGCGCCGACAAGTCTTTTTAGTACAAAATGTGACAACATTATTTCAATATTTATATTTATTTTATTTTTATGCATATTTTAAAAGGAGTAAAGTTTTTGATCCACGTTCTTATTAATATAATTATAGAAGATTATATACCTACCGTCAGTCCTGGATTTGTCAATAGGCCGTATAGGCCGCGGCCTAGGGGCGGCAGCGTCCTTGAGGTGGCAGATTTCAGAGGAATTTAACTTTAGTGTTTAGTGCATGGGGCGGCAGATATCAAGTGGCCTACACTCATAAAAAATATAAATCCGGCACTGCCTACAGTTAAATAGGTATGCTACTTAAACAACATAATTTCTTAACAATTTAAAAAAATAGTTTCACAATAATTCTCTTCACGCTCGAGTCACCTAAATTAAGACAAGAGCAAAAAAAATGCGACAACGTCAAGAGACAATGCTCAAAATAACAAGAATTCCCGAGAGCCATATGAAAACAACAGTATCAAACTCTGTAAGCTGCGTTTGGTTGCTATTTACAATTTGTACGGCGTTTCACAGTCCATTCCGTCCATAGTTGGGTTTTTATATTTAACTCCTGTCAGTATAGGACTGAGTTCAACTAGTTAGAGTCTCAAGGATTAACTATCTGGGATTTTGGGTCGTCCTTAACCTTAATTGGCAAATCATATTAAATTGACGACTAACAGGACAAGTGAAGTGACTGCTAAAAAGAAGCAACGGTCACCGCTCGGGCTGTAAGCTTGTGGTATAAAAAACATGCAAATTAAGTATATTAAAAAACTGTCCGATTTGTATGTCAACGAGTCATAGATTATTCCGATTCAAAAGTGTCGGTATCGAAACCGAAGTAGGAGTTCTAATATCCATCGAAGTTCCCAGTTCCGACTTTTTGGAATCGGAGCCGAACCTCCGTACCGTAACATCCCTAGTTTGTGGTTATAAGATGATAAATAATAAAGCGTTGTTCTGGAACACTTAAAAAGAAATTCAGTTTCTTGTAAATTATTGAAATAATGATTTCACATTTTGTACTCATTTGTGCTAAAAATACTCATAATATTTACACGTCGTTGTAATAGATACTTTTTACTGTTCCATACTTTAAGTTCTTACACCGCCAACGTCCATACCACGTTGAATACACCGGTTCTCGTCCGATCACCGAAGTTAAGCAACATCGGGCGCGGTCAGTACTTGGATGGGTGACCGCCTGGGAACACCGCGTGTCGTTGGCCTTTTGCTTTTTTGCAATTTAGCGAAAACTTTTAAGGTTGTATGATTAATAAATTACGTCGTAGGTACGCGAAATATTATATTTTTAGCAATAGACCTAAATTACATCATTTGTGTTTTTGTATCTTTCGATTGGCTGCATCAATGTGACTCGCCTTCTATTCGAATTTTTACATCTTAACATTTCATCTAAATCAATTCACTCAGATTGTGACGTCATTGTAATAGGTACTTAGTATTTCATACTTTTGATTGATACATCGCCAACATCCATACCACGTTGAATACACCGGTTCTCGTCCGATCACCGAAGTTAAGCAACATCGGGCGCGGTCAGTACTTGGATGGGTGACCGCCTGGGAACACCGCGTGTCGTTGGCCTTTTACTTTTTTGCAATTAAGCAAAAACTTTTGAGGTCTCATTACAATTAAGAAAATAAATCGTACGCGAAGTCGCGAAATAAATATACATATATTTTTAACAATCGTCTTGATCCTCGGTTTGCATCGACTCCAAAATAGTTCAATTTTATTGTGTATGTAGAGGTTAACTAATTAATCAAGATTTGGTTTATTAAGTTTAACTAGTATTATTTTTAACTTCGTAGTTCTTTTAAATGTTTTTGAAGTAGTTTGTTTTTGTTAAAAAGTTTTTATTTATTTATTTTAAGTTACTAAATTTTTTAATAAGAGATGGGTAGGCCAACTAAAGATATATCATATAAGTTACTCGTATAAGTAAATAGCATCATTCGAACGAGAGTCCTGACCAGCCCGAAAATATATAATACATACCTATGTATGTATTATAATAATATATAATAGGCATAATATAATAGGCAATTGAAATTTGTCCACGTTAATTTTTCACCTACTTCCTAATTCATTAGTAATAGGTACTTATGATAAAGTCAGTTATATATGTACATATATATTTAAAAGAACTAAGAAGTTAAAAATAATACTAGTTAAACTTAATAAACCAAATCTTGATTAATTAGTTAACCTCTACATACACAATAAAATTGAACTATTTTGGAGTCGATGCAAACCGAGGATCAAGACGATTGTTAAAAATATATGTATATTTATTTCGCGACTTCGCGTACGATTTATTTTCTTAATTGTAATGAGACCTCAAAAGTTTTTGCTTAATTGCAAAAAAGTAAAAGGCCAACGACACGCGGTGTTCCCAGGCGGTCACCCATCCAAGTACTGACCGCGCCCGATGTTGCTTAACTTCGGTGATCGGACGAGAACCGGTGTATTCAACGTGGTATGGATGTTGGCGATGTATCAATCAAAAGTATGAAATACTAAGTACCTATTACAATGACGTCACAATCTGAGTGAATTGATTTAGATGAAATGTTAAGATGTAAAAATTCGAATAGAAGGCGAGTCACATTGATGCAGCCAATCGAAAGATACAAAAACACAAATGATGTAATTTAGGTCTATTGCTAAAAATATAATATTTCGCGTACCTACGACGTAATTTATTAATCATACAACCTTAAAAGTTTTCGCTAAATTGCAAAAAAGCAAAAGGCCAACGACACGCGGTGTTCCCAGGCGGTCACCCATCCAAGTACTGACCGCGCCCGATGTTGCTTAACTTCGGTGATCGGACGAGAACCGGTGTATTCAACGTGGTATGGACGTTGGCGGTGTAAGAACTTAAAGTATGGAACAGTAAAAAGTATCTATTACAACGACGTGTAAATATTATGAGTATTTTTAGCACAAATGAGTACAAAATGTGAAATCATTATTTCAATAATTTACAAGAAACTGAATTTCTTTTTAAGTGTTCCAGAACAACGCTTTATTATTTATCATCTTATAACCACAAACTAGGGATGTTACGGTACGGAGGTTCGGCTCCGATTCCGAAAAGTCGGAACTGGGAACTTCCGATTGATATCAGATTTTATTTATTTTATATATTTACCTATATATAATTTATTTGAATGATTATTTTTTAGCAATTCAGCTTGCAGCAGCAGCAGCTAATCTGTTCACCTTTCTTGAGTTTGCGTTACCTATATTATTTACTATTTACCATTCAAAGTCAAAGTATTTATTGCAAACCAAGTGTGTATGAGTTCTTAAAATGAGTGGGTAGGTAATGGTGCAGGTTTATTTTCATTTTTAATGTTATTGGGATTTTTTAAATAATAATGTTTCTCCGTGTTAGTTATCCTCCCATGAATGAAATCCTCAAATATGCAAGTATGTATGTAGTTCCAGTCACTACAATGTGCTTTTCTATATATTCAAATTTAAGATTTCGTTGGAAAATTGGTAAGTATATTCATGTTCGTTGCAACCAATAATAACAATCAATATTCTAATCTCAATACTTTATGTGAATATCTTTACTCGGGATTTAAGGCAATGTAAGTAGGTACTTATTAACTTATTTTTTGTGTGGATGGTGGAAAATTTAAGTGGATTCTTGGTTTACTAAAGTAAACAGACGCTATACTTGCAGAAGAAATGATAGCAGGCAGGTAGGTATTTAGAACAACACTCTGTGTAACAAAGAGATTCAGGATTCAGATTCAGATTCAGGATTCAACCTAAAAAAATCCTTTTACTTACTTCTCTTTTACTTTTGCTGCGTCTCATAGGTTACATAATTGTTTCTAGCAGTCTATAGTTGTTATCAATACAGGTTCTATTTACATGTTGGATTGCTTTCCAAGCTTGCTTGGTGGCTGTCAAATTAACAGCGAAGGCCCGCACAATTAAGCCAAGTGGTTTGGTTAGCCATATTAGCTCAGCTCCTCCGAAATGTCTTGTGTCCGCCTATAGGTATATCGATTAGTTCACAAGCTACTCAAACAGCTCGAGTAGGTACCTAAATCAAGCCTATGCTACTGTGTAAATAAATACATGCGTGGAGTATAAGTCGTTAAGGTAATTTTACTACCTACTAATCCCTTTCAAAATGAGAGAAGACCCGTGACGATCAGTAGAACAGTAAATGGGTCAATGAGAAAGTCAGAGAACGAGTAGGAAAAGGTATTCTAAACAATCGTGACCCTAGATGATGCATTTATACTTACTATATTTATCCGGCCCCTATGTACGGGAATTTGCGATTCTATAACCAAACCTTTGAAAGATTTTTTTCGCCGTATAGCTTAATAACTTAAATTTAGGATTTTACTATGTATAAGGCAATAGAAAATAACAACGAACAGGCCATCAAATAAAATACTATCGCTTGAACACGATGCTTACGAACCGACTCGTTTCTGCATTCGTTAAACTAACTCGGTAAACACGCTGTTTTCTCGTAAAACTACGTGTTTTGCCACTCAAGATGAAGCTTACCTATATTGAAAATTGCGAAAGTTTATGAGAAGCTGTGCGAATTTTTCCAACAAAATATGGGTGAGTTCTCGAAACTTATGCAATAACGTCTGAACTGGACCGCTTGGAGGAGTTACCTACTTCCTCAAGATCCATAGCACCTAAACTATATCATGAAATTTAAAAAACGTTCATTCATATTATCGATATCAAGGTCAAAATAATTCCGTCCTACTACAAATAGGGTTTTCATAATTAAGTACATGACATAATTTACCATAAATAGGTACCCGGTATATCTTATATCCAGTCGTAAGTTCTTAATTTATGTAGGTGCGGTCGTAAGTACGACAGCTGAGTAAGAGGTATTTGGTTCGATTCTCATGTCTAGCAAAGTAGATACACCGTTTCCAACAAGTTTCCTTCACCGTTTGAGAATAGTGATAAATATGTCTATAGCTTCGAAAAGACTAGTTTTTTGGATCGAACTAAAAAGCTTTGATTTCACAACCTAGGTATAAACAATTTTAATAATCAAAGGCCTTTATCATAGTTTATTGACTTGTAATTTAAACCCAAGAATGAACAACAAAAACTAATTGAATAGACAACGGCCGCCAGTTCTCTGGAGTTTAGTACTAACTACCAACAATTCGGGAGCCTTACCCTTTGAAGGTGATTCCTCATTTAGTTACATCAATAGCACTATTTACTTAGTTGTTATATAGGTACCTATCTCATATTTACTAGTAAGCAAAGAAAAATATAGGTATCCTGATGTCTAAAGTTTCAATAAGTATGTAGAAAAAAAAGTAGCTACATGCTGTAGGAGCGTAGTCGATTAATTTCGAGAAGGTAAGCAATTTACGCCAAAAACAATTTCATTATACTTACTTAGGTTATTGAGATAGGTATAAGATATTAAACTAACAACAAGTTTATTTACTTACTCAGTACAACTATCATCACAAGACTGTCCCAATAGGTACCTACATCTCAATCAATTATTTTTCCCTATGTTACATTGTATGTTTCTTATATCTTGTTCTCAAATTTACGTGGTTTTTAAAATTTTAGATATGGGGATACAACTTTATGTATTAAAACGGTATATTTATCTTGTTAACAATGGGCAGTTTGTGCTGGGTAACATGTACCTACTGATTCGTTTCATGAAAATATTTTTTTCACGGACCTTATCACAGTAGGTATGTTAATTATATTTAAATGCGACTTTTCGGATCATTTACAGAGGTTGCCCGTGCTAAATGCAGTAAAATATATACAGAAAACAAAAAAAAAAACAAAACCAAGTATTCGCGTAACTAAGAAAATTATGGATTGAAGAAGAAATGAACATGTTTTCATTTCATAACACAATAGGTAAGTAAATACTGAAGTAATATTTAAAGTCAAGTTCACATAAAAGGGATGTCGTAGTCCTTAAAACATAACTTATGATTGTGACGTCATGTTCTAAGTTATTTATCTCACTGTACACGTTCCGCGGCAAACCTCATGTAACAGCTTAATTGCTTGGCTAATGAGTACCGCGCTTAAATCTTAAGACGAGTAGCAAATTTCGTAATAACTTTTGCAGGGCGGTGAACAGTTAATTTCGAATCTTGTACCAGGATATTGGTTATGTAACTACCTAACGCGAAGTCTGTAGATAAAATTTAATTTACCAAAAATTTCACGTATTAGTAATTTTGAGTTTGATATTTTTTAGGTAGCAGGGCAGTTTATATTGCGACACGAATATATATTATATTCGTGTCGCAATATATTACGATAATAAATTACGTAACATTAATACATTACGAATATAATACATTCGCATTAACATTTTACGATATATTCGCATTAATATTTTAACGATTTAATGCTTTCCGATGCAAATGACACACGTACTCTCCGTGTCTATTAAAAAATACACAGCACATGACTAAACAAACTAACTAAACGACAAGGACTTGGTACTAAAACTAGAAACAAACAAACGACAATTAGCCCGAACAGAACGAATAAATTATAATGGAATATACTTTACATCAAGCTACATATATAATCATCTACATATGTTCTGTAGTGGTCGATAGCCAATTTAAATTTGAATTTCTTGATGATTCTGTGTAGATCACACTATCATAGGATGGTCCGATCATACACTCGTTCTTAGTTATATCATGGCACTTATAGCAGCTAGTATACGCTCTCCCCGTATCGTGTTGTCGAGGACTGCAACGTGATAATGCCAACGTGTGGCGGCCGACAATAGTGTATTTAACAATATGGAGACGGACAAAGGGCCCTATTCTTGACACACGGGCGGTGTATCTGACAGAAATCAAACACTGCGTGTTATGTTTATGTCGATATGAGTGGCCATTCTCGGCTATTAGAACATTAGCCGCGTTGGACCCTGAGACAGGTGTGCTTTTAGTGTGAGTGGAGACATTTAGTACAAGTATGTAGTTTTTGTTTTTCGAAAATATCAAATTTAAACGTAGGTATTTAAAAAAACCTAGCTGTTGTCAGCGACTTTGTCTGCGTAAAATTAGTTATCCTATGTCCTTCCCCGAGACTTAAACACTCCATACCAAATTTCATCTAAATCGGTTCAGCAGTTTAAGCTTGAAGAGGTGACAGACACAGAGACTTACTTTCGCAATCATAATATTAGATGTATTGATAAACTTCTATTCATTTATGAAACGTTTAGAATCTTTGAACGGTTCGAAGAAGTAAGTAATAATGAAATTATTAAAATAAAAGTAATGTGGTAATAAAAGTCATTAGTATTATTATTTACACAACCTAAAGATACACACCGCACTGTCACTAAAGTTTTCCAAAAATATTTTGGCTGGGGCTGGCGAGCGTCATTTATCTAAATAAGGGACGTTGATTGCCCGTATTGCCACTGGCGCACGTCGTGACGTCACGTGTCACTCCGCCGCGCGCCGCCGCGACGCCGCTTACTGCAGGTAGAGCTTCCACTGAAAAATATATTTAGATTAATTTTATTACCTACGTAGGTCGGTATCTACTATTTACGGACTAGATTTTATTTGGGACTTTTTTAGAAATTTGGTTCTGTTTCATGGAGTCAGGCTGTAAATGAATAATTAGAGTTTTAAGTAAAAAAAACTAACCCCCGACGCAAAAACGGCTGTGTGTTATAAGTTTGACGTGTCTGCTGTGTGTATGTGTGTCTGTCTGTGCCAACGTGGCTCTCGAACGATTGAAGCGATTTTGATTTTGTTTTAAAAGGTGAATTATTGTCATTAGTATAATTGTTTTTATTTGTGGTACCGATATATTATTTGCTTATTTTTTGAGAAAGTATTCAATTCAGTAAAGGTAAATGTATAAATAATAATACTCATTGACTGATCAATGTGAATAATACAGATTAGGAATTTAAATACCTACCCCTGTAACCCTATACATATATGTATATATACTTATAATATACACTCTGTACATTTTATTTTAGTGATTTGACTTTTGTATCAGTTTAAAAAGTTAAGTAGACGTGTAACATGATGCGTATTTTTCTAAGATGCGAGACTTTTAATAATAAAATTTGCCATCAAAGATCTAGAGCCATTATTTAGATAGATACATAAAACGTGAAATCCAAAAAACGCTGTGTAACAAGAATAATTTCAGTAAAACACTAAATCAATTTATTAGATAAAGTACAGGTGAATAAAAATATAAGCTATGCTGTTTGTACGTCGTTTCTGTTCTTGTGTGATACTGAAATCACATTACAAAAGTGTAATATCACGCGACCAAAATCCCATTACGCGAATGACAAAACAGACTCATGTAAAATGACATCGGTAACAAAACTTGCAACGTGTGGCTGGTGCGATACGTTATAAGATTCAACATTTCCTAGAATTTCCACTAAAGTGGAGACAAATTATGAAACTAAATTCCGTTCTCGTGACTTAAAATATTGCTGTTCTGCAAACGTCTTGAAATATGGACGTCATCTGCAATGTTGCTTGATATAAATTGCTCGAGGAGAAAGTATTCTAGGGATTTCCCACCTGTAATTAAGGAAATGTCTCGTCTAGATGCAGATTAATTGCCTTTGTGCACGTTTTAATCTTGTTTGCCGCTTTGTTGCTGCAGTCGGAATTGTTTTTTAACGAGACTGTGAAGTTCAACCTAATAGTCCTTTTCTAATATCACTTCGTTTCGAACAATCTTGTAGTCTTTTTTGTTAGGTACTTTGAGGTGGGTATGTACCTAGTAGTAGAGCTCATATACCTACCTAGGTAGGTAAAAAAAAAAAAGGTAGGTAGGTATATAGTTGAAAATCGTGAAATCGTTGAATTGTGGTGAAATTTGGACATTATTTTGTACCTGTGAGATAATAAATATTTATGTAGTGTACTAACCATCTAATATCCGTAACACAAGCCTCGTTCTTTAGCTTGGAACTAGATGGCGCTGTATCATTATGTCCGGATACATTAAATCAGAGGGGATGCAGGACATCGCTCTCCCGTCCGCATAAAATATGCACATGCGGTTAGAACAATACATACCTACTCCTAATAACATCACCAAATTGAGTCTGACACGTGTTTTGCCCCTTTTCACGAGTACATAGATGGAAATGTTGATGATGATGGAATTGTTTTCTAAATGTCATGGATTACCGCAAAATAACACGGAGATTCCATCAATTATGTGTTATATTACCTATGTAAATTCTGGACTTAAACAATTTGATCACTAAAATAATTACTGTCATGCCTTTATATTATTATTACATTATAAGCTTAGTGTGAATAGTAGTTTATATTCCGAAATTATTTTATTGCTAATTAAGTTGCAGATTTAGGTACATGCAAAGGTACCTAAATATTAGATAGGTAACTAGTATAAAAAAACATATATATTTTAATGCGTTAAAAGAATGTATCTTACCCGACCATAAGTAGATAATAAGTATTTTTTTAAGTTCGAATAACTGACTTAGGTATGTTGGTTAAGGGTTTCCTTCCATCTGTCGAAATGGCTGATAATCCCGATAAGACCAATAATAAAATAATCGATAATAATGGTACAAGTACAACCGAAAAGCTTAAAAAGCTGTTAAAATAATCAACATACGTTACTCACTGCATTTTTACACTTAAAATCAGACCAATCAACGTCGAATATTGTGTATAATTAAATTCAATTAATCGCCTCAACTCACCTCAATCAATTAGATACCTATCAATACATTAGCTACTCAAAATAATTAGGATTTTACATAAATCCGGCCACGCTCCAGCGAACTATGAAATTCCCTTATCTATGAGGTCCTCGGATGGACAGCGACACAGGAAGGTATAATAATACAGAATTAATTTATATGCTAATTGAGTAGCCTGAGTGCCACTGAAATTTTCCGATTGGGAAATTAATCGAAACAACCACGCCGTTATTGCAGGATCAAATACTTAGGCGGAATTAATAATGGAGTTAGAACAACTATAAATTAGTTATTGAGTACATGTGTAACCTAGTTTAGTTTTATACCGAGATTTATTACGTTGTATGGTTTGTTTATCATTTTAATGAAGAAATCTAAAATGCTATAATGTCAATGTCATAGCCTAGTGGCGCGACCAGTGGACTGTGAAAGTCAAGGGTCTCGAGTTTGAACCAAGGCACACGCAACACTGACTTTTCGGAAGGAAAACGTCGCGGTGACTCGGTGAGGAAACTAGCATGCATAAGAGATTTTCTCGATGGCGTGTGAAGTCAGCCAATCCGTACTAGGCTAGCGTGGTGACCAATCCCTTTCAAATGAGAGGTGCCCCCAGCAATTGAGCAGTAATTAAGTTTATGATGAATGAAGAAATGTAGGCATCAATGGTCCAACTAAAATGTTATACTTAATTTGTTACGGTTTGTGCTATTTGTTATAATATGACCATTTTTTTTACATTTGCTACATTATGTGACAATAATTACTCATGTTAATTATTGTCACATAATCGTGCGTGCTTTATCTTAGACCACATCATTACTTACCAACAGGTGAGATTGTGGTCAAAGGCTGACCTATAAATGATAAAAAAAAATTATAACATTTTAAATTTTAATTAGCAATAACATTTTGAAACATTTTGTGTGTCAGCGCCATTACAATGGTCAAATAATTAAATGCTACACAATTATAAGGTAACCCTCAAATAGAGAAGATACCTATTTGGTCATTAAAGTGTCTTAAAGACCTTAAATGTGTCACACACATTCATCATATATGTGTTATCGTCACTCATCGTTTCCCTTCATAAGTTATTTTAATTTAAGGTAGCCATTAACGGGTTCGGCTAAATAAACACGGCAACAATTGAATACAATGTAGGACATTTCCGTTGGCAATAGAATAAAAACTCCAGGACACCTCGCAGGCTCGTTGCCGACAATAAAAAAACTGTGAGCGGTTTCTCATACTCGCCAAACAAAACATGTATTCGCCCATAAAAAAGAATTCATCAAGGTAGGGATCTTTCGGCCCTGTTGTAATAATGCCAATTTATATTCAATTAGACAGGTCGCCCGTTACAAATCACTCGCACGGAATTTACAGGTGCTATAATTAAATTCCTGTCAACAACCTTCTTAGAGATCTGAGCCAGATACCGTTGTTTCGGCATATCTAATCCGTTAAGGGTTTATCTCTACAAAAACATTACTTAGCAGTTACCTTGATGATATTCTTCTATCTATTATCGAGTTTCTTTGAAAATAATAGAATCTTATTAACTTTATTGAAGGTACGTTAAAGCTTTGGAGCTTACTCTCAAAAAGCAATTCAATTCGATGTTGTGTAAAAGTAACTAATAATTTGATTTAGAAAATTACGTTTTAAAATAATAATGATCAATAATGGTGTCCTGTAATATGTTTCTGACTAGCTTTTTATTAAAATTGGCTGACTACTCTGATATAAGTACCTACTGACTGATCTTTTAATTAGCATGTTTGCATATATACATACCTACTCGTAAGTGGAAATGAGCTGCATGTTTGGAAAAATCGATTGGCGCAGTGGCTGAGCTATCGGCTTGTGCGTCACAGGTTGCGGGTTCGACCGTTGCACGGAGCAAATATTTGTATGGTCTACAGGTAGTAGAGTTCAAGGAGTTCCGGGTCTGAGCGTCCAATGGGAGATACAGAAGAAAATCTTTTAGAGGGGCAAATAAAAAATAAAATACGTTTTTTTATTCAGTGTTAAAAAACAAAGAATATTGCCCACACACGGGTCCTTTTTGATGTATGGTGTCCCCGATTCAATTAAATACCTAATAAATTATTATATAAATTATTTATTAAGTAGTTAACCTTAATAACTATATTTTTAAACTAATATAAGTATACTTAAGTAACTTTGAGTCGGCGCCATACAATCAATAAACAAAGATAACTAAATTACCGTTAATTTAAATGGAATCTCCAGCGATACACATTATAACGTAATTAATTAATTTGCTTGTCATGATGATACATACATGATTTTCTTCCTAGTTAGAGTTCCGCGTTAGGTTTCAGTAAAGATGCACATCTTTACTGAAACCTAACGCGGAACTCTTGGGAGAATTTGAAAGTCACGTTACACTGTTTTGATTCATTTGTCAATACTCATGCACGTGATCACTTTTACGATCACGGTTAATAATTCACCATTTTATATATTAAAATTCATTGAAATCGAAACACAAATTTTAGAAATTAAAACAAAACTGCATAATAGTTTTAGGACGCTTCACTTTCCCGCCAAAAAGTCCTTGATTTATCTGTTGATGCCTGTGGTATTGCCTGGTATTAAATAATTTAATTAATTGAATTAGCGATAATTTTATTAATAATATCGAATTATAATATGAAAAAAATTCGTTTAATTCGCTAAAATTCTTGAAAACCGACACACCATTACTAAGAAATATGTTTATTGTAATAAATACGCTTATTATGTGTTTAAATAATTTATCACATACATATGTGTATTTATTACAATATTTAAGTACCACAACATAATATAAGCTTTTGCAATACAGATAATATATTGTATATTTTTTTAATAGTTTTGGTCAAGTTATTATTATTTTGGTACTAATTATACTATTAGTACTTCTGAATTCTTAGGAAGAATACTCTGGCATCTGGCAACATTGGTTGTCTATATGTCAAATTTAACAATGTCACAATGATCACAATCAGTTGCCGCTATCGCTTAAAAGTTAAGGAGCCATTTCATAAAAATTACCAAAAAAAAAACAGTGGGTGCCGTTTTGTTGTTTACTTTCCATAACAAATAATCAAATATCAATATTATTAGACTCTTTGATCCATATTTATTAAGTTATCTACGTTATTTGTGAGATATTTGTCTCTTTTAGTGTATTTTTGTGAGATATTTCACTCTTCTGGGTGTATTTTTGTGAGATATTGACTGTTAGAATCTGATAATTAGTGAACTTTCACACCACAATTGTCGGTACCAAATCCAAGTACCATGCCTACCCCAGCTAGAAGATATCGAACACAGCGCCCGTGTTGCAAACGCTGTATTAATTGTTCGATTTTGTTAGCTCCTAATCTCCGCCGGCATACAGTTGAAGAATTGAACGAGTTAATGAGAGTTCTTCTACGGATCTGGGCATTACCTACATCTGTAAGTTACTCTGTAATTATTTATCCTTGTTTAAATATACATAATACATCATGGACGGTTCAATGCCACGGTCATGACTTTTATAAACAAAAAAACAGACTCATACATAAAATTATATAGGTATTGGTTTAAACATTGCGTTATTATGTGTACACATAACATAATGCTATTATTTATATAAAACCCTTTAATTGAATAATTAAATATGGTTTCATTTAGTATCAAAATAATTAAATTACATTCTTCTAATCTTTTCCAGATAGCGTCAGATGATATCATATGTATCGAATGTTATCTGTTATTGCAAGAGCGCAGTCTATCAAATGTAACCAATTCCCATGAGGATATGGCACCTGCCTATGGACATTTGAACATTTGTTTTGGATGTGGTATCTCTATAGCAAGTCGGAGAACTCATACAGTTCAATTAGACTGTCCTCAACGTAGCTCAATTTTAAGATGGACTCCTGCACACCTGGTCAGTATAATTAAATCATTTAATTTTAATCTTGTTTAAGACATACTTAAATAGAACATAAAAGAAAATATTATTGAGTATAAGGTATTTATTCAACAAGATACTAAAAAAAAATCTTACATGACTTGTAAAAGTGTCTTTAAAAAGATCTATTTACAGAAATAAACAATCATTTCAATCATTTCATTATTTATTTACCTTGTTAAAAATTAAACCTTCGCTGACTTTTTTACTTCTTTTTTACAAGCTCCTGATAGTCCCTACATAGCTTTTGGTGCTTGACTTAAATTTTTATTTTTTTAATGACATTATTTTGTGATTTTATTTTAGGTGGCACATTTAAAAAGAGTATGCATTGCTTGCTGGTTAGCAGCAACTCGGGAATCTCAACGATCAATGGTTTATGATCAGAACAGAGAACCTGATGATATTAAGGAGAATCCTACACCTGCTCTTAAAACTGAGAGGCTTGATCCACCTCCAATGCCAACCTTAACACATCACACACTAGTCCCGCAGTCACGAATTGTACATAAAGTAACTTCACAAAAGTATAAACGAGTAGCAGCAGCATCACGTCACTGCATTTTTATTGGATGTCGTTATAGTGAACGTCTTTTAGTGCCTATGACTGTTAGGGAGTTGTTGTTATTGCAGCACAAAATATATATACCAATGTGTACTCGAATCTGTAATTACCACTTGAATAATAATCAATGGGATGAACTTACAGCTAAATTGAATGATTTTACTGGATCTCAAATGGATCATATATTTTCTATACTGGAAAAAGCTTCAGAAAAGCGAGTGCCTTTTGTTGCCAAGTAGACTTTAATACGCCACTATTGGCTCGGTCTTACGCTGCCCTGCTAGTTTAATGAACCATTCCCATGTTAAATTATCAAGTATTGCAGCCTAGCCTTGCATTAACTATATTGTAAAACTTAGGACAGGTGATAGAGATCGAGACTGGCAACTCAATTGCCACAGTCAACTTTTGAAAGAAAAATGTACATTGTGAGAGAATGTTTAAAAGCACATTTTGTACCAAGACATTTGGGAATTAATCATACTAGTATACAAGATGTGGCTTTGAATAAGGAGGTGATTTTGAATAAATTCCACCCAACAATTCAAGATAAGCCTGATGTAATGGAGTATTTGGGTATTGCTCTGGTAAAGTTAAATACCAGAATTATTAAGGTGAATTTCTTCAAAGGGTTTGAATCAACAGAAGACATACGGTTTTACTAATGGCCATTTTAACACTGTTAAAGCCCCAGCTCAATTTCTACATTGTATTTTTATGAAGAATAAATGATCAATTCATGTTTTATTTAATTTTTATTTTTGGTGAGTACCAGTTACCTTATTTTAAATTATAGTTATCATAATTAATCATTAGAATTAATAAAATAACTGCTAGAGATGGAGCTGTGGCGTTTATTAGAGGAGGCATATGTCCAGCGGTGGAGGTATATACAGGGTTATCCAAATAACCCTGTATATAGGCTGATGGTGATTAATCTATTATGGACCGTATGTCGGGTACAGCACGGCTTAGTTGGAGGGATTCATATATCATCAACCCAATTATTGTTCCACTGCTAGGCACGGGCAAGTTTGGGAGCATGTGATAGATACCCCATTCTGTGCCCAGAACCCGATTTTGGGTCGATATTCAAAGTCAAAGTTTTTATTGCATGCTAAGTGTACAATCGAATTCAATTGTCCATAGGCACGCTAAGGTTTACATTGCTATGGAGCGAGCACGATACAGCTAGTGTGTGTGCGTGGGCATGCATAAGTGATGTACTGAAGTCTTAACACATAGATAACAGACACAAATGAACTGTCGCTACTACTGTCGAACTACGCGAAAGAACATTATATTTCTGTTGCATTTAAAATAACTACGTCACAATGTTCTAACCATTGCATTGTTTAATTCGCAAATATTTAATATTCGTTCGTAGCTGCTTGGGCTAGGCAATGGCTCCGTATGCATTCAGGTCTGAGTTCGAGTCTCATTTACAACGTGTGGATGTTTTTGTTTCTTTGAAACCATAAAATATTCGTTCTAGTCAGAAAACTTAATAGGTTTTATATGTTTATTTATAATATATTCATGCTTATTATTATTTTTCAATAATAAGCATGAATACGTTATACTTAATATTATTATTAAGAAGTTAAATATTTATATGTGTGTGGTTATTTTACTATTTATTAAATATAATTTTTAATTTATCTTTTTGGTGTTGCGGGGTGGAAATGAGAAAGTCTGCTGAATGATAAAACACATTTATTCGTTTTATTTATTTTTTTAAATAATAATCTCCTATAATAATTGTGACGTCACATTTCTAATTAGATAAAAAAATCATTTGTTCATAATATTTTTGTAGTAGGTATACCCACTTAGTGAATTCATAATACCTTAACAAAAAAGTATATTCTCATAACACAAATATAAATTGTTAATACACACTTCTTATAAGTAGGTTTAATATATGATGAAAATGATTTCTTATGTAACGTCGTAATAAATGTATCGAGGTTATAGGTTAAGTGTTCATTTTCTTGGCGAAAAGAGGATTGAAACTAATCCTACCTAAATTTAGGATTGTTAATCAATTACAGATAATTATGTTAATATTAGAAAATTTTTAGTAACACCATCTAATTATTTAAACCAAAACATCTTGGTATTAATATTTCGCTAGCACATGTTTCGGTTCCTTAAATTCTTTGGGTTTTTAACTGTTTCGTAATCGCTCTTCTTTATGTCTGTCTTCTTGTTAGCTGGTTTTCTGTGATGTAAACCCTCAGCGTGGAGGGCACGGTGAACAATTTGCAATAAGTGTCTAATAATTCCGCAGTGTCTCGTTGGTGTGAAATCATTTGGTTGCACTTTGGTATTATAAACCACGGCCTTCGACTTCATTGTATCCACAAACTAACAGTATTCCTCTAAAACCAAAAAGAATATATAAATTAGGCAGCTATAACAAAATACTACAGTTAATATTATATACTATACATATACTACAATATACACGGTGACTTTGAAAGAATGCGACAAAATTAAATATATAATTCTACGTGGAACCAAGAAAATTTAGAGCGTGATAATATGAGAAATGAATAAGTACTTTCTGACCCTGCAAAGAAACGTAAAAGTGGCGAAAGTATCAAGATTATACACACACCGGCACAATTAGGGGAACATACATGAAATGCAACAATTATTGAGATTTTTGTTTTAAGACTTAAAAAATTAAATTAATTTAAGAATATTAACTCTAAAAGGTTAAAAATAAACAACATTTACGAAGTCTGTATAACTTATAATTAAATGTAATAAAAAAAAATATAAAAGTCAATAAATTACAAATAAACACACATGCACATAAATTACTCTAAAAAAATTATTACAGATGGAATAAAAAAAATAATATCGGGTATTACCACCCCGGGCTCTTAGGAGAGCCTGGATACGTCTACCCATGCTCCCAATGACTTCATCGATCATCTCTTGGGGCAAGCTTTCCCACTCTGCCGTCAAACTTAATTTTAATTCGTTCACATTCCTTGGAGCTGGATTTCTTTGCCGTACCCTTCTGCCAATGATGTCCCAAATGTGTTCTATCGGATTCATATCCGGCGATCGTGGTGGCCAATTCATTTGCGTTATGTTAACTTCATTCAAGTAATCCTGCACCACGCGCGCAACATGCGGCCGAGCATTATCGTGCATAAAAATGAAATTTTCGCCTATAAATGGGGCAAAAGGCATTACATGGGGTTCCAGAACCTCAGTAATGTATCGGTGTGCATTAAGAGACCCACCATCAATGACGACTAGCTCCGTGCGTGCTCCCAAACATATGCCACCACACACCATAACTGACCCTCCGCCATAAGCTACTGTTTCCGAAAAGTTTGATTGATGATAACGTTCTCCTCGGTACCTCCACATCCTCTCCCTACCATCAATGAAATTAACACAGTAACGGCTTTCATCGGTAAACACAACTCGGCTCCACTCGTCTGTCCAATCTCGGTGTTCGCGAGCAAACTCTAATCTTCCTACTCGATGACTCACCTCAAGTTTCGGCGCTTTGGCTGGCACGTAAGACTTCAATCCAGCTTCATTCAACCGTCTCCTCACTGTACGTTCACTAACACGCACATTGCGAACTTCTTCCAAAACATTCCGGGTCTGAACAGCGGTTTGACGTCGATTTCTCAATGTTTGTAGCCTCATGAATCGGTCGTCCGCGGCACTGGTTGAGCGATTTCTGCCTTGTCCCCGCCTTCTTACGTAGGATCCTGTCTGTCGGTATCGCTGAACAGCACGATGAATCACAGATACCGTTACACCCAAGGTGCGACTGACTGAACGGTAGGTGTGACCTTCCCCGATCATGGTTACAGCTCTGGCGACTTCAGTTGCAGGTAAATCACTCATTTTGAATGCAACACGATGTATACTCTCCAAACGCAAACAGTGAAATGGTATAAAGTTAAGTTAGACGACACAAAACAAATTTATTATCGATAACACTTAAAAGCACAATATGTCCAAAAATGCTTAACAAGGGTATAATTTCTGTCAAAACGTCGCAGAGTGCCAATATTTCTTATGATTTTATTTCTTAAGCATGTGTGAATACAAAAACTAACACCACTTGAAGATCAAACTGATAAATAAAAAATAAACACATGTTTTTAAATGTTCCCCTAATTTTGCCGGTGTGTGTATTTCCGTGTATAGCCGTTATCTTTAATGTGTGTACGATGAACCTATGAATGAATCGTGACCTCTCCAGGAAGTTGCCGATCGACTGTCAAATCAAAACAAATCAAATTTCGTTTGTTTACATTATGCGCGGACAGGCCGGCAAGGACAAAGCGATGCGTAAGATGAACCAAACGGTTTGGCAACATCGCGTGTCATTACTTACTTTCTCAATGAAATAGTTAAAAATATTAAATACAATGCGTTGCCATACTTCACGTAGTACGTTCCTGTGGAATAGATAAATGATAGTGTAGTCGGTGCGGTTGAATTGATACTTGAAATTTATAATTATTTTATTAAAGTTTATAATTACTGTTATTTATTTTTTTAAAACTGATAATTCATGTTTTTCTTTTATGATAACTTAATCTACACCATTTAAAACCAAAAACAAATTTATGTCCTTGACAATTTAGATTCGTAAAATAACATTTTAAAATGAATGGGTAATCGTTCCTGAACCTACCATTTTGATTTGTCGCATTCTTTCAAAGTCACCTTGTATATTATATATATAATAAAAATAAATATATTATTATATTATACACTAGTTATAGGCATATTATTTACTTTTAGGCCTCATGATTGATAAAACACAATAAGAAATTCATATGTCACCAAAATAATCAAAACCATGTTAGGTAACAAAGCATTTCAAATAAAAGCTTAAGTTACAATTAATTAATATTATAATACTCACTTTCAGTCCGGTTTCATCAGATATTTGTGTTCTATTAAGAACACTTTAATGCAACGCAATAATAGTCGCACTATTTATATTTGTTCTCGCCCTATTGTCTATTTATATTGGCCTGCATTTTGAGAATAAATATAATACCACTATTCATTAAACCACACGTTACT
This sequence comes from Craniophora ligustri, assembly GCA_905163465.1. NCBI lineage: Eukaryota > Metazoa > Arthropoda > Insecta > Lepidoptera > Noctuidae > Craniophora > Craniophora ligustri. The sequence continues at coordinate 9,088,070 of LR990968.1, forward strand.
AACCAAAACTACACATTAACATTAACAACTGCAACCAAACGCCAACGTTCATATCGATCACGTTAAATATTCGTAAAACTCATCTCACTACCCCACGCAAACTTAAGTCTTTACGTAGTTTTTTATCATCTACCGTACTACTTACTACTTGACGAAATGTGTGCATAAAGCGTGCTAGATAAAGAATACTATATTTCTGTCTCATTACTTCCAATCGAGTAAAATCTTAGAAAAAGTTTATAAGTACCGCGTGATATTCGAACTCACATCTCACTGACTCTTATATTTGTGTGCATACACTTAACTGCTAGGTCATTTTCACTCATATTACGTTGAAGTTATGAACTAGAATCACTTATTACACGACTATAATGATGCATGAAAATAGAAGGTCGTAAGTCAAACTTGACGTCAAGCTATCGCTTTGCGAGAATGCCTATCGACTTCTGGAACCCACCGTACATATTGGTGTTACATGTGTTATTGGTATTACAGCAAGGCTCTGGGCATTCAATATTTAAGGTATGTACTGAAGACTTTTTGACATAAATGAAAATAATGTTAAAACGTCTTCATAAATATAATAAAGTCATTAAATTCAATGCCCAGAGCCCTAATATAATATCGACCTAGGAGCCGGGTACTCGGCAGTGAAAGGAATACGCACATCTTCCGAAAAGTTAGTGGTTGCCTTGGGTTCAAACTCGAGACGTTTGACTTATGTTTTAAGACGTTTATTTCTCATAAAGAACAACACTTCATTTATCTGAGAAATACAAGGATATCTTATTCTATGGTTAGGTCATAGTCCCGCCGGGGTTGTGGTGCATGCTTTTGCGAATCCCATGGCCCCGGCAATTGGGTTGGTGGCGTTGACGGGTGCGGTTTTTTAGTCGGTAAACGCTCATGCGGAGTCCGACACACCCTGTCGCCTCCCCAGGCGACGGGAAGGTCCGTAAAGGATTTTTCCGCACTTAAAAAAAAAAAAAAAAAAAATGGTTAGGTCATAGTAACAGGTGCTGGAACACGTATCTATATTAGACTAACACATAATAACAGTTAATTAAGTTATGTTAAAACATTTAACCAATTTAACTCCTTTAGTAGGTAGATGTTATCACTACAAATTACAAAACAAAAATAAATTAGTAGTTAGTCTCTAAACAAATTGTCAACATTGCACAGCCAAGACTGGTTTAACGCGATGCATGCAGGAGTGACGATTACAACGACGGCTTCTATTAAGTATCGGAACTGACTTGCTAATGCTGTGTGTTTGAGATAGCAATTGTATTTGTTTATAATGTAATAATTTATTATTGTTTTTTTTTTAATAGATTTTTATAAGTTTAAGTAATTTATATAAGTATTATTAATGTATTAACTTTTAATGTATTTTTATTGTATTTATTTACGTATTTTTAAGTAATATATGTATGTAATGATTGTGTTATTATTATTATTTGATTTATATTACTGGTGCTTGCTATATTACTGTACTTTATTTATGTATTATAGTGTCTATTTACTTTTATTTACTTGATTAATATATTTATACATGTATTAGAGTATACTTCATAATATGTAGGTACGAGTTTTCAGTGGGGATTTTAGGGGTTCATTTATTTTTATTATTATTGATTTAATGTTTTTTTTTATATTACTTTACGACGTATTTTTTAAAATGTAGTATTTTAATTTCTTTTTAAATAATGCCAAGGATTGAATTTCCTTGATATCATTAGGTAGTTTGTTGTAAAGCTGAGCCCCCTCGTATCTTACGTTCTTAATGCCATAGTTAGTGCGAGGCGTTTGTAAGCAAATATTATTGGCATTCCTCATCATGCGATTTTGGATTTGGGCCTTTTTCGTAAAGGTAATTTGTGTATGTATATTTTTTTTCAAAATTTTCCTTATTAGTATGCACGTATTATATTTATACATTTGTGTCAGTGTCAGTATTTTTGTTTTGTTATATACAGTATTTGTCGGTGTCAGATAGTTAAAATGAAATAGTAGTTTTATTGCTTTGTTTTGGGATGTTTGTAATTGTTTTAGGTTTGATTTAGCAGCAGAGCCCCAGAGTTCGATTAAATAGGATAGATGTGACTTAATGATGGAGTTATATATAATATAGGCAACATATTTTGGAAAGCAACGAACAATTCCCCGCAGCCTGCCTATCAAGGCAGACAACTTGCACTGAATTCGATGAATGTGTGGTTTCCATGTGATTTGGCTATCCAGAACAAGGCCGAGATATTTTTCTGATTCTACTCTATTTAATGGCGCGTTGTTAATGCAGAGAGGTTGAAAATCTGGTATAATTTTATTTTTGGGTCTAAATATCATATAATTAGTTTTTGCAATGTTAACAGTCAGTAAATTATATTTGAACCAAGTGCTTAAAATATTTAAGTATTTTTGAGCTTGTTTAAGGATTGCTTGGATCTCACCACCAACATAAAATAGTGAAGTATCGTCCGCATACTGTGTAATTTCTCCTGATAGTCCTAGATCTTTAATATTATTAATGTATATAAGAAACAGAAGGGGCCCTAATACAGAACCTTGTGGGACCCCGCAAGTAACCAATTTAGGTGAACTTTGGGTATCAAGTATTTTCACCACTTGGAACCTATTCGATAGATACGACTGTAGTATATTGAGAGCGAGTCCCCTGATTCCGATATGGAATAATTTATTTAAGAGTAGATTGTGACTTATTGTGTCGAACGCCTTCTTCAGATCGATGAAAACACCAAGAGCTATTTGCTTACTATCAAGATTCATTTTGAGATTAGTCACTAAATCTACACAAGCTGAAAGTGTATTAGATTTGGAGCGGAATCCATACTGTTTGTCATAAATAAAGTTAATTGAAGTAAGATAGTGGTCTAACCGATTATATATGATCTTTTCGAAATTTTTTGATATTATTGGAAGTACAGAGATAGGGCGATAGTTTCCTGGATCTTTCTTATTTCCAGATTTAAATATGGGGCTCACTTTGGCTATTTTCAAGGAGTCGGGAAAATAGCCTTTTTCGAGGCAATTATTAATGGTGGCCGTTAAAGCTTCTAAAATAAGATTTTTAACGCATTTTAAGGTTTTGCATGTTATTCCATCCAACCCAGTGCTTGTATTTGTATTCAAGTTGTCGATGATTTTGCTAATCCCATTTATAGTAACAGGGGCAAAACTAGTTAGTTCATTTGTTGTGATGTCCAACTGTTTATTGTATAACTTATTGTATGTCCTGGAGTCATGATACATTTGTGGAATTTCATTTGCTAAAACAGAGCCTATATTTGCAAAAAAGGAATTAAAGCAATTGCATATATCAGTTAGTTCCGTAAAAGAGCCGCATTGCGTTATAAGTCTTGGCGGTGCACTAGATGCTTTAATCTTATTAGCGCTTAAAGAATTAATGAGATTCCACATTTTGAGTGGCTTTTTAATACAATTTTTGAATGCCTTATGGTAGAATTTACTTTTAGTAGATTTTTTCTCGGACGTTGTTTTTTGCTAACAGTAACTTCTCATTTTTGACCGCAATAGATGATGTCTTTAAGTGATTGCTCCACAATTGGTTCCTTTTATCAATTTCTGCTATAATATCCTTATTAATCCAGTCTGAACGGGGGGGATTTTGAAATTTAGTTTTTGTGATCTTGCTTTGTTTGAGAGCTTCAGTCATTTTTGACTTCCACAGTCCACTAGTAAAGCCTATACCAACCATGAAATTATACACCATTTTTAAATTAATCAAATATGCCTGTCATATCTGGACATTATGACACAGCGCTCTCTAGTTCTGTGGTAACAACGAGACTTCTGTTACGGATTCTAGAAGGTTAATATACTACATATATACTTTTTTTTTTAAATACATACATATTATACATAAATACATCCATGACTCGGATAAGTCGGATACAAATGTTTATGCCCATCACACAAATATTTGTGACTACCGGGATTCGAACGCGATAGCGTAGATAGGTACCTAACTAATTAAATCGTTACATATTTCTATTAATCCTAGTCCAAAGTAGCATTGGTTAGTTTGTGAATATTATACCTGGTGATTAGGATGCGTTGCACAATTTGCAGATACGCTTATAATTTATAGATATCTGCGTATCAATGAGCGGGCGGTAGTTACATACTGCTTTTAACTATATAGGTATATGAAATTTAGTATGCACGGCACGGCCCGTCGTGCTGGATTTTGAGCCACCCCTAATCATGGCGCTTGTCCAACCAATAGCGGTACTATTCATTGGTTAACTCTCTCTAACAGTATTAATGTTTTAAAGCCGAGTAATCAATTTTAATTAAGTTAGCTTGTAATTGTTAGGTCGATGTTTTTGTGTTTTATTTCTCCTACATATAATCATTTAGATGGAATACAATTTATTATGTCCATTTGAATAAGTAGGTAGGTATTCTTTTTACATCAGTAGACATTGGCACCTATACGAAAACAAAGAACGTTACTGTATATAGGTACCTAAACTTTTTGTTGCCCAGTTTGCACTAGGTAGGTACATACGCTATTTAGGAAAATATTTATATCAAATTCCCATTTGTTATATTATTAGTCCCAGTTTTATGTCTCATTTGGGCTGTATTAGGGATAAGGCCTAGTGCTGTGCGCACTCCCGAACGAGAAAATCTCTCAAACATGTACGTTTCCTTCCTTCACGGCTTGATCATGTGAAAAATACGCACACAGTAGTGTGTGCCTTGGGTTCGAAATCAAGATCTAAGACTTACAGTCCACTACCCCGCTAGGCTATCGTCCTCCAAAACCATAAATAATCACAAATTCCCATGATATTAAAGCAAATACTGACAAAATTTAAAACTTTTCTTTACAATATTATATAGTAACTCACTTTAAAAATTAAATAAGGTGTCGATAGGAAGCAATGTTATTTCTAAATCTAGTGTTCAATGTTCTTTTTAACCCTACCTACGTACCTATACGTATACTTCTTTAACCTAAGAATGAATCCCAAATTGAAGTTACAATTTATGTTTTATTAGTGCAACAAATATTATGTTCTCAATTCTTACTTCAATAGTTTATTTTCTAAACCTGATATAATTGGTATTTGCTAGCTTCTCGTGTCTGTAATTAAACGGTTCCGTGGAGTGAATTTTCTCAGTATTTATACGTTGTCGATTTCTCGCAGAGCAAAGTAATTGCACTTTACTGAAAACAACTAGATACCTAAAGAGATAAACGCTCAACAAGCTTTCTGCTACTTTCAAGACACACGATTACGGCTTATTTATCTGTTGTGCTGTAGTACAACATTTTCAAAGAGAACATTTATTTAGGTATAGGTTAAATGGTGTGGGTGCAAACCTGACAAAGGAAATTTTATATCGATGTGCAAGTTACCGTATATAGATTAAGACGTAAGTTATAGGGTTGGTCAGTCAGCGTTAAAAACATATAAGCATATTATGTATAGACTATTTACTGACTTTGTTTAAGCATAACTTACCTAGGTACTCTTTAAAAGCCTACATGTAGGTTCTCTTCTCGCCCTCTTAAGTCCTAAACTCCTAACCTATATTACGTATCATGTCATGATTATTGTGATTGGATACTAAAATATTTTACTTGCCTTGTTAATAATAATTAGACTTCTAAATACATCGAAATGGTCTGGAAGAAGAATCAGATGTATTATCTCTAGTAAATTAGCTATTAATCGATCAGGTGCTGCAAAAGTCCTACCAATTGAAATTATCGAACCTCATGTTAATAATCTTGAAGCTAAGCAAAGTAAGTTATTTGTTTGCAAGATAAAAAAATCTTAGTAAATAGCAAAAATATAAATTACACGCCACACGGAATACAAAACAATTAGGTACTTTTGAAATATTTATAGGTAAGCCTAAAAAAACATGGAAATATTGTTAGCATGGCAATAAAACTGAGTTCTATAAAAATCCGAATAAAATATGTGAGTCACTCTACAAATCACTGGCAAATGACATCCAGTATTCTACAATTTCATATCCGTGGCACTCGGGCGTGGACGCGAGGGGAATCTTGTTATCGAGTGCGCTACGAGCTATTTGTCACTGCTGTGTAATCCTATCTAGTTACCTGCTCGCATACAAGAGGAAATGGTGAGATACTACTCGCCTTGTGTACCTACTTCATAGATGGAAATCTTCTTTAGGTTTAAAGGTACCTACGTTGAAAAACACAAATACTAACATACCAACGCCCGAAACAATGATGACTGACTTAGAGCAGCTGCACCTGTCCGGATTAAATCATGGTGGAGGATATGGTTGTACCTATACCGCATGACTGGTGAGTTACTAACGAATGTCGTTCCACCAAGATTATAAGCAAGAACTTTTGTACCTGAGTCATGAATGTTTCTATGTACTTAGGTATTATAATTATGTAGTAGTAGGTATTTACAACAACAAAAAACAATGTAGAATATCGACCACCTACTATCCGCAAGGAACTAAATGGTGTTGAGTAAAACCAATCGACTATCTCGATTCCATAATCTTACACAAAAATTTGATATTTCGGTTTTGGCAGACTTTTTGACACCCATGACTTGCTTGCATGGATGCTTTAAAGGATTCGAAACTTCATCGGGATAAAAACAATTACCTACAAATAAAAGCTTCCACCCGCGGCTTTGCCCGCGCAGTAGGTACCTATATAGATAAAAAGTAGCCTATGTGTAATCCAAATAAACTACATATTTGTTTGCCAAATTCCATCCAAATCCGTTTAGCGAGAGTAACAAACATCCGCACATACATCCATACAAACTTTCGCGTTTATAATATATAATATTACGTATTATTACGTAATATTACGTTCCATATTTTCCGAGCTAGGATGGTACGCGTAATGGAGCCGACAGCTTTACCACTTGACTCATGTTGCCGTATAATAAACATACATATGTAATGTAGTAATGTATGTCTTCAAAACATAGACTTAAAACTATAATATATTAATTTGGTATATTTTTGGCAAACACATTGAGTTGTAATATAATAATTAATTAGTGTTTGAACGAAACGGAAGGAAACTGTGGATATGTACATCATCTAATATAATATATAAAATATTAAGTAAATAGTATTTTTCTTGAATTTATGTTTAACATGAGTTTTAATTTTATTGATTCTTATAAATCTGCATAAGCACAGGTTCTTACAAAAGGGCCTAAAAAGGGCCTGCGTAGGTCCTGACCTACTTTTGTTCATATTTTTCGTCTATTCTATGATTCTATAAGTTATACCTAAATGAATTGAGAACAAGAATATTCTTTTGTTAAATTAAGTTTAGTTGCGCAACAAAAAATAAACCAATCACGGTAATTTAAATCTTTTTATCTCAACGTTGAGATTGTAGATATCTTATAGGCTCATTGAGCTCATGACTGTCTTTAATTTTTTAGAATTTAGCTAGCTCTAACGCGGTTACGCTAAGACGGAATTATATTATCAGACAGTACCTAAGCGTTTAATTCAATCTCCAGTCGGACTGTCAGGGGTCCGTCAAGATAGTTTTCGAGCTAATCCATCAATGCCAGAGTTCAAGCTCAATCGTAATCCTTCGATTCGAAAGGACAATATGAGACAATATCGATTTTATTTCATTTATTATGCTCTTAGTTTATAGCATAGCTTATTCAATATACTTACATAAGAGCTGTAAAATACTATTTTATCTTATTTTATAGCTTTCGTAAGGGCGGGTGTTTTTGAGGGCTGCCTGTATAGTCGACGTTCAAAAAGTGCCAATTAATTAAATTTGGCCTCCTTTGAATAAACTACAATTTTGACTTTGTGTTTCTAAAAAATATATTTTATAGACATAAATATTTTATTACTTATTATTGAAAATAAATTGTTTTGGTTAATGGACCCAGATTTCTAGACACAGATTTGATTTTGAAAGTGCTTCTGTGCCATTACTCAATTTGGAGTCATAATCACAACATTTATGTATTGTTATTGTTATACATATCTATCAGTATAAAAATATACTTTATATTTTTGAAAGCTGAGCCTGTTAAGGTCTGACGCTATGGATGGGTGACCGACCGTTCTTACGAGTTACCAATCCACTGTCACAGCCGTCCGTTCCTTAGAGGGCTTTTTATAACGTTTATTGTCTAACATTCACTGCTTATAGGTACTACAAATTGATAAATGATTAATACAATTATAAAATATAATTTACAAGTTTGATAGAATCTACGAGAAAGTTATTTCATTGCACCTATAGTGCTATGAAAAAATCTTTTTATGACTATTACGTAGGTACCTGTGAAATTCCTTCTTTTAAATGCGATAGTATATTTACAATGTTATTCAAATAAAATCCGCTTGCTACAAAGCAAATACACGTAAGTCTCAGGAGGAATTTAGAGATGATCCAAAAAATAATATACCTACGTATATATTATAATAGGTACAAGTGGACTGACTTGTATATATTATACAAGTCCACCTAAATACTTGGCACATGAAATATTCAACTGTGAAAAGGATACGAGCTCTAGGGAGCTGTAATTTAAATAAATATTATTTCACCACATATTTTATGCAGAAATACCCACAACGAACGTGGTCTGTCGACTGGCTACGTTAAACGTAGTCCTTTTGTATACACAATAAAGCCTTACAGTGAGGATATTGTGAGTTGTGTGAGAATGTCTTGATTGAGTGAGACGCGGTGCTAAGAACATATATAAATCATAATTATGTATATATGAGGTGGGATTTTATAGCATTATGGAGGGAAGGAGGTGGTAATCCCTCCACTGGAAAAGGAGGATCCTCCGACCAGGCGAGAAGTTGTGCCTGGTGGGCAACTGCCCAACGGTTGATGTTGGGTGGTTGTATATATACAATCTCGCGTGCAAATGTCACTTGCGCGATGTAGGATTAACTGCGTCATCGCGCCGAGTAGATACTTCTTATGTGGCGAGATAGATGTCGCCACAGCATAACATAACATAGGTCCCATGTAATTAGGACCGAGCCTACTGCCATTAACCGGGCGTGAATCCAAACTCCAAGCTGCTTCTGAGAATTTCATAGAAAACCCCAATAACACTTTGCTCGACCTAGAAATCGAACCCAAGACCTCTTACTCGGCACTGTACGACCACTAGACCAACGAGACAAATATTTCCCTACAGCAATACATATAAAGAAATATTTATTTAGCTAACATTACATGTCATGCTTTTAATAAACACGCAATTGCTGTACCGCGCAGAATATGTATTAAAGGAGTCAAACGAAAGGGCACAAGTTTATTGCCATTAACGTGAGCATGAATCCGAGCTTCTGGAAATATCCAAGAGTAATATAAAAACTCTGCTCGACCTGAGGATCGAACCTAAGACTTTGTGGCATCGCGTGCGTACTGCGCGCGCGCCGCATCGCATCTAACTAGCACTATGCAATGTGTCACCCATATTTATAGCCTCAGCGCGATACATTTACTTTAACTGCGGGTGCGACCGCCCCTTTGCTATTGGTTAGAATAAAATGTTTAGTATGTAGAACTGTAATCTGTTGTAATATAAAATATATGTACTTAGGTAGGCTTAGAATAAAATAATATTATGTAAAACCAAATCAGTGTCTCATTTATATTACCTAATCAAACGGCTGGTTCATAAGTGCTAAAGTGGTGACCCCGAAAAAAATAACTACACATATGCTAAAACAGTGCGAAGATATGGAGTCAGCAGCAGCGGCAAGCCTTGAGACACAAGATGTTTTAGTGTCATCGCAGCAGATCGCCGGTATATCCCTGTCTCTGCGAGTACCACCTTTCTGGCGCGATAAACCTAGGCTGTGGTTTATTAGTTTTGAAGCAGCAACTAGGGACCTCAAGAAAAGTGAAGCGCAAAAAGCCCAGATGGTCATCGCCCAGCTTCAAAAAGAGGATATCGAGCAAATATGTGATCTGTTATACGACCCACCAGCTGATCATCAGTACACCGCCATAAAAGATCGCCTTATTTCTGTTTATGAAGAATCAGACGGCAAGCAATTACAGAAATTACTTTCTGATATGGAACTCGGCGATCAAAAGCCTAGCCAGTTACTGCGGCGCATGCGTAATCTTGCTCATAATAAGGTACCCGATAATACACTTCGGCTCATGTGGATGAATCTACTACCCGCACATGTCCGTGCAGTGCTTGTAGTAAGCGACACAATAAGCAAGGATACAGCACTTGATGAACTAGCCAAGCTAGCCGATAAAATGCTCGAACAAACAAGTGAAGTAGCAGCAGTATCCACGTATCCGCAAGCGCAGAATCAAACTATGGGCATACAATACCTGGTTGACGAAATAAGGAAATTACATATGGAGATCGCTGAATTAAAAACATCGTGCCGTCACAACAACAACGACTGCTCGCGCGCAACGGCGCCGCGATACTGCAGACGCAACTCGTACCGAACACATTCAACGTCTCGCTCCCGCTCTCGCTCGGCTACCCCGTCACCGTACTGTTTTTATCATCGACGTTTCGGCAAGAATGCAAAGCGATGCACCACGCCATGTAGTTTTAATAACAACAGCTTGACGGAAAACTAAAAGAGGCGTTGGCAGTGGCGGAACCTAACGTCGACAAGAAATCCTACCGCCTGTTTATCACGGATAAGACTACAGCTATGACCTTTTTGGTAGATACGGGTGCCAATATATCCGTCATACCGAAGAGGAAAGGAATTAAATCCACACCACTGCCCTACCAATTATATGCTGCAAACAACACAGTCATACCTACCTACGGCGAGAAGACTTTAGAGCTCGACTTAAATCTTCGCAGACCATACAAGTGGAAGTTTGTAGTCGCCGACGTTACGAAACCCATCATTGGAGCGGATTTCCTCGGCTATCACAATATATTAGTCGACCTCCGTAAGCAGCAACTTATCGACAACACTACGAGGTTAACCTCAAAGGCTCCTGGTCGTTATACAAGTACGCCTACAATATGCAGCGTCGACTCACAACAAGTTTACCATGCCATACTAGCCGAGTTTCCTGGAACCACCCGTCTATCCGCAATGACACTCAACCCGAAGCACAAGGTAGAACATTTTATCGAGACCACTGGCCCACCCATCCATTCTAGAGCACGACCAATACAGCCACACCTTTATGAGCGAGTGAAGAAGGAATTCGAAAACATGATTAGCCAGGGATTGTGCAGACCGAGCAAGAGTCCATGGTCTAGCCCGCTACATATTGTACCGAAGAAAAACGGTGACTTGCGTGCCTGTGGAGACTACAGACGGCTGAACTCCGTTACGAAACCAGACCGTTACCCCGTGCCAAGGATCAAAGATTTTACCTTCCAGCTCGCAGGCAAACAAATCTTCTCCACTATCGATTTAAATCGTGCTTACCAACAATTGCCCGTTCGTGCAGAAGATGTCGAGAAAACTGCAATAATCACTCCTTTCGGTCTATTCGAGTTCCCCAGAATGTGTCCTGGATTGAAGAATGCTGGACAAACATTCCAGCGGTTTATTCACGAAGTGTTACGAGGACTCGACTTTGTTTACCCATTCATCGACGACCTCCTGCTCGCATCGGAAGACGAGGATACACACAAAAAACAACTTCGCATAGTATTACAACGGCTGGACGAGTACGGCATAACAATAAATCCTTCAAAGTGTGTTTTCGGCCAACGTCAAGTGACATTCCTGGGTTATATAGTAGCACCAGAAGGTATTAAGCCGCCTGAGGACAAGATAAAGATAATCAGTGAATACCCGAAACCGAAAAACATCGAAGAGTTGCGACGCTTCCTCGGTGTACTAAACTTTTACAGAGATAACATTCCAAACGCAGCCGCCATTCAAGCGCCACTACATACTTACCTACATAACACAAAGAAGCGTGATAAGACAATAATAATGTGGAACGAATATACATCTCAAGCGTTTGAAAATTGCAAGAAATGTATTACAGAAACCACTTATTTGTCGCATCCGAATCACTCTGTCTCGCTCGGACTTATGTGTGACGCATCCGACCGCTGTGCAGGCGCCGTACTACAGCAGCGAGTCGGCGGGAAATGGCAACCCCTAGGCTATTACTCAAAAAAGTTTACACCGACGCAACAAAATTATTCGACATTCGACAGAGAACTTCAAGCAATTTACATGGCAGTAAAATACTTCAGAAAAATATTTGAAGGTCGTGAACTCATCATTTTTACCGATCACAAGCCGCTGACTTATGCTATGCAAAAGATCTCATCAGACTCGGAGACACCACGTCGACGGAGACAATTACTGTTTATCAGCGAGTTTTCGAACGATATTCGACACATAAGCGGGCGGCACAATATAGTTGCCGACGCGCTGTCACGAGTCGAAGCAATCAACTGCCCCAGCCCGATTGACTACGAAGCACTAGCCCAGGCCCAAGCTAAAGATAAACAAGTTGAAGAACTTTTACGGCAGCCGAACATACAACTTAAGAAGGTGACATTGCCCGGCACATCTAAACAAATATACTGCGAAACCTCGACTGCGAATGTCCGGCCATATCTACCACAAGAGTTCCGTATTGTAGCATTCAAAGCTATTCACGGACTTACTCATCCAGGCATACGGACCACTAGAAAACTGATGCAGAACAGATACTTCTGGCCGTCCATGAACATAGACACCAAAACATGGGTTCAAACGTGCATTCCCTGCCAACGGTCTAAAATTCAGCGACATACATCGAGTGCTATAGCGACATTTGAAAAATCACAACGATTCGAACACATTCACGTAGATATCGTCGGCCCGCTACGGACAACACCTAGCGGACATCGTTACGTCATCACAATGATTGACCGCGCGACGCGCTGGCCCGAGGCATACGCCGTGAGTGATATCTCAGCGGATACCGTTGCTACTTGCATTTACGAGGGCTGGATAGCAAGATTTGGTTGCCCAGCACGAATGACAACGGACCAGGGCAGACAATTTGAAAGCCACCTTTTCACCGCGCTGACCAGACTGTTTGGGATCAAGAGAATACGTACAACACCTTATCACCCGCAAAGTAACGGCATGATCGAGCGCTGGCATAGATGTATGAAGACTGCTCTCTCTGCCCGCCTCACTACAAATAGCTGGATTGAAGAATTGCCTATTATTCTACTCGGACTTCGTGCTGCAACCAGGAACGACACAGATGTCAGCGCCGCTGAGCTCACATATGGCCAAAGCCTACGACTACCTGGTGACTTCTTTACGCCATCAAACCCCGTGAACATGGACAGCAGCTATGTAGAAAAACTGAGAACAATCATCAGCAATTTACGCCCAGTACAGACGCGAGCGCATCACAGCAACCGTCCTGTGTTTGTTCAGCGAGATTTACAAACATGCAAGCAAGTCTTTGTGCGAACTGACGCAGTGAAAAAACCATTACAGCCGCCCTACGAGGGGCCCTATACAGTCTTACGCAGAGATACTAAAACCTTCACCCTGCAATTACCGGGACGAGAAGCAGTGATCTCAATCGACCGTTTGAAGCCAGCTTTCACCATACCTGAAGCAGACGCGGGTATATCAACAGTTCCTGTAAACAAGGCATCGCGCTCAGGCCGCGTCATCAAACCACCGGTACGCTTCGCTTAAGGGGGAGCACTGTGGCATCGCGTGCGTACTGCGCGCGCGCCGCATCGCATCTAACTAGCACTATGCAATGTGTCACCCATATTTATAGCCTCAGCGCGATACATTTACTTTAACTGCGGGTGCGACCGCCCCTTTGCTATTGGTTAGAATAAAATGTTTAGTATGTAGAACTGTAATCTGTTGTAATATAAAATATATGTACTTAGGTAGGCTTAGAATAAAATAATATTATGTAAAACCAAATCAGTGTCTCATTTATATTACCTAATCAAACGGCTGGTTCATAAGTGCTAAAACTTCATGCTCAGCGGCTGCATGGGGCTATTAAACCAAGAAGGTAGTTCAGAGGCCAACAGAGGCTATAGCGGTCCGCGGCCTTAAGTACTTCTAGACAGTAGGTATAGATACTTTTGTGAATCGTATACCTATCAAGTTTTATATCTGTCACAACGAAGGTGGCAGCTTAACGCACTCGCAGTTTATTAAATAAAATAGCTTTCAGCCGCGTACTATGATTATAATAAGATATTTTCTTGCAGTAAAATGGAGCCTATATTTTAAGCTGGGAGTCTGCAAAACATGTAGTAGTTTATGTGACTGTGTGTGTGTGTGTTAAGACAGATAGACAAAAAATCAGAAAATGGATATTTCTGCTAGTTGCTCTATTAAATTATATTTTATTATATTTGATTTAAGATACGGAGAAAAACTGATGTTATAATTTTACTATATTATTATGTATATATGTAGATACTCGTTTCTTTAAGTGGAATCTATTGGTGATAGACCGATATCGCTACTGGTAATTCTTAATATTTTTACTTATCAGGTAAGTATTAGTGTTTAGTTTTAGTTTAATGTATTCGGCGTATACCAAATAATCGTGTATTAGTAGAAATAATACTGGAGATAGTACTCATAAGATAGTGTGAACTTTGAAATTTCTAAAGTAAATTGATGCTATTCACCTCGCCAAATAATTCGCATTTGCAAATGATATAGAAGCAGGTTGCATTTACGAGTGTGTGCAGTGGAGGCCAACTCACGTATTGAACATTAGTTCGGCAGTTCCTCGCGCCAGCTCACTAATGGCTCAAACGAACGTGCTCGATCATATTCCGTACTGTTCTGATGAATTATACGTTTTGCCGACAAAAAACTGAATTAAGTTGGATCCTATGAATAACAAAGCCCCGTATGTAACGGAGTATTAATCCGTTTTCTAGCGTTAGCAAAATCATATATTGGTTACACCATAAAGTAAAGTATTCTTGGGTTTTTTACTATCTAGTCGAATCAACTTTTACCTTATCATCAACCCTTAGTTATTTTAATAGAATATTTATTTTAGATATTGTTTACTAAATTTGTTTATCTTTGGTAAATAATAATAATAATAATATTCATTTTCCTTACCTACCTACCTAAATATGTTCCTACCACTCATATTTTATCTTGATTATATTAACATCGGTTAAAATATGGCAAAGCATTGCCGTAAGCTATTTACAGAAGCAGAATAAATATTTGCGGACCCATTTATTTAGATGACTAATACAATTCTTAGAGCCATTATCGTGTCACACAAGTGCGTGTTTTTATGTGTTGACCACATAACTAAAATACTGGCATTCAAAGCTTTAAATGTTTAATGAAGTATTTGATATGATTTTAGGTAGTTAAGTCTTGTCAGACTCAATTTATCTGAAATCAAATCTTCAATTCCGTATGTACAGAGGAGTATTGATGTTGTTGCGTTGCTTCGTTAAGGTGAACTAGACAAGAGCCAAGATTACATTAGCAGCACCTGGGCTTTGGATAACCCCCTTTACCGTCTTTATTGAGAGAATATTGACTAACTAGGTTTCAGGGGTCGCAGGTCTGTACATCATCGGTATTCAGTTCAGGGTTTTACTATATACTTCCTGTACGATAATCATACAACGGTATAACAAATTATATTTATTTTCAAAAAATTATTATTTATTGTACATACCTAGGTACTTTTTTTACGCAAACTTGCCAATCCGTAATAGGAACTGGTAGAACTGTCAGGGCTCTCGGGTTTTTGACTAATTGCTATACTACACCGACGACTTCAAATGATGTGCGAGGTATGCAGGGGTCTTGGTGTGCTATAAATGGCCACCCATCTACAGGTTACAAAATGGTCACCGTAGTTATTAATTAAGTCACGAGCCACTTCATGGATGTTAAAGTAAAATTCTCACCAGGAACCCATAAGATTTAGAGCGCACTATTTCTAAAATATATATTTGAAAACAGCAATCGTGTAGAAAAGTCGTTGTACGTTTTCAACTCCGGTTCATTTAATAAAAGCACGGACACCAGCTTAGCGGAAGGTGAAATTGAAAATTTATCAATGAACTCCGCCATTTGTCTGTTCGCCTGGTAGTGATTTGTCCCCGGAATTCAGGTAGGAGGTATTGAGTTAATTCCTTTCTTGGGTATACATATAAACCTAGTTCCCTAACCTAGTTTGTAGATTATGTCGTTAGATGGGTACGGCTTCTATACCGGCGTTTCAATAGCTATTATTTTAGTAGAATTTATACATTATATTAGACACAGGGCTTAAACGTAGGTATAAATAACACCATATAATTCCACAAAACAGTTATGGGTACTTATATCATACACTAATACGGTATGTATATATCAGATACATATCAGACCATATAATACAGAGTAAAACATATTTTCACGGTAGAATTTTCACGGAAACTTTACTATGTAGGGCTGTAATTTTCTTTGAGCTCTCTAAATATTAATGCTTCTATTCATCGAAAAGTTTGGTGAAGTTGTAATCATATACCTAGTCTGTCTGCACATCAGATAAGTCGGACATAGTAGAAAGGTAAGGATAAGATATTTCTCTCTCATAGTCCACCACGCTAGCCTAATGCGGGTTGGTACTGGTAGACTGCACATGCCACCGGGAAAATCTTCACATGCAGGTTTCCTCTCGATGTTTTCGTTCACCGTTTAATCATGAGATACTTACGCAAGTAACTTCGAAAAGTTGGTAGTGAACTTCATAATCCACCGTTCACACCACTAGGCTATCATGACTAATCTGCTTTTTCTTTGTATAGTTTTTACAACTCCACCTACTACATCATATGACGTTAATGTTAATACATCAGCATCATCAGACGGCTTCAAATCCAGACAGGCATAGCCTAGTGTCGACAAAAAAGGATATTTTTTAAGTAAATCGGGGATATTCGGAAGTGAAACGCGCGGATACGATCGCGTCCGGATATTGCAAGACACGTGACGCGGATATTGGCTGAGGCGGCATATTTCGCGATTCTTCTAGATTTTAGCACACTGCTCCATCTCAGCTTGAATATAATGAGACATTGAAGTTCCTTAAATGTTAAGAGAAATGTAAGTATTTTATAATACTATGGTGCTTTGTTCTTATGAAAAATTGGTTCTGCATTTTAGAATCAAAGAGTAGCTTAATAACAATTGTTTGTTTAACCAACGTTGTATTAAAAATAAAATAATATACAAATATACGTTTTATCATCAAAAAAAGACAGATTATTGGAAGGTAGAAAAGTGACCGATGTTTCAATAATCCGTTGCTAACGCGAACGCCTTGGAATAACTTAGTGATATTAAATACGTAGTTATTTAATCCTACGTCTTACAAGTACGTATTACACAAATAAACTAACATTTAAACATGCTAAGTTACAAAACGGAAAGTTAAATAATAAATATTTAGTACATTCTAACATTGTCTTTGGAGTGTGTATAATGGAATTACATATAATGGCTTACCTCAGGCCTAACAACCGCAATAAACTGACGTGAGGACGGTATACCTGCTACACAAAATTTATTCGAGACAATATGCTTACGAATTAATTTTGTAGCAAATGTTTCCGTTAATATAGAGTCCGTTCACATTCAAACACCACTCCAGATTAATTTGGGAATCAAATCTAACAATGTCGTTGTGGTAGCCTAGTTCTGTAACCAGCAGACCTTGGAATCAAAGATCTCGACTACAAGGCACGCACCCCTGACATTTTGAAGTTACGTGCGTAGGTATTTATCACAAACTCAAATGATGAAGGTAGGTGATAAATAATCCACTGAGAGGTCTCGATGTCGTGTGAAGTCTACTAACCACCACTAGGCCAGGGTGGTGGACATCCTAATTCCTCTCAAATGAAGAGAAGACTCGTTCTGAGCAGTGGGACCATAAATGGGATGATAATGGTGATCCACGATGAATGATACATGTAGGGGTCCATTATTAAATCTGTAGCTGTGCGAACGATACGAACCTACGAACTAATTTGCGGAAGAAGACTACCTCAACTTTCGCTAAGTCGTGATTAAAAGTAAGTATAATATGTATATACCTATGTACGTAATTAAACTTTTTGTTTCACTTTTGTATAGTCGACCTCCCAGTAGATGTTTTGCGACAGAAACCGCACGTCTGACAACGTGTAGACAGTATGTTACGTCTAAAGTATTACTGGAAGCGACGCAACAAAATAACGTAACCACGGTATTGTTATCATATTATTTTGATTTATATCTACTTTTCTTCCAATTATAGCGAGCTTACCGTTAAGCCGATTATTATATATGTCGGAGAAACATTATTTCTGTTGACATCGTCATTAGTGGCTAAGAATTTAGTGGGCATCATCAGAGTTAATTGCAAGCACAAACATAATGATCATTGTTTTGCACTACATATTATTTTAATTCGGATTAAATAATAATTTATCACCTCACTATAATATCGAGAGAAAATACACAGTTAAGACCGAGCAGCGAGTTCAGGGCACCGGTCTTACTTTTACCAACAATTAATACTCTTTCAGTCTCTCAGACTCTCAATCTCAATGATCCAACTCGATCAGTCGCTATTTCTCAATAATGTCCAATACTGTCCGCGTCCCTCCAAAAGTAAAGATGGCGCCTCGACCACGCTCAAGCTAAATGCTCTGCTCTGATTGGTCTATAACTGATAACAATATTTTTTACTTTTTATTAGACTAAGGAGGTTTTAAGCTATGGAAAAATGTAATAAATCATTATTTGCGTTATTCTTGCAAACAATAATCAAACCGACTTATAGCTTCCTCCGACACGGCCGTCCTGACATACCACACGCCCTCGTGTGATGTTGAAGGTTGCGCATCGTCCTTAACTGCAAAAAAGATATTGTTATCGTTCGGCCACTCCTGACCAAAGGAATTATTATTTTATCTCCTGCACACCGATGATCAGATATTATCTTAAATTAGCTATACGCCTTTTGCTATCGAATCTGACTCCTTATAGCCCAGACGCTACACACGAAATCAAGTTCATAGTATCGAAACAGCCACCTCGCCGTTATACACGTTACACATTTTAGATAATTGGCCACCTCGCCTTTTATCCAACAGATTTTAGGTACTTTTCAATGGCCACCTCGCCTTGCTACGGCCACCTCGCCTTGCTATGGCCACCTCGCCTTGCTATGGCCACCTCGCCTTGCTATGGCCACCTCGCCCTACTACGGCCACCTCGCCTTACTACGACTACCTCACCTTGCTATGGCTACCTCATCTTGCTATGGCCACCTCGCCTTACTACGGCCACCTTACCATGCTATGGCTACCTCATCTTGTTATGGCCACCTTGCCTTGTATCCGCCGCCTCGCCTCTCACAAAGACTACCTAAACATTAACAACCACCATGCTCCTAGGGTATCTTATAGGCATGAGATATACCATGCAACATTATCTTGCAACGTACCCGGGTTCAAAGGTATGGGTATGGCCGTATACCTGGGTATACGGCCGTATACCCAGTACCTAGGTACTAATATGTGTCCTCCACACCGTATCCGGTGACGGCGACTACTAAATGATCAGTTGGTCATTGTGATGGGCTCTGATGTGACTTGCAAAGCGATACTTCACCACATTAGTGTAGACGGTATGATGCCATTCCGTACTCTTCATTCCGTCCTCCCAACCATCAGTAGATATGTTACAGGCCGCGAGATTGCGTTTCAACACGTATTTGTAACGCAGATATTGAACTCTTTGTTTGCGCTTTCCGCATGAGAGTTCGGAGTAGAAGAAAGACTTTGGCAATCTACTATCATCCATGTGTACGACGTGTCCACTCCAGCGGACTCCAGTGTTTTGTACTTACTAAAACCCTATATCAAAATACCTACAGGTTTTCCAAACCTGGCCTTAGCGGTCATCATCATCATCATCACCTTTAGCGGTCGCCTTTTAGAAACTCGATTACTTTATACACAGACAAATAACAACACAACAATCAAAATAACAAAAACAATACAGAAACACGATAACAGTTAAATCCCGCCAAAAATTCAATCTGACTTCATAAAATATTCACAGGCAAATAAACTGACGTAAAAAAAAGTTAACATTGAAATTAATAATATTACTATTGTCGACCAATTCCAATATTTTAAAATAGGTACTCTAAAATGACCTCTATCTTTATTAAAAGTAAATAACTCTTTTTAGTAATTCAAAATGAAATACTCTTTAACATCATTACACAATTAACTTCTTAATTCCGATATGTATAAGGAACAGATTTGTATCACCGAATTATTTGTTAGAAAATGCCTAAAATATTACACGTACGCGTGTCGGGAATTGCCGTAAGTATTCGGGTAACTTCGTACTCTCCGCGAGCGCGAGCATTATGAATGACCGCGCCGCCGTACTGGATATGACGAGAGACCCGCGTAGGTCCGTACCGTCATACGATTTAGTTCGGCGTTTTACTCGATAATACAATAAAATTTTACTAATCGGGTACGGCCGGGTTTCTGCTATACATACCCAGTCTGCGTACTGGTAAGCTCACATTGGGTATTTATACCTGTACCAGTATATCACACACGCAGAAACTCCGATATCATAACATTTTTAAACAAATTACAACAACAGTACAACAGCAGCAACATACAACAACAGTACAACGATTTTGCCATCATCGTTATCCGTTTGATTCCGTTCGTATTTTTTTATTTAAACGTTATCACTTACTGAAAACGAAGTAACTTTTGAATAAGTACTAGAATTAATTTACTTTCCTGTATACCACGATCCGCAAAAGCAGAAGTCCACCGTTACCAACCAGCGTCAGTATTTACATCACCAAGTTTTTCTCGATATTCTGTTTATCTACAATGCCTTATTATTGCGACTGCACCTCGCTTCCAGATGTATTCGAATTTCGAACCACGACTAACAAAGGCCGATCTGCTTTGTGTCCGTATGTATGAAAAATCTGAAAATAAATTGAAAAACGACAGAAAGCGGAGGTAGTTATCCCACTTCTGATGTCGGAGAAACATTATTTCTGTTGACATCGTCATTAGTGGCTAAGAATTTAGTGGGCATCATCAGAGTTAATTGCAAGCACAAACATAATGATCATTGTTTTGCACTACATATTATTTTAATTCGGATTAAATAATAATTTATCACCTCACTATAATATCGAGAGAAAATACACAGTTAAGACCGAGCAGCGAGTTCAGGGCACCGGTCTTACTTTTACCAACAATTAATACTCTTTCAGTCTCTCAGACTCTCAATCTCAATGATCCAACTCGATCAGTCGCTATTTCTCAATAATGTCCAATACTGTCCGCGTATGTCGGAGAAACATTATTTCTGTTGACATCGTCATTAGTGGCTAAGAATTTAGTGGGCATCATCAGAGTTAATTGCAAGCACAAACATAATGATCATTGTTTTGCACTACATATTATTTTAATTCGGATTAAATAATAATTTATCACCTCACTATAATATCGAGAGAAAATACACAGTTAAGACCGAGCAGCGAGTTCAGGGCACCGGTCTTACTTTTACCAACAATTAATACTCTTTCAGTCTCTCAGACTCTCAATCTCAATGATCCAACTCGATCAGTCGCTATTTCTCAATAATGTCCAATACTGTCCGCGTCCCTCCAAAAGTAAAGATGGCGCCTCGACCACGCTCAAGCTAAATGCTCTGCTCTGATTGGTCTATAACTGATAACAATATTTTTTACTTTTTATTAGACTAAGGAGGTTTTAAGCTATGGAAAAATGTAATAAATCATTATTTGCGTTATTCTTGCAAACAATAATCAAACCGACTTATAGCTTCCTCCGACACGGCCGTCCTGACATACCACACGCCCTCGTGTGATGTTGAAGGTTGCGCATCGTCCTTAACTGCAAAAAAGATATTGTTATCGTTCGGCCACTCCTGACCAAAGGAATTATTATTTTATCTCCTGCACACCGATGATCAGATATTATCTTAAATTAGCTATACGCCTTTTGCTATCGAATCTGACTCCTTATAGCCCAGACGCTACACACGAAATCAAGTTCATAGTATCGAAACAGCCACCTCGCCGTTATACACGTTACACATTTTAGATAATTGGCCACCTCGCCTTTTATCCAACAGATTTTAGGTACTTTTCAATGGCCACCTCGCCTTGCTACGGCCACCTCGCCTTGCTATGGCCACCTCGCCTTGCTATGGCCACCTCGCCTTGCTATGGCCACCTCGCCCTACTACGGCCACCTCGCCTTACTACGACTACCTCACCTTGCTATGGCTACCTCATCTTGCTATGGCCACCTCGCCTTACTACGGCCACCTTACCATGCTATGGCTACCTCATCTTGTTATGGCCACCTTGCCTTGTATCCGCCGCCTCGCCTCTCACAAAGACTACCTAAACATTAACAACCACCATGCTCCTAGGGTATCTTATAGGCATGAGATATACCATGCAACATTATCTTGCAACGTACCCGGGTTCAAAGGTATGGGTATGGCCGTATACCCAGTACCTAGGTACTAATATGTGTCCTCCACACCGTATCCGGTGACGGCGACTACTAAATGATCAGTTGGTCATTGTGATGGGCTCTGATGTGACTTGCAAAGCGATACTTCACCACATTAGTGTAGACGGTATGATGCCATTCCGTACTCTTCATTCCGTCCTCCCAACCATCAGTAGATATGTTACAGGCCGCGAGATTGCGTTTCAACACGTATTTGTAACGCAGATATTGAACTCTTTGTTTGCGCTTTCCGCATGAGAGTTCGGAGTAGAAGAAAGACTTTGGCAATCTACTATCATCCATGTGTACGACGTGTCCACTCCAGCGGACTCCAGTGTTTTGTACTTACTAAAACCCTATATCAAAATACCTACAGGTTTTCCAAACCTGGCCTTAGCGGTCATCATCATCATCATCACCTTTAGCGGTCGCCTTTTAGAAACTCGATTACTTTATACACAGACAAATAACAACACAACAATCAAAATAACAAAAACAATACAGAAACACGATAACAGTTAAATCCCGCCAAAAATTCAATCTGACTTCATAAAATATTCACAGGCAAATAAACTGACGTAAAAAAAAGTTAACATTGAAATTAATAATATTACTATTGTCGACCAATTCCAATATTTTAAAATAGGTACTCTAAAATGACCTCTATCTTTATTAAAAGTAAATAACTCTTTTTAGTAATTCAAAATGAAATACTCTTTAACATCATTACACAATTAACTTCTTAATTCCGATATGTATAAGGAACAGATTTGTATCACCGAATTATTTGTTAGAAAATGCCTAAAATATTACACGTACGCGTGTCGGGAATCGCCGTAAGTATTCGGGTAACTTCGTACTCTCCGCGAGCGCGAGCATTATGAATGACCGCGCCGCCGTACTGGATATGACGAGAGACCCGCGTAGGTCCGTACCGTCATACGATTTAGTTCGGCGTTTTACTCGATAATACAATAAAATTTTACTAATCGGGTACGGCCGGGTTTCTGCTATACATACCCAGTCTGCGTACTGGTAAGCTCACATTGGGTATTTATACCTGTACCAGTATATCACACACGCAGAAACTCCGATATCATAACATTTTTAAACAAATTACAACAACAGTACAACAGCAGCAACATACAACAACAGTACAACGATTTTGCCATCATCGTTATCCGTTTGATTCCGTTCGTATTTTTTTATTTAAACGTTATCACTTACTGAAAACGAAGTAACTTTTGAATAAGTACTAGAATTAATTTACTTTCCTGTATACCACGATCCGCAAAAGCAGAAGTCCACCGTTACCAACCAGCGTCAGTATTTACATCACCAAGTTTTTCTCGATATTCTGTTTATCTACAATGCCTTATTATTGCGACTGCACCTCGCTTCCAGATGTATTCGAATTTCGAACCACGACTAACAAAGGCCGATCTGCTTTGTGTCCGTATGTATGAAAAATCTGAAAATAAATTGAAAAACGACAGAAAGCGGAGGTAGTTATCCCACTTCTGATGTCGGAGAAACATTATTTCTGTTGACATCGTCATTAGTGGCTAAGAATTTAGTGGGCATCATCAGAGTTAATTGCAAGCACAAACATAATGATCATTGTTTTGCACTACATATTATTTTAATTCGGATTAAATAATAATTTATCACCTCACTATAATATCGAGAGAAAATACACAGTTAAGACCGAGCAGCGAGTTCAGGGCACCGGTCTTACTTTTACCAACAATTAATACTCTTTCAGTCTCTCAGACTCTCAATCTCAATGATCCAACTCGATCAGTCGCTATTTCTCAATAATGTCCAATACTGTCCGCGTATGTCGGAGAAACATTATTTCTGTTGACATCGTCATTAGTGGCTAAGAATTTAGTGGGCATCATCAGAGTTAATTGCAAGCACAAACATAATGATCATTGTTTTGCACTACATATTATTTTAATTCGGATTAAATAATAATTTATCACCTCACTATAATATCGAGAGAAAATACACAGTTAAGACCGAGCAGCGAGTTCAGGGCACCGGTCTTACTTTTACCAACAATTAATACTCTTTCAGTCTCTCAGACTCTCAATCTCAATGATCCAACTCGATCAGTCGCTATTTCTCAATAATGTCCAATACTGTCCGCGTCCCTCCAAAAGTAAAGATGGCGCCTCGACCACGCTCAAGCTAAATGCTCTGCTCTGATTGGTCTATAACTGATAACAATATTTTTTACTTTTTATTAGACTAAGGAGGTTTTAAGCTATGGAAAAATGTAATAAATCATTATTTGCGTTATTCTTGCAAACAATAATCAAACCGACTTATAGCTTCCTCCGACACGGCCGTCCTGACATACCACACGCCCTCGTGTGATGTTGAAGGTTGCGCATCGTCCTTAACTGCAAAAAAGATATTGTTATCGTTCGGCCACTCCTGACCAAAGGAATTATTATTTTATCTCCTGCACACCGATGATCAGATATTATCTTAAATTAGCTATACGCCTTTTGCTATCGAATCTGACTCCTTATAGCCCAGACGCTACACACGAAATCAAGTTCATAGTATCGAAACAGCCACCTCGCCGTTATACACGTTACACATTTTAGATAATTGGCCACCTCGCCTTTTATCCAACAGATTTTAGGTACTTTTCAATGGCCACCTCGCCTTGCTACGGCCACCTCGCCTTGCTATGGCCACCTCGCCTTGCTATGGCCACCTCGCCTTGCTATGGCCACCTCGCCCTACTACGGCCACCTCGCCTTACTACGACTACCTCACCTTGCTATGGCTACCTCATCTTGCTATGGCCACCTCGCCTTACTACGGCCACCTTACCATGCTATGGCTACCTCATCTTGTTATGGCCACCTTGCCTTGTATCCGCCGCCTCGCCTCTCACAAAGACTACCTAAACATTAACAACCACCATGCTCCTAGGGTATCTTATAGGCATGAGATATACCATGCAACATTATCTTGCAACGTACCCGGGTTCAAAGGTATGGGTATGGCCGTATACCCAGTACCTAGGTACTAATATGTGTCCTCCACACCGTATCCGGTGACGGCGACTACTAAATGATCAGTTGGTCATTGTGATGGGCTCTGATGTGACTTGCAAAGCGATACTTCACCACATTAGTGTAGACGGTATGATGCCATTCCGTACTCTTCATTCCGTCCTCCCAACCATCAGTAGATATGTTACAGGCCGCGAGATTGCGTTTCAACACGTATTTGTAACGCAGATATTGAACTCTTTGTTTGCGCTTTCCGCATGAGAGTTCGGAGTAGAAGAAAGACTTTGGCAATCTACTATCATCCATGTGTACGACGTGTCCACTCCAGCGGACTCCAGTGTTTTGTACTTACTAAAACCCTATATCAAAATACCTACAGGTTTTCCAAACCTGGCCTTAGCGGTCATCATCATCATCATCACCTTTAGCGGTCGCCTTTTAGAAACTCGATTACTTTATACACAGACAAATAACAACACAACAATCAAAATAACAAAAACAATACAGAAACACGATAACAGTTAAATCCCGCCAAAAATTCAATCTGACTTCATAAAATATTCACAGGCAAATAAACTGACGTAAAAAAAAGTTAACATTGAAATTAATAATATTACTATTGTCGACCAATTCCAATATTTTAAAATAGGTACTCTAAAATGACCTCTATCTTTATTAAAAGTAAATAACTCTTTTTAGTAATTCAAAATGAAATACTCTTTAACATCATTACACAATTAACTTCTTAATTCCGATATGTATAAGGAACAGATTTGTATCACCGAATTATTTGTTAGAAAATGCCTAAAATATTACACGTACGCGTGTCGGGAATCGCCGTAAGTATTCGGGTAACTTCGTACTCTCCGCGAGCGCGAGCATTATGAATGACCGCGCCGCCGTACTGGATATGACGAGAGACCCGCGTAGGTCCGTACCGTCATACGATTTAGTTCGGCGTTTTACTCGATAATACAATAAAATTTTACTAATCGGGTACGGCCGGGTTTCTGCTATACATACCCAGTCTGCGTACTGGTAAGCTCACATTGGGTATTTATACCTGTACCAGTATATCACACACGCAGAAACTCCGATATCATAACATTTTTAAACAAATTACAACAACAGTACAACAGCAGCAACATACAACAACAGTACAACGATTTTGCCATCATCGTTATCCGTTTGATTCCGTTCGTATTTTTTTATTTAAACGTTATCACTTACTGAAAACGAAGTAACTTTTGAATAAGTACTAGAATTAATTTACTTTCCTGTATACCACGATCCGCAAAAGCAGAAGTCCACCGTTACCAACCAGCGTCAGTATTTACATCACCAAGTTTTTCTCGATATTCTGTTTATCTACAATGCCTTATTATTGCGACTGCACCTCGCTTCCAGATGTATTCGAATTTCGAACCACGACTAACAAAGGCCGATCTGCTTTGTGTCCGTATGTATGAAAAATCTGAAAATAAATTGAAAAACGACAGAAAGCGGAGGTAGTTATCCCACTTCTGATGTCGGAGAAACATTATTTCTGTTGACATCGTCATTAGTGGCTAAGAATTTAGTGGGCATCATCAGAGTTAATTGCAAGCACAAACATAATGATCATTGTTTTGCACTACATATTATTTTAATTCGGATTAAATAATAATTTATCACCTCACTATAATATCGAGAGAAAATACACAGTTAAGACCGAGCAGCGAGTTCAGGGCACCGGTCTTACTTTTACCAACAATTAATACTCTTTCAGTCTCTCAGACTCTCAATCTCAATGATCCAACTCGATCAGTCGCTATTTCTCAATAATGTCCAATACTGTCCGCGTATGTCGGAGAAACATTATTTCTGTTGACATCGTCATTAGTGGCTAAGAATTTAGTGGGCATCATCAGAGTTAATTGCAAGCACAAACATAATGATCATTGTTTTGCACTACATATTATTTTAATTCGGATTAAATAATAATTTATCACCTCACTATAATATCGAGAGAAAATACACAGTTAAGACCGAGCAGCGAGTTCAGGGCACCGGTCTTACTTTTACCAACAATTAATACTCTTTCAGTCTCTCAGACTCTCAATCTCAATGATCCAACTCGATCAGTCGCTATTTCTCAATAATGTCCAATACTGTCCGCGTCCCTCCAAAAGTAAAGATGGCGCCTCGACCACGCTCAAGCTAAATGCTCTGCTCTGATTGGTCTATAACTGATAACAATATTTTTTACTTTTTATTAGACTAAGGAGGTTTTAAGCTATGGAAAAATGTAATAAATCATTATTTGCGTTATTCTTGCAAACAATAATCAAACCGACTTATAGCTTCCTCCGACACGGCCGTCCTGACATACCACACGCCCTCGTGTGATGTTGAAGGTTGCGCATCGTCCTTAACTGCAAAAAAGATATTGTTATCGTTCGGCCACTCCTGACCAAAGGAATTATTATTTTATCTCCTGCACACCGATGATCAGATATTATCTTAAATTAGCTATACGCCTTTTGCTATCGAATCTGACTCCTTATAGCCCAGACGCTACACACGAAATCAAGTTCATAGTATCGAAACAGCCACCTCGCCGTTATACACGTTACACATTTTAGATAATTGGCCACCTCGCCTTTTATCCAACAGATTTTAGGTACTTTTCAATGGCCACCTCGCCTTGCTACGGCCACCTCGCCTTGCTATGGCCACCTCGCCTTGCTATGGCCACCTCGCCTTGCTATGGCCACCTCGCCCTACTACGGCCACCTCGCCTTACTACGACTACCTCACCTTGCTATGGCTACCTCATCTTGCTATGGCCACCTCGCCTTACTACGGCCACCTTACCATGCTATGGCTACCTCATCTTGTTATGGCCACCTTGCCTTGTATCCGCCGCCTCGCCTCTCACAAAGACTACCTAAACATTAACAACCACCATGCTCCTAGGGTATCTTATAGGCATGAGATATACCATGCAACATTATCTTGCAACGTACCCGGGTTCAAAGGTATGGGTATGGCCGTATACCCAGTACCTAGGTACTAATATGTGTCCTCCACACCGTATCCGGTGACGGCGACTACTAAATGATCAGTTGGTCATTGTGATGGGCTCTGATGTGACTTGCAAAGCGATACTTCACCACATTAGTGTAGACGGTATGATGCCATTCCGTACTCTTCATTCCGTCCTCCCAACCATCAGTAGATATGTTACAGGCCGCGAGATTGCGTTTCAACACGTATTTGTAACGCAGATATTGAACTCTTTGTTTGCGCTTTCCGCATGAGAGTTCGGAGTAGAAGAAAGACTTTGGCAATCTACTATCATCCATGTGTACGACGTGTCCACTCCAGCGGACTCCAGTGTTTTGTACTTACTAAAACCCTATATCAAAATACCTACAGGTTTTCCAAACCTGGCCTTAGCGGTCATCATCATCATCATCACCTTTAGCGGTCGCCTTTTAGAAACTCGATTACTTTATACACAGACAAATAACAACACAACAATCAAAATAACAAAAACAATACAGAAACACGATAACAGTTAAATCCCGCCAAAAATTCAATCTGACTTCATAAAATATTCACAGGCAAATAAACTGACGTAAAAAAAAGTTAACATTGAAATTAATAATATTACTATTGTCGACCAATTCCAATATTTTAAAATAGGTACTCTAAAATGACCTCTATCTTTATTAAAAGTAAATAACTCTTTTTAGTAATTCAAAATGAAATACTCTTTAACATCATTACACAATTAACTTCTTAATTCCGATATGTATAAGGAACAGATTTGTATCACCGAATTATTTGTTAGAAAATGCCTAAAATATTACACGTACGCGTGTCGGGAATCGCCGTAAGTATTCGGGTAACTTCGTACTCTCCGCGAGCGCGAGCATTATGAATGACCGCGCCGCCGTACTGGATATGACGAGAGACCCGCGTAGGTCCGTACCGTCATACGATTTAGTTCGGCGTTTTACTCGATAATACAATAAAATTTTACTAATCGGGTACGGCCGGGTTTCTGCTATACATACCCAGTCTGCGTACTGGTAAGCTCACATTGGGTATTTATACCTGTACCAGTATATCACACACGCAGAAACTCCGATATCATAACATTTTTAAACAAATTACAACAACAGTACAACAGCAGCAACATACAACAACAGTACAACGATTTTGCCATCATCGTTATCCGTTTGATTCCGTTCGTATTTTTTTATTTAAACGTTATCACTTACTGAAAACGAAGTAACTTTTGAATAAGTACTAGAATTAATTTACTTTCCTGTATACCACGATCCGCAAAAGCAGAAGTCCACCGTTACCAACCAGCGTCAGTATTTACATCACCAAGTTTTTCTCGATATTCTGTTTATCTACAATGCCTTATTATTGCGACTGCACCTCGCTTCCAGATGTATTCGAATTTCGAACCACGACTAACAAAGGCCGATCTGCTTTGTGTCCGTATGTATGAAAAATCTGAAAATAAATTGAAAAACGACAGAAAGCGGAGGTAGTTATCCCACTTCTGATGTCGGAGAAACATTATTTCTGTTGACATCGTCATTAGTGGTTAAGAATTTCGTGGGCATCATCAGGGTTAATTACAAGCACAAACATAATGATCATGGTTTTGCACTACATATTATTTTAATTCGGATTAAATAACAATTTATCACTTCACAATAATATCGAGAGAAAATGCACAGTTAAGACCGAGCAGCGAGTTCAGGGCACCGGTCTTACTTTTACCAACAATTAATACTCTTTCAGTCTCTCAGACTCTCAATCTCAATGATCCAACTCGATCAGTCGCTATTTCTCAATAATGTCCAATACTGTCCGCGTCCCTCCAAAAGTAAAGATGGCGCCTCGACCACGCTCAAGCTAAATGCTCTGCTCTGATTGGTCTATAACTGATAACAATATTTTTTACTTTTTATTAGACTAAGGAGGTTTTAAGCTATGGAAAAATGTAATAAATAATTATGTGCTTTATTCTTGCAAACAATAATCAAACCGACTTATAGCTTTCTCCGACATATATGTATTTCTGTGCCACAAAATATTATTATGAAAATAGAATAAAACGAAAACCAATGTTTATTTGTGTATCGTGAAAGGCATTTTTTTCTCTCTCTTCTATACTGTCTCTCTTTGCGAAACAACAAACATTATTATAATTCTTACACTTTTTTTAAGAGGTTTCAGTTCCCACTATTCTTAAAATGAAGTTTATTATTTAGGAGTGGTCGCTATCAACCATGGTTGTAGGTATATCATTACGACCGGTAACGTAAGTACTAAATATAAAGTTTCACGCAAAATAGATTTGAAAAAGGAAACCTTTTTCTAATGTTCAAAAAATCTTTTCTCTTCTCTTTCTCTCAAAATTTTTTTGCACATACACTAAACCTTCATTATGGCTTCAACATCTGTGTCTTTATTTTAGTTTAGATCTCCGAATATATGCGCGTGTTTAGAATGTTTCGCTCCGTTTAATATAACTAGAAGTCTGGTGACGTATTTAACTAGCATTTCTAATTACATTACTTTACATATATGTATGTTGTAATTTAATTTGTATGTTTATCAAATTCGCAGAAGCTCATCGCTTATTAGAGTTCAGGCATCAAGATTTTGACTTAACTGTGAAAAGCCAGATTTTTTAACTGACTCCTTTTGTTTAAGTGAAATTTAACTATTGTCAGTCGTCACACTGTCTTAAAATATTTTGTTAATCATTCTGGCATTATTTCTAAAGCTTTTGTCTTTCATAAAAACACGTAGCCATGGCCAAATTTGGTATAATACAAGTACCTACAGATAACGGTAAGGGACATGATTATACAACTATCTTTCAGGGGTCGCAGGTCTGTACATCATCGGTATTCAGTTCAGGGTTTTACTATATACTTCCTGTACGATAATCATACAACGGTATAACAAATTATATTTATTTTCAAAAAATTATTATTTATTGTACATACCTAGGTACTTTTTTTACGCAAACTTGCCAATCCGTAATAGGAACTGGTAGAACTGTCAGGGCTCTCGGGTTTTTGACTAATTGCTATACTACACCGACGACTTCAAATGATGTGCGAGGTATGCAGGGGTCTTGGTGTGCTATAAATGGCCACCCATCTACAGGTTACAAAATGGTCACCGTAGTTATTAATTAAGTCACGAGCCACTTCATGGATGTTAAAGTAAAATTCTCACCAGGAACCCATAAGATTTAGAGCGCACTATTTCTAAAATATATATTTGAAAACAGCAATCGTGTAGAAAAGTCGTTGTACGTTTTCAACTCCGGTTCATTTAATAAAAGCACGGACACCAGCTTAGCGAAAGGTGAAATTGAAAATTTATCAATGAACTCCGCCATTTGTCTGTTCGCCTGGTAGTGATTTGTCCCCGGAATTCAGGTAGGAGGTATTGAGTTAATTCCTTTCTTGGGTATACATATAAACCTAGTTCCCTAACCTAGTTTGTAGATTATGTCGTTAGATGGGTACGGCTTCTATACCGGCGTTTCAATAGCTATTATTTTAGTAGAATTTATAGGACATTGGTAAAACAACTTTCAACATTATATTAGACACAGGGCTTAAACGTAGGTATAAATAACACCATATAATTCCACAAAACAGTTATGGGTACTTATATCATACACTAATACGGTATGTATATATCAGATACATATCAGACCATATAATACAGAGTAAAACATATTTTCACGGTAGAATTTTCACGGAAACTTTACTATGTAGGGCTGTAATTTTCTTTGAGCTCTCTAAATATTAATGCTTCTATTCATCGAAAAGTTTGGTGAAGTTGTAATCATATACCTAGTCTGTCTGCACATCAGATAAGTCGGACATAGTAGAAAGGTAAGGATAAGATATTTCTCTCTCATAGTCCACCACGCTAGCCTAATGCGGGTTGGTACTGGTAGACTGCACATGCCACCGGGAAAATCTTCACATGCAGGTTTCCTCTCGATGTTTTCGTTCACCGTTTAATCATGAGATACTTACGCAAGTAACTTCGAAAAGTTGGTAGTGAACTTCATAATCCACCGTTCACACCACTAGGCTATCATGACTAATCTGCTTTTTCTTTGTATAGTTTTTACAACTCCACCTACTACATCATATGACGTTAATGTTAATACATCAGCATCATCAGACGGCTTCAAATCCAGACAGGCATAGCCTAGTGTCGACAAAAAAGGATATTTTTTAAGTAAATCGGGGATATTCGGAAGTGAAACGCGCGGATACGATCGCGTCCGGATATTGCAAGACACGTGACGCGGATATTGGCTGAGGCGGCATATTTCGCGATTCTTCTAGATTTTAGCACACTGCTCCATCTCAGCTTGAATATAATGAGACATTGAAGTTCCTTAAATGTTAAGAGAAATGTAAGTATTTTATAATACTATGGTGCTTTGTTCTTATGAAAAATTGGTTCTGCATTTTAGAATCAAAGAGTAGCTTAATAACAATTGTTTGTTTAACCAACGTTGTATTAAAAATAAAATAATATACAAATATACGTTTTATCATCAAAAAAAGACAGATTATTGGAAGGTAGAAAAGTGACCGATGTTTCAATAATCCGTTGCTAATGTGAACGCCTTGGAATAACTTAGTGATATTAAATACGTAGTTATTTAATCCTACGTCTTACAAGTACGTATTACACAAATAAACTAACATTTAAACATGCTAAGTTACAAAACGGAAAGTTAAATAATAAATATTTAGTACATTCTAACATTGTCTTTGGAGTGTGTATAATGGAATTACATATAATGGCTTACCTCAGGCCTAACAACCGCAATAAACTGACGTGAGGACGGTATACCTGCTACACAAAATTTATTCGAGACAATATGCTTACGAATTAATTTTGTAGCAAATGGTTCCGTTAATATAGAGTCCGTTCACATTCAAACACCACTCCAGATTAATTTGGGAATCAAATCTAACAATGTCGTTGTGGTAGCCTAGTTCTGTAACCAGCAGACCTTGGAATCAAAGATCTCGACTACAAGGCACGCACCCCTGACATTTTGAAGTTACGTGCGTAGGTATTTATCACAAACTCAAATGATGAAGGTAGGTGATAAATAATCCACTGAGAGGTCTCGATGTCGTGTGAAGTCTACTAACCACCACTAGGCCAGGGTGGTGGACATCCTAATTCCTCTCAAATGAAGAGAAGACTCGTTCTGAGCAGTGGGACCATAATGTGTGTGTGGGATGATAATGGTGATCCACGGTGAATGATACATGTAGGGTTCCATTATTAAATCTGTAGCTGTGCGAACGATACGAACCTACGAACTAATTTGTGGAAGAAGACTACCTCAACTTTCGCTAAGTCGTGATTAAAAGTAAGTATAATATGTATATACCTATGTACGTAATTAAACTTTTTGTTTCACTTTTGTATAGTCGACCTCCCAGTAGATGTTTTGCGACAGAAACCGCACGTCTGACAACGTGTAGACAGTATGTTACGTCTAAAGTATTACTGGAAGCGACGCAACAAAATAACGTAACCACGGTATTGTTATCATATTATTTTGATTTATATCTACTTTTCTTCCAATTATAGCGAGCTTACCGTTAAACCGATTATTATATATGTATTTCTGTGCCACAAAATATTATTATGAAAATAGAATAAAACGAAAACCAATGTTTATTTGTGTATCGTGAAAGGCATTTTTTTCTCTCTCTTCTATACTGTCTCTCTTTGCGAAACAACAAACATTATTATAATTCTTACACTTTTTTTAAGAGGTTTCAGTTCCCACTATTCTTAAAATGAAGTTTATTATTTAGGAGTGGTCGCTATCAACCATGGTTGTAGGTATATCATTACGACCGGTAACGTAAGTACTAAATATAAAGTTTCACGCAAAATAGATTTGAAAAAGGAAACCTTTTTCTAATGTTCAAAAAATCTTTTCTCTTCTCTTTCTCTCTAAATTTTTTTGCACATACATTAACTAAACCTTCATTATGGCTTCAACATCTGTGTCTTTATTTTAGTTTAGATCTCCGAATATATGCGCGTGTTTAGAATGTTTCGCTCCGTTTAATATAACTAGAAGTCTGGTGACGTATTTAACTAGCATTTCTAATTACATTACTTTACATATATGTATGTTGTAATTTAATTTGTATGTTTATCAAATTCGCAGAAGCTCATCGCTTATTAGAGTTCAGGCATCAAGATTTTGACTTAACTGTGAAAAGCCAGATTTTTTAACTGACTCCTTTTGTTTAAGTGAAATTTAACTATTGTCAGTCGTCACACTGTCTTAAAATATTTTGTTAATCATTCTGGCATTATTTCTAAAGCTTTTGTCTTTCATAAAAACACGTAGCCATGGCCAAATTTGGTATAATACAAGTACCTACAGATAACGGTAAGGGACATGATTATACAACGATCTAATAACAACCAGAACATTTCGCAATAAAATTAGTGCTTAAAATTATAACAGCTCAAACGCAGCATCACTAATCAATACCGACGCCATCAAAAACGACGCCAACAATACTGATGCCAACAATACCGACGCCAATAATACCGACGCTATCAATACCGACGCCCACAATACCGACGCCATCATAAACGACGCCAACAATATTGATGCCAACAATACCGACGCCAATAATACCGGTCCAACAAAACGACGCCAAAAATAACGACGCCACCAATACCGACGCCATCAATTACGACGCTAACAATACCGAAACCATCAATAACGACGCGAGCAATACCTACGCCAACAATAACGACGCGATTAATACCGACGCCAACATCACTGGCTCCACTAATACCGGTCCAACAAACCGACGCCAAAAATAACGACGCCACCAATACCGACGCCATCAATAACGACGCTATAAATAATGACGCCATTAAAAACGACGCCAACAATACCGATGCCAACAATACCGACGCCATCAAAAATGACGCCAACAATAAAGACGCTTTCAATACCGACGCCAACAATCACGACGCCAACAACAACGACGCCAATAATACCGACGCTATCAATACCGACACCCACAATACCGACGCCATCAAAAACGACGCCAACATCACCGGGTCCACTAATACCGATCCAACAAACCGATGCCAAAAATAACGACGCCACCAATACCGACGCCACCAATACCGACGCCATCAATAACGACGCGATTAATACCGACGCCAACATCACCGGCTCCACTAATACCGGTCCAACAAACACAGCCTCTATATTGATAAGTACAGATTATGTAAATTGTATCTGCGAATCGAAATGACAGGGAACTGTATAAATAAATCAGAATATATAATTAAGATCTTTAGGTGTAATTAGTAGCCACTATCCTCTGAAGTAATTTACGGAGAAAAACTGTCAACAGAAAAATGTAAACAAAGGACATTGTTCTAATTACCAACGTTCCGTAGTTTTAGTACCGTAGCTAAGTAAGGAGAGTGGAGACGTTGGAGTTAATTAGGAAAAATATGAGCTGAAATGACGCGTAACGTTGATATAGAGATTTTGGTAACTGGTTTCCATTTAATTTAGTAAGTAAATAGGTTTTCTAGTATACACATATAATATGTATAGCTTCTATATGCTTTCATACTCCAACAAAATAAAATTTTGATATGACTAAGTATACATAAATATAAACGCAAAACAAAAATCATTTTCTTTTTAATAAAGTCTATCATAAAGTCGGACTAACTTGGAAGGTATTTATGCTCATTAGTTTATTCAATTCTGAGTAAAAAATATATACTTAGGTAAGAAGTTACTTAAACATATACAAAACAAAGTTTTATTTCTTTTAATATTTTGAATATCAATGTAATCTTGATGTATCTTAATCATAAACTGATTTATAATGATTGTATAGTGTTATTATTGCGATTTATAAGTAAAGTCCCCCAAAAGTATACTGACACACACAAATAATTCGTGTTTTCAAATTCAGTCGAAACTATTTGCGTATGTGAACGAATATGCTCTAATGAATTTGGAAACAGGCTCAAAACCACATCAATGCATTTTGTGGATGACTGAATGTAATTGCGAATTGAGTCAATATTACTGCTGAAGGTCAATAAGACGGTCTTGCTCCAACTTAATTGCATAACCGTCGCAAACATAATAATATGATACTTGCTAAGCATTATAATATGTAAGTAGGTATGTAAATTAAATTTTACTTAGTGCTTCTATAAAATGAATTTTAAAAATACCTACATATATGTATAAGTATAATTATGACATTTCATGATATGATTAATAATTAAAACGCAAAGGTAATATCTATTGTATTTTGAAGTCGTCGAATCTTAACCACAATTTATAAATAACTAAGCAAAGTTATATTATCATTTGAATAGAAGCACGTGCAGCTGAAAATGGTTTTGGTAAATATCAAACCCCACAGAAGGAGGTGGCATCATCTTAAAATTGTATACAAAATGCCTGGAAAAGCTTCTTTCTGTGTTAATATCTGCAGCAGACATTTTTTATTTACGTTGAGTTTCGTTTTACCGGGAAATGTTACCTTTAAAGGCTATTATTGACACCTGCGGGCCATTCAGTTAGAACGCCTATAAATTGGCCAAATAGCCGCTTATACGTGGGAACTGACAGTTGCATCGAGTGTACGTCCGTATTGGTTATGGCCGTTACCTTTTACAAATTTTGGTCGGAAAATTAATGAAAATGGAGCTCGTTTTTTGCAGAGCCAAGCAGTAAAACAATAGTGAAATATTTTTGTTGATGGTGTAAATATTTGATTTTCATCATACCATCGCGCCTGTCGTCCTTGAAGGGTTAGGCAAAGGTGTACTAATGAATATCCACATTTACCGGTATCTTTTAGGTCCTAGAAATTCGTGCCTAATTGATACCAGGCACGATTTCAAACTCTTAGCTGCTACTGAGAATTTAACCCAACAACACTTTGCTTGACCTAGAAATCGGACACAAGACCACTTGCTTAGCAGTTACACTTACCACCACTGGACCATAGGTCTGCCTTATTTATGTAAACTCACGAAACGAACTTTGTTGACTTAAACATTTGTGATTCTCACTTCTGGTATTTTCTGAACGAACATGTAGACTATAATCCAGCGAAGACTTATATCATAAAATATCGGAATTTTTCAATAATACTCGCCTGCTTTGCAGTTGAAACGTTTAATATCATCGGTGCAGGTGAAGATGAGTGCCCAAGGTAGAAGATATAGCGAGATTGATTTTTATTTTTATAGTTGATATTAAATAAAAAAAATGTAACATCTTAGTGGCGTGACCAATGGATTGTGATAGTCGAAGGGCTCGAGTTTGAACCCAAAGCACGCACCATTGATTTTTCGGAAGTTATGTGCTCAAACGGCGAAGGAAAATATCGAGAGGAGAGATTTTTTCGCTGGCGTGTCAATTCTTCCAAACCGCATTAGGCTGGCGTGGTAGACTATAACCGAATTCCTCTCAAAAGGAGAGGAGACCTGTGCATGGAAGTCGAACAATAATTTGGTTGAAAATGAATACATATAGCAAGCCATAATAGACTATCCTAAAATCGAACAGTAAGGTAAAAGCACGAGTAGGGAAGGAAATAATAAACAAAGATTAGATTTTCCTCAATAAATCGCTAGCATCGTATACTCTATAACCGTTTCTCTTCTTCTAAAGTATTAATTTTCAATAACAGGTGCGCCGTGTAGCCTTTGGAATCGAATTCATTAAGAATTCAAAATGATTTAGATCGCACCAACGATTGCTTTACGAATCAATTTGATTAACTTTCGAACAGTTAATTAAAATTATAACGATACCAATTATTTCCACCTGATTACTGTTTTATGATGTTTTCACTGTCTTCAGTGTTGGTTTTCCTTGTTATTTGAAAGTAAACTATGAATTTTAGAATAGTTTAAAGTTTTTGTTGGTTATTTAATGTATCGTTTTTTTTCTAATTTTATTTTAATTGAAGATAAGATAAGATAAGATTTCTTTCTATTGCCTGATAGCTTGTTTTCAAATATTTTTTTTAACTTGACGTTTGAATCGTTGAAATACATAATTTATAATTATGTGCGCTTCCTTAAATTTTTAAACTGATTAAAAACACTGAAAACCTTTCTTCCGTTTACAAGACTGCCGTCTACGGGAAACAAGAGTTTTTTGTCGATATGGTAAGCAAAGATTGTCATGTTACCTACGTTGATAACTAAAATAATTACGTATCCATATTATGTTGATAGTGAAGTTTAAATACGGTAGTATTAGTGCGGAGTCACGCCTTAGTGTTGGGGACACCGTGCCTTCCTTTTTGCATAACAACACAAAACAAAATATGAACAAAAATCTTTTGAAACTATCCAACCCTAGATTTTTTTATGTATCAGGAGATGCTTAAAGATGATCGCCAATTGAAGAATTTTAATAATAACAACTGCCTCGTTGGTATATACTGCTTAGCAAGAATAATTCCTAGATCAAGCAAAATGTTATTGGGTTTTTCTATGAAATTCTTAGTAGCAAATCGTGCCCGGTTGATGGCAATAGTTTACAAAGCTCTGCTTAACTTAATTAATTTTGTAAAAAAATCGTCATATAAGTAGTTCGTTGTTATCGACAGTGATATCGTATCAAAATTCATGAATATATTATTACAATTGAAATAAAATTTATTTTACCGGGATTGTCATAAAATAGTAAAAGAAAACACAGTTTTATATAAACTTTAATGAAAGATAAAATTACAATATTGTTACCTGTAAGGATACTGACTTATTCTTTGGTATGACGATATCTATATTAATTTTAAAATTACACCTACATACACATATTACATTTTTGTTTAAAATGTCGAAGAACAATATTTTTATATCAAAGAATCGATAGCTTAATCTTTATCCCGTTATTCCAGTGTAAGGCTCTAGCGGGAAATGGCTTCAATTAGTATTAAATGTAAGTACTAAAAAACTCACTCTGAGCTCTTATACAATACCGGCCTTAATTTGAATTTTATTAACTTAGCTTAGCTTTAATAGATTCAATCAATCAACTCAGCCTATAGCAGTCCACTGCTAGACATAGGTCATAGGCCTCTCCCAAACTTATTATAGTAGATTAATTTACCATAAAATATAATATTTATAAAACATGAATGGGTACCTAACTTATATATAAATATATGAAGAACCTATTATAACTTGGATAGAATATAAAATCAATCTGAACATCAAATGAAGTTACAAGAACCTACATAACAATTTGTAAACCTTTAAGGCACTTTCATTTCTACATATTTGTACTATTTTTAATTATAAAAATGGGAAATAACAGTAAATAACAATTAATATAATATATGTACTGATTCTTATTTTTATTCACAAATATAAGTTAGTATTCTTCTGCAATAAATAAAAAAAAAATCTGCGATAAAAGTTTACGAATAAATTAAATACAAAAAATATATATTCTTACCTGGCTTGATCACAAAAATTATATCAGCTATGATAAAACTTGAGTAATTTATTACCTAGGATTTTAAGTAATCTCTTATTTTTTTGTCACTTTACAATTATACATAATATTGAAGTTAGTAAATAGATGTTTTCATTCAATATTCACAAAACTAGAATAGCATACATTTAGCTTTTATCTTAATTAATGCATATACATATTTTCCATTTATGCGAAATTAATCTTCCCATGCGCCCTTTACATTTATACTTAATTGTATAAACGTTATAATAGTTTAGAAAATGCAAAACAATTTTGAACCTCATTATTTTTTAAAGACCTTAAAGAATAAAGCAACGTCCACTCAATATAATATAATTACTCACAAAGATAAAGATATATGTTACCATTACAATACTTTCATTACTAAGATTCACAATATCACTTTGACTTCCCATTTTCACGTAAACCGTACGACTTTTCAGTCGCAATTTGAAGCCCAACATTTTCTTACCATAAACAACTTAGTTAAATTTTTGCCACTTCTAACAGAACATGCAGTTTTCAATTCGACTAAACCTTGACTGATATTATTTATCAAATATTTTGTTGTCAACATTGTTAGGCAGTAACAGATTTTATACAGATACTCAACTTAAAACATTGCCTTTTAAGTGTCATTTAACGTATAAAAAGACCCAACAATGACAGCAGATTTCCCGACAAAAATCGCACGGTTGACGTCGTCCTAAGCGTCTTAAAAATCTTCACTTTAAACAGAAGAATGTTTCCCGGTAATAATGCCTGTGGTCTTATTGTATTCGTACTCTTTGTGCCCATTGTTGGGCCTCTTCAAAGTATCGTCTGTGCCCGATTCCCCGTTGTCTTTCAACAGACCTTTCTTGTCACTGAAAATCAATAGGACTTAGAGAGAACGAGATTTAAGGCCTCCACAATAAAGGTATTGAATTGAGGTTAAGGTGACGCACCAATTCAAGACGATTTTTTCTCGATTTTTCATTAATCTTTTTTTCTAAATTCGATTTCGCTTGATTGAATTCGGGATAACTTAGTAAATTTTGATCTCATCTTTGCTCGTTTATTACTTTATCATTATAATTGGTAGGGAAATTTTGGAAATTCGGAATGAAATATTTATGATTAAACCGTTTTTAATGGCGGGCTATACTTGTGACGTAATTTATTTGAGAGTTCTTAGTAAAAAATTGATTGCGAGGAAGCAGAATAAAATACTGCACGAATATTAATGTTTCTAGTTCAATCTTCTTGAAGATGAATATTAAACGAGTACTTTATAAATATTTTTACTAAATAAGTACGCTTATTTATTAATGAGGTATTAGTATAAAATAAAATATTACTAATTTCATGTAAATTCAACGTGTCGCCTTACCGTGAGTTCAATTCATTCGGTTTCCTTTTCTTATTCTTTTTGCCAAAACAACTGGCAATGATGCCCTGCTTTCTCCAGAAGAAAAATAATAAGTCCAGCAGTAAAATACAAACTATTACTACGACTACTGATATACCTATCAGGACTCCCCCTGATAATAATGGCGCTGGTAGGCTTGTAACTGTTTCTGAAAATTATTAAAATAATGTCCTTATTGCTATTGATATAATGATATTTCAAGGAACTTTTAGTAACGGCTTTCATCTTTTTTTTGTCTTATCATGAGAGGGTTTAAGCTATAGTAAATCATGCTGCCCTAGTGCGAGCGTTTACCCATTTTAAGTGGTTCCTCTTCCTTGTCACTTATAACTCTTAGACACGGAATCTATCAGTTCTCTATTTAATCTATATACACATGATTTTTGCTCTGGCTCACGATTCTTGGGAATGAACCTCGCAATTTATATTGCAGAGGCTGATCCATCAGTCCGTGTGCTTCAAGATTTTTAAATAAAAGAAAGCTGCGTTGCATTTATTGCACAAATCATAGTTTCTAAGCTGCTCACGCTTTAATAGCGTCTATCAACGATAATTTAAATATTTTCTTAAAAATTAGGATCTGTGCAATAACGACGCACTTTTCCTTACATAATATTGTGTATACCGGATTGATTAACATTATTATAGGAGTTCTTTTTTGGTCGCAAAGAATAGTCTCAATCAATTTAAGCTTCTAACCTGGTATAGTAAGCGAAGTATTGGCTGGTGTGGAGTTCCCTTCAGCATTATGGGCGATCAGCTCTAAATAGTATGTAGTGTTGTGCTGCAGGTCGTTCACTTCCAGCTCAGTTGTCGCTTCCAGACGATACTCTTTGCACATTGACTCATCTAGTTCGCCATACATCTGTTAGGCAAGCGTTAGAGTAGTCTCAAATTCTAATAGTTTGTTTCAAAGCTTTTGTAATAAAAGAACCGCTCTTAAAATGATAAGGTATGTATGAGAGGATAGTAAATGTAGTTGAATTATGTTGGATATAGTTTCAATTTGGTTGATTATGTAGCAATGTGATTATCATGTCACATCTATTATTATCGGAAGACGAACAACTTGCTTATTGTTTAATCACAATATCATTCTTATTCATTGTTTACCTACAGTTTTATATAAAAAAGTTTAATAATAATCTTAGCCCATATTTCAACTCTTTTGTCAATATTTCATATCGATTCCCTTACTGAACACGTAGCTTAATTTTTTTGAAAAAAAAATACGGCTTTCTCAACTGAATCCTTGAGTAC
The DNA here is from genome assembly GCA_905163465.1 of Craniophora ligustri. Lineage (NCBI taxonomy): Eukaryota > Metazoa > Arthropoda > Insecta > Lepidoptera > Noctuidae > Craniophora > Craniophora ligustri. The sequence continues at coordinate 9,130,982 of LR990968.1, forward strand.
TTTTTTTATGTGACATTTATTTAATCATTTAATTACTTATTGTAATTTATTCAAATCAACAAATTAATCAAAGTATGTATTCTCTCAAACTTCAGGCAGTATAAACGTCTCATTTTGACAGACCTTAAGATGGAAGATTGTTAAAGTTGACTTTGTTAATAGCAATTTAAACTTAATAGACTTGATTATTTTCATCGCGGTCCTCTTCAAATAAAATCTCCTACTGATATTTTGTAACTTATTCAGAACGAACCATTTTTCTTTACAAGTGTTTTTTCCCAGGAAAACGAAATAAGCGAAGAAACCGTTATTGTACGAAAAAAATAAGCTTTAAAGGAAAATATGAATACGCAATAGATACAACCACACAAATAATCGTGGTTAAATATTGAAACATTACGTTGTGTGATAAATGCGTATTAAGTGTGACTGAGTATTACGCGTCATGTAAACAACTTCATACTTTTCTGATTAAAGATTGTACCAAGATTTGTATAAATATGTTTCTACCATTGCTGTGTTTACGTAATACCTACTTACGAACATTAACTTATAATGTTTATACATTTTTAGTAAAGATATACATTTATAGTTCAATAATTATAACTTATTGCTTCTTGGTGTTTATGTATTATCGCTTGTCATACAGGCCGACGAGGTTGTTTTTGTGTGAACTTATCTTATTGATCGATCACAAAGTAACCGGTAGCTAGAGAGTATTTCACAGAAAAACCGAATTTCTACAAGTGAGCACTAATAAGTGATCTCAGTCAACTATATCAGTTTAATTTATCTTTGCAACTCGAATTAGTGATGGAGTTTGTTTTTTCTAAACCATTGCAGTCAAAACCGAACTAGTTTTAGTGCACAGATGGATGATGTCACTCTATACTTACCGGGCAGTACCGTAAAACGTAGTAGTCTATAGGCTCGCCGTTGTTCTCCGGCGCTTTCCACTTTAACACCTTGTTCAAAGATATATCGAGCGCATCCACTTCCCATATAGGAGGCTCGGGGGGAGACCTACAAAGATTTTTTGTTAGTTTTTATGGTGCGTCATTATTTATTTGTAGAGGTTGCGGAAGAAATTGGTGGATTTCCCATGGCTACCCAGTATAGTCCTTCACGTTCTATAGGTATCTATTTTAAATTAACTTTTTTGTATTTTAATTTCATCGACCATGTAATTTAATTCATTAAGAAATAAACCAGCTGAGAATGACACGTTAAAATTGAAAGTACAACAAACAAGAGTCACGTAATTAAAGAAAACCAAATGTATACCTATTGATTGGTGTTTTTATGGAAGTATATTTTTTGGCCTCTTTTAGCCTAATGTGGGTTTACAGGCATCATACCTTCCTTCACCGTTTGAGCATGTAACTTCGAAAATTCAGTAGTGCATGCTCCCAAGGCACGCACAAACTCTTTCACCACACCAATGGGCTTTCACAGCTTTATAGAACTTAATTTACACTTAGTACTACTAAAATACTATAGAGTAATAATAATATTATATAATAGGTAATATATATTAGTAAAATGGGTAAAGTATGTTTTCTAAATACACTTACTTGTCCATAGTATCAAACTGGATCATATCACTCCATTCGCCAGTGCCAACACGATTGATAGCAGCAAACTTAATTAAGTGCGTAGTGTTGGGTCTCAGTCTTTCCAACTTGTAAGGAATGCCAGAAGCCCAAGTTCTGTTCGGGTGAATATTAGTGACTGCATAATTGTCAGCTTCGTCATACACGGCTATAAAACCTATGATATCAGGTCCCAAAAATTCGGTTGGAAGGGGAATGGAGAAAGTTGCTGAAGTCGCGGTCCGCTCTATCGTTGTTACCTATAATACAGATAAATTCAGTTCTTTCAAATTATCTGTGGGAGTAATGTAGTAGTAAAAAATATAGAATATTATCTAATGGATGCTAATAAATCAATCAATATAGACGGCATTTTCATAAAAAATAGCAAACAAATTCTCTATTTCCTAAGTACACAAGTAGAAGAATTGGAAATTTTTATTGTTTATTGTTTCTATAATTTGGACCTAAGTTATAGAAACAATAATCTTGAGGCATTGACAACAAGAAAGACCAGCAATTTCGAGAAAATATTTTAATAGGTACATTTCTCTCATTTAAGAATAGAATAGAATAATAATTAATTTCCGACGTTAAAGAATTCAACATTTTTATTATTTGGTATTAATAGTAATACTAAATAATAACACTGTATACATACACATGTAACTATGTATCTATATAATATACATATTATGTTATGTTTGTATAATATATTACCAGTGCCTATCGTACAGTTTCAACTCCACCAAACTGCGAAGATGAACATGACCCTTTAAATCATTGATAACGGTTTACTGTGGTTAAATTACTCTCATGGTACTTCACGAGGTTACACATAATTATCAATTATTATAATCTCAAGTGTAAAAACTGGCTGGTAGCAAAAACCAACACCACTACCACCAACCACCACCAGAAAAGATATCTTGTTCCTTCTACTAGAAAATATATAGTCTTCCGCTTTTGTATGTTTCGGTATTTCGTTGTCAGTGAAGAAATGGCATCAGAATTTAGGCCAGATCATAAATGACGCAGTCGGTTAAAAAACTAATATATGTTTTGTAAAAGTCAAAGACCTATTTCAGACCCAAAAATAAATATCATTTGTGGTATTTGTGTTGTTATTTATCTATAATGAAAACTGGTTTAGAACTCAGATTGACAATTAATAGAACAATAAATATTTTCGAAACACCATTAAGTTAACACCGTTACACAACAAAGATGAAAATATAAGATTTCTTGCTCAATTCCAAAGAAGAGATTTAACCACAATACCAGAATGTTTTTGTGATTCAAATTATCTTTGTGTTTGTTTAGTTACGAGTTAAATATGCTGAACTCAGTAGCTACTTTATGAAGGTAACCATGAAAAATTTAAATTCTTTAGTTGTACGAGAATGGAACAGGTCATGGCTTATTGCTGGTATATTGTTTAGTATTTTTAAAATACAGTTAGCTGATAGGTGACCGAGTAACCATCGCATTTGTATTTTTTATGAACGACGTTAAAATTAAGGTAAAACATTAAATGACTTCAAAGAAACTGAATATCCTACAATTATATTAATTGAATCCAGCTAAGAAATTTAATGAGATTCTAACAATAAAATAAGCAATATTTTGTCATTGAAATAATTTTTATGAAGTTTAGTTGGAGTAAACGATTTTTAATCCGGATTAGCAGACCTGGTTACGGGCTAACTCGATGGATGCTGTAACTATTACTAGTGTGATGAAGTCACCAAACCAGTCACAAGCACTGCCTAGACGGTCATCTACATCTACGGTGGACCGAAGATTTGAAGAAGGTGGCTGGCAGCGGATGGACCCTAAATTCCGAACTGCCCATGGCCAGGATGGTTGGCACTCATTGAGGGATACCTACAAACTATTTAATCAAATAAAATTTACAACCATGCTTATGTACTTACGTTTTCAACGGCTGAAGGTGGAAATCCTTTTCGTATATGGTATATTTTAGTGGCTACACCGTATTTATTTTGAGCTCTACATTCATGTATTCCAAACGGTGCAAACAGTTCACTGAATGGGAAAGTATGTTCCAGAGAAGTTTCATAGTCTAAAACTATATTGTCATGTTCTTGTACATCTATTGTTGAATCATTGTCTGAGACATATCTGTAATATTTTTACAAATTATGGAGTTGAAAATAAATCGTACATGAAAGAAAATTTCTCAAAGATCATGAGAAACGATACTGGCGAAATAGGTGTCGAATGGTTATTAAACAGAGTAAAGAATTTTAAAAGCATAATACTGAACGTTTCTATGAACACATAACTTTAAAAAAATAATTTGATTCGACTCTAACGCAAAAACAGCAAAAGGCCAACGACACGCGGTGTTCCCAGGCGGTCACCCATCCAAGTACTGACCGCGCCCGATGTTGCTTAACTTCGGTGATCAGACGATCAGATGGACGTTGGCGATGGAAGAACCAAAAGTATGAAATAGTAAGTACCTATTACAATCACATCATATTCTGAGTGAATTGATTTAGATGAAATGTTAGGATGTAGAAATTCGAAATTCGAATAGAAGGCGAGTCACATTCATGCAGCCAATCGAAAGATACAAATAAAAACACAAATAATGTAATTTAGGTATACATATACTTCGAATGCATTGTATCAAACCGAGGATCCGGACTATTGCAACAAATATAATATTTCGCGTACCTACGACGTAATTTATTAATCATACAAAAGTTTTCACTAAATTACAAAAAAGCAAAAGGCCAACGACACGCGGTGTTCCCAGGCGGTCACCCATCCAAGTACTGACCGCGCCCGATGTTGCTTAACTTGGGTGATCGGACGAGAACCGGTGTATTCAACGTGGTAACGTTGGTATAGTTACCGAAAGTATGAAACAATAGGTACCTATTACAATGACGTCATATTATTAAGATTGTGTTTTTTTAAATCAAATGTAACAAATATTTCCTCTGTACAATTATTTTATCAAAGTTTGGACTATAATAATATGCAATTCGTTATGCATCGAATAATATTCATAACTCTGTATAACTACTACATCATTATGTATGTTTACCTACTTGTATTTTACTTTACTTTTACTTCAAGTTCGTTTAGGTATCATTGAGTAACTATAACTGTCTGTATTCTAATTCTTTTATTACTGTAAATTTGGAAATGTTCAGGAAATTATTGTTTACGTATTAATACATGTGGTAGGTAATACCTGTATTACGGATACAGTTTTCCATGAATTCCCGAAGTAAAGGGGTCTTGACAGACAGATAGTTACTTGAAGTGATCATAAAAGGGTTCCATTTTGTCCTATTGATGCACGGAACCCTAAAAAAGTCAGTGACTGTAAGTGTACTTAAAAGGTCGATTTAAAAATGCAAATGGTATTATTATTACCTCCAAGTTATATTCGATGGGGGGTTACTGCCGTGCGCACAACTGATATTCACAGTTTCTCCGCTCCAGGCCCAAATAGAATCGTTATTTTTGTCAAAATATGGCTGATGTAATACCGTGACGTACAATAACTTCATATTCGTGCCCACTGATGTAAAAAAATATCAATATTCATCAATCACGTATACAAATATTAGGTAAAGGAGCATAAGGTAAAAATAAATATGTTTTTTTTATGTTCTGATGGTAGTCTTAAATCAACTGAGAAGATAAAACAATTGTCAAAATTTTAGTTTTAATTTTTCTCCTGTGTGGGTGCGTTTACAAAACCAAAGTTTCTCATACACAAACACCCAGATCAGGAACCGTACGGAGATCGAATCCGCAACCCGTGACGCATAAGCGACGTGATCGCTCAAATAAACAATCTATTGAGTGGAGACTATATTTTTATATACAATTTTAAATATGATATTGACGATGGACGATATCTTCTTAGTTCATTCTAACTGAACATCAGAACATAAAAAACTATGTTATTTTATAATAATTCATGAACTTACCGTCATTGCTGACATTACATATATAAAATCCTTCTCTTGTTCTGTCTATTTTCAGCACTGATAAATTTGGTATTTCTTCATCATAATCTGTCTCTCTAGAACATAAAGTATTTGTATTGATTGCTCGAATTGTGTAATTAGATACAAACCAATGTCCCTACGTCATCCTCATCAATCCCTTTATTGTCCCACCCACTTAAGCACTGGTCTCCTCCCACTTAAGAGAAATTAGGCTATAGTCAACCACGATAGCTGTGCGGGTTGGCAGACTTCACATGCCATTGGGAAATTCTTTCAGGCATGCAGGGTTCCTCAGGATGTTTTCTTTCACCGTTTGAGCATGTGTCGTTATTGGTGCGTGCCTTGGGTTTGAAGACCCCTAATTCTGCAGTCCATACAATTACACTATCACGGCAATCCCGTATATAGCCAACCCCTACGTACCTTTCTTCGTCTAAAGACCTCCCCTCATACGTGATGGTAACGTTTGGCGCAGGTAAGCCCGTTGCGTTGCAGTATATTGCTATTTCTGCACCCTCAACTACTGTCATGTTATTGAAGCCTATGATTTCTGGGCGAATTAGAACCTGAAAGAGAAGAATGTTATTTTCATGATTGTATCCCTTATCATCAAGAATTTAGTTATTTATCTTCATAAAAATGATACTATTTAAAAAAAAAATTGTGCCGTGTTTGGTTTTTAATACCACTAGAGTGGAAAACGGGTTTACGGCCCGCCTGAAGTCAACGTGACCAGGATCGACGTTTACAACACCAGACGTGCCGAGCAATCTCGCTCATTCTCCAAAAAATCTCTTGAAAAAATAATTATTTATTATATAAGTTATGTAGGTTTACTTTTAAGTACAATATAATAAATATTATGATTATCGTAATACCTAAGTATGTAGCTTAAGAAATCAAGTCAATTTTGACCCAAAATAACACAAATTTATCAAATAAAATCTTGTTTTCTAATATTTAAAATGACTAAGACCTAGTTACCTCAATATTAATTTGCATCTTAGAGGTTCCGACGACGTTGTGGACAATGCATTCGTAAGTCCCAGCATCCTCTGGTTGTATTTTATCAAAACGAATCGAACGAGTCTTTTCGTTGTTTATTTCTTGGATCCAACTTACATTTCTTTTGTCTTCTGAATTCTGGGAATAAAATACGAACTACAGACTCTAAATTAAAAATAAACAGCAAAGAAATGTGCTACAATTTTGAGATGACGACTCGGTGGCTGAGCGATCGGGTTTGATCTCCGCACTGAGCAAAAATTTGTACGATCTACAGTTAATTGTTTCGAGTTAGTAAATAAATACGGACAAAAAGTCTAATAACAAAAAAATACAGACAAACAAACACTGAAAAATTAAAAATAAATAGTTGGGTACTAAAGTGAACAACCAATAGATATTTGTCAATTTATAGAATTGGATTGAACAATTTATCGCAGCTATTACCTAAGTAACATTGACGCTCTATTGCAGTTATTCAACTTCCTTTAGCTAAGCTATTATTATTATAAAGTTTTTGACAGCTAGCAAACATATGAAAAAATCCGCTTGGTTAACGTCTGATTCCGCTTGAGTGTATAAGTAACTCGCATTATGTACTCATAATATTAGGCCCCGTACTTTTAATTAAGTCACTGGGAGTATTCCCAGTGACTTAATTAAAAGTATCGGGGCAATAGATGTTACAAAAATGTTATTACCTGTCTCAATAAATATCTAATAGAAACTTCAATATTAATTTTAGACTCTGATTCTTTCGAACTTTGAATAAGCCAAAGTGTATCTCTAGTAGATGGGCTTGACTATATTGTTATCATATTTGCTTAATAAAAGCGTTAATAATACCGTCTATGGCAACTATAACGTACGTGACGCTTAAAATCGCAACTAGTCGTTATTTCAACTTAGCCTATCGAAGTTTACTGCTGTTCATAGGTTTCACCCAAACTGCGCCATAATACTCTGTCCTCAGTCTTCGTCATTCAGTTTATCTCCGCTACCTTTTTCAGGTTGTCGGTCTTTTATCTATCCCGAAGGGATCCTAGTTTAGGTTTGCCGACTCGCGGTCTTTTCACTGTAATCGTAATTTAATATTGTTGTAATTCTTACCGATTGTGATATTTTCTTCCATTCGAATTCAGGTATGGGCATGCCGTCGGCTCTGCACTGTATTATCAAAGATTCATTTGCTGCCACTACTGCTTCAGGACTAGCAGTCAGATCTGTGATTACTGGTAATGTCATCACCTGTGAGTATAACAACAATGTTAAGTCTTCTTTTGTCTAGTTTTAATATTCCTTATCCTTATGCGATATTTCCTACATGGTGACACTGTCATCATCATCAACAACCCATTAATGTCCCACTCTGGGCACGGGTCTCCTCTCATTTGAAAGGGATTAGGCTATTGTCAATCACGCTAGCCTTCTGCTGGTTGGCTACTATGGGATACTATTATGGGAGGGCTTTAAAAGAGACTATGATTCTCTAAGTTGGATGGTTTCGATGTTTCGATGTTTAGGTCGTCCATTAGATAATATAATAATAATAATAAATCTTTATTGCAAGAAACTTAGTACTAGATACAAAGATAACTTAGGCTAAGAATGGTGTTATACAATCTGATGAAGCAGCTGCAGTCGAACTAGGCAATGCCTGTACTACGACTATCAGCGCCCAACCCCAATTTTACAATAATGATAGCCCATTTATAAATATTTTTATAAATAGGCTATATATATTATAAATGGGATATTTATACAATTGCCTAACCGTTAGAACCTCACAAGTCTGATACAAAGCTTCGGTTGGAAAGTATATGGGTTCGGAGATGGATACCTTCAATACAGCACGCTGTGCAACTTCAACGGACTTTAAAAAGATAACCGGCATTATATATTTTAATTACTACAATTAAAGATTGTGTTGGAAAATTGTACTTATAAAGATCTACTACATACATATAGATACAGAAAGAAACATTTCGTTTCAATAAGTTATCATTTTATATTTCGTTACATACTTAAATATAATTATTTATTAAACAGTTTAGTACACATCACTGGTGGCTCGATCAAATTATCATCACTGTAGAAATGTCTTTTTAATGTTTTTGAATATTAAATAAATAAAAAAAAAACTTTCTTCGGTAGCCAGTCGTATGTTGTATTTTATATTAGGTATATTTGATTATTATATTATTAAGAAAAACATCACTATGAAAGGAAGAAACCGCCTAAGATAGATAATTATTATCCATGTGGCCATGGCGTGATAAGTCTGCGAACCAGTACTAGGCCAGTAGGGTGGACAATACCAAAATCTTGATCTAAACTGATTCATCTTTAAGTAAAAGTTTCTAAAGGTGGTAGTAAGTTCTTGGCTTCATAATTGGTAAATAAATTTAGTAATTCTTATCAGATTGTGTATATAGTACTTACCTTGACCTCTATATATTTTTCGATCTCTTCTCCTGTTGTCAATACTGCCGCTGAACACTTGTATATTTCTTCATCGCTATTACTGACATTCTTCACTATCAGCCCTTGAGGAGTCAACTCATATTTTGTGGTGTTGTTTACATGTGTTATCTGTGCAAAAAAGCTTTTATTATTAATTTGTTTATTATTAAATTATTATCAGTTTGTAGAACGGTGTTTGATATATAATTTCATAGTTAAATAAGATGTATAACGCTGATAATAATAATGCCAACATAATATTTAGGCATTATTATTATTATTATATTACCTCATTTTGTCCATCTTTTCCTATGTACCACCTTATTGAAGGAGGAGATGCACCGATAGCATGACACTGGATCAAAGAATCGTTGCCATGGATCAAATACTGGCTGTTTGAAGTATTATAGAAGTCTAAAGGATCTGCAAATAATATAAAACCCATTTAAAGCCAAATAATCGAAAGCTATAGCACGAATTGTGCTGTTTTGGAAACTCTTGAGAAAAGGCTACTGTTTCATTAAATTTAATTAGATGAAGATAATTGATTATTTATGAGTATTTCTGAGGAATGTAAACTCATTTCAAAATTATAGCCACTTTTTAAAAAAAATTTTTACCTATCTAGTTTTATTTCAATACTTGTTTTTGGGTGACATTTTTCAAATGTTTAAAAACTTTTAGTACTCTATAACTTATAAACCACTTATTAAGGACCAATGAATGGTTCTTTATTTATTGCTATAGAGTATAGCCTCTGCTATAGCCCTTTTAAAGAAATAAATATATATCTTTACCCTGTCTCTCATTATATGCATATTTATAACCACAGGTTAATATTATTAAAATAGAAATTACTTACCAAACACATCTAAATTGTGTATCTGAGAGTATTGGACTCCACCAACGGTGGTGACACATTTGTATGTTCCCGATAATGTCTTGCTAGTACTTGGAATGTGCAGGGAGAGGCAGTCACTCTCTTCTTCGACGTACACATTGGGATCTGTACCTGGTCTTGTGGAAACAATGTTCTTATTTAGGACTTGACAGCAGTTTGTGGCATCATCAGCCCTGTTCAGTCTAATCTTTTGAGATTATACGCATGTCTTTAACACCGGTAGGCCCTAGGTAATTTGTAAAACCCTTGCTAATATAATTCCCCAATGTGATTCCTTATTCGTTAAAGTCAGTTTTATTTATATTAGCTTCTATTTAACATGTGTTACAGTACATTTTATACATAAAGACTGCATTTCCAGCGAACCAAATGGTTAGCAAACTTAGTTAATTAAGTATTTATGATAAAATCTAGAACACATCACATACCCCAGTTCAATTACTCTGCCGTAAGGGTCCAGCCAGTGCAAGTCGTTCAATGTATGATTTGGGTCTTCGCAACAACACTCTTCATAGAAAGTACTGCCTGTTGTCACACTCCGGTTGTTTGGCGAGGTCTCTTGGAAGCAACCAGAACAATCTGTAACAATAGAATCTTATTAAGTCATTTTACTAGCAACCTTACGGTTTGAGGAAATCCTTAAACCATAACTATACGAATAATTCTGGTTTATATTTAGTGCTTTCCATCACGATAAGATTATTGACAGTGCAATAAATTCCAGTCATGACAGACATTTTTGGTCGTCTTCATTTAACTTCTATATTTATATTTTGTTTGATTATAAAGAATAGTGTGTATGTACATATGGTTAAAATAGGGAGTATGACGAATGTTGTGTGAATATAAATTTCTTCCATCCTAAGATAAAGGGATCCTAAGGTGGGATTATGACATATGACTTATTAACGAATAAAACTATCGTTTCATTCATAAATTTACATGTTATATATAAATATCTCTGGACATTATGACACAGGTTTGTGTTACGGATACTAGTAGGTTGATAAATGTACTAACACATATCTACCTATCCTTTTTTTTGTAAATACATACTTTTTACACATAGATATATCCATGACTCGGATACAAATATTGATACTCATCATGCCCGGAACCCGTAGCCCAGAAGACAGCGTACCGCTGAGCTAATCAGGTCGTCGAATAAAAGTAAGACTTATAAATAAATTAAGTGGACACTTAAATGAGCATAATATCATGACCGCACTATATAACTTTATATTAAAGGGAACCATATTTTATATTTGACGAAGCAGATTGGCCTGACTTTTCTTATGACGTAGCTTATTTAACTTTCCCGAAAACTCAGTCGTCGGGAAAGATCGCAATCCCGCGCCCTCCACGCGTAACGTAGGTAATATTAAACTTTTATATAAGTTAATTTATCGGATCAGTCGAGTTTGTCGTAAGACGGGATTAGATCGCAGTTAAATATTACCTACCCACAAAAATCATACAAGTTCTTATTGGCTTTTGTAATGTGAAAAGTTTTGTAGATCTCTGTTAGCGTAGGACATGATTTCAGTAAAAAGGGAAGTCTTTTTTGGACTGTGTGAATCGAATTCACATTTTTTTATTTATTGTCGACATAATTGCTGGAGACATGCTGGGCGCGAGCGTTTCCCAGTTTCTTCATCTAGTGATTACCAGTCGTCTTCCGCAGGTCGTCGTTGTATGCTTCGGCGAGGTCCAATTTATGAAAATGACATTTACTTAATATACAGAGGTTTTCAACATACAACTCAATGTAGGCACATGAGTCGCACTTCGTTTCAACATCCACTAATTATAAAGCAATTCAGGCGGAGAATTTCAGGATCCACGCGTGTTCGTTTGTGTTAATGCTTTTTATTATAAAAAAATAGCATCCTTTTTAGAATTCAATATAGATGATATTTATATATAAAATACTCTATATCAACTAATAGGTAGATGCACATTGATTTACTGAGATACCGGTTGGTATCGGTATTTCAGGAGACAGGGTTCTTTTGTATTGTAACACATTTGGTTGCTAATAAAAGTTATTTTATTTTAACTACTTTTACAGATTGTACTATAATAATATGATATTAACTTGGTTTTATTCGTTTTATATATAATATATATTCGTTGGCATTTACCACTACATCAAAGCCGTCATCCGACTGTACGACGCTTTATAATGGGATATTACTGTGATGCCAATTAGACTTAACAAAGTCACGTGAGAAGTGTTGCTACCCGGCGGATAGTATGCTTCCTTGACATAGTCAAATAAATAAAGCACTCAATACAACAAAAAAATAAGAATTTAAAACATACCATCTCTCCTGTCTTTTCCCAAAAGATGAGGCAGAAGTGTACTAATGTATACCCACATTTCACTGGTATATTTTAGGTCCCATGTAATAGGGGTCCAATAACACTATACTCGACCTGGGAATCTAACATAAGATCTCTTGCTCAGTTGTACCACTTACAACCTCTAGTTAGACCAACAAGACAGTTAAAATATGAGTAAGCAAAATAATACCTCACTCACGTGAACCAATCCTGTAACGTTTTGTTGGGTACCTACCTACATCAAAGACATCTTTGGCTCCCCAGAAATCATTATTTTCGTGGCACCGGCATTATTACGTTGAATCCCTACAGACAACTAATCAGATGAAATTGACATAGTGGCTGAAAATTGTTTCCGACTTGAGTCTTCGCGTAATCAATAGCGAAGGCTTATAAGGGACGTATTGAAAGAGCCCATTCAATGATTCTAACGATGTTATTGCTTCTGTTATTATAGTCAATCAACTTACTTTTACCGATATTCGATGAGAAATGTCGACTTATCTCGATGGCCTTCTAGTTTGGGACACGTTTACGATAGACTCACGCTCTTATTTTAAAATGCTCCGGTATTTGGAAGAGGGCCAAAATTCTTTACATTTAACTACGCTTATAAAGTAATATAAACTTTACCGTTGTTTTCTCAATGAATTGCGGAGATAAAAGAGGCAGGACTCATTACTTGACGACGCGATCGGCGCAACAAGGAAACTGGACTCCTTTAAATTCCTAATTTTATGTTTTTAATCTTTTAAGAAGTGCGTTATCCGTCTATTGGTAAAAAGGTAAATAATATACGATATCGATCTCGAGAGATTGTGTCTAAACTACAACTGAACACTAGATCTGACCCGTTTGATACAAAACAAAATGTGTGGTTATCCACAACAAATCGATGATTTATATGCATATTTGATTTAATTAAATTTTGAACCTCACGCTTCAAAATCGTGCTACCACTGACCCATATAACAGTCTCATTATGCCTCGTTAAAAACAATGAAGTCAATTCGTCGACAACATTTACGACCTAGAAACATGTAAACAATAAAAGTAGGATTTGATGATCCACCGCGTAGCAACGTGCTTATAGGCGAAACATCAAATTTTATTATGGTGGATAAAACGTAATGGAAAATTAAAAACTAAACCACTTTAATTTTATGTGTAAACAAGGTCAGCTGTGGAAAGTTAATTCTCTTTAATTATATCGGTTGTAGACTGGATAAATATGTTAATATTTAGCCTAGAATAAGGTTTACAAGCAGTCAATTTAATTCGTCATCAACCTATCAATGTCCCACTACTGGGTACGGGTCTCCTCTCAATTGAGAGGGATTAGGCTATATAATAATAGTCCACCACGCTAGCCTACTACGGGTTGGTAGAATTCACATGCCATCGAGAATTCTCTTAAGCATGCAGGTTTCCTCACGATGTTTTCCTTCATCGTTTGAGCATGTAATAAATACGCACATAACTTCCGAAAAGTCAGTAGTGCCTTGGGTTCGAACTCGAGACCTCTGACATCTCAGTCCACTGGTTACACCGCTAGGCAACCGGACTCTGTTCAATTTAATTAATAACGTAAGAATTCCTGATGCACAGCTACTTACTATCTTTCCCGATTCAATTCTATTTTTTTTTAATGTTATGTATAGTCGACCATAGAAATGCTTTACCACCCTTAGAATGAATGTCGTTTGCACATCACAAAACAACAAGGTCTATTTTGGCTTACAATACAAAATGACGGATGACGTTGTCATAGAATTATTTATCAATTCAAATAAAGCCTTAAAAACTTTTCCTTCATGATACCCAATACCACTAGATTTGACATTATAAGAAGCATTATTCTACTTAATATTATATACGCGAAAGTTTGTATGGATGTTTATTACTCCTTCATGCCACGGATTTGCATGAAATTTAGCATACATATAGTTGAAAACCTGGATTAACACATAGGCTACTTTTTATCTATATATCATCAGGGCAAAGCCGCGGGAGGCAGCTAGTAGATAAATATGTTGTATAAAAAAAAGAATGCGATGAAACAGACAACAAAAAACAATTTAATAACAAATTATATTAAAACAAATATATTAAACAACATGTGCTAGTATTTTCCACAAAATGTGTTGAACTGTTGATGTTAGTAACATGTATTTTAACTTAAATGACTACCAAAAATCGGCTTCTCATTGATCCCACAAGCCGCTCAAAAATATCTGTATCCTATCCCAAATGTCTCTGCAATGACTCTCAATTGCTCATCTAGTTCTCTCATTGTGATGAGTCCATTTTTGCACCCATAAGTCCCCATAGATTACAATTTACGGTCAACCAATCACATCAGTATCACACATGAACATTAAAATCAGTCATAGTGAAATTCAATTTGGATAGTATACTTTATCAAAAGTGGTAAAGCAATTTCATGGTCGACTATACATACTTATGTTCAATTTAATTAATAACGTTAGAATTCCTGATGCACAGCTACTTAGATCTTTCCTGATTCAATTCTATTTTTTTTAATGTTGTGTACATACTTATATACGTAATGGTACTTTCATCATGACTAGAAATGAACCCAGAGAGACCTAAGCAACCGCATTTGCAACTACAACAATGAGACGGTCAGAAAATCAGTCAGTCATATAGTCATTTTTGTGAACACATACTACGTTACTAAATATTATATCCTACAATACAATATTCTTGAGTACATTGAAACCGAAATGTAAAAAATTACAGATCTAACCACTAAGGACTATTACATCATTGGCAAATATATAACGACTTCTATGTCATTTTAATAGAACTGACAGTAGTAAATGTATGAATAGGATTCGAGTGTCTCATGTCTTCAAAGGAATGCAAGGTCAGAATCATTGAGGACGTTGAAAATACATTGGTATTTTCAACGGGATAAGGAACAAAAGCTGTCACAAATTTTATTTAACGTTTCCTGCTTTTCAAATATTACGTCACATCTTTTATTTATGTCGCGCAAAATTTCGGTTAACGAACCAATTAGGCAATTGTGTTAGGTGTTGAAAATAAAACTAGGGCATTGTTGAAGGTCATCTCTGAAACAAATGTCAAAAAATTTACTTTTATAGTTTGATATTAGTAATACTTCGCTTGTAGTTACCTACACCTGCAGATTTGTTAACGGAAAAATCATGAAAATAACGTAAACCCGAAGAAAACATCCCTCCTACTAAATTATCGGTTCGTTAGTGGAAAAGCTTTGGAAACGACTTGCCCACTACGATTTAATGTTATGTTTCCCAAGTGTAGGAATTAGCACATGGAAAACATCGGGGGGTGCAGCCCTATCGTTATTTTTATTGCTAAAATGGAAAAAAAGAGCTCCAAAATGAGCGCTCGATTCAAATGCGAAGGGGCTTGAATCAATATCGCTCAAGTTATCTGCATTAAAAGAGAAGCCGACTGTCTCATAGTTGTAGATGTTGCAAGCACGTGCACTGATAGGTGGATTTCGAAGAGGAATGTGTTTTCCATTAAGAAATATTCAGTATAGCTAAAAGTTTGAATTTTTTGTTTAAACCAATACAAAATAGGCGATGTGCACTCACAGATTGTCAGTATGTTTTCGTATCCCATGTTATATTAACTATTGCCATTAACTGGGGACAAAACCAAATTTCAAGCTGCCACCACACATTTCATATGAAAACCCTGTAAAAGATCTTATCTGCATTCAATAATTCCAATATATCGCGATGAAATCCGTAAAAAGAAGTTATATAACATAACAGTGTCCCGAAATCGCCTTAGTGTAAGAAATTAGTACTCCTACAAGTATTCGAAACAGTATTGTAGTTAATTGTAATCCTTCTTATTAGTGACCCAATTAATCGCTTTACTACAAAGTGTCCACTTAGGAAATACACTGATAATTGCTAAGGAATGACTCTTTAACACCACCCCAGTCCCCGACCCTTAAAATATTCTATCGCAATAACGTCTAGTGGCAATAGTCGGTCCATAATTAAGTCTTCACTCTATATCTACACTTGCTACAATAAACTTGTTATGTGAACTCCGTTAGTGCGAAAGAGAGATGACGTTAATATTTTCTATAGCGTTATCTCTCTCTTACAACGCAACAGGAGAAGCTTTAGCACTTCATAATACATGCCCAATATACCTTGGCACGTCACAGCGGCGCTACTTTCAAAGGAAAACGTCAAAAGTCCGTTACCCTCAATATGTTTAATATTAGTTTAGTATTTCGTCGCCTGCCAAGAAATATTGGTTTGTCGTGGCGCGAAGTATTATTAAAGAGACATAAACTACGAACGCGTCGCGTCGTCGTTCAATTAAGCCCCATTATATTGCTATTACGCTTGTTTGTAAAACATGTTTTGTTGGTCGGTGTGACGTTTGAAGTCCTACAGGAATGGATTTTAAGCGATGATCACTACTTGTGTAGCTTTTGAGTAACATTAGCACTGCTAATCGATCATTAATAAAATATCAGATCATCAGTGTTTTCCAACTGACATAATATACTCAAAGATGGAATAGAACTCTCTTTAAGACTCTTAAGGTTTTTTTACAACTTGATATCCAACTTGGAGATTTTTAAGCATTTACTTACGCATACAACATCATCTTATCGAGACAAATAACAAAAGGAAGTTAAGAATGAATAATTGGAAAAAAATATATTTTCAAACTAAGTTTTCATAAGTCATGTTATAGAGTTGCTAAAGTTAAATTAGAAATTATGTTCCGTACCATAAATAATAGATGTTTCGTAAGTTATACATAGTTTGGTCCATAGTGTTCAATTTATTGTATTCGGATTGATTTAAATCATACTGATATGACAATACATAAATTTAAAAACATGTGGCATATTTCATCCTTCTGCAGCTATGCGAAAAATATACTTACATTCAAATATACGACCATTTGACATTGAGTGTAGATGCGTGTTAATCACTGTCCATCTAAATTAAACTAGAATAGATTACTCGTCACGGCTAAGCACATAAAACAATGACAATTTTCAAGTCCTAAATCCATTTGCTGTTATTAAGCGTGCGCGTTTTTTGATATTCAGAATGGCAAAATTTATATTTGATATTTCTATAATCATCATCATCAACAATATTGACACCATAGACAATATTGTCACACTGCTGGGCACGGGTCTTCTCTCATTTGAGAGGGATTAGGCCATAGTCCGTTACGCTAGCCTACTGCGGGTTGGCAGAGTTTACATGCCATCGAGAAAATCTCTCAAGCATGCAGGTTTCCTTACGATGTTTTCCTTAACCGTATGAGCATGTGATATATAATACGGACATAACTTAGGAAAAGCCTTGGATTTGTACTCGAGACCTTTGACATTTCAGTCCACTGGTCACACCACTAGGCTACTACAGCTTGTATAAAACTGTGATAGACCACTGATTTTTCGAAGTTATTTGCGTATATTTAACATGATCAAACAGGGACGGGAGGTAACTTGCAGGCGTGAGTGATTTTCTCGATGGCGTGGGAAGTCTGCGATCTTAAACTAGATTAGCGTTGTAGACTATAGCCTAATCTCTCTCAAATGAATCGATGCGTATGCCTATTGCCTATGGATATTATTACATGACATCACATTAGATAGTTTTAGAAATAAGCGTAGAATATCGTAAATAACGGTTTCGAAGAAACCACAAACGGTCTTAATCAAGAGATGAAACAACTAATTATTTGTTAAGCCGAACTCGATCTAGTTTTGAGCTAGATAGTGGTTGCCTGAATAGTTAGAGTACGGCCGAAGTAGCAATACTCCGCTGTAATGATTGAGGCATTAAGCGGGATAAGTAATTGCTTGCACGATATTATCGATGTTATTATTCGCATGGAGTCTCGCTGGAGTAGTCTCGGCCATTGTATTGTGGTAATTTATCTTCAGTTTGAATGCAATAACATACTATAATTAAAAACAATCCCTTGTGTATCAAAAGCTTTTTTAATAAATACCGTGTTAAATAATGGTGTGATAATTTTGTGATGCGATCAGTGGAAACTCAAACTTTATAACATGCTCAAAAGTCAAAAGGTAAAGGAAAACATATTACGGAAACCTGCGTGTTTGAGAGATTTTCTTGATGTTATGTGAAGTCTGCCACCCCGCACTGGCCTAGTGTGGTCTACTATAGCCTAATAATTCCTCTCAATTGAGAGAAGACCCGAAGTAAACAGCAGGGCGATATTTATGATAATGATGTTGTCTTAAATGGGTTATTACAAAAATCTTCATAAAAAATACAGACACAGAGTGAATGGAGCGCGTAATTAAAGTGCCCTTTGAAGGTCGAGTGTTAAATACACACGACTCTCAAAACAGAAACAAAACGTAACAAACAGTTTAATGTTAAATCACATGAAGTAATTTTCAGTAGCTTTGACTCTACCTACCGTTCTGGATTTTTTACACGTATTGTTTAACAACCTACGAAATTCTGTTCACGGAAAACACAGTATACCACGCGGACAAGGCCGCGGGTGAAAGTTAGTGTAAAATAAAGTAGGCTTAAAAAAAACTTCTCATTACATATTATAAGTGTGGACGTTGGTACCTACCTATGTAACAATAAGAGTGTTGTTATGTCATCATTACAATGTAAAACATTTAACAAGTACTTGGGCCTACTACTACTAGTTGATTGATCTCATTTGTCTGAGTGTCGGCCGCAGCTATGCAAGTCATCAATCATGGTAGAGAATAAGGAACAATTTAATTTGTGCTTTAGGAACTGACTCAATAGCCGCGGCAGCTCACGACGAATAAAAGGTACCTACGATTTTCTTTCGAACTTAAATGTATAAATCAGAGTAAGTAGGCACAATCCTGACAGTTACCGGTTAGTTTTATGAAATAAATCCGATTGATTAAATTCACTTTTACACTAAGCACTATTTAATAATAGTACCTATTAGTACCTAAAGATTTTTCGGATAAATATTTGTGAGCGCTTTAAGTAATTGTTTTGGTTCTGGGCGTTTGTCTGCATAATTTTGTGATAATTTGTGTTTGAAAAGATACAAATTATAAAATACCAGCGTAGGTTTAATTTGAAATATATCCAGCAAGACATTAAATTTCGTCCTGTTTTCTCGCTCATGATGAATAGATCGGCAATGTGTTTGAGATATTTGCCAGCAACAGCTTTGAAGTACATTAGGTACCTATATGAGAAAAATATGAGTTATTCGTTTTTTAGAGGTTTTTTTTAGATAAAAATCGGTGCCTGATCCAAATCGCCCGTCTCTTCATGGATAGAGGAGTATTACTTCCCCGAATAATATTTCTCCAAACATATTTGAATACTTGTCAAGAACACTGACATGGGATAGCAATGGAATTGGACACCTGCAGGAATATGACAATTTCCTGTTGTGTCAAGAACTCCTAAATACGAACCTTCTCAATCATATGACTAAGCGGGTCGTATGTTAAACGTGTTCCTTCTATAAATACTTTGTAACTTGAACAGTTTGCCCGTGATTATTAATGCTGTAAAGGATCCGAAACGTTGGGATGAAAATAATAAGAATATACCGTGATAAAATCCTATAAGTATGTTCATTTCAATGTCCTATAAAACAAAATTGATTCGCGTAAGTAATCGATACAACAGATCTCTATTTAATGTTGTCCTCTTAATTCAATATTAATTACTTGCTATACGCTTTAGCTCCCTAATTATTTGTTTTAATTCAATGCCATGTTAACATAGCCATGATTATAATTTTAAACTGTTTCACGTTTCATTTATGCTCAACTGTAATAAATTGCTAGAAGTAAGCCTGACTTTTAAATCGATGGTGAATACTATAAATACTACTTTGCATCTTGTAAATTAAATATATATATACTTATCTATTGTAGCACATTTTTGAAATTGAGGGTGAAATCGAAGTGCGTTTCTAATTAAGTCTTGTTTTTACAGAAGAATATTACGGATAGCGGCCGAAGACCATGAGTGAGAAACAAATGCCCATCAAACGATTTTAAAAGTGTATTGTTCGAGTAATTGATCCTAAGTATTCTAACAACGAGCTTTAGGTACTGCTAATGAAATCTGAAGTCCTATTCCAGTCTTGTGTGCCAAATACTGAAATAGGTGTGATCGTTAAAACTATACTAATAGGTCACGGACTGCACGCTGAGTTATGGGCGTCATCTGGTGTTAATTATCAAGCATTATTACGTAAACCGTCGATGCTATTATAAAATAAAATCGCCGTTAGAGGACAGTCAAGGTGATGTGAATAATGATGTTTACTTTTGTTGGTTAAACACAAAATGTACGTCGCCATTTTAGACTACTGAGTACTAGTTAAGCGGCTTGTCAATACATTGACGATTTTATCTTCTATAATATAAAAATGAATCACTGAATGTGTTGTTAAGTGCAAATCTCGAGAGGAGCTAAACCGATTTCGGTAATTCTTTTTTTCGAATATTCCTTGAAGCATGAGAATGGTTCTTACCCGTTCTTACGGAGAGGAAAAATTAAAAAAAATCCTGAATAAGTCTTAAAACAACACTCTTCTCTCATACAATAATAATAATAAAATAATATCACATATAACAATCGATTCGTAGTAATACTTAAAAGTCAATTTGAACTTTAATACCATGCTATAAAGTTTAAGTGTAAGTGGAGAGGTTCAGGGAAGGCAAAACAATTGAGTGACGACACGATACTAGTGTCGATTGGGGATGACCGCACCCAATCACCCAATGGACGATGCTTTTCATCAAGAGTTACAACGTGAAAAATCGTATGATCTCCATACTTTGAAAGAATCGATTAATATAAATCTTCCACTATTGAACGAAGAACAAAAGTATGTATTTGATACTCTTATGAAAGTAATAAATGATGGAACTGGAGGGATATAAGTAGGTATCATAATAAGAAATCTGAAATTGTAATTTTCATTGTGATTTTTTAGTGATTATTAAAGAATTTTAGGTGTTTTATATTTTATATTTTTTGACATAATGTAATTGTGTTCTTTTTTCTTTTTTTATCTTACTAGCTGACCCGGCTTCCCGAATAGCAGAATAAGTATTAAAAAAATATGAATCGACTGTTAGGCGGTATGAAGTTCGCCGGGTCAGTCTTATAATTATGTATATAAAAATCTCGTGTGACAGTGTTTGTCACTGAACTCCTCCTGATTATTATGAAATTCTGTATGTATACTTGGTAGGTATGAGAATCGGTCGTAGGTTATTTTTTACACCCTTAGGTTAAGGTTTTTTTTTGTATTTCTTTTTATGATTTGGCATAAAAAAATACTTGTAAAACTTAAATTTTCACTCTTCTACCATCAACCCCTATAATGTGGCAAATATTTTTCATGATTTGATAGGTTGATTTGAGTTGATAGTTCTAGTTAAATATTTTTCGCGTATGAAAGAAAGCTAGTTTAGACAAAGTTTTGCAAACTGGTGTGGTTAGGTGTCAACCGTTTTACAACTAAACAAGTTGGCAAGTGTTGTGTTACGAATTGTGAGTAGGTATTGTTACTAGGCATGCTATTTGTCTACTCCTTCCGACATAAATTTAGGCACTAACTTTATAGTGAGACACATCATTTATTATCATATTGCATGTTGTAGCAGGGAAATTTAAATCTGTAGGTACATTGACTTGATTGATTTTAATTTTGACACCACTAGGCTAGCAACAAGCTTACGGCCTGATGGTAAACAGTTTCCGGAGTCTATGGATGTTTGCAAAACTTTAATCATTCTAAATTAAACTTTGTATTTTATTTATAGGCATTCGGTTTGAAATAAATGATAATTTTGAAAGGTTAGAGAAAGGCCAATTAACAATCGAAATGTTTTTAATTGTTTCCCCGATTCTAATTTGACAGTTAACTACTGAAATACAAATTTCTTGTTTCAGTAAACAAACTTTGGATGGATTTTAATCACCAAAGCACAAACAAACTTTAAATAGGTAATCGTTCTATTTACTTGTCAGTAATTGTTGAGGCAGACTGAAATAGAAGTCTAGCCAGACCGAATAGTTTCGGTTGAATATTTGCTCTCCGGATTGGTAAATAATATATCTTTATAGTTTATTAATGAATACTCCGGCGGGTGATAGACAATTTTTCAATTAAATAGTTCTATATATTATTTTTTTTACGTTGCGGCGCAAATTATTTATCCGTATTTGTATATGGGAGGCATCCTCAAAAAATAATAAAAATATACAACAGGACTACGCTGTGCAACCGCGCCAGTCATTAGGTGAATGAGATTGTCACCTACATCATTAGGAACACAAGTCAATAAGCCAAATAAAATGATTAGTGGTCTGTCTATGAATTTTTTTTTACTACCCATAAAACAGAGACGACGGGATAAGCTGGACTCTTTCCAAAAAGTCTTGTGCTTATATGCAGTTGACAGAGAGAAATGGACGAGGAATGGGAAAGTCTTTTCTCTGCAAGTGGGTCATTAAAAGGTATTTCACAACAAAACCACTCATACGAAGAACTGACTATGGCATGAACTGACTATGGAGCTATGATAGACTAGTAGCGGACGTTAGAAAGTTATAGGCGTATTTATCACATGCCCAAACGGTGAAGGAAAACATGAAACATCGCGCGGAAACCTGCATGCTGGAGAGATTTTCTTGATGCAATGCCATGTCTACCAATCCTCACTAGGCTAGCGTAGTGCTCTCAAATGGGGGAATCCTATATCCAACAGTGGGACAGTAATTGGGTTGATAATGTCTATGGCAGATGTCTTTTTGTGGTTTTCATAAATACATGTTTTTATTTATGAAACGTATACACACTCAACCTGTATTTATCAAACATCTACAATGTACATATAACATATACATGTTCAAAATATGTATAACAATTTACATATTTTGTAAACACGTAATATATTTTAAAAAAAACAAGGTTGAGTATTCTTTCGCAGTTGTCTTGTCAGTCAAGAGCAGACTGCTATTATCCAATTGAATATATTTAGAGGACTGTGTTAGTCTTGCAGTTTAATAAGGCCAAATCAGGAGTAAGTATTTGAGTACCGACCTCTTTTACTTTGATCGTAAAAGTAAAACTCGAATAAAGTGAGATAAATTGACATCATTTAGCTGACAACAAGTTAACATAAAAGGTAAATAATTAGAAAAAAGGATTTACCATGTACTTTAAATCTCATTAATTTTATTTACCTTTAAAAAACTAAAGGATATAATTGTTTAACTTTAGTTTAACAATACTAACTTTAATTAATAATTTAGTTAAACAAGTAGTTAATTTAGTGTAGGAGGTAGGGCATTGCGAGATTTCTCGCTCAAAATGAGCTGCCCGACTGGGGAAGTACCTCCGCCTTACAGAAGACCGTGACTGACAGTGAATCAACAATAGTTGTCCTTCTGCGAGTGAGTAATGTTACTCATTGGGGGAGTGACTATTCTGATAGCATGGGAATTCCGTTTGCTGTCAGTTCAGTAACTTCCTATTTTAAGAAACCTGAACGGTTTCTAAGGGGTTTGGCAACGTATTTGCAAGCCTCTGGTGTTGCAAATGTCTATGGGTGGCGGTGATCACTTACCATCAGGTGAGCCGACTGATCGCTTGCCCCCTTATCACCATAAAAAAAATGATATAATAAAAAAATAATTGGTAGGTAGGTACTTACTGTCTTTTTAATTAAAATCGTAAGTTTTCATAGGGTAAATAATAGAAAGATAAATATAGGTTATCAAGACGAGAGATAATCTATTGAAGTAAATTATGTTAATATTTTTTATTTAAATATACGCAATAGCTATTTGTCACGTGATCTAATTTATCATTTATGATCCTATAGCTTTTTAGTCGACTTTGCTCCTGGAAAACGTTTGCTAAAGAGATACTTATATGTAAGTATACGAGAATAATAACCTACAAATCATGGAAATCTTTTTCTGTAACGGAATGATGTTTACAGTAGAATTGACCATGGCCGCACTTACAAAAGAATTAAAAGAGTTACATATTTACAAATATTCCTTGTACAATACTGTTGATGAATACATCAGTTGTCAACCTGCTTACATACTGTTTACTTGTTTTCAAGGGTAAGTAATATACATAAGTACTACTATAAATTAAAAAAAACGATTGAAGGTCGTGAGGAAACCTGCAGGCTTGAGAGATTTTCTCGATGGCATGTGAAGTCTGCCAACCCGCAGAAGGCTAGCGTGGTGGACTACCTATAGCCTAACCCCTCTCAAATGAGAGCATGCCCGTCCCAGCAGTGGGACAATACTGGGTTGAAGATGATATTTTTATAACTACATACCTACTAACCTAACCTACATACCTACTTTTAAAAATATAAAACTTCTGAACATCCTCAGTCCATAGCGAGCAAAATAAATTTTCGTTTGTCAGTTGATACGGTCGCTCATCACGCCTAAATTTTCTACTTGGCAACCAAAAATTGTTGCTACTTTAGCAATAAACCTTATATACTTATAAAATATTTAATTTTGAATTATTTTTCTTTCTGTTTTTTCTTTTGTGAACTTTGCCTCACACTAGGAATTTCTCCTATGTCGTGAGTCCATTTGCAAACACAAATTTTCACATACTTTTAATAAAATAAAAACTATAACGTTGCACAAACCAAGAACCACTAACTTAACGGTTATTATAACTCGTAATGGATATAAAACATATCAAATATGGACATAGTTTGAATTCACATATAGTACATATTTCAAGTTAAAAATAAAAGGTTAAATTGGAACCTTATATTGTAAAAGGATTTTACATTTTAAGGATTTTTATGCAGTGGATTTCCAAGTTCATTCCTTTGCTGACCTAAGTGTTATTAAAAGAAGCTAAAACCAAAGGCATTAAATTGATCAAATATTCTTCCATTCAAAACATGAAACACGCGTTCCATTTAGTGGTACCATGACACAAATAATGGGGCTCATAATTTCAGGAATTGATAACGTCACGTCTGCTTAACGAGCTCAACTAGTTGGCGAGCGAACGCATCAAATTGTCGTTGATGCATACTCCTAACGTTACGCTTTTAAATATTTTGTTACGGTAACTAACACTTGTGCAGCTTGTTATATTGGAATATGCGCCATATTGCGACACAACATATTATCACAATATTATTATGTATGTGCCTATGTATCAACAATCTGCTTGTATTCATACTCCAAGCTATTAATTTTGTTTATGTCTTATGCGTAATATAAATGTAGACTAAAAGTAATACCTGGGACTTATCAACCTCATCTGCTGTGTTAGATTTAATAAAAAAAAATCCTAATGTTACTCGTATGATATTCAATAATAAAAAACTCACTCCTATGACTACCATAACGATCACTGGAGAAAGTGTTACAAAGAAAAAAAACCTTATCTTATTTCGGTATTACATTATACAGTTTACAATATCTTGCTACTTCACTGTTACTCCTTGTAAAAGAAAATATAAACTTTATTAAGGTACTTTTCCTTAAGGAAGTAACGTGTTGTCGCTAAGAAATTGTATTCTTGAGTGCTGGTGAAAGTACCCACTACTTTGTGTCCCTGCTAATAAGACTAGGCTATTTTATTTTGAATTTTAGGTTTTGTGTTGCTTTAAAAACAATATTACGCTATTTAGTTTCGAGCTAAGCAACGAGGCTTGTTTTACAGGTTCCTGATGACTGATACACTAAATACATGTTTATTAATACATACATACATATTACACATATCCATGTTTAGGGTACAAATGTCCATCTTCAACACTCACCCCCGGAATGAAAACAGCTTTAATCCCGTTGCCTTAATTAGCTTGTCATCGTATACTTTCGAATTTGACCTATTTTATATAATCTTCCCTAAAATTAGGGCTGTATTACATAGCATTGACACGTAATATTTATTCTGCATCAATTATCTATACCTATATACATGAGTAAAAAGTGTTACAGTTACATAAATAAAAAGATTGTTTTAATCTCTTATTTCTCATCCATGGTGCCACAGCAAAGCGTGGCAGGGTACAGCTAGTTATTAATGTTAATTAAAATAAAATACTTAAATTAATTAATAATTAATTAAATTAAAATAAAAAAAAAATACGATTGCAATACCATTACCATATATTATCCCGGCCTTTTAAGAGCTGGGCCCAGCTTCTAGTCTAGCCAGTTACAGCTAAATATAAATATTACTTAAGTAAATCAATTACTATCCACACTCTACTCGCCACCATCCACTCAGCATATTTCCATAAAACACTCGATATCCTAAAGACAAACTGGTAGTGAGACTTCTTGATAACTTCTATAGGCAAAAATATATTTTGTTTTAAGTAAAATATAAGACAAATCCTAATATTTTCGATTATCTTCAAGAAAATCCTTTGATGTGTAAAAACACTTCTATAATCATTGATACCAATAAAGATATTGCATTATGACTGACAAATTGCATTGTAAGATTAAATAAGTACTTGTTAGTAGGTATTCATAAATGTAATTATGTATAGGTATCAAAGTTCTAACCCTATTTTAGAAATGACAGCTTTAATAGAAAATTAATCAGGCAAATAGGCAGGTTTCATAAATGTTTTTATAAATCCTATTTTTCTACCTTTTTAAACAGAATTCAATAAAACAATCTACCTTTGATGTTTCATTCGTATCTATACTAATATTTATCCAGGATTAGTTTAATTTAGACGACCTAAAATTGAATAATAACATTATTGATTAAACGTTAACGTGTTTATTCCGAGTTCCGATTCGGATTCAGTTTCAAACATTAAAACTAGGGAGCTTTGACGCGATATTTATACTATCTGTAACAGTTATATAAACAATAAACATCATTTGTTTATGAATTAGAATAAAATAACTAGTTCAATAAAAAAGCCGTGTTATACGAAGAGCGATGTAAGCTCACATCTGCGCTGAGAATTGTGATCAAAGGAAATAGGTATCTATTTATACTTCTACACCTGTGCTTCTAGGGACTACAGTTTTTTGCCTACGACATTTATCAGTAGTAAAAGATGACAGAGAAGCTGTGATCGTTGCCTGGTGGACCAGCGGATTGTGAATTCAAAGGACTTCGTTTAGATCCCAAGTCACGCACCACTGACTTCTCGAAGTTACGTGCGTATTTATCACGTGCTCAAACGGTGAAGAAAATCATTGTGAGGAAACCTGCATATCTGAGAGATTTTCTCGATGACGTTTGATGTCTGCGAACCCGCAGTAAGCTGGCGCTGTAGAATTTAGTCTTATTCCTCTCAAATGCGAAGAGACCCGGGTCCAGTGACAGTGAATGGGTTGATGATGAAAAGATGACTAAAGCATAAAAAGTTACTTCTACGCATCAATTACTTTGGATTGTTTAAAAACTACAGTTCGAAAATGTCTATATTGAGCTAAGTTCTGAGACAGCTTTTGAAGTTCTAGAGCTTTGTTAGAAATATTAAATCATTTAGAATTCATTTGATATTACATAAAGCAAATCAAATTAATTTATTATTAAATTGTTAGTACAGAAATTCCTCCCATACGCAAACAAATTGTATTTATTAATTAACACACAAATATTGGGTAATAATTCAATTAGTGTATCAGCTCGAGTATTAGGCACTGATTATATTAAATTTAAATGGTTTTAAGTACAAATATCTGAATCAATTAAGGTATGAATTTGGTTATACAACTATAATTAAATATTATCGTATTTTATATTTATACACCAGCTATTATTGCACATACATACCTACATAGAATTATATTGAGCCACATTGTCTATATAACATTTGAATTTAATTTATCTGTTACAATAAATGCGGCTGTAAATGTAGAAATATTTATTAACTAAGAACTCAAAAGGTGCCTTCTTCCCCTACGCTCAACACATACATAGATATATGCCTAAATAAACCTAAAAGAGGACAAAATCTCGATGAACAGTACACGCTTATATGGGTTGTATAGTTAAAAAAAACAGGGATTTTAAAATATACCTACACCTACGGAACTAAATTATAAAGCATTTTAGCGTAAACATTTATGTGTTTTTTTACTATGATTATTTTACATTTTTACCATATCACTATGATTTCTGACATTTACGGGTTACAATTTACTAATTTATTTTATCATGTATTGTGTCGATACTATCAAAATAAATTATATTTCATTCTATGCGGGAAGTGTTGGTTTCTGAAGGAAATGGTTTCTGGTTTGATGGACGGTATGTAAATTGAGTTGCACAAACTTCATTGTACGGAACACTCCGGAACATGTACACTTTGACACCTCTATTTTCAGTTTACCTACAGCTTTGTTAATAAACTCCATTTAGTTCGATCACAATATTCGTTGAAAAAATAACAATATCAGCCGAACCTTCGCGCCGCGGTCCGGGAAAAATTCATTTCTGGAATTAGAAAATCCTTGTGCTAAACGAATTATAGTATGGTTGAAAACAAATTCAATCAGTCCCTAAAATGTTGTTGCGTGCCGTCGAAATAACAATTATGATAGGCATATGTATTGTATCGTTAATAATTTCAGCATTCGATAGATAGGAAAATAAGGGATTATAATTTTGTATTATAATTATGCAATCATTGTAACTACCTCATTCATGGTCTAGTAGTTGGAAGTGCGTCTGCTTAGCAAGAGATCTAGGATTCCATTTACAGTCCAGTAACGTGTCATTAGGTTTTTCTATGAAAATCTCAGTAACAACTCAGAGTTTGTATTCGGATTCGGTTGATGGAAATGGGCTCGCACCCTATAACATGGGCCCTAAAATATACCTACGAGCAAAATGTGGGTGTGCATTAGTATACCTCTTCCTAACCCTTCGGGGATGACGGGCGTGATATGTTTGTAAAATCATGTCATGTTGAATTTGAGTTCGATTTTCTTTTACATATTATAATTATTTGCTTTCTTAGGTTTCTCTTTTCCGTATTGTTATCAATCATTGTCACACCTAAAGTGGCGGCCAAGATCATTGTCTATCAATACAATATTTAACCCCTACATTGGGAGGTGCTGGTTAATAAATTGCTTTGACCTTGTAGTTGTGTGCAAACTTCACGACAACAAGCGTTTATTAGTATAAATTATGTGCAATAAACATTGCATATGTAATCGTTATATATTATAAATACCTAGTTATTGCTATTTAATACCTATAACATTTATTGACAGTAAATATATGGACTACAGTCTCTATCGACTCGATTTTAAGTACCTATCTACTAACTTGAGAAAAAATATTTATAAATATTTATAAAAAAAATATTTATAATGTATAAAGGTAATGCAATATCATCCGGAATCTACTCGCTGTAAAGGGAGTATTCTGGGTTGGGCAGAATTGTCCAATCGATGTTGCTATGTCGCCGTAAGACATAAGTAACATACAGAAAGAAAAATTCAACACATCAGGCGGATACCTCGGTGGCTCAGTTGGCAGAGCGTCTGGAGTACCAATCCAGAAGACGCGGGTTCGAGTCCCGCCTGAGGTTGAATTTTTCTTTCTTAATATTTAAAATCTTAGCTTGAAATAAGCTAAAAAATACAAAAAGAAAAAATATTTCGTTATCGTGTAGAATACTAAAGTAATCTTACATACGCAAAATAAATCAATTTCAATTAAAATATGTAAAATAATCGGAATTTCGGGCAGCCCTTATTACAAGGGACCTAACAAATATCTTGCAATTACTGGATGAAACCTAGTCGGGGCATAAATTCTGTAGCAAGATTTTCAACAAATAAACTTGACGATTTTTGATGTTCAGGCTCTGTCGTGCCCGATTAAGTATATTTAATGGGTGTTTAGGTAGTTTTGAGTGCTTGTTGCCTGATTAAATAGCACTGCATCTTATTGGAATATCCAGTGTCAGTTTACGACCAATATTATTAGGAGTGTCAACAACTTTAGGGACGATACTTTGATACCTAATACCTATTTTACTGAAAAACACTTCAGCTATGCCTGAATATGAAGCTCCAAGCGAGACCACAATAAAGGATATTGCTGGATCCTCGGAATACACGTACTCGATTCTTATTATTGTAGCCCTTAATGCTCTTTATCTTCCAAGAATATGTATAGAAAATGCTCTCACATTTATCAATTAAACCGGACGCCAAGTTTGTAATTCGCACTCTTTTCATCGTAATTCTACTTAACCTCAACAGAGGGCTAACATTTTTTCTTGTGGGTAATTTTTCGTTTAACATTGTTTAGGTGCGCTGATGTCTTACGGTCTATTTGTCGGTCGGTTTTTTTTTATTTTACTGTTTCATAATAGAAATATTTGACGACCCGTTTAGTTCAGCGATAGTTAACGCTGCCTGTTGTGCCGGTCCCGGGTTCGAATTCCGGTAGGGACAAATGTTTATGTGATGAGCATCAACATTTGTATCAGAGTCATGGATGTACCTATCTATGTATAATATGTACGTATTTACAAAAAAAGTATATAATTATGTAGTATATCAACCATCTAGCGTCCGTAACACAAGCCTGGTTGCTTACCACGGAACTAGATGGCACTGTGTAATAATTGTTAATGTCCGGAAATATTTAAAAAAATAATAATAATCATAACTTTTGCTTCCACTATTTTTAATAGACTAAACTAAATTTCTTTTTTAATTTTAGACGGCGCAAAAGCTCTTTCTTTAAAATCTGTTTAAACGATTCGGACCAGTATTCGAAATTTAATTTTAAATCATTTTACAGAATTTATAACCTAACTTTTGTATCTTTCCACTATGATATTAGTAATAGAAAGTATGCATTATACTAGCCTATTGATATTTTAAGCCCGCATAATAGGCTTACTCTAAACGAATGATTGACCGGTGACCGCGCGCCTCTCGATCTTATGAATTCTAAGAAAAAGAGATCCGGAAATTAAATATCCGGGTCTTTTTTCCGAAAAGGGTTCCGCAATAAGTTCTATATTGAAACCAATGGTATCCATTACGTACACCAATTCTAAATACATGAAGATATCTTACATTGTGCAGTGTTTGTATGTTACCCATGAGTTACTTGAAAACAACGATTTTCGAATATAATAAAATACGAAACCAGCACGACAGTACCGCACTGCTGATAACGAGGTAGTGGGCTCGATTTCCACATGACACAAATATTTATGTGATGAATATAAATGTTTGTGTTCGTCTGGGTGTTTCCTATGTATGCATTTACAAAAAAAACTAATATAAAAGTATTATATCCATTTTCTAGAACACATAGTACAAACTCTGCTTAGTTTGGGACTAGACGGCGCTGTGTAAAATGTTAGTTTAAAAAACTGTCTGACCATGCCTTTTGTGACATAAGGCGCATAAATAAAAATATTGCCGAATACTACGTTCTTACCCTAGTCAGAACGTAGTATACGGCAATATTTTTTAATGCTAGCCACATTGCGCGCCACGGCTGTTGATAGTGACGCCGTTCTTACCCCAACGCACTATATTGAAAATGTAATAATGATATCTAAGTATCAAAAGTAAATACCATTCAAAATGTATTCAATTATCATAGAATTTATCAAGTTTTAAATTATTATAAGAGCATTTTTTTAAAATTCATGCCCTCAACATATTTACATACATTTAAAGATATCTTCTGTATGTTTATAAAGTAAACAGGTTATAAACATGTAAGGCTCTGCATACATTAGATACTGATAGGCGGAGGTCAACTGGATTGTAAAAATAATTGTCATGTTTAATGAGAAGTTTATTAAACAGCAATATCCTTTGGAAAAAAGTAATAATTAAATTAGTATTAAAAATGGTTAATACTATGAACTCACCTTTAAAAAACAATATCACAAAAACTGCGTAAAAAACTAAATTGTCTTTCATCTTGACGATTTAATAAAAAAACAAAACACAAACAAAACAGATTAAATAATAGTTCAAGGCTGACACATTCTATTTGCGCGCCTTTTTATTCAAATGCGTTCAAAAATGTGATCGTTTATGGCTCGTGCAGATGCGGGCAAGGCTTGACACGACTGACGTTTGTGCTTCTTTTACTGACACTGTGAGCTCGGAAATGGAACGCAATATTGAAGTATAAACATCACGCTTATTTTTAGAGTATTTGAACTGATGGAATGTCATTATATTGTATGGTGTACTACTACTCACCCAAAGACGCTTAAATGGTTAAATTAAAACCTTACGTAACTTTTTAACAAGTGGATTACCGCCTTTTTTGTTCGGTTTTTTTATAATAACTCGAGCGTTGTTTTTTGTTGTTATCAGTATAATCGTTTTTCTCCTGTTAATGGGATGATATTTCAGTTTCCTTTTTTGCTGAACAATCGTCCCTTTCAAGCCTCTCAGGGGCTCTTACAACGTACGAAAATGAATAAACTGTATGCCTTGCACCCCACTTATATATAAATTGTACCTTGTTTGTGAAAATAACAGCATTAAGATCGCGTATAATGGTTTCCAGAAGCTTAAAGGGTTGCACAAAAGTGGCAACGTTGCTTAATCATGTTTGAAATGCGTTCTAATGGATTAATCGCGATTAAAAGGAACCAAATTGCCGACAAGAAAAGTAATTCTAACAATGGCGTTCAAGGGGAGAGATGCTACTTAAAAATAATACCATGATCGGACTTAAAAAATGGTTACTCTTTAACGTCAAACGTTAAAAGGAAACCATTTTTTAAACCTAGTCATAATTTAATGTTGTTTTATTTAACTAAGGACTTGTTACCTTTGATTACAAACAAAGGGAATCTTTCCACATTTGTACCAATTAAATTAAGAAGGTTCAATGATCACATGATCATACGAGCTATTTCTATTAATTGGCAATTATAAACTAGCTTTTGATCGCGATTTCATCTGCATAGACCTATTCATTTTTTTTCTTATTTATTTCATACACTCCTCTTTTAGCAAATTATCGATTGCGCATACAAACTTTCACCCTTATTTTCACCCTTTTAGGGGATGATTGTCGGTACAAAAATGTGTCATTTCTGGGAACTCAAAATATCTATCCAGCCGGTGACACCCACTGCTGAGTAAAGGCCTCTTCTCTATAACGCCACTGTTGCCGATCTTGTGCAAGTCACACCCACTGATTCCCCACTGCCCTCATAATGTCCTCAGACCATCGGGAAACTAAACTAGCTCCATACCAAATGTCATCTAAATCGGTGGAGCTGTCAAAGCGTGACCAGGTAACAGACAAACAGACAGACATACGATCGCACTTACCTAGTATAGGTTCAGCCTTTAATAAATCTGTAGGTAACATTAACCTTTCCTTGTCGTTTCTTAAAGTAATTTCAGCATTTCGTTGTGTATACCGACAATTTGTCTAATTGCCTTGCCACAAAAACAATGATCTCAAACCTGGAGCAAACACTGACAATAACATTCCCTTCCAAGAGGGGGACGCCGATTATTTCGGGAAGCCATTGTTTGAACCTTTCTGTTTTCCTGTTGAGAAGGCCATTTTGGTCACCTCGCCTCTAATTGTAGGCAAGTGCCTTAAGCGACGACCGAACATTCCTCGACATCTTTTGTTACAATAATGTTACATGTTTGCGTCTTAGGGGTGGGCTACATATCGATGGCCCCACAGAATAAACGTGCAAGAGCTCTTACCCAAAAATTTTTTTTTTGCATTTTTCGTTTCTTTGGCCTATCCAGCACCTTCTCAATTTTTTTTATAATGTTTTGACCGAAAATACGCTTGTTATATCACTTGATTCCTTTATTCTACGGAAAAATAAGCAATTAATATCACAAGTATAATAGTATATGCTATGATTAAACACTTTTTAGGTCCCCGAGGGCACAAGAATAAACATGTTACAAAAAGTAAACGTTTGAGACGACTTGTGCGTTTGTGTAATGGCTACTTACACGTTTATTCGTGTAATATTGCATGCAGTTTTTATTCCTAATGTTTCATATTATACGATGAAAGATTAAATATATTTTTTACTGAAAAAAAAGGTATTGCATTGTCTCTTACAGTATTTAATCGGACTGTTCAAATAAACTAAAGTGATCAAAATACTAATATTATTATCACATTAGTTTAACTTAATGCATAGTAACGACGATCAACGATCCGTTCAATCCAATTGTGACTACACAGGTATTTTACTGATTATTTGTTCTATTTAGATGATATGATTGAAGTGACAGTATTCTTGTTTGTGAAAACATTGAATACTTTTATTCGGCAAAATATAAGGGTATTAACTGGCTTATTGGTTTAGTGATTAATAATGCGATGAATGCGAAACCGGAGGTCTTAGGTTCGATTTCTACCCAGGACAAATGTTTCTGCGATGTGCTCGAAAATTAGTTCTTTGTCTAAAAGCTGTGCGTGAAATTTTCCACAGATAATTATAATTATACTGATTTCTGACACGTTCGCCCTTATTTATTATGTCTATCCTTTTAAGCAAAGCAAGCAATAATTTATAACAAAATGTTCACATCTTGTAAGTTCTCTATGTACTCCCCTCTTCCCTCGGTCTTCAATATTGTTAAAAAACAATACGACTACGAGTACGGTGAACAGGCACGGTATTTATAAAACACACAGAAATCGTCTTGTAACTGCAAATTAAAATGTTGTGAAAAGATAAATAAAGAAATAGATACCGAGTTGGATATTAAAATTTGCAAAACCATATCCTTAAATTACACAGCAAGTATTAAATATACATACCGCTATTTGGAAGTTGAAGAAGGAAATGAGAACTATATAAAAGATAACAGAGGAAGACCTAAAACTATGTGAGAGGAGACAGAGCAGCATCTTACATACTAATACACAACCGATCAAATGAATTGCTTGATAGAGAATTACACAGTTACTGAGTACAAATACCAAATAAAACAGATGATAGAGAATGATCTTTATAGATTTGAAGGTTTGGTTAAAGGACATGAATCATGTACCCATTATTATTCCACTGCTGGGTACGGGTCTCCTCTTATGTTAGAGAGATTAGGCTATAGTCCACTGCTCTAGTCTACTGCGGGTTGGCTTAGACTTCACACCCCATCGAAAAAACCTGTCAAACATGCTGGTTTCATCGCGATGTTTTCCTTCACTGTTTGAGCATGTGATAAATAAGCACATAACTTCCGAACAGTCAGTGGTGTGTGCCTTGGGTAACTCAAAATCTTTGACATACATGACATAAATAGCTACAAAATTTACTAGAGTGAATAATATAAGTAAAATTCTCTCGTGAAAACGAATTACGAGGGTGGTGAGGAGAACCTACAGAAGATCCTGAACACTTAAGGTACGTACTTAGGTCTTTGTAACCAATGACTGTAACGGGCACTTAATCTCAAGTATTTCAAATTACAATATGGTTCATTATTTTTTTTAAGTTCAAGTTAATAGCAAAGTTTAATTTTAGTTTTTTTACAATATCATCATCATCAACTTATTATTATCCCACTGCTGGGCTCGGGTCTCTTCTCATTTGAGTGGTATTAGACTGTATTTCACCACGCTAGTCAACTGCGGGTTGGTAGACTTCACATGCCATCGAGAAAATCTCTCAAGCAAGGTTTCCTCACGATGTTTTCCTTCACCGTTCGAGGATGAGATGAATACGCACATGACTTCCGAAAAGACAGGGTTTGAACTCAATTTTACATTATCATTAGTTCTTTATTTTGTATGCATGTAGATAGATAGTTCTTTATTATATTTTTCTTTTATTTCACCTTCTTACTATATAATTGATAAAGTAACGCAAATTACATTATAATTATATGCAATAACAACAGTGTATTACATAAATGAGAATCGATCTTAAAAACCCTGATAGACATGCATTCTATCTTTACAGCAATCAAACAATAGAGTAAGTTACTGTAAACAACCGTGCTAATGCCTATTACTGGGTATAAAAAAAACTTAATTTACGCCGAATAATAGTGTAATATAACATTATAAGTTTTGTTCGCTTGACATTTTACACGAATAAACGTATAATGACAATTTACTGTTATCTAGTCATACATATTTTACGAGAATAAAAAAATTAAATGGTTTTTCATAATTTTCCGGAAAACCGATGGATAAAAAAATTAATAAAAAATGTAATGTAATGAGTTTTTTTTATGTCTTTAATTTGATATACAATACTTAACCCTATTTACTTTTAAATAACAGTTATTCAAGTTCAAACGTTTTTATTTTTTCCTGAACAATTCATGTTTTTCACTTGCACGTTTATTCTGTGGGGCCATCGATATATTATGTAGTATCTACAAAAGAGTATTGATGATCTAGTGATGTTACCTTAGACGAGTGGACCTAGAAGTGAAAGGTCTCGAGTTCGATCCTAAGAATGATTGAATGAATGATTGATTGTTTATTTCTGTAAATAGATCTTTTTAAAGACACTTTTACAAGTCATGTAATATTTTTTTTTATATCTAGTTGACATCGGCATTTCCTAACTGACGACCTCTGAGAAGAAATGCCGGAACAAACTCAGAGAATCATGGTCTCTTTTAAAGTCCAAACATTTTGGTTACAATATGTGAGTCTGACTAATTAGGTTAAAAAGACACGCACTGACTCTACTTATTTATCACAAGCCTAAGAGATTTGTCTCGATGGCCTGGTGGAACTAAGCCTAGCAGTGAGATAGTAAATGGGTTGAAAAGATAATAATAAATAAATCTATATCGACTATTTAGTATTTCCAACATAAATCTTGTAACTTGGAACTATTTTACGCTATGTAATTATGTCCGGATATTTTACCGGACCGGTTTTATTTATTTCTTCCTACGTCTTTTTTATTAGGGGACTAGTCATTATTTGTATCTTGAGTTTTGGCGTTACTTGGAAGAGGTTATATCCAGTATGGTCAATTTATTTATATCTAATATAATTATGCTTGTTGGATTGTTATTATAGTTCTCTTGCGAGCCAGTTCTAAGAAACCCTTATATTTTAGGGTGTAGCGTTGCCTTTATATTCATTAGGGATTTGCTCCTTTGTAGAAGGTAATGTACAAAACAATTTTCAGTAGCTTTCCGAATAAGAGGATTAGATAGGTACATTGTGTCGACTTCTTATTAGTGCTTAACACAGTTCACGAATATGTTAAATGTACAAAGGCAAGTGGAAATATGCCTTATATTGCCAATTTACTTTACCTAAAATCCTTCGTTAAGATTAAGAGCCTATTGCCGTACCTATAGATCGGTTCTAATAATACCAACTCATCGAATAACATAACAAATAGAAAAGAGCATATTTTGTTACATTATCTTCCATATAAATCAACTAGAACGTATCAGAAATTGACGGTAAAACAATAGCAACTGTAATGAGTAGAACTATACTTCAACTCGTTGATTAAATTTTAAATGGTCTCCCAGAACTAATATCTATAGTTGACATCTGTGCGAAGAAGAGAACCTGGGACAAACGTCAGCCGTCACGTTTGTCTGATGCCAGTAACTTTATTACGGGAAAACTTTGTACCGTTACACCCACAAGTGTTATTGCATTGGTGTGGTAACTATTACGGGTCCTATGAAGGGCGGCTGTTTTTGGGGCCTGTCCTTATTATCGATGCTCAAAAAGTGCCAATTAAATTTGTTAACATAATATGTACATGTACATACTGTTTGTTATCTCATAACTTTCGACTGGGTTGACCGATTTTGATAATTCTTTTTTTATTTGAAAGCTGGTGCTTCCCGTGTGGTCTCATTACAATTTGGTCCAGTACTGACCTTGAATTCGGCTTTCTACACACCAAAACATAATATGCAAGTAGGTATGTATGTACATATTTATATGAAATACAAATAAATAAATATTCTGCGACATTTTACACAGCACCGCCTAGCCCCAAACTAAGCAGAGCTTGTTCTATGGGTACTAGACAATGGATATAATACTTTTTTTTTTTTTGTTAATCAATACTTGAGAAACACCCAGACGAACACAAACACTTATAATCATCACATAAATATTTGATCAGCAGTCCGGTGCTCGAAGGCTCGAACCACTAGACCACAGAAGTCGTGAAACAATACAGGTGTAATTATTGTTATTATTATTTTAATAATAGTAAAAAATATTATTTATTTCATAAATACTTGTTTTATTTGATGCGTCTTAAACATACTAGTGTCCTATCAACATTTTCGTCTTTGTCTTTAAAGAAAGTTGAACAAGGAACGAGATCCATCAGATTTGTGACGAAATTCACAACTACTTCACCCATTTGACCTTAATAAGAACACTCGAATTTCGCCTTGGGCGTTATTCTCACTTAAAGTTTTAAATTAAATTACTTACATAGGACTGTAACTCGACTCTTGAAACGAAAATTGCTTCAGAGTTCTAGTTACCTTTTCAGGAGGTAATACTTGAAAGTATTTATCAAAAGTCCCGTAAACTGGTAGCACTTTTAGTAGCTATAAATAGTTCGGGTTTGCAATTTCCCCTGTCTTAACTCAGTGTTGGAATTGTATGAATAGAAAATGTGTTATGCACGTTGTTCCCGCCACAATTCTCAGCATCTTATTCCTATCTTCTGACTTCTTACTGTATTTCTTAAAGTTATTTCTTTCTTTCAACATAAACTACAACATCATTACAGGTAAAACCAATGCGATATTATAGCTAACTAATTTAATAATAATTTTTATACAAAGCATTTCATTTCACGATATTTAATAATAAAAAGAGCTCTAATTGGGAATTATTTCTTAAAAACACCAAAACAAGTCTAAGTCCTCTGAGTGGTTGTCAAAACTACGTCCTCTGTTATATCTAAAGTGCGAAATTAAACTTACTGTAAGTAGCAAAATACCTACTGATGTTCTTTGTCTGGCTACCCGAATTTTGTTTTGGTTTTGACAAATCAGGCCTTAAGGCGAAAAAAATACAAAAATGTTTGTTGTTGTGCAACATTGTTATTACAATTAGTGTTTGGAATCGTTACGAGAATGTATTATGTCATTGGCTAGCTTCTAATTTCTACTTTGCTGAGGTACTGCTTTACTTCGCTAAAAATGATTAATGAACAACTTATAACCATTCCCCACTATGATCAGCAATAATATACTTTTAAATATATTAACAACAAGAAATACAACAAAAGCACATTATACAGTTAATTATTAAATGAATTAAAAACTACTATAATAATAATATACTTACAAAAAAATACTAAGTATAAAATCACGAATACAAAAACAAATAAACATAAAACAAGCTTATAAAATAAATTCGCTGAAGAAATTTAATACGTATTCTATTTCTAAATACGATTTAGATACGAATTCGCTTAAGGCAATGCAACGCAACGAATAAAGTGGAATAGCAAGATATGCCAAGGTAATAGAATATATTTGAAGAAATATTTTTATATCTTATTTGGTTGGATATGTTTGCAAATAGAAATTTAAAGTACGCTATGATAAGCCAAGCCCAGTAAGCGTACCTGATCAGCTATACATGTAATAGGTATCTAGAAGCGTAGGTACTGTATATGTATAAATAACACTAACATTTTACATATAGAGTTTGCGGATGTCAGGAAAGGGCGCCCTAGAAGGACATACACCGACCTAATTGCTAAACTCCTTTAAAACGGTCAGGTGCGCAGTACCTACTCATAATCGGCGCACGTGCATGACGAGATATGTGTATGTATGTGGACTAGGCAGAAGTAGTATGCAGGGATCGTAGCGCGTGGAATTCTGTAGTTTCTGCCTACCCTCATGGAAAAAAGGCGTAAGGGTATGTACGACGCCGAACCAATTAGTCCAGCGGTAGGTTACACTGCCTTTTGTGCATATATGTAGTATATCAACCAACTAGTATCCGTTACACAAGCCTCGTGGCTTAGCTTGGAACTAGATGGCGCTGTGTGTCATAATGTCCAGGAATATTTATTTTATTTATTTATATGGAGGCAGTGGGCAAGGCTAACAGTAGAGACGAAGAGTCGAGGCTACGCAGAAGTCTCAGGTCGAGATGGCGGGAAAAACTATACTCATATCCAGACAAAGGATTTTGAAATCATAAAGCCAACGAGTAACAGCATAGTAGGGATGCTTTTGGCCTGCAGAAAGGGATTATAATAAAATAAAAAACTGA
Organism: Craniophora ligustri; assembly: GCA_905163465.1. NCBI lineage: Eukaryota > Metazoa > Arthropoda > Insecta > Lepidoptera > Noctuidae > Craniophora > Craniophora ligustri. The sequence goes on from LR990968.1 coordinate 9,171,553, forward strand.
TAACAACAAATTTCAATTTTGTGAGAATTAAAATATTGTAAGAAAATAATAATCATAAGTTAATGACATGAGAGTAGATTCTAATAAAGAGCGTCATTGTTTGTTTCTCAAACAATGCATGATTGATTGATTGATACACAAGTAAAAATTTTCTGTTTCCCTGCGGTGTAGGCCGGCTTGTTACATAAAATAGCTTTTAGATTAAAAGCCGCACAGATGAGTGGAACCAATGGCTGCCCTTAGGGACCCCGTAACCTGATGGTGCCCCCTGGGCATGTCACGATATTTGATTTATTGATTTCAAATTTGGAATACCAAAATATTGACCTATATTTTTTGAGTTTGACTCGTACAAGGAATTTTAACTTGTGTTCGGGTATCAAATACCACTTTTGATTGTATTATTTATATTGTTTCTTCCAAATGTAGAACTTATGGGGTCTATTCTCTGTTCGTACCTATTTCGACCTGTATGTCTCTCAGTCCTATAAAAATATTCACATCATCTTTTTCCCATTTTTATCTTTATAAACTCTCTCTCTCACATCTTATTAATATGAGTTCTTTTTAATTAATTCGTTTAATTTCTGTTTGAAATTTAATTTTTGTTTTGTTTGTTTTTTTTTTAATTAAATGCGTATTTTATATTATTACAAACGGACACTTTAATTTTATTTATTTGTATGATTTATAATAGGTTCATGTATTTGAGAATCGACCGTACCTAATAAATCGTAAGATCAATTTCGCAGCACTTCAAAACACTTTTTCTTGGTAACTGAATGTTGGTCAAGAACAGACGGTATCGTGACAATCATTTTTATAATGACCGACAAATTGCATACAATTGTCGCCGGCACAAGATAACAGTATTATAGCGTTATTAAATGATTAGGTCCTACATTATATTCTGGGTACTGCAAATGACACTTTAAAACACGTCTTTATGTAGAGTCGATCTGGCAAACGAGAAATTTGGCATACGTAATACATAATAATATATGTATTATAATTGTCATAATTTCATTAAGATATAAGTTTTACCCTTTACTGTCCACTGTAAGTAACATATATATTATTTTAAAATTTCTAAGTTGTTCTCGCGTGATGCACGTACAAACATACAGACAGACAGAAATTCTAAAAGTGGTTGTTTTGGCTACTGTTGCTCTCATAATGACCCCTACGTTAGTTTTTTTTATATGTATGAATAGTGTAACGCACCAAAAATAGTAGTGTATACACCTTAGATGCGTCAATTTTTTTATAACCTAAATCTTTTTTCATCGTAATTTTCAAATGTATGTAATTTAGCCAGAAAGGTTATAATCTCGTGAACTTATTTACTCTAAGAATTTAGATTTTATTTTAATAAAAGTAATTTTAAGATAATTGACAACCGTTGTCAAAGCGAGGTTACTGTCCTGAAATTATAATCAACGATATAACACGGCCTTCTTAGACTTTTCTTAGTTATTGGTGGTTTTATAATATATACTAGCTGTTGCCTGTGGGTTTGGAAATTATTACCGCCAATTTCCTTTCTTAAAAAATCTAAAATCAAACATGTGACTGAATATTTTTTTAAACTCTATACACAGTGCTCTTAAATACCATTATTAACAGCAATAATATAATTATAAAATTCATAATTGATATTGAAGTAAAGCCGTATACGGAACTTTACAAAATCCATGGTCAAATAATATGTGTAATCTAAATAATATCAATATACCGCAATAAAATCCAAGAAAAGTACTTTATTTCGACGTGTAATATTCGCGTATTTGTTACCCCAAAAGGGCAATTGCAGCTACTTAGAATTTATTCAGCGTTATTATTAGCGGTGAACAAACCGCCATGTTCAAATATTGGTGCATCTACCCTTAGTAGGGGAGACGCGCCACAGATGGTCCACTTATATTACCACCTTCACGCTGGGGAACTTTGGGAGCAACGTAATCGGTAATCAATACCTCTAGTTTGTAGTACACACTGCACCTACTATAATTGTAGATGAATGATTCATAGAAACTGGATAAGCATGTTGTATAAATGAATGGTAACATAAGACATACATATGCATACATACATACCATCACGCCGGTTGTCCCCGAAGTATTAGACAGAGGTGTACTAATGTACATTTTACCATTATGTTTTAGGTCCATTTAAAAAGGGGCGAACCTATTGCCACGAACTGGACACTGATCCATACTCCGATCTGCAACTGAGAATTTCATAGAAAAACCCAATAACACTCCTCGACCTGAGAATCGAACCCAATACCTTTTGCTCAACCGACAAGGTATGATTCATAGATATTGGCTTAGTCGTATTGAGATAATTAATGATAAGTGATTCATAAAAGGAATTAAGGAATTTATTAGGTGGATAACAGTGGATGACGGGAAGGACCGCTTTAAACGGACATGCGTTTATTGGTTATGTCCTTAAAAGGACAGGTGCGCAGTACCTACTTACAACCAATTTAGATACCTACATGTACCTGAAGATGTATAAATGCTATGTATAGTGCTATGCTGCTAATTGATTTCATTCAACGGTGTTTTCTATGGGTTTCATGTAGGTACTCCCATGAAAAAGGCGTAACATAGTCCGCGACCAACTTTGCCATAGATTTTAAATTAAAATACTAGTTGCCTAAAGGCCATCTCTATACCTTAGACTGTATGTTGGGCCAAAACATAATTACTTATACATTATACAAAAAAAAGTTTACAAATGCGTTTTACACATTTCGGAATAAAGTTGTCACTACGAATTGAGAAATGTGAAGTTAGATTAAAAATTGAAGCAGAAGGAAAAGTACTACTTTGATATCAGGTAGGTACTCCACACAATAAGTTTATAGGTATGCATAGATAATACACAGGTTAAATATATATTCCATATTCAAACGTCAGCCAACACGAAGGCGAAACTGCAAAGTTTTGACACGTATATCAGACACTTTGACTGGTATTAAATCCTATTGTTCTTCGAACTACCAGCGTAATATTTAAACTGAAACTACGCCAACTTCGAGAACATTGGGGAAGTGCAAAAAGTTACTTCCGTATTTTATATGAGCAAACAGCTTGTAGTGAAATGGGATATCACCATGTTCGACGCAGCTGTGTGTCTGAACTTCGCCAGTGATTTGTGCACACGCTCCGAATGAGTGATGAAATGCGTTCCGCAGCTGACACGGCTTAGTGCATCTAACCTAATCTGCACCTACAGATTTTACCGTTTTACGAAATTGAAATACAGCTAAATATATATTCCGTCATGGATGCATGCCGTCCCCGAAAGGTTAGGCAAAGGTATGCTAAAAGTACATCCACATTTTGGCTGTTGTTTTAGGTCTCGTGTAACGTCGAGCCTATTTGCCACTAGAAATTTCATAGAAAAACCCAATAACATTTTGCTCGACGTGGTAATCGAACCCAAGACCTCTTGCTCAACAATCGCACTTACGACCACTAGACCAACGGAGAAGATGTACCTAGTTAATTTTGTTTATAGTATCAAAGTACAACTCAATGCAGTAAGAGAAAGACAATGTTAAATATTTAAGTGAGCTTACGTGAGAGCTGTTAGACGGGCTTGATTATAATTAGCATAATTAATTAATCCTATCTGTTGGTACTAATTACTACTACATTATATATATGTATATTTAGGTATATACTCCTAGTACTAGATAGCGCCAGTGTTTCCTAATTTTACTTATTTAGTGCCATCTCTGCAAAGCTGGCCTAGTAAAACCTAGCGATTTAATAAATTTCATTCTTATCACAAATCTCTTAAAAGCATTAATAAAATTAAAAAAGGTTCAATAAGTAGCTCATATTCTTTTAATCTTGTGAATTTATTCTAATTTATAATACCAACATTCATAGTCAACACCATCATCATCGATCTATTTACTGTTCCACTATTGAGCGGTACTGGCTCTCATTTGGCAGAGATTAGATTACTACTGTCCACTACGCTAGCCTAGTGTGAATTGGCAGACTTTATATATCATCGTGAAACTCTCTCCAGCAGGTTTCCTCGCGATGTTTACCTTCACCTTTTGAGCATGTGATAAATACGCACTGAACTTCCTAAAACTAAGTGGTGTATGCCTTGGGCTCGAGGAGACTCTTGACTTTTATAGACCACTGGTCTCTCCATTAGGCGATCACAGCTTATCACCAGTCTCCACCATATAACAAGGTAATTATTAAGTCTAATCACGTATCTATAATTTCAATAATTAGTGTGACGACAACAATCAAAATGTCATTACTTATGTAGGTATGGATGTAAGATCACATCTGCATACATTAGTGAAGACCATTTACTGCTGACGTGCAAGCGTTGCACTATGAATGTAATTAGTTTGTATAATTGAGTATTAGTCTCTAATATTCAAAGTTGCAGGATTTTATTTTTTAAACTAGTTAAGGGGCAAACATGGTTACAGCCCGCCTGATTAAGCAGTTACTGAAGCCGTATCATCAAATTTTGTTTCTTTGAAAACCTTTCAACAACATCTTTATACTAGGAATACCTAAACAATTATATCCTATAATTTGAGATGGATTGGACTACATATACCTAGTCCACTACGTTGGCCTAGTGCGGGTTGGGAGACTGCACACCGTCGAAATCTCTTCTCTCTGAAATATTTCGTGCAGAATAACATGTGATACGCTCGTAACATTGAAAATTCGTGCGTATTCTATGATTTAACTCAAAACCTACAACTTCACAGTCATCTGGTGACACCATTAGGCTATCATAGCTCCATCATACATTCTTCCTTACTTTGATGCTATTATATTATTACCATTATCACCAAAACATAGACGGATTTTTCATTTGTGTATACTAATAAAATAAATAAATACAAATGATGAACATAAAGGCTGTCAATTTGGTCACAACAGTGAGCAATTCACAATAGTAATCACAATAATGCCACCTCATTAGTTGCAAATGTTTCAATCTAACGGTTAATATTATTATCTATCCTGTGGTCTATCGAAGCGATAAATGACATTGGATTTTTCATTATAGAATTGGAATAACGTTCGTTTCCAGTAATCACTGTGGATTTTGATTTTGTTTCTGATAATCAATGAATACGCATCTCGTAACTTGTAAATACATTTGATAAGCATTCAAACTTTATACCTTATCGGAATTATCCTTATTATTGTGGGTCCAATAACAAACGTAAAATCTCTCTCTCTCTCAATACTAAATACTTTATTGCATTCTTTATTAATGAAAATAAATGTGTATAAAGGCTTCAAACTAAAGGAACAATTATGGACCCTGTCGAGCACAGCAAAGTTTATGCAGTAGACGAGACGAGCACTCTTTTCTCAATACAAACTTACTTAACTAACCCTCTCTCTGACTCTCGAATGTATTTAGTAGTAGATCACGTAGCAGAAAAACCGATCACTTAGTCACTATGCCAATGGTAAAGAAGTGACGTGAAATTCTAATGCTTACATTGCTATTCTAAATTCCCGTGAACGGTACGCACATTCGATCATCACACCTGTGACCTCAATTGACCTGTCACTTTTATGATTAAGTGCAAACGGTCAAAAAGTGGTCAACCGCTAAAATGGTCTACTCTCGGTGATAGTACACACCAGAATAAATTCCCTTTGTAAATGAAACGAAACATGTAGATAAAAACAAATAGATAAAAATATTCCAGTGGTTTTTAAAATAGAGAACTTTGTAGCTAATACTTAAAGAGGATGAAGGCTAATATTTAGAAGGACGACTGCCGAGCGTGAGGTCCTGGATTCGATTTCCATGTCGAGCTTAGTGTAGTTGACTTTTTCTATAAATTCTCAGAAGCAGCTTTGAGTTTGCATAATAAGATACCTTCTTATTACTAGCTAGAGACCTAAAATATGCTGGCAAAACGTGTAAGTGCATCAGTACTCGTCTACCTACCCCTCCAGGCATAAAGGCGTGTTGGTATGTACATATGTAGGTTCTAACGTTATAATGTTTCATACGATTCTTTGGACTCTCGTTAAATATAATTTGGGCGGGCTTATTTATGACTGGAGGCCACACGACGAAACCATTTAAATTTGTCAATTGTATGTAGTGCGGTTTACCAATCAAATTTTTGTTTGATGCAAAGTCAATGACTTTGGACGAAGGAAAAGGTACTATATTATTTATTGTATCTTTATATAAAAATCTTCGTCTAGTCGGTGCAGGTGCACTGACCGTGAAGTTTTACGTTCAATTCCCAAGTCGAGTAAAATGAAATAGAATTTCTCGTACAAATTCTCAGTAGCAACTTGGAGTTTTTGATTTCTTGGCTTTAAAAGCAATAAGGTTTATAACACGGCATGGTGCTCGGTTCCTCGTCTCCATATCATCTTATGTACCAAAAAGTTATGGTTTCCTTCAAGCTAATTAATCAGATCACAATTAATCTGAATTGCTTGAGTTCTATTCTAGATACAGCAAAAACATTTTCCTCCAATTATTTTCCCGAAACAAAAGAAATGCGACACTGATAAATGAGATTTTTTTTGTGTCTTACACTAATTAATGAAAGGCTACTTGGGGTAACTTAAAACTTAAAATAAATTTCTTGTGTTCATGAGAAAGAAAAGATCTAATATGTTTATATAGAAACATATTGATATTGATATGCGACGAAAAATATTAGTAAATCTAATATTACACGTTACATTTGATTATAAGGCCCATGATAATTTTAATTTTGGTTTCAGTTCTAGGTAGGTACTGACTTTTGTGGCCGAGCAACAGTGTGCAGTATGGGTTCAAGTCTCAGGTCGAGAAAAGTTTATTTCATCTGTTTTTGGTACCGGAGTAAAGACTGCATTTGTGTTTCATAAACAGATGGGAGCGGTTAAGTATAAAGAAATCAAGTTGATAATATATATCTTATCTAATATCGGCGAACAGTCGGTATTATTTTCTATAGTTCTGCTCAACCCTTGAGCAAATGTAGACGTGATAATCACTGCTGATGTCGCGAAATTACACAGATTATTTTTTACGACTCCCAGAAGAACCACGTTTTAATCCGAGCTATTATTCAACGGCCGCAAAATCGAAAAGTATCTCTTGAATTGAAAATTGCAGAATATCCAAAGCAGAATACCAAGCTCTAATTCTAGTCAATTATGTTAAATAATATTATTTTCCGCGTCCTTCCTCGAATGTAATAGGGATCTTAAGAAACTCTTCGAGGGATACGGTAAATTGATCCCCAAACAATATAATATTACATCTGCAGCATTATATTGAATACAATATTAAGCAAAAAACAGTGAACATATTATGCTTAATGTGTACTGTAAAAAAGCTTATACTCCTAAGTCCTAATATCTACTTCTAAAAGTAATTAATAAAATAATATTTATTACATAACTATAATTTACATTGATTAAATAAAAATCAATGTGTATTTGTTTGTCCTATATGCGCCTATATGTGCTTCAACCATTGGTCCCATAATTATTGATGAAACTATGGTGTGTTATTTTGTGTACGTCCACGATGGTCGTAAGCAAAAAAGTACCATTTCGGTACTAAAGCAAAAAAATAGGGAATTTCCACGACATATAAACTTAATCCCTACTACATATACAAAAATGACTAGTATTATATATATAAGTATAGAATATATATATAGAACTAGTATAGGTAACATTACCTACTTACAAACCGTTCCTGTACACTACAACATACATAGTAACTAAATTTAAATATCAATCAGATTCAAATGTAATAAAACAACACACAATAAAACATGTATTATTAGCGCAACTATTAATCATCTGACCAAATTGAATATGAATGGACTTTGCCGTATCTAATGTGATATTAATTGCCCTACGTTTTTATTTATTGCCTGACATTAGCTTTTACGTGGAAATATCATAAAATGTTGTTTTTTTGTTTAATAACAATGATGTAGATTTACCTAGAAAACTGAAGCTTTAAATATTTTATTCAGTATCGTTTTCAAAAATTGTGAATAGGAACGTGCATTCGTGCGTTTACTGTGCAGGTAAAGCTTAAGTCTTAAGCTTAAGTCATAGTATCTTCTCTATTAGATCAACATAATACATAGACCTATTGTACCGTTAGATTAAATTATATATAGTATATAGTTGAAGGCTTAACTTGATTGAGAATAATGACGATTCGAAATTAATGAAGGAATCGATCCCGCAGTTCACCGATCTGTAAGGAACTTGTCGACATGCTAACAAGCACTTACGACGTGAAACTTAGTTTAAAAAAAATAATTATATAAACAGTTACCTACTAGTAATTTTTAGTTAAGCAAGGAAATATCTTAATAGGTTCTCATCTCAAATAAACTCGTGCTTGACCATATAATAAAAGGTATTATATTAAAAAAAGCGAAGTGTACCTAATATCCTTAGTTTATTATTCCGTTCAAGTAAGCGTTGACGGAGAGGTACGAGTTACAGCGATTAAGTTGCAGTACGTCACTCGTATGCGTCGCGACGTCACGGAAACCTAATTTGTATGGGGAATACGCGGCGTCTTGGACTGAAATTACATAGACATTAGATGCTATAATGTACCTACACATACTAAGCTGCATGAAGGATACATGACATTTTATCTACGTCTCTTTAGACTGTGCTCTACGTACCTACTAGAAAATATATATTACAATATTTTTTTTACCATGAGGGTGGTAACTGTATACTATGGATGTTTGCAACACCAGAGCTGTCGCTTGCGCGTTGCTGATTATACGTAGAATGGAGTTCCTCCGGACCGGTACACTACGCGAGGATTTTTTTTATTTTTTTTTTATTTATTATTCTCTGTCTCTCTCTGACTCACTGCCGGCACTTAGTACATAAATTGTAATATACTAACTAAACTTCTTTTCGTTTAGGTAGTAGGTAATCAGAAGTTGTCTCTCCAATAAGGCCCTGACGACGTGATTGGTGCAGTGGCTGAGCGATCGGCTTGTGTGTCACGGGTTGTGAGTTTGATTCCCGCACAGAGCAAATATTTGTAGGATGTACAGGTGTACACCTGTACATCCTACAAATATTTGCTCTGTGCGGAACACCTAGGTAGTTGTTCCAGATCTAGGTGTTGGTGTATACGAAAAATTGTGTTTGTAAATACATACACGACAGGAGAAAAACCTGTGTTTATTTATAGGCAAAATATTTATTACAGTTCCCGGAAATACCACTAGAATATTTTTCATCAGAATAGTGGGTCGACATATCTTTATCCGTAATCGATACTTGAACATTATCTCTGTTAATGTATGTAAGATACATAGATTGAATCGGATAAGATTTATCTTCGATTTCCGATGACTCGGCATGATAATGGCAGAGAGTCACCAAGCGAAACTGTGTTTATAAATAAATTTGTTGGATGGTCATCGAGCTCTCTGAACGGTTTTGATACATCAATCACTGGGGACATTAATGCTAATCGATTTCTGTGACGTTTCATAAGAGCCGGATGATTACTTGTGTATCTGCAGGGTTACTGGATATATCCATCAAATGATGGTTTTGATAGGATATAATTAATATCTGAACGGCCTCATATTGGTCTGGTGTTTGCAAGTGCGATCGCTAAGCGTTAGGTTTAGAGTTCAAGCAAATCTCTATTTGGTATTTCTATAAAATTTTCAGTGGGTATTAACTCGGAATTTGGATTTATGTCCGGTTATAAAAGACGATGGTGGGAATAGATTTGTGGGCAACCAAAGAAATGAGCTATGTTTTAAGAAGGTCAATTCTTTTAAATGATAAAAAACTGATCCGTTCTTATACATAATTTATTTTGTTCTGTGAAATCGAATTAAGCCATCTCGCCCAGTCCTTTTCATAACTCATAACGTTATTATAGTTTCAACGGTAAACCATTCCCTTGCGTAAAAGCTACAAAAGTATGAAGTTCACATGAAGTAATTGTGCTGTGACATAAAATATACCTATACTTTATCACAATTCTTGAGTGCGAAACTAAATTTCCCTAAGGGTTCCGAAGGTTAGCAGAGGATTTTTAAATTTGCTACGTCATAGTTAAAAGGAACCTGATGACGTGCCATTAACTCTCCCTCAACTATGACCAACTATTGCTATTATTAAATCGAAAATTTAAAAAAGGAACCGTGTGCTTATTGGTTATTTGCAATCTGATCAACCAATAAGAGCGCCGAAAGTTTAACGTTTCGTTTTTGAAAAGAGACTTGCAGATTTTACTGAACGCAGACAGGACTGTAATCTTACAAAATGCATTGTTGCATACAAAAATATTTTTGGTTAGTTTATTTTCAAGCTGCGACCTGTTTTTGATACTGGCTTTAGTACTGCTTGTTGGCAACTGTAGCGGTTGGAATTTTAGACATTCTCCTCCCAAATAAAAACGGATTTTTCTTACACCACTAAGTGATTTTTAGCTGTGACATGTGGACTAGCTGCCATGTTTTTGAACAGCTGACAAATTAATATTTGAAAAGATTTAATGTAACGTACGGATACATGTTATATGAAAATATTAAAACATAAAGGAATTAAAATGTATTTATTTTAATTAGAAGAGAAATTTTAAAAGTAATAAAAAGCCACAATATTTATGTTATTATTATAGTAGAATGAAGTAAAACCGCCGTTGGCGCTCACCTCTACCACTATGGACTCTTTGCATTCTTAATAACTACTAATTAGCTGTATTTATATTAAATTGTAAGAGAAAAATACTTGAGTTTGTTCGTAGCGAGCGAGTAAATAAAGCTGCTGACAAACTTTACTTTTTCCTTCATTATTTATGTAAGAAAATAATTAATGAAATACGTACTAACATCAAGCCTTTTCTTTGTTTTAGTATTCACTGTAATTTTATGACGTAATATTTCATTATCAAGTCTTCAATTCGTTCTCATGACTCACAAACCGTGCTGTCACCAACCAAATTTTAATACAAATTAAAATTTACAACCAAGTGAGAAAATACTAACAAATAACCACGCTACTATTTAAGTAAGTCCCCAATTATAGCAAAACGGGAAATACCAAATTTTCCTCCCGAATAAATTTGTAGAATTCTCGTATCAGTAACCTTTCGACATATGGAAATAACAAAACAAAAGAAACCTATCTTGTCCTTTTATTTGCTAGAAAAGAACAATATTAACATTTCAGTTTCATACTCCTTAAAAAAAATTACATGCAAGTTTCCACCGCTGAATATTCCATACTTTTTTCTACTATACAGAGACGTGTTTTACACTTACATATTATGCCAGTGGAGATAACTTGGTCCGGAAAGGACATAATTATGATAGCTTTTGTCCTCAAAATCATGCCTTGAAAGAATAAAAAAAGGGGTGGAAGTTTGTATGTGGATTCGATAATTTCTTAAAAGAAGAGTCTAAAAAACGATGTCTAAAGAACGGCTTGTCCGTCACGTCGCGGGTTCGATCCCTACACGGAGCAAGTATTTTTACGATCTACAGGTTATTGCACCGGATCTAGGCGTTTGTGTATGTGAAAAATAATGTTTGCAAACAAACCTACGACCAAAGGAAAGTACTACGTTTAAAAAAAATGTGTGGAAAATATCCAGAGAAAATAATACCTACCCCGTCGTATTTCATATAAATAAATAAATAAATATTTCCGGACATTATTACACAGCGCCATCTAGTTCCGTGGTAAGCAACGAGGCTTGTGTTACGGATACTAGATGGTTGATATACTACATATATACTTTTTTTTTGTAAATACATACATATTATACATATATACATCCATGACTCGGATACAAATGTTGATGTTCATCACACAAACATTTGCCCCTACTGATATTCGAACCCCGACCCATAGCACAGCAGGCAGCGTTAACGACTGCTGAGCTAAACGGGTCGTCAATATAGCTTCATAACTATGGTCGCACGCTTTAACGCATTTTCCACCCAGTTATACTCAAACACAATATGTAATATATTGCTTAATAAAAACTTGAAGTATTACAAACAACAAAATATTCTAAAAATAACGACTACCAATTTCAAAGAACAATAACTTGACGTAATTTTTCTTCAACTTGGTCTTGAGAAAATTATGAAAAAAAAAAAACAATATGAGCGGTATTATTTACGTGTCTGCTTAAGAAGGTTGCCATAATATGTAAAAAGTATTTCTTTTGGTAACCGTGTGTGCCCAAATCTCTCAATCGGTTTAAGTAGATTATATTAGGTAGGTACCATACATAAATGTCCTTTGAACTCGAGATCAAAGAAGGTCAGGTCTATGATAAGTACCTAAAAGCTTATTATTTTTGATCTTGAAGTTTTTCTTTGATGCTTTGGTATGTTTGGTTTGATGTTTTCAGGTATCATGTCTCATACTTTTGTTAGTCTTGTGTTTGCGGTTTAAAGACATCTTTAAATTTATAACGTTTCTTTTTTTTGTTTACTGTAGGGCTGTGGGCTTCAAAACAACCTAACATGTTTTTTTAAAACATATTAAGTTGTTTTGAAGCCCACAGCCCAATACCAGCGAAATTAGGACCATCTTGGAGCTATAGCTATCATTAAACATAATTGGGTTACATACGCAAAAAAATATACTAGAATTGAAAATATCCTTATTTCCCTCGTGCAAAGTAAATTTATTAAAATATAATTATTTACTCTAAACAAATAATCTTCATTTCATTTTTAAAATCAAAATTCTGCGTTCGTTCAAGTCTCTTGAAAACAATTTTAATACACTGTCAAGTAGTATCACTATGACTTTGTGAGTGTATTCAAATACAAATATTTAAAAGGTAAATATTTTCTTGTATTGTTTAGCTAAATTACTTCACTATTCTAGACTTGAGCAGAGCTGTGGTAGCCTAGCGGTGTGACCAGTGGACTGAGATGTAGGAGGTCTCGAGTTCGAACCCAAGGCACGCACCACTGACTTTTCGGAAGTTATGTGCGTATTTATCACATGCTCAAACGGTGAAGGAAAACATCGTGAGGAAACCTGCATGCTTGAGAGAATCTCTCGATGGCATGTGAAGTCTGCCAACCCGCAGTAGGCTAGCGTGGTGGACTATAGCCTAATTGAGAAGAGACCCGTGCCCAGCAGTGGGACATTAATGGGTTGATGATGATGATGATGATTCTAGACTTTATGCTTTCCAGTAGGAATGATTAAGGTCAAATGTATTTAAATTGACTTAAAAAACGATTAACTCTGATCGGCGTAATGAAACGGGGACACTATTTATAGACCAGAAAACGAGTTATTGTTTCTATTAATAAAAGGAGCTGTGAATGATATGGCGTTGCGGTGAAAACAGTACCTATATTGCAAAATTCTAAAAGGGACTCACTTTTCAAAATTATATGCGTATTTATGACATGGAGCAAACGAGTGCTTGAGTGGAGACCGCGTCTCGGCAAACGTAGCGTAGGACGACCGCCGGCCAGGTGGAGCGATGACTTGCGGAAGGCAGCTGGCAGCAACTGGATGAGAAGAGCCGAAGATCGAGCTCTGTGGCGTTGTGTGGCGTGTGGCGGATACGTGGTTGCGAGCGCACTTCTAAACATTCAAACTTAACTGTCAGTTATCATAAGATGGCCACCTCTCCAGAGCTCGGTGTTCGTTTTGATACGTCAAATGAGGTTTGATGTAAAGAGGTATTGTCACGATCAAATGAGGTTTGATGTATAGAGGCGGATACGCCTACAAATATATTTTTTTGCAAACATAACTGAAACTACGACCTCAATGACAGATTTGACAGCCCCCATGATAATTTAGGGGCGCTCATTCATTCTGAACAATTAACAAAGGCTTATTTTATATTATTTGACCGTAGATATGGTTATTATTTACACTAGCAATGATTGACGATCGCTAATTGCGAATTGTTGACGTCATCATTTGCGTCATGAAAGCATCGGCCGACTGATTGCGATCGGTATTCGACATCAAATTACTTATTAAATATATCGATTTTCTGTATTCCCCGTAGTTTGAAATATGGGCAGAATTTACAGTGATTCTTAAAGATCGAGCTCTGTGGCGTTCACTAGGGGAGGCCTACGTCCAGCAGTGGACGAATATAGGCTGATGATGATGATGATGATGAAGCAATTCTTATCGATTGCTTCGTTCAACGACATATAAGGTTCTGCTGCGGTATAAAGTACCGGTACTGTGGTGCCGGTGTAACCAGTAGACTGAGATATCAAAGGTCTCAAGTCCAAATTGAAGGCACGCACCACTGACTTTTCGAAGAAAACCTGCATGTCTGAGAGAAATTCTGGATGGCGTGTGAAGTCTGCCAACCCGTACTTGGCTAGCGTCACCACGCTTCATCTCATTTAAGAAGGTGCAGTACAGTCCACCGACTGTGCTGCACCTTCTTAAATGAGATGAGACCTGTGCCCAGTTGTGGGACTGTAAATGGGTTACCCAGCACAATGCATATGTTTTTTACATACAGGTTTGCATGTTAATATTGCCATTATTGATGCACTGCATTGGTAACTGAACCATACATACTGTGTGGCTCAGCCTTTATGCTGTGATGTAAACTTGATAAATTAACCAAAGATTGGCTACCGTTGGGTAATATAATTATTTTTGTTTGGTTCGGACATACGGTAGTTGTAGAGAAGTCAAAAGAGAAATAGTATCTATGGGCAGATACAGTCAGTAAAATTATAAAAGTGGTCTATTAACTTTATGAAGAAAACAATATATTTCCCGACTAATATTGTAATTGTATTTAAAAGTGATGGCATTTACGAGAAAGGTAATGAGTCAATTCCACTGAACTCTAAAATAAAAAAATATAAGAAAACAGAAATGAAAAAAAAAACACAGTGTACTGTGTTTTTTTTTAACTCGGGTTTTGGCTGCTGTTACAGTTCCCCGAATTAAATCACATGACACGTGACTCAATATCTGCGAAAATAAAGGACAGGCCGAGTAATACCCTGTCCGGACTAATAGACCCTTTTGTTGACACATCAGGGTGACCACACGTCCCAACAGGATTATCGAGATTAGCAACAACTTCCACAAACCCCTGTTATTTTATAATTAATTTGTAATTTTATAATCTAAACCCAACTTTGATTGAGATTCTAAGTTTTGAACAAACGTTTTGTTTTTGATTACTTTGTTTAAGATTGTCAGAGTTGTTTCGGAGAAATATGTTATGACCTTTGACTTAATATCATTATTTAAGTTTGTGTTATGATTACTCCTGTTTAAGTAACGAAAATTTCCGTTTATGAAGTTTTATAAAAAAATATATGCCATTTCAGCATAGCATTTCAGGCTCGGCGACCCGCGAGCAATACGTCTGATGTTGCAAATATTATTACACTACGGTATCCGCTTACCATCAGGCATGCCGTAGACTAGTTTTAGGATGTCAACCTTGCGGTATAAAAAAAACTACAGCTAAGAATAATCAACCTTTTCTAAACAAATAATCACTAATACAGAAAAAAATAGGTAGGTACTTATTGCATAGTTTTTCCTATCACTGCACTCTGGACTGTTCGATACAGGGTTAATAGATTTATGACTTAGATTGCCACGACTACGTAATAGTGAAGTAATCGCTACAGGCTACAATTTCGCTGTTTCCCTCTGATTGCTTTCGCAAACTGAGTTTTAAATGTTCCATGTTTTAAAATTGATTTTCTGCTGCATTTGTGGAAATAAAAAAAGAAAAATTGCGATCTAATTTTTAATTATAGCTTTGTTGGTAATAATTAGTCGTATTTGTTGTAATTAGGTATATATCAAATGTATTTTAATTATGGTAATCACACCTACAAATATAAGTATGCATAGGTACGTTTATTAAATGTATATATGTATATCCTTACTAATGTTATAGACGCGAAAGTATGTCGGTTTGTCTGTTACCTCTTCACGCTGTAACCGCTGAACCGATTTAGATGAATTTTGGTATGGAGATGATTTGATTCCCGGGGATGGCATGATGATGATGGATGATTTTGTCACGGAAATTACCCTGAAATGGGGGTGGAAGTTTGATGCGTATATATTATTTTCACGTGGTAGCTCGAAAAGTTAACAAAATGCTATGTGTACATTTCATACTTCATTAATATAAAGTAAGTAACCAAAGCAAGGATATATTCCTTGGTTATAGTGCCCTAAAAAATGGAACATTTTATAGGAGGTAGGGCTTAGCGAGATTTCTCGTTCAAATTGAGCTGCCCGACTGGGGAAGTACCTCCGCCTTACAGAAGACCGCAGTGAATCAACAATAGTTGTCTTTCTGCGAGTGAGTAAGGTTACCAGAGCTCATTGGGGGAGTCACTATTCTGACAGCATGGGAATTCCGTTTGCTGTCAGTTCAGTAACTCCCTATTTAAAAAAACCTGAACGGTTTCTAAGGGGTTTGGCAACGCATTTGCAACCTTCTGGTGCAAATGTCTATGAGCGGCGGTCATCACTTACCATCAGGTGAGCCACCTGCTCGTTTGCCCCCTCGTTTGTCACCATAAAAAAAAAATTACTCAGGTCTTATTATTTAGGTCTTAATGTTCCCATTTCTTAGGTCACCGTCATATTATTTATTAGTTAATAAAACACTGAGTATGTTTTTTTGCATCCAGATTTTTTCTCATTGTAGTGAAATGAAATGCTTTTTAACACGCACAGCTGTTAAATTATTTACGAGTCATGATTTTGAATCCCTCATTTCGCTCAGTATTTAATACAAGCACTCGCATGAAACAACAACTTTACAGCTTAGTAAAACAAACTACTACAGTACACCTACATACTAATTTGCTTCTGATATTTGGTTTGTCTAATTATAATATATGGAGAATAACCTAGGGATGTTATCGGTGGACTGTAAAGTCAAAGCACGCACAACTGACTTTTCGAAGTTATGTGCTCATACTATGAAGAAAAATAACCGTAAGGCCTCGTGCCTCGAGAAAATCTCTTCTGAAAAGATTTTCTCGAGGCACGGGCGATTTTTAGTTTCCTTCTCAAATATTTACAAACCAAATAATTTCCCAAGACATTATAGTATGAAAAAGTAGCGTTTCCTTCATGCTGATCTGAGAATTGTGGTTCTCAGATAGTTCCAAGGTACATTCACGATGAATCATATACGCAGTTACGCAGTATAAAAAGGAAACTGAGAAATAACGGCTCTAGCTATGCGCGTCTGGTCGGAAAAACTCTTCAACTTAACTCCCAAGTACAGGCGCCCGCCGCGAAAATAGTTTTTATGATTTCAAATTTTTCTCTGACAGTTACGAATGGCAAAGTTTTTGAATCGTTATGTAAAATAAATTCAACTTTTCCTCCTTGTTACAGAAACTATCTTTACATTTTGTATGACTTTCATCAGACCGCATAGCATACCAAATAAAAGATATTATAAGATTTTTTAATAGTGAATTCATGATATTTTAGCTTAAAACTATGTGTTTCAAAATTTTAATTATGGTAATATGAAACTCACTGCGTTTAATATTGCTTTTTATTTAAAGTTTGGTCTTCCTTTGTAATGAAAATGAAAGAAATTATCTACCATGCCATATTTCCGTAGACATGCTGGAATTTAGATTGAAAACTTAAAACAATGTTGGTAGCGATTTGTGTGCAAAGTACCAGGAGGTCAGCAAACCCGTGGAGGTTATTAATGCGGGGTGCAGGGTTGCTAGGCGACGCGAGAGGCGTCGGCGACGCGACGGCGCGACGCCGCGACGCGACACGTGACGCATCCGACACCTTCCTACATGTCCAGTTTTATATTACCCTGTGCACGATTTTCGATTTTTACGCTTTCATATCGTGTATTCAATTCTGGAAAGGGTTGAATTGAATATATAGCTTTTACATAAATGTATGACAAGAGCTTCCCGAACAAAAAATCGTTGATTATATCATCAGCATGTATTTACTGATTTCTTACACTTACCCTAGTAAAGTACAGTACAGACTTTTAATTTTTTTTTAAATTGGGTTGGGCAGAGTTGTCCAATCGATGTTGCTATGTCGCCGTAAAGACATAAGTAACATAAAGAAAGAAAAATTCAACACATCAGGCGGATACCTCGGTGGCTCAGTTGGCAGAGCGTCTGGAGTACCGATCCAGAAGACGCGGGTTCGAGTCCCGCCTGAGGTTGAATTTTTCTTTCTTAATAAAATTTTAAAAATCTTAGCTTGAAATAAGCTAAAAAAAAATACAAAAAGATTGTACAGTACAGACATTCAGTTAAAACTACAATACAATTACTTAACAAAAGTGCGGAGTAGCTATTAGTAATTATAACTTCAAGGCAACCAACACTGTCCGTAACCATTAATGCTGTAGTTAAAAAGGATCTGAGACTTCGGGATTAAAATATTAGCAATATAGGTACCGCGATAGACACGTAAAAGTATCTAACTTAATTTGCAGCAAAATGTTACTTGACGTGTGTTATCTACCTTTACTGTAGGGTTGACTATAAATAGAACTATCACTAAAAAGGTTAATCCCAAATGGGAGGTTAAGTACGAGTAAAACAAATATGTGTCCCTACCCTCATTACTTACTAACTACTTTGACGGATCTCTTGTGCAAACATATGCGTGGAAGTAGGAGAATTTGAGTGCGGTCAAAATAAACCCTGATGCTGAAATTGTGTCGTTATTGCAATTTAAAAAAGACTTTTATTTGACTAGCGGACGGTAAAGTCAAACATCTGTAGTTGAATCCCTAAGCATGCCCTACCTATTGACTTTTAGAAGTTAAGCTAACCTAGGCAAGTCGGTCTGGCTTATGCTGCATCAAAACCTTTTCAGCGCAGTTGTGAGGCACACATTCTTGCCTGCTTTGCCTTACTATAAAATTATGTTTTCAAGTATGTGGCCTGAATAAATGTTTTTTTTTTTTAAAAAGGTTTCTGCTCATATTGTCTATGCTAATAAAGCTAAATAAACGTTTCACTCATCAAAGAGCAGAGGAAAAAATATGCGCAAATTGAATTAACTTTTAAATGTAGGGTAACCGTTTGAAATCCACCCCTCTTGTAACTCAACACGGCTTAGAATGCTTGAACCTTTGACAACTTTTTCATTTTGGTTTCAGTTGCTTAATTTTTATATCCATATTTTTTAAATGACCCGTGGTTCAGCTTTTATAGACTTGTGCTTGTGGTGAACCACATACGGATATGCCACTATTTTTAACTATAAGCAGTCAGTCTCTATTATCATACAAATACCCATAGCAACCTTAAATGGTCTGAAAAAAAAAAAAAATTAAATATATGCGGCCTTATGACACAGCGCCATCTAGTTATATTTTTTTAAACTAATACTAATTATACATCCAAGTAACGCAATTCCAACCCGCGACCCTTGCCACAGAAGGCAGCCTTAAATACTGCTGCGCTAATTGGGTTGTCAATAAAACAATAAAATCAAAGTATTTTTTGTATAAAATGTTCGTTGAACTCTCATAACGTTAACTCAGTATATACTATAATATTAATTTAGAATTCAGTGTTACCATTAGTATATAATTAGGTAGATTTCCTGAAAGTTATACTGGTTTCAAAAAAGGTTTCATAATCTCATCGTGATGGAATATAAAACTCATTTACACTTTAATAAAACTTACTTCCACCAAATCTTCGTCACAAAGAAGCTTCTTAACCCAGTCTAGTTTCGTTTAAAAGTAGATTTTCGTAAACTCTATAAACATTGTAGAGTTTCAGTTAGATTAGTTAGAAATGGAGCACTCACTAATATCAAATTTGTCAAATCACTGTCATACATAACTGTTTTTGATGTATAAAAGTTACATACAGAGTAAGAAAAAAAAATGTCCTAGTTGCTTGTAATTATTAAGGCAACACGAACTCAAGCAACGGCGATGTTTACCTGATGATTGTTGACCTATTAATTTATGAACTCCTCTGTGACAGCAATATAGGTCTTAAGAGATGCGAAATAAAATCTCAGCTTCAGCAATAGGATGAAGTATAACTTCAGTTAGCGCACAACTATATCTATTCCAAATAATAGTGTCACTACAATAATCAGTAAAAAACTTGTCTACACACAGGTTATATGTCATTCATATGTTGCTTCTCTCGTGGCGTGTGACATGGAAAGTAGGTTCCTTACAAAGATAAGAATAAGTACTGGTTCCGTAATTGGTTGCTAGGGACAGAGGTAACGTTAATCCGTTTTCACATTGCTCCTTTAAGTGATATTGCAGCAAATACTATTGGTACTAATGTCATATGAGCGCTCCATTTTTTACTTTTCCGTTGTAATGCTAGATAGGCGGCAAGAGACACGGGAAGTGTTCTCGGTAACGGGGTGTTAAGCTCAGTGATTACGTCACCCGTTTGCATATAGCGCTGTTACCAACTCAAGTTAGCAAACGCTTCCAGAAGTTTCGCTCCAAATTGCACTTGCGTGTTCCTTCCCGATCTGCTGGGAGCTGAAAGGTTTTAAAGTAAATTAGTTTTTAAGTAACGTATTGGAAATATCTTGACATTTCGGATTCTTTACTTGTTAACATTTACAGGGAGTCTCCCCTTATTTATAAATACTTAACTTAAAACCGAATATCGAAATTATTTATGATTCTTTAATCCTGAAATTAAACATCATTATAATCATGGCGACATTCCATTATCCGCTATGGGTTTTAATTAATTTATATTATTCCAATCTCTACATTATTCATTCGTGAAATGAATTTGTGATTAATACAGTTTTATTTTGCGATTAACCTCAAAGCTTTTTCTTGTAGACGGACAAAGCGTACGAAGAACAGGTTCTTGAAACAAAGCAGTATAATTAAGGCGCTAATTATAACTGTATATAATTTTCCTTTTCTGTTACTAATAGACATCTTTATTATCATTACCTATTCTATTTCAAGCTTGCCTTTAATTAATTATACATACCCTATGTGTATATACATACACTCACGCCTTCTTCCCATGGGGGTAGGCAGAAACTACAGAATGCCACGTGCCACGATCCCTGTACATCTTGTAATGTATGCGCGCTGGTTACTGGAGTTATGCGCACCTGACCTTTTTGAAGGAGTTCACCAATTACCGGCGTTTCCACTGACATCTTCAAACGCCTATCATTCATCCTCTCAAATTCTCAAATAATTATTATGTTATTATGTTACAGTATTTCTAGATAGGTTGGAGATGGATGAAGATGTTTCAATATTAACGATATATGATGATAAAAGAAAATATCTATAAAGGTTGTGACGCCACACATGTATACTAGTAGGTATACAAGTAAAATTTAAGGTAAGCATTATATTCACTAATAATTTAATGTGAGCGTGTCATATTTGAAACATCACCTAAATATTACTTTTATGTTGCGATTTGTAGAGAATGACAGACATTTGCACCACGGATCTCTGTTCTCTCTGGTTTGATGTTTGATACTCTCACGGAACCAATATTGAAATACTTTAGGGATTCTGTGTTGATCTGTGTTTCTGAGCGGTATAAAAAATGTGCACTACTCAAAATAAATAATCTCTCCATCGAACCCACAGTAGCTTTAAATTCACCAACCTTCATAACTCTAAAGTTTGTTACACAATTTCATAGATTTAATAGGATTCCAAAAAGACATGCACAAAACAGCGTGATACATAATATTATGTAGTTCCTACCTACATAGACAAATTGATTGCGCACAGGGTATTACCCAGTATTAGTCCCAGCAGATAATGTTTGACTTTGAGATGTAATTATTGGCGTTGATTATACGATTAACGTTGTCGAACTGATGGGTTGGGACCCAATTATAACCATTATTGGCTTTCTGTGTAAATTTTGCCTATTGAATTCTATTCCTACAATATTATTACTAGATTCTATCAGTTTACAAAGATGGCTTACATTCGCTTAGTTTGAGTTAAAATGAATCATAAATCGATAAACTACTTTCTATGGATTACAAACATCACTTATGTAGTTAAGCTACGGGTCAAGTCAGTTGAAGTTGAAAATCCACAAAAGTAAAACACCAAAGGCGACTCATGCAATAATTCCTTATTCGCTTCAACTTTCCAAAAGTACTTTGGAAGAGTGTTACATTTGTAGTTACTTACGCAACGGGTATAAATTGCATTGGCGACGGTAACTGCAGTACCCCAGACCATAACAGGCGCTGATGAGGCAATAAACAGCGGACGACTGAAAAAATAAAAGCATTTCGTGATTGTCCGCTAGGGGGCGCAGTCTCACCACTCGCTGATGTATACCCGTCTCTGCCCATTTAATTGCGGATATCCGAACACATTTTCAATTCCTACCACATTTTCAACCTTATTACTTTGTGATAGGATTGTTGAAATGTAGCTATTCTCGTTTAAAACTGTTCCGAGTATTTAGGTTTTCACGGTAGTGTGAAGTTGACATGATTTACAGATTAACCCTCGTTTGGATACTGTCCGGCAACGTCCAGGGTACTAAATCTATAGTCTAGACCTAATTGATTGACTCAAATAAATAAATAAAAATATTTTGGGAACTTTCGTGCAATTTTGTAACTAAAAGCTTATATATGTGTGGTCGAATAAATAATTAACGAAGATTCACTAAGAATTGGTTCTCAGAAATAATAGGTACTTTTGTATCTAATTCCAGTCTACGTATAAGAACTTTTCATATGTATCCGCTCGAATGTATCTAGTAACTACATCACCTATAATTATTGTAGAAATCTCCGAGTTATTTTTGCCAGGTATTTGATTCCTCAAGTATGTCCAATATTACTGAGAATAGATCAATCTGCTTCGCTATTACCAAATTCTACTTACTCAGTGGTTTCGCACAATAAGTTACATTAGAGGATGTGAGGGAAAGTTTGCATGCAAATATTTCATTTTCCCAGTCACATTTACGACCATTAGACCTACAAGGCAGTTTACATTACTGGACAAACAAGTTGAGTAACATAGTGGCCTATAACCTATTTATACAAAATTAAATATAAATCTTTAAAGTACATACCTATTCAATCAGACTGTTGAAACATGTAATCCGTTCACGTGTACACGAAAATTAATCTCAAAATCAGAACTCCGAACAAATAAGGAATACCACAGTGACAGTATTTCATACAATAATCCCTGTGAGATGAAACTGGAATGTTATTAGAAATGATGTTCCAATATAATGCATAGCGTGTAATCTAAAGCCACAGTCTCACTTAAATTACATCTCGGAGAGATATGAACTAGCAAGAAAACCAAGAGTGTAAAGTTTCTCTCTAGATGTGTAGTTTTAAGACCAGCGTGGCGGATAGGAAAAACTTTAACACTTTTAAGTCGGATACAAAAGCTTGTTAAAAAATATATATAATATATATATAATATATTTCATTTTCCTGTGCTATATTATATAGTTGGAGCTCTGGGGAAAACTCCGTCCTTTTTGTGTTAAACAGCCTAATGGAAAAATAAATACAGTGCTTCTTTTTAGATTTTGAATGAACTCGAAGCAGTTAACACCCACTTATACCCACACATATTTTATAATAGGTTTAAGTTATAAAAGCTATATTTAGCCTTATTTGGCAAAATAAGAAGTTTTCTATTATCTAAATATACATTGGGCGTTATTAAAAGATAAGTGGTAATGACGCGCTTCTATTATAGGATATATTTATAAGGTCTTAGAGTGTATTGGCCTTTTAGTACAGCATTAATTGGAGCTCTCTTACTTTCTGCTGTTCATTATTATTTTTTTCTGTTTATATTATTCATCTACTTGTAGGTTATATGACACACGCCAAGACGGTGTCACGGGTGACTCAAATAAAACTTAGTTTTATATACCAAATATGGGTGTTATTGAACAGAGAGCGTTAATTGCCGTACTCGTGTCCAATGTGCATTTTATCCGGCAAAAATGAATCAAGTAAATAATAAAAAGGTAATAATAGACCCATAATAGTACAGGAAGTAAGAATAAAAAAGCAAGCGCGGCAGTCATTCCAAGAAAGTTTCTCTAGATAGTAATATAATTTTAAATCCTGCACAACGAATATGAAAATCTCATTCACCATACAATGAATATTTCCAGACACGAAATATTAAATATTAACATTAAATATGTATAATATTATAAAGAAAGCTAGCCGAGTATTGAATTTCCATGCTGAGTCGGTGCGTGAAAAATGGAGTGAGTAAACTGGTTGTTTGCTGGCCCATGTCATCACAACCGTTTTAAAGGAAGATAAGTTTATGACTTTATTAAAAATATTTTGTTTTGGGTTTTAACTTGTACACACCCTCACGCCTGAATTAGGCGGGGTTAGGTAGAAGTCCCCTATGCGGTTCTCACCTTGACAAGGTGGAGGAGCTTAGTAGCTATGGTGATAGTCACGCTGAAGCTAAGTAGGACCCAATGCAGCGGCTCCTGTGACGGGCCTCGGATCGGAAAGCTTGTTGTAGTGGAGCGGCCATTGAAAGTGGCTGCAGAGAGATTTCCGACCGCGTGACTGGTTGATATTAACCAACTAAAACTACCGTCGAAAACCACGAAAACCACAATCACTACCAACACTCCCCCGGTGCCGCATGACGCTTATCCCGCTGTAGAAGTTGGATACCTAGCCTTTCTTTGAGGTCTACATAAGTGAGCTGCATTGGCCGCATTTTACCACAAAAAAGGTTTATATATTCCCGCCATTCACGTTTAGGTTATCAAAATACAAAGCATTTTTAAATCACAATTTTGGTCTATGCATTTTTAATAAAGTCGAAATAAAATGCTTTACCATTCAATTAGGTATGACGTTTTAGGAGACATTAGGGTGAACCTATTTTCCTAAACAAACTAAACCAGACACACCAAAACTTTACAAAATATTAATTAATCAACGTTATCCGTTCAGTTTTAGTTTATACCATACGAGTTTACGTCTGAATTTACAAACTGTGAACTCACTGTATAAATCATAAATTTGTTATAATTGAAAAGTGTTCTATTTCCTTGGAAAACTATCAAATTTGGACTTGATTTCTAATAACTGAAAATGAAAAATGCACGGAAAAATTCAGCGAAACTTTCAGAGCGCACGAAACAAAAGAACATTATATTCGTAAAACACAATACTAAAAAGCGATTCAATAAAATTTTACCTCGAGGAATGCTAGAATAACTTTACTGTTTTCCTGTTCATTTTTAAAGGAACAATTTGATTTTAAAATCTATTGGTATGCGAGTAGCGATTTAACAAATCAACATTCCGAATGAGCATTGTCTATTCAAGTCGTGCCCGTACCAACCCTTTCTCCTTTCAGTTCATTTCTTCCCCGAAGTTGTGATTTTATCCCCCCAATGTAAACGCAATAAAAGATCAATGAAATATCCCGGTGGAATATAAAAAAATGACGACGAATGGTATTGTTAAAGAATTCAGAAACACATGCCATGGCAGCATTTGCTGCTAACAAATTAGTATAACTTAATATTTCTATGTATTACTTTGCATAAATATACCAGTCCATTAAAGCTAGGAAGAAAAAAATATACACCCATATTTATTCATGCGGCGCACCAATCTGAAGCTCGAGTCTAATTTACTTGCATCAAAAGCACAAGTACAGGCATAGGTATACA
This sequence comes from Craniophora ligustri, assembly GCA_905163465.1. Lineage (NCBI taxonomy): Eukaryota > Metazoa > Arthropoda > Insecta > Lepidoptera > Noctuidae > Craniophora > Craniophora ligustri. The sequence goes on from LR990968.1 coordinate 9,197,270, forward strand.
AAGGGGGATGTCAGCCTATGTATGATAGAGGAATGGCAGTTTTTGCCTATTCAATCGCCACAGGGTAAATTGGACACTCAAAAAATACAAAAGGGCTTCAATCTCTCATTGAAATAGCAGAGGACGATGTTCGGCCAGTGGATGGAAAGTCGCACGAAGCGTGTTTCCCGTTTGTTACCGCGCTACCAGTTTCCCGATTAATTATGAAGGACGGTGGCAGTCATAGGGTTGGCTAAACCCTTGCGGCTAACGTCAGTTGCACTCGCGACAAATTGTGTTTTATGGCATGTTGAATTTTGATTAATATTCAAACTATTCAATACTGTAATAGTCACCGTTCATCTGATATATGAAATTAGTTTCATTTGCATTCATGTTTTGTATTTAATTAGATCATTAAATATATTTCATGTATTTAATTATTTAACTGATATTGTTATCGAGTTTCAAGCTAAGCAACAAAGCTTGCGTTATAGATACCACATAGTTGATAGACTCCATTTTTTTTGTTGTAAATACATTCATATTATCATTTAATTCTTTACTCCAACGAGCATAAATAAACATATTACAATACTTTTTCATGTGTGTGTGTAGGTATATGTACACACCACGCATTATTGAATTGTGTGAACAATTACATACAAAGCAATATTCCCGTTTAAATAAGCAATTTGTTCGTTCGAGTATGAAATTAAAGCGTGGATTTAATTTTTCCATTGAACCGACTCGTACATATGAAAGTTTTGAGAGCTCCCATGGGCAAGCGTTACTGTGAGCATTGTTATAAATTTTCCTAAAATTAACATACATAAATGCAAATATCTGACTTCGAGTTATATGGTTAGTCCATTCTGTTTTAAATTCAACTTCAGTTCTTAATGTTGCGTGCTTGTTTGCTCATATGTTGTCTGTTTGCTGTAAAGTCGTATGTATGTTATAGGTACCTACATAAAGATGTAATGATGTTGCCTCACTCGAAGATTTTGAATCTGAACCTTGTAGCAAAACTTACCATTTTCTTTTGTAATGGAACATTAATGTTATTAACCTCATCGCAGCAAAATATGAAAATAATGTACAAATAACAACAATATTTCGTAATTTTGGTATTATTATCGCATACCATTGTACAAACAGTTTAGATGTTCCGAAGAGAATGCACCTCTTCGGAACATCATAAACTGTTTGTTCCGAAATTACGACGTTTTATTTATCAGTGTGGGAGTATCTTTTAACAAGATCTAACATACGTGTTTGCTAATGTTAGAAAAACTTGACGGTTACCCGATCAATACAGTATTGATTCAATTTAATCACATTATTGATACTAATAAGTTGACCGTTTAAGTCCAAAGCTACACTAATCATAACAATACAATAAAATTACCACATCACACACAAAAACAGCTCCTCAAAAATACAATTCAAACAATTTCACCTACCCTACAACCTACCGGAACCGTATAATTTGATAAGTACGCCGCAAAAAATGCCTTATGTCAGACACGTGTAGATTAAATCAACGGAAAATATCGAGGATTTTTCCACATAAAAAGTAAATAATATTTCAAACGTGCTTTCTGAGTTACTCTCAAGGAAAATTCAAATCAATACATCGGTATATAATATTTTTATGTCATCAATGAATTATTAACAGGCTCCTAAGACTCGCTTATAAATAATGAGGCAAAGAAATTTATTGAATGTGATATATTTTTCTTTTGAGGTTGAATGTCTATTTAGAAATATCAGTATTATTAATTAGGATAAATTTCTTAATGGTTTGGTTGTTTGTTTCGTGAAAGCATAAACACATGTGAAAAGGAAATATTGTCTGTGCTACTTTTATTGCTTTAAAGTTTAAGAGGCTGAGCTAAGCTGAGGATCTGATAGCATAGCTTCTCAGAAGACTTCATCCCATAAAAGCTTCATTAATTAATATTTTGTTTTTAATAATAATTGTTTTTAATGTCGATCCAAGGTATGTTGTCGCACTCAATCACCTTACATATTAATTTCACCTATGTATATTTATTTCACCTAATATTTATTTAGCAAATATTCTATTAATACATACTCGTGTTTGTGGACATAAATAAAATAAATATATTTCACCTTAATACTTGAACACATTCGTGAGAAAAAAAGTTCTTGACAGTCCTGACGTATGTACGTGATGGCAATGAAGGGATCCTGTAAGAGTTCCTTTTTTCCGTTCGAGGAATGAATCCCTAAAAACTTCCTAAGTACTTAAGACCTATTTGTGATTCACATTGTATCCACAGACCATTAAGTAACTAACCTTTTGGCCAATAAAGCATCCTTTACTTTACTATAAACTTTCACGGTAAATAAGGTCTAGTATCAGTAGGTACCGGAAAATGCTGTGGTTGGCAGATATCCACCCTAAAGGTAATATCAGCAAACTAAACGGCTGGCTACTTTTGGACCTTATGTCTATGATAATAAGGGTGAATAGTGGTATTCATTAATGATTGTAAGTATCATATGCTTACAATCATTAGTGATATACATACCACTATACATATACTATATGGTTCGTGGTCCTATATTTATGAACTAAGAACTCTTGAAAATAGTTTCTATCTACGAGGGATTCGATTAATTAATTAATCGAAACAATGATAGAAAGCACAAACGTGTCTAAGATGGTGTATGCAATATAAGAAAATACGGTGGCTGTCTCGCTCTCATAGATACACGATGGGACACGGAAATCTTTTTCTTTTTAGATACCTACCTCAAATACGAAATATGTGTTCCTTTGATACTATACATTAGGCAAATAAAAAAACGTGACTAAGTACCATAATTTCCAAATATTTTTCCGAGAAAAACATATAACTAGGGGTGACTAACGAAAAATAAACGTAAAACAGTGGAGAGCAAATTAAATAAGAAACGTCTTCGCGGCAATGATTCATAGTTAGGGCTGACCCTCAAATCTCGATGGCTCACGCAGGGCTGACCCCTCGTAAACACAGATTGGGTGAGATGACCAAATTTACTTAGAGACGGCACTGCAAAAATTTCGCACTCACCGTATAGTCACGCACGACGGTGCAGACGAAAATGCAATTACTGCCATTATTTTAATTTATAATGGTTTGCCACGAAGAAGAAATTAAGACATGGGTTTGTGTACATAAAACTCGCTTTACAATATAGTGGCTAATTTTATGTAACAATAGGGCGAAGAGTGAATGAAACATATCCGTAAAAAGTGTCATTGGGTATTCAATCAATTCCATTTCTTATTAGTTACCTATTTTATACGAACGTCTTTAAACAGAGACATTATTATGTAGTCCTACTAAAAAGCGATTATACAACAAATTTAACCCACAATCAAACATAGTTATTGTTAGTGTATGAACTTGTGAACATATTATGTTGATATAGAGCGTTTAATATTATTATTGTTTTAACAATAATTCTAGTCCATCCAAAGTTTGTCTGGTAGATAGATCGGTATTTAGCGATTTAACCGCCATTGTACCCTAATTTCATTATTACATATATATTAACCTAAAGGTGAAGGGCGGGCGTTTTTGGGAGTCTGTCTTTATTGTCGACGTTCAAAAAGAGCCAACTATATTTGGCTTACTTTGAATAAATTATATTTTGACCTTGACTAAAGTTCATTGACATCTTATGAAATATATGAATATTTATTGTGTAAAGTACATTTTCATATTTCATTGATCGACACCCAAACTCCTTCTATTAAAACAATGCCCCTAAGTAAAAAATGTTTTTCCCTCACGTAACACAAAGTAAACTTTTGCAAGATAACTTTTATGAAAAGCTGTACATTCGCTCCGTAATTTAATACCAATACAAGTTTACGATATATACCTTTTGCATGCGAGCGTACTGTCTCTTCTCGCGTAAGGGCTTTGGCAAACATTGGAGATGAATCATAAAAACGCACAATAGTTTACGACTACGACTGTACGACCAATTTTATTACCTCGTCGCACCCCCTTGCATTTGGTTTTGTATCTACATGTTACCGAGTTGTACGTAGTTGTAGTAAAACTTGCGTTGCCATTCGTAACATTTACATTCATTGTTTTCGTGACGCTCTGTGTATTTTTACAGGTGGCAGCAAATAAATTATTTATGTATTGGTAAATAATTTATTTCGTTCCGATATCGCTGATTTTGCGGATAGAGAACGGTAGCATTGCGATCTACATAATTTATTCATTTTGGAAAATACCTAATATAAAAAACGTGGGAAGTATAAAACTTTTTTTAGTAACCTTAGATTTTTCAAAATTATGAGTGCAATAACTTGTTAAAAACATAGTGAGGAAACCAGAAAAGCTCTCTTATAGTACACAAACCCGTTGGGGTGGGTGCCCTGGAACCCCCTAGAACAGGTCTCTTGACTAGCAGGGGAACACCAAATAGATCGACAATCAACCCCAAGAACAATTTCAACACTGATGCTTTAGCATTCTACTTACCATGTTAAAGCAGTAAATTGAACCACAATCTTAATCTAGCGGGTCATTAAATAATACAATCAACACTGGCAATGTACAATGGTCATTATTAATCAGGCTGTTAACTGCTTGCATAAGCTAAATGTGTTTCTAACTAGAGCACTGTTAAGCTAAATAATTCCGCCCTGTCGATATTAATGGTCAACTAAACTAGTCATCGCATTAGGATGAAACTTTGGTGATTTGTTGAGTTTTTTGTTAATAAGTTTTAAATTTTTTGAGAAGAGAGAGGGTGAGAGAGGGAGAGTGTGAATCCTCCTTATTTAGGAGGAGCAACGTTACATTACAACTTGTAATTAGAAATAAACAAACGTAGTGGATGCTGTTGGTCAATACCTAAAATTTGCCACATTTAAGTATTATAATTTTATTTTTATTATTACCTTTTATATGACCAATTACTTGTATGTGTAGTGCAGACTGTTAGTATAAGTTGGTTAATAAATAAATATAGATATATTTTTATTATATACGTCAGTTTTGTCAACACTTAAAGCCGTTATAAAAAGACCTATTCTAAATTCGTGTATTAAAAGTTGCAGCTCATACTAATTCCTTCAAGCTACGTCACCTCGCCGTATCGCATTCCACTTAAAATTGCTGGCACCACTCGCCGTCAGTTTTAAAGAGAGAGACTTTTTCGCACTCGTGATATATAAATATTACGTTGGATACTCAGCTGTAAGTATCAATTATTATTGATTTCTTACACTTATGCCAATACTAGGCATTAATATAAAACTTAATAAGATACAACACTGCAATAAAATTCGAAAAAAAGCACTTTAAATTTTTATTAAGAAAGATTTTTTTTTTATTAAAAATCTTAGCTTGAAATATGCTAAAAAATACAAAAAGAAAGCACTTTAAATTGAACACTTGGAAATATCCAAGTGTCTAATGTAAGTGTTTTCCAAGTATTTAATATGTATTTGTAAATGTCTTTTGCGTTAGGTACACGAAAATGACAGCAGTCGTGTGCCCAGACTGCCCAGCAGTGGGGTAATCAAGTAATACACATTATATACATTTATCCCACGCAAATATAGATTTATTGCCACAGTGAATAAATATAATTTCAAACATAACGCAGTACGGATTAGGGGTCCATAAAGACGTAAAATGTGCCTATTTTACATTGTTCTGCTTCACAGCTCACACCCTTCGAGAAGTGGTAATCCGCTGTAATGCCACCAAAACGTCGGTGGAAGTAAAGGGTTCCGTATAACTTAATTCCAATAAAACTCAAAACGTGCGACGAATAGGGATCAGTGCTGTTAAGCATAGATCTTTTGGTGAAGGATGAACAGCATTTGAATCCTTTGTCTATCTGAGAAGGGTTCGGGTATCAGTTTAATCTAGCTGGAATAATATACTTACCTTTTGAAGTGACACTTATTTTTTTTTGACGAACGAATAGTCTTTGATATCTTATTATAAGGTACGTATGGGTCACTCAAGGATTGTAAGGCTTATATCAATTTAAAAATTAATAATATTTTTTTTATCAAATTTCCATTATCAAAACTTTACTAATAATCAAAATAAATACAACAAACTAATTGCGTATTTAATTCAGCATTTCAACAAATATAACAACATACATAACATGCTGAACTTCATAACATATTCATGCGGCGTACGAGCGAAATGACAAACAAAACAAAAAAGTGCAACATATTTTCAAGAAAATTTCGAAATATCGCATGATAGGACTCGACTCAGCCCAGTAGGGATGCAATAATGAAATGCTACGAAACGTGTCCCCTCCCTAACTACGGGAACTGAATACTGATACCATGAAATGCCTTCGTTTCGAGAGTATGCCACTCTGCTGTCAACAAAAAGACACGATGGATATTTATAGACGATGTACGGGTTCCGTCCAAAACAGAACAATCCTCCACTTGGAAATATTGTAAATATTGGAAGCTTGTGTGTTAGGCAAAAAGCAAAAATTTTACGTTAGGTGTAGTCTACAAGCCTACGTTTACATTATTCTGTAATTATTTTTTTTTTAAGATGAGGGAACAAGTCATCACTATTGTGATCAGACAATACAGTGTATTAGATTCGGGGCAATAGGGACATACCTATCCTACATAATTATATTAAACTTAATCATATTCACAAGCCAACAAAGTTCGTTTAAGTATTTAAAAACGAAAAACTTAATAAATTTTGCATGGAACTGGTGCTTGCTGGCTCCGCGCCAAAGTCCAATTTGCTTAATGACAAAGAAACAAGATTACTCTCTTACTTCATTGAGAAACTCGGCCAAGAGCTTAGGGTTATAAAGTAAGCCAATTTATTCAATATTAAGAAAGCTTACCTAACTATCGTAAATAATAATAATTATAATTCCACCAAAGTTCAGTATTTCAAAGTGGATTCTGGCTCTGAAATCGTTTCACCTGGAGAGGCACTTCATTCAAGTGATAGCTAATTCCTTTTTCTTATCATCATCACCATCAACCCATTATTGTCATACTCCTGGGTACAAACCTGGGCCTAATCCTCTCATTTCAGACGGATTAGGCTATAGTCCACGACGGTAGCTTACTGCGGGTTGGCACTTTGGCATACTTCACATGCCATCGAGAAAATCTTTCAAGCATGCAGGTTTCCTTAAGATGTTTTCCTTCTCCGTTTCAGCATGTGATAAATAAGCACACAACTCAGTGGTGCGTACCTTGAATTTAGACTCGAGGCCTTTGACATCTCAGGCTACAGCTCACACCGCTAGCCTACGACAGCTCAATTTCTTATACCTACGCGAATAATTATAAATAAAATCAAAATTATGTTACCGGTACGGACAAACTCATCACTTCGCTTGATGAATCGTAATGAAAAGGATTAGTAATGTCGAGATAAATTAATATCAATATACCGCGATAAAGTCCATTTTGATTTTAAAGTATTTTCTTTTGAATGCTCATTATTTTCTACATACTTATTTACTTTTTTACTTATAACATTTACATTTACATGATGTGCCAGTTTTTTTCTTTTGATCGCATTATCTCCAGAAGTAGCGAGGAATCTTATGGGGTCTTAGATAGAAAGTACATATAGATTAACAGTAGAAGTACAATAGTAAAACTACGCTAAGTAAGTATACATATTATATATTCGGGAACCCATTACGTACAAGCTCCATTAACTAACCCGGCTTCCTCGGTACCCTAATAACTTTTAGGGTCGATAAGGCACTAACAAGTTCTATTTATTTTTTATTCAGTCCAGTACAGTAAAGTTTATTCAATAGAATGACTTTGTAAATTAAAAGGCTATCCCTAAGTAAGCTTTTGGATACGGTCCAGTTATTCTTTCATTACTAAAATAGATAGCAGTTTGTCCATATATTTTCAAATAAGGTATAATCACAACAATATTTTAGATAAAATATAAATCACTAAACCAATCGTAGGTATAAAAAACGCGACCAGTTTAAAAAAAACTACGGAATTTTGAATTCGCAATCCCTCTTTACAAGTACTGATGTTGGCGTCTGATAAAAAGATCTTGCCCGCAAACCGCTGAACAAAAAACAAAACAAGACACATCAACGCTGAACGATAGGATTGACGGGACCCTAAATCGCATTCAGCAAATAAACAAACGAATTTGCTTTTCCCGAGTTCCACTTGTGGGTAAACGTTCGTAGTGGCTGGTTTTAAAATACTTAGAAAACAGAGATAAGTTTCGCTATGAACACTCTTTGCTTTGGACGACACTGAGAAAAAATTTGCTGCCAACCAACATGTTTGCATCCGTTACTGCTTGCTAGAATTCGTTGAAAGTTATACTTGTTACTCTTATTTTAGGAACTGGCTATATCTAAAAACTATGCGAAAAAATATTGCATGTGCTCAACAGTTTCAATTAAGTAATCACGCTTTCAAAAGTGTAGAATTCAAAGCAGCAGATGTTTACTTTGCCCCATATTTTAAAACACCGTATACCAAGCGTAAAGCTAGTAACGAGAATTTAAATTTTTCATTCTATACTATTCACAGTTTGCAAATGTTTTCAATATTATAGCGCGGAACCGTTACTTAAAATTATTATTTTGTGAAATTGTAAACTGATTTCTTACTATTTTGTATTTAATCTATTCAGTTCTGAAATAATACAATAAATATTTGAAGATGGTAAATGTACTAAGCTGAATTTTATTTCTATATAGCTTTGCTAAATTCTAAAGGAAGACCGCTTACTCTGTCGGCCGTGACAGGTGACAGTGATAAGCACCCAGTTAAAGCTACAGTGCTGGTTTCTACTAAAAGTGGTAGCTATTGTAAGTGGCTATGTACATCACCCGTGACATGAGATGACTAGACTCTAGACGTTACGTATTACCGTTACAGCTTATAGCTACACACACACACACATTGAAAATATACTGATCTAAAAATACCCTCTAACCATCCTCTCGCAATCATATTACTAAAAAATGCTAGCCTAAAACTTATATAGCAGTTTTGTAAATTGAAAACGAAGCATAACTGTGTGCAAAAAATAACTAACTTTTGTGGTTTTTGGTAGAAACTGTAGCACAGAATTTATCAAATATTCTAAGCTCTATTATACTTTAGACATATTAAAAATTGACTAACTACTTAATTCATTATAAATTCCTGACTCATTGACTGACTACGCTATAGGTACAAACAAATGAAACCTCCTAACACACACGCTTCCGAAAAGGATTTTGGCTTTACCAAAACTCCTGATCCTCTAAAACAGGAGTTCTGGTAACACAAGAATTCTATTTTAGAGGAAACGTTTGTGTAGAATAACTAGAATAGATGTAGATACTTATCTAATTAAACGTACATATTTAATTGTATGTATTTAAAATCAGAACAATGAAATCAACGCCGAAGACACCGCAGCATATGGATTATATTTTATACAGGGCTCCTGTTAATCCTGTTTCAGTCCAGCGTCATTGCTGGCATTTCGTTAGTTCATTTACCGTGCAGAGCATTTATCTTCTAAGGGCTACAAAGGGCTGTCATAATAAAATATCCCACTTACGTAGCAGCCACGTGATATGGGTTGACGTTATAATAACATACGTCTTCACGCTAACCCCATACACTGGGTTATGAAGGCATTTGGTAAAACTAACGCAATCTTTTCCTTAAGTTTTTCCATTAAAATATGACTACAGGATATGAGGCAATGAAGGTTGTATCCTTTTTCACGCCAAAATCCCCGTGGTTTCCACCTAGAAAATGTTGAGAATAATGTCAGACTGCTGCCAATATATATTTTTAAGCACGTGGTTTCTAAAACGTCAGGATGTGGGTCCAATATTTACATATTTTTTATGAAATAGAATTTCGCTCAGTGTTTCAAGAAAAAGAGAAAGTTAGTATAGCCTAAAAAGCCACAGAGTAAGGTGTACAGAAATAAGAAGCATAACAAATATTACAGACTACACCCCGCTCTATTTTCTGCGTATGCATGTATGTATTTTCATTAATATTATTATATATAAGTTAATACAAAACTAGTATCCACAAATTGTGGTGTTTAAGTTCAACTATATAAACTTCTGCAAGTTATAATCGCAGTAGACCTCGAAAAGTCACACAGAAGCAGTTTAAAGTCACGTGAAAACTTGGAACTGCAAAAGTGAACGGATGAGAGATAATGATCAACAGCTCTCGTTCGCTCATTATAACTTTGTGTGTTTATAGCAGTTCTCCCAGTACCTTAAGTGTGCAGGACCATACATACTATGATATAAGTAAATATACATTGACGTGAATGTCCCGCTCTATCTCAGAAATATAATGGCTTAATTTATATAATTGCCTTCTTTCGCCTGCTACCTATGGATGACAGACAGACGAACAAAACGTAAAAATAAAATGAAATTAGTTTCATTGCAAGTTATGGAAAAGGCAGTTTATTTATACGCCTGATAACATTGATTCAGAAATAAAAACATGTCACCAAAATAGGATTGTTGAGACTTTATCATATCAACTAGATGACGTCCACTGCTGGACATAAGCCTCCCCCAAAGATTTCAGATGTCGTGACTTAAACAAAAACAAAAGAACGGACAATGTTTCACACAATATCACACAAATTCCAACTGTGAAACTCCTAGCGGTGATTAAACTCGCTGACGAATTGCGAACAAACTCTGCAACTCCAATTAAGCGTATTAGATAAGAGTTGAAATTAATTAGCGAAAACGAATCGGTCATAAATTAAGTAAAAGCGGATGTTTGAATCCCACCAATTTGGGAATTTTACGCTCCGCTTTACACCAGCTGTAATTAAATTTTCAAGCATTTGTTGTTTTCTTAATATTGAGGTGTTGCAGGAATTAAGTATTTTTTCATGGCATATTTTTTATTGATTTTTTGAATTTTACGTCTTTTGTTGTCTGTGAAAAGAACGCTCCTATACCTTATACTAATTATAAACCATAGCACTTCATTCTGTGAAGTACTATAATCTCTTTATTGTGAACCTTATTAAGTATTATTAATTGTCCCGCTGCTTAAAAGTCAGACTTTTAGAAGTTAGTTGCATGTTTATCACATGCTCAAACAGTAAAAGAAAACATCGTAAGAAACCTGCATGCCTGAGACATTATCTCAATGGCACGTGAAGTCTGCCAACCGGCTCTAGGCTAGCATGGTGAACTATAACCTAATCTCTCTTAAATGAGGGAAGATGTGTGGTTGATGATGATGAATATCTATTATTAACGGATGACAAGCGTCGTTTAAAAGATGACCACACACCGCGAAAACAATGTAGGTAAGTAACAATAAGCTAACGACGTTGTTATTTGATACTGAGTTGACATAATGTCCCTTAAATACTTCTCATTTTAAGGCTGTAAAGCTGTATAAAGTCTAGCAATTTTTTAATTAAATGTGTAGAAGGGATGTATCACGCAAATGAGATGAATCAGTGAGTCATAGGTCTTCCCGTCGATGACATTGCCCGCCAACTGACTCACGCGATGAGAAATCTCGTAAACAGGAGAATGTTAATAAGGGTAATCTTACAAGGACTTTTATTAAAGGGTGTTAGGTCACTGGCATTACAAGCGTATTAACATTAATTCTGTCGTCTGCATTAACTTGTTCTATGAAACTAGTTTCCATTTATGTCTCATATTTGTGTCTCATAATATAAATCATAATACAAACAAAGTAAATAATAATATAAATGTCCGTCATTATACTGATGCGAAGTTTAGATTTTGAACATAATGACAGCGCCATCTAGTTTCGAGCTAAGCAACGAGGCTTGTGTTACTCATACTAGATGATTTGTACACTATATACTTAGATATATTTTTTCCGTGAATACATACATATTATAAATATACATCTATTAAAGCGCGTACAGATTACATAACACGATATGTATAATCTTGTTATACATATAACGTTTCAGTAATAAACTGAATGTTATAAAATGTGTTATAATAACATGTTATTATTTTTTCCAACAATGTTATGTAACTGATACGCGTGTATAGGTACGACAGTGAAATGGTTAGGTATATAATATTGTTATATTGCATTGTTCAGTAACGTTATAATTATGTTGCAATGTTGAAAAACAATGTAACATAGTGTGGACGTGTTATATAAGATGTTACTAAATCTGTACGCACCTGTACATCCATGACTCAGATACTCATGCTCATCTCACAAACAGCCCTTACCGGGATTCGAGCCCGGGATCCTTTCCACAGAAGGCTGCCGATATCTATTTATTTTTTCTATAGTTTCGTTCAACCGCCTTTCAAAAGGAGGCAACTTGCTTACACAAAGTCTAAAATCATCAAAAGTATAAAATCATATTCTTTTATCCTTCCTATTCATCTCTCAAGGATAATATACAACATGTTCCACAACATGTATTGCAACATGCTGTGTTAAAACAATATCCGAAGATTTGTGTACATTACAGGCAGCGCAATAAATGCATAAGGGATATTTATAGTTTTATCGGGACTTTTATAGTGAATATGATTTAGTGGCAAACGGCTGAGGGGTTGCGCGACGTCCGCCATTTTCGATTTTACGCTTCGATTCCTACAACTTCCTAAGGTATTCTGATTTTTGGGTTTAGCGATTTGTTATACAAGGCATGTCCTTTTGTATTTTTGTTGGAGAATAAAATAATGTATTCTCTAAGAGTAATAATACATTAAATAAAAATGTAGCTTTGTATTTTTATTTTGTAAATATAATAAACTTCACCGCGATACTAATATAATTATGTTACTTTAACTTCGTCGGTGATATTATTTGTATGTAAATGTTGAAACAAATTGTTACGGCAATTGACAATAGAATAGGAGTTTTTTGGACATAATATAATTATCACGCCTGTAGTCCCTAGAGGCTTAGGCATAGATGTATACCCACATTTGACCGGTATGTTTTAGGTTAGGTGTAATGTAATGGGGGCGAGCCTATTGCCATCAAACGGGCACAAATCCAAACTGCGAGCTGCCACTGAGTATTTCATTGGAAAACCCAACAACACTTAGCTCGAGCTGAAAATCGAACCCAAGATCTTTTGCTCAGCAGTCGTACTTAAGATCACTTGACCAGCCACTTGGTCAGTCTTATAGTAAAAACGCATACCTATTCCTGAAGTACCTACTACCCTCAAAAAGTTGTATTCCGAAATCTTTTACACAAACTATACACGTTACATAGGTTTTAAAGAAAGAATATTCGAGAATCTGTTCGTGTCAGCATTCCCGCCATTCCGTGAGGTGCTCTAACTGTCGGCCTTCCAAAAGAGTAGGTAAGCATGAATTTAAACGAACACTCCCCATTTACGTATGTATGTTTCACCCACCTCAACCTAATTCCGACTAAATCGAGGAGAATTTAGGAAATACTTACAGCCATTTTGGTTTGTAAATGTATCGTGTGGTCCCGAAGTTAGAGTACCCATCTTGTCTCCAGGGTAATGTAAAAGGAACTTAGGTATCATGTGATAAGGGTACTACCTTAAGGCATTCTTACATCATAGGTTCTTAAACATTAGATTTTTTCGTTTCCTTACGAAAGTACCTACAGGTATATTTTTATGATGCTTGTGGAATAAATATTTTTGCTATCTTTTTATTGTTAATGGTTTCTTTTTTTAACTTTGAATTAAATTACGAGGTTTCTTCCTCCTAATAAAAAAACATATGCGTCCACTTAAATTAATTAATTAATTAAAATACTGTAATGTACTGTGTGTAGAAGTTTGAATTAGTGTTGACCTTCTTATAAGTATATAACTACTTACAGAACATTACTTTTCTAACATAGTATAACTTGCTGGTAATATGTAACAAAGTATATAAAAACAAAGTATACGCGAGTATTCTCTGCAGTTACATTTCAAGCAGCGAATAAAAGCGTACGTTACAGTCACATAAAGATAAAATTCACAAACAAGTGTGTCTTACCTCAAAAATTCTCTTTGCCATGAATTCTTTATTTGGAAAAGCCAGGTTAGTAAAACGCAATGTAAGCTGCGGCTTTACTGTTCCCTTAGCAGCCATTTTTGGGAGCTTGGGATCAACATAAAATAAAATTGAAGTATAATACAAAATAATACAGAGCATTACGACAGGAGCGTTGAATACAGATTTTGGCAACATCCAAAACGTGATTTATATTATGTTCTTACATTTATAAAAAGAACCAAAATATTATTGTAAGCCAACGTCCACGATTTTAAAATAAAGATTTTACCGGCTACCTACAGCCAATTTTCAAATTGAAATATCGAATTGACTGCTGCAAGTGCTGCAATCGAATTGGGAATCGGGTTCGATTTTTAAATTTTATTTCCTTTGCACCAAAACTACATTTATTTACAGAAAATAAAGTCTTTGAACAATAGCTGGCTAGTCATAAGAAAATATTATTAGAAGACAAAATCGTGAAAAAAAGACATTAATTACAAAAATAAATAGAGCTCTATCCTATATTTTCTTCTACCAACAGATATGTCACAATAACGATTTCAAAGGTCCCAAGAAAGGACAAAATAATTTTGCCACCAGTCCCTAGCCGGGCGGGAAATAAAAGAAACAACACAGTTTTGTCTGTGGTTTTGTTGTCAATAACATCAGCAGGTGTCCCGGGAGACGGGGTCGTTCACCTCTGGACGCAGCTTGCCTGTGCTTACAGCGTTATTAGGAGCCGTGGTTAGGGTAAACTTATGGGGATGTTGCCAAGAATATATGGGGATGTAAAAGTTGAACGTATGCTTGGATTGCAGGTCAAGTTTGTCTACATGGTTTCGGAATAGGTTTAGAAGTGGATGGACGAAGTACTGCTATATAAACGATTGATTAATACTATTGTTATTGTATCGGTAATATATAATATGATACAATGGCCAGATCACTTATTAATAAATTATCCATCTTCTGTGCACCCCATTCAGCATAGGGAGCCCATTATAAAATATTTAATCTTTGTCATTTGAAATAAGCTGAGAATGATAAAAGCTATTGCCCGGTTATAAATGTATATTGCCGATGCCGGCTGATTAGAAACCCTAGACAGATTTGAAAATCCTTCCAAAAATTTTATCGAACCCGTTTGATTCCTATTTGTGCTCTTTCCATAGCAATTCAAGAATAACGTGCGAAGCCCTTAAAATAATGCGAATTTAAATTGACAGCCAATTTTTTCAATCACTGAGAGGCTATCCCTTAAAAAATACAAGATCAGCCGTTTCCCCGAGATAATGAAATTCCGTTTGTTTATTTATAGGTATGTATCATAAAAACAAAGGCTCAGTACGGACGTCCCTCAGGAGTGTGACATCAACACAGGGACAGCCCTACCTTCTGCCGCCCTTAATAAATACTTTATACTTACAGGCTCCATGGACACATTTACTTTTTATACCTGTTTAGAAAGCCGTAAAGTGAAAAACAATGTTGTTTTATCATGTTTGCAATGACATTTTACTTTTTATATAATATAAAAATAATAAGGATCCAACTTATTTTAATATATTTTCTGATGCTGACAAAAATATACATTTATAGAGCTCTAATTATAAAATAAATTAAATAAAGAAGTAGGTATTTTTTGGCAGATACTTTCTTTCTGCCATGGCAATCATGGTTAAAAATAAAACAGACAAATAATGAGTATTCAAAAAATTGTCTCGACCCAAAATGTTGATAATTTTCATCGTAGACAACATGTCCCACGAAACGTAGCGAGTATAATTTATGCATTCTAAATAAGAAAACATGAACTCTACTAATGGCAAAAGTTTTCGTGTCAAAATTATCAAAAATGTTGTGAGTTAAAGTTTTCTACAACTCACAGCAGTAACTATAATTTTTTAATTAAATTTTCCCTAGCTTTATAAATTTTATTTTATTTATAAAAATATTGGCACGAGCTTGCCATTTGTTTTATTATCATAAACTCAATTACACGGATGTCCTCTCATTTGAAATAGAGAACATGTTTTATAATTAATTAAAATAATAAGGCAGAAAAATCGGTCCAAAACGACTAAAGTAGTAGTAAAGGAATTGATTAATTTGCCTTTTTACAATAACAATTTTAATCACCAAATAAGTAAAGTTTATCTATTTAACCGCCTGGCTTATTTTTTACAACTTAACGTAAGCGTTAATTAGATGCATAGCTCTCTGGTATTCATTAATTATAATAATAGTCGTCATTGTTTGCTTCTATTCTATAAAATTAAAACAGTTACCAGTTAATTATCAAATCTAATCCCAAAGATACTAATTTACTACGAAAAAAAACCAGTGGCACCACATTTTCATTTGCCTCAACGCGACTGCAGCTTTAACACGATAATGTATATGATCAAAGTCAATCATCAATTTCGATAATGAATTTGGGAGTCGCACAGCTGAAATCCGCCGGTCCATCGGACGGGGATAATTAATTAATTGACAATACCGAAGGTAGGGGAGGGTTCCGTACTGCTATTATTAGCAAACAAGTTTATATTCGTTTAACTTTGATAGCCTTCTCCATACGGTAGCCGCCCGACACACTCACACATACATGAATATTGTTTATACCAATTTTAGAGGGTTGCTATTCGCGTGGTTGGATCGACAAAATGAATCCGTCGGTTTTTATTGACCAGTGAAGCTAAACAGATGGAATTTTCTGGATCAGATTAACCGACATGATTATTGTGAGAAGTGTATAGGCAACCCTTAACAAGCATGCAAGGTCAGGCGAATGTATGTCATTTGACATGTCATATACGTAATAGTTATTTTATTTGCACACGCAAAGTATATTTTGTATACACATGCAAAAATAGGAGTACCTACGAATATTGTGGATATGTGTTACAATTTTAATTTCAGAATACGAATCGTCAAAACTATTCTTGTTATACCCTCACGCTTAGTAGTTTACAACAATGCTCGATGAAGGTACTCTTACACCAAGAGTAGTTGCAAATAATTAAAATATAATTTACATTTAAAATATTATGTGTTTTATTTTACCCCTGAATAATCTATAACTGAACGGAAAATGAACTCTCTTGTTCTTTAGGAGGTGTGAACAACACAAGAAAAGGCAAGGTAATAGAGGATAAAATTTCTTAATTGTAGCCGCCTATTGAAACGAAATTAAAGGTAAATTACAAGACGAACATAATATTATTATTCAGAGCGCGTATTAGATCTAGACGAAGAGAACAATATAATAGACTATCAGTCAATCTGTCCTGAAATGAAAGGTAGGTAAGATAATTTATGTACCTACAACTTAAAAATATATCTCTTCAGGCTTAAACCGACTAGATATTATTAAGTATGGAGACAGTATGATTCCCAGGTTTATCCTAGAAATCATACTTTAAAAGAGCATAATGGGAGGTAGAAGTTAACTACGAAATACTTTATAAAATAGCAGATATTGTGTCAATAGAACTATCGTTGCGTTAGTGTGCGGCGCTGGCTGACAGTAGAGATGGGGTATCGATGTGTAAAACAAAGGGTAGCCAGGGGTACTGAGCGCAGTGGGCCCGGGTCAGTCCACCATTACCAATGGAGTTTGTTTTGCGTGACCAATCGTCACACGTGGCGCACTCAAAATATTAGCACGAATTTGAGGGTTTGAATTTATGTATAGGTTGGGTAGCTCCTAATGGTTGTAAAAGGGTCGCATTAATTTTGATGAAATCACTAGCTATTATCAATTGTCAACAACGAGGCAGCCGTTGATTCGATTAACTGAATCAAAATTATTTTTTGTAGAGATGGAAATGTAAAATATAATATAAATGAGTAGGTGTGCTAATTTCTTATGCTGATGTGGATTCATCTATTTCTTTTTACTGATTTTATTATAAACGTTTTGGATTATTTACAGCATTCACGTTTACAGGCAAACCGGGGTGATATTTGATGTTATACCCGGTTCTATAAAAATAATTGTCAATCTGATAGTCAATCATTTTGATAATAATTGGTAATCCGATTTGAAACAAAATGTCAGTATTAAAATAATATTTATATTATTTAAATACGGCGATACAAATCGTAAGCAGTGGTATTATTTAAAGAAACAGGCATTTGAAATATGTATTAGTGAATTTATATTTTGAAATAGTAACAATTATATCAATGATAGGTAAGTAATTATGGTAAAGTATAATGATTTTAAATGCTTAAGTGTACCCGGAAAAGTACAAACAGTTTACGATCTTGCTATTCAAAAAAAAATAGCAAAAAAGACTTCACAGTTATTCAACCTCAAATATACAACTAAAATACATCATTTCCATTTTTAATATAAGCGCATTAACTGAACGTATTTTACAATTATACATGACAACACCACGAGACGCTAGTGTTGGGTATCAAAGAAGATAAACAAGCAACACAAGTTGTTACATACAAAGGCTAAAGTTTGGTTGCGTTTCACGAGACCAACTGTAACGTATACCGCTACAGAGTTGATGCTACTCCAACATATGTAGAATAACGAGGGTAATTCTAAACACCGGTGTTTTCCTTATGATTATAGAACTGGAGGAGAGAAAAACAAAATTTATTTTCATTAAGTGTAAATATCAAAGGGATAATTCTGGCTTAATCACAAGGCAATTATCCATTGGGCAATAAAAAATATATGTATTGAGTTTTTTTTATTAGAATTCTTTCCTTCATTTTCTTCCTTCTTTCGATTATTGTACACCAAAAATTATTGTATACCCACCGCACTTATATATTATCTAAACTAAAAAAAAATTCAGTATTAAATTGAACAACTTTTAATATGATTGTGTAGGAACCAATTTTTTAAGTTCTGAACACAGTATTAAAACGCCGTGGAGCGCAATTCATGTACCTCATAACATTTACATGCCCACTGGTCAGTTGACCATCGAGCCCATTAAATATAATAATGCACCACCCAGAAAGCTTTTATGAAACAATGTCGAGATGAAAAATCGACAAACAAATGAATATTGCATTACTTCTTTCTACCCTAATTTACTAAATAAACGTAATAAAAAGATCGTTTAAGATAATCGCGACTGAAGAATACGCTATAAATAACGGTAATAATAAAAACGCCTCAACGCACAGCACTAGAGCTATTGTAGAAAAATAAGAATAATGTTTGCTTTAACGTGGTTTTTGTAGATGAGAATTTTCTTCTAAGATAATATCTGTCTCAGTTACAAATCATACCATTGTCTAAGGGAGCCCTTCGAGGGGTGGGCTTTTTCCACACCATAAAATTAAATATTGCTTCCAAAATTGTATAATGTTATTATGGGTTTATGTAATTCTTTTCTTACTACATGGTTGTTATATTTGTTTTTTGTTTGTTGTAATTCTTTAATAATAAATTTACTTTTAGGTAGCTATTCTATATGATAATCATCCCTTTATCTTGAAGGGTTACGGCAAGATGTACTGAGGTACGCCCCCAGTTAACGGAGTATGTTTATATGCATAAGTTACAAAACAAAGGAAGACTGTTACTTATAATTTCATACAAAGTCCTGATAAAATTTTCCACCGGGTTCCACCTGACAATTGAACGCAGACCGCACTTGCGACCGCTAAATCGATAAGGTTACCTATTTACATAAAATTCGATATTTATTAGTTAATCTATTTGAGTTATTTGCTATAGAAGCTATTTTCCCTCCTAATCTAACCCTACTTCTGATAAAACTAAAATCAGGCCAAACAATTTAAAACATTATTTATTAAACTCAGTTTATCGTACAGAAATAAATTACTGAACAAAAACGCTTTGGTATACGTCAAATTAGCGCTGAACAAAAACAAATCAAATCAAATCAAAAGGTTTTTATTTCATATGAACTTTTTCAAGCATTTATAAAACGTTATGACTCTAGTTGCACGGTTCCAAGAAGTTGATCTCATGGAGAAGAACCGGCAAGAAACTCCATAGACACTCTTTTAAAAAGAAGGTATTGTTACATTATTTTGGTAATAATTATGCGAGGTCAATGTAAAAAATTCATGTCTTGAGATGTCAATGGTCAAAGATATAAAAAAAAAGTGATATGGTAAGTATAATTCTCTAGACTGAACAATACACTGAACTCACATTTACAAAATTATAACAATTGAATAGGGGCGTGAAATACGCCATAATAAAATGCTACAAGCTATGTCTTTAAAAAGACAACGTTTTTGTAATAAAAAAAAACGTTTTTCTATTTCCAACAGTCGCAAACTCCTGGACAATTGCTAATAGCAATAACGCACACCTCTCGCATGCAGACGTTTTCCATTAGGCGAACAGAGCGAACACTTCATAGGCACTAATAACTTCGTCTTCTAATGCACCATAAGTGCTTACAATGCGTTTCACCGCTGCTGGTCGGGTATTCAAAGTTCTAACACACCGCATCCTGTGTTACGCTAAAATAGCCAGTTATTTAGCAAGTTTAGTGGCGAATGCACTGGGCGGCCGAACACACAAGTTAGTTGAAAAACCCTTCGCACATCTAGTGAATTGCAGTAGTTTATTAAGAGTATAAGTAAAAAAAAACACAAGTGGATTCTATTATTTTTTTTGCTGTATTTATTGTTATATCTATTCTTACAAGTATGGATATAAAAATTAGAAATATTTAAAATTTTGTCTAATTGAAGATATACTCTACATATTCATATATAAAACTAACTTCTACGGACACTTGTGCCCGCATAATATTTAGATAAAAATGCATAGCTTATCATGTCATAAAGTATATCAGTATGATCAAATTTGATCTAGATCTGTTCAATCGTTTATGCTTGAAACACCCAAACATCCAAATAATAACAGTATTATGCACACGTATTTTCAGTAGGTATACTACTCTCAATACTTTCAGTGATTTACTTAATCTTCCATTTAACATTTGGGATTAATTCTCAAAGTCATACTGAAATGAAACTTCTGCCCTGTAAAAGTTCCTTGCATTCAATAAGAGGCAGTACAATAAAGCATCGCTCCCTTCCGTGGCTCAGCTGCGGGGCGAAAACGAGAGTGAATGTGACCATTTGCGTACAGCCCTAACACTTGCCCAATGGTCTTAAGTAACTGATGTTTAGCAGCCCTAGTAGCGGGTTGTTTATGCGCCATTTATTAACGTTTGACCTGTCATTAGAATGCAAAACGACATGGAATTGAACTTGATGGCCAGATTTCACACTTTGAATGCTAACGACTTTGGTTTGGGCTTATATAAATTTACCAATAATGAACTTTAATGACATTCATCAAAGTTGTTAGAAAAATATATTGGAAATAATTTTCTACAAAATCCATTTTCATAAAATTCAATGAAAAGTAAAGATAATATCCCCATACGTTTACTTTTTACCACGGGAAAAATAAAGCATATTTACTTTGTACATATAATTATTGAAAAAAACCAATAATTTATACAATAAAGTAGATAAATAAATTCAACAAATTTTGTAGCAGAATTTTCAGCATAGTCTCTTTGCAAGATTTATGGTGCTCAAAGGAATTAGGTACTCTAAGTGCCCGACAATTTTCAACAGAAAAGCGCTTTACAGCGGATGTACCACAAACGCCACAAGTTTTTTTTTAATTGCTTCATTAAGGCCGAAACGTAATACTTTGCCGAGCCAAAATTAACTGTTTGAATACTTTACTGAGCGAGCAGAATACTTTTGTAATTAATACTTACCAATTTATCAATGAAGCCGTCGGCTATAAAGATATTGTTAAGTATAATTTGACGTCAAAAATATTATGGCCCATTTCAGTAGAATTAAATACCTTTCATCCTCAAAATTTTGCCCAAAATATATCACATATAAATTATGTGATAACTTGTGAGCTAGTTAAATTCTCACTTATACTGTACTAAACGGGCAAAACGGATCAGGATTTCAAGCGGCTATTGTATTTGATACTGGATTTTAAATGAGACCATGATTAAGTTCAATTTGCAGTTTTACCTTAGAGAGCGTCAGTTGGGAAACATCAAACAACACGTTTGTAAGAGTGTTCTTAAAGATCTACGTTTGTTATAAAAAATCGCTTAGTCGTCAAAGTAATCCTCAATATCACTACCATTTGATCCACTGTCACGGCTGTGGCACAAGTAGATTAAGCAGTGATAATTTTGCCGCTATGAGCAAGTCAGCCTTCATGTCGGGTTAGGTTTCAATAAGAGATGCGCGTTTCGATTCAAACCAAGGATCAAAGTTGTATTTATATCACTAGAAGTTGAAGCGAACAGCTGGTTACTTAAAACAAAAATATATTTTTTACGGATTTCATAATGGTATGTAACTGTTCATGGATGCTGCAAAGGATGAGAAGTATCAGAATTAAAATAATATTGATATATTGCGATAAAGTCGTAAAAAGTAGTTATATTAAAAGTAGTAAAAAAACCAATACACCTTGCTCGACCTGGGAATAGAACCCAAAACCTTTAGCTCAGCTGTCGCACTTACTACGCACTTACTACGATCACTAATAGACTAACGAAGGATTTAGATGTGTGGAATGCTATTCAAATAATTATTTAGGTCGTGTTTTCCCTTTACCAATACGATACCAATTCTGAGCACATAATTGTACTATTTGGGAGTTCGGAAACAAATGTAGCTGGATAGAAGTCCAAATCTACGTTTGAAATGCAGAGAGCTCTGCCTAACGACTCCTCAGGGTGTTATAATTAAATTATAAACTTTTGTAACCGGGGTTCATGGTAGGGTCAACTTATTCGTTAGGTAAGTAAATGCTATATCGTAAAACTTTATGACGTGCCAAATAAAGGGGTTGTAAACTTTTACATTTCTTTTCGTACCTTAGTGTGGCAAGATTGTAGTTGTAAAAATAAATTGCGTCGAATCTCATTGTGGATGTAACAATTAAATTCTATTTGGGTAACATTTATTTTGTGGGTAAAAGTTTTTGAGTAAACCTCCGCTCAAACTAGTGCGAAATCCGCAATGAACTGTACCGTAGAATATGTCATATTGGAATAATTGTTTTATTCATTTAAACCTGTAGACTAAGTCTAGTCTCCTAGACTAGAAAGATGAAATAGACAAATTTAAATAAGGTTAAAAAATTACTTGGTTCCATCAGGGTTTGAATTCAAATGTCTTATTTGGACAATATTTTTGTAATGACCTCTAAAAAACTCCGCATTTTATTAGAATGGAATATAGGGACAAGACGAATAATGAGGTTGAGTACCGATATGGCCCACACAGAGCTAAATAAGCAAAAACATTTCAAGCACCTCTTGTGTGTTTTTTTCTGAGAGCCATCGTGGCCACCAAAAGCTTTCGAGTTTCAAGTACTTCTGCATCATATAATTCAATTTGAGTAAAATTCGAGCAAAGCTGCCCTTTTACTAAATACCCGGAAAAGTTTCCGTACGTGACCCCATCAAACTACATCCCAAAGGACGCTATGTGTTCGTTTTTCCTTCTTTATTCCCATTTTTTCGGGAAAAATGTGGCTCATGTTTTATTACTCACTTCAGTTAAAGAGCACGTAGGTTTTATGTGGAAAGGATTCATTAGGAAACATGAAATGCTCAGGAAATCGCCTCAGATTTACATAATTTATTTACAAGAGTAACGTTTTGGTACATTTGTATGAACGTTACGACAATTTGTATGCCTCAAAGAGAAGTTCTAATGGATACATAAAAAAGCTCAAGTGTGCCGACAAACATAAGCACTTAATTTATCATGCTAAGGACTCAGCTTAGTAGGCTGTGAGAGATCGTTACGGTCACATTGTATATTCGTAGGTATTTTTACATTATAATAACTGAATATTCATATTTTCATCTGTGTTCTTTTTTCACACCAACGTACAACGTCAGAAGTTAATTTTTACGTACATATATATAATTTGATTTCTATTTAAACCCATTAAATACGCCTTTTTTGCTTAGAATCAAGTCACGACTAATACATTTTAAATCACTACGAGGAAATTCAAATACCACAACATTTAAAAATCCTGTTGAAAAATGTTCAACGAAATATTCTACAAATGAATTCCATTATTAATTTCAAATTCCCTACTCTCATAATAAATTTGTTGCTGTTTGTTGGATGTGGTACGCCAAAAAATACATTTCACGGTATAATATATCGGCACGGTGTACACGGATCGATGTATTCGATTGTGTTCAATATTACAAATGGTAAGACCTTGTATTTATAGCGGGTCAACTTGGATATGGAATCGTATTGTGTGAGAATTACCAACCATATCAAAGGCTATTCACAAGGACATAAAGCGTGGAACGATTAGACACGGATTTGGCATGTTGCGATTGTCATACATTTGAATGCATGTGTTTCTAAACCACAGATTGATTTGGTATTATGGGATTTTTATGTGTAAGAAATTTTATATCCTATTTTAAATTGCGTTAAATTTAGGAGAACATGTATATGTATAATATACCCATTTTTTAATTCCCTTATAATTTTGTACGAACGACATCTCGAAAACTACTTGATTTATGTTGACGTAATTCGGCAGAGTTGGTGGGAGATGTCAGTTAGGTACTACTTTACTAGGTTCTACTTTCTGCGAACAAAACCGCAGGCAATAGCTAGTAGTATACGAAATATATGTTCTGAAAACTATAAATATCAAACAAAAGAAAGCTACAATCTAGTACTTACGTAGTACGGATTTTAATAGATATTTGCCGGAGATTAATGTTTTACAGCAACTTTACGACGGGTATTTTTTTTATTCTTTTACTATTATTATAAATTACATAAATAAAGTCATTTAACCTAATACTAATTGCCACTGGTTAAACAAACTTACCGACAGTTACCAATAGTTAAACTGCTGAACATCTGTCGGAGCCAATATTCGGGCATTAGGTGAGATTTTCACCAGTCAATTGCTTGACCATCTGCGTCCGATTCGTGACGGGACGAAAATGTACGAATGTTTCCGAATATAGCCGAATATTTTCGATAAAGCGTGGTCACCATGACTCTCTTCTATGTCATGCGGGCCTAGTACAAGGGTTTGCAATGAAAACTAATGCCGATTTGTGTAATATGGGATTTGTGTATGTGATATATGAACGAAAACTTGTAATAAATCTTAAGCAATTATAAATTTCGTTTTCGAAAATGTAGGGCGCTTGTCACATTTATAAGGGTAGGGATTTTGGTTCATATATTAAAGATATAAATGGATTGGTTTAGACAGCTATTTTTGTAGGCTTATTTTATAAATTCAAAACTGCATACATGTAGGAACATCACCCGAGAGTACCTACTCACCAGACGTGTAAGTACTCAACAAATATTAAAACAATATGCATTGCATTGAAGTGAGTATTTTTTTATATCAATAAAATAATGACAGCCTGGGACGAAATTACGATGTGTTTATTAACACTTCGTGGGATCATGGGCCTAAGCTAAATGCGCACAATTTTGCGAAACTCACCAGTCACGGCTTAGCCAATACAAATTCTAATCAGGATGCATCATCACGTGACAGGGGTGCGTTGTTTAGGTTTTCGACCCAAATAACGGTGTCAATTAGAGTAACGTCATAATCTGAGGCCCTCTGTTTGCCCGGTGGGCTTGCCCGGGCAAACAACGGCTCGATTAGATTAATATGAGACCCAACCACGTCGGGTTTTACGATAATTTATAGCATTGTTCATCATGCATGTGAGGGGTAAATTTAGTTACCTTTGCCAGAGTGAATTAATATTTTTTGGTTGTGGATTTTTGACGAGTCTATTCAGGATAATGTTATTGATGTTTTTAGACACAAAAACGGGACCCTATTACTAAGACTTCGCTGTCTCTCCGTCCGTCCATCTGTCTATCTGTCTTCAGGCTGTATCTCAAGAACCGCGATAGCTAAACAGTTGAAATTTTCATAAATTATGTATTACTATTGCCGCTATAACAACATATACTAAAAATTATTAATTTAAGGGGGACTCCCATACAAAAAACGCTATTTTTTGGCTAATTTTGTACGGAACCCTTCGTGCGCGAGTCCGACTCGCGCTTGGCCGTTTTTTTACGGCTTAACAAGTAAATAGGCTTCCTAATGGTATGTAACTCCCGTAGTTTAGTAGCTAGCGTGCGCTAGTATCACTAGATAGTACAATTATATTTTTTATTTACTTTATTAGTAGGTACCTACATACTGTGATTATATTAATCTAAGGTTTCATCAAAATCCATTCAGCAGTTATGAGTATGAAAAAGAAACAAAAATATTCACATAAAACATAACTTTTACTTTTTTAATAGTAGGTACGAGTTTCCGCTCCAAGATCGACCCCAGTGGTATATTAATAAAAAATTACATAAGGGTTAATTTAGTAAATACTCTTTACGATAAAAACCATGATCGGGGATTAAATTATAGTACAGAAAAACCGTAATATAAATTAATTATAATATAATCAATTTAAAGAATTTCTATACGAAAAAAAAAGGAAAAACGAGGTGACTGTTAAAATTTTGTTGAGTCGTTTATTATTCCTTCGTTCCTAAATCAAACACGTCATACTTGTACTTTTACCCAAATCAATCATTGTCTTTCTTAATGACGACGTTGCTTCGTTTACCTAGATCATAATCGTATTTCATGGATTAAACCTTCACATCTTATTTTTAAAAACTCAATTCGTGAAAAATAAATTATGTTGAATTTTGTCAATATTAATACATATTCATTTAGTTTATTGTAATACTGTTTAACTTACGACTACATAGACATATACGACTGTTTTTGTTGTTACTTGTATTTTACAGTGTTGAGCAATGTGTAAAATCTGTCAATGTCTACCTAGAGAACTAGTGAACAATGGCTTAACTCGTATCATTCTAAATGGAGGCCTGTGCTCAGTAGTGGGATAGTAAATGGGCAATGATAAAGAGCACAAAATCACAATAAAATAAAACTTAATCCTAATTGAGTAATGAAGCTTACAAGGAGGCCAAATGTGAACACTTCTAAAAGCAAATAAAATAAAAGGCAATATAAATTACACTGACGTGAGCCACTGAATCAACTCCATTACGATTTTTTATTTCATCTCCGGAAAAAATGAAAACAGATAGCACAAATAAAACTTGCGGCGGGGAGGCGCCGATTTGTTATGATTTCAACGAATCATTTTTATTTTCGGAACCCGAAACTTTTACAGGAAAAGAACATTTACGGGGTGCGTCAAACTTACCGTCTACATCGAACTTTGTCATTTTGTTATCGACATTTCTCTTTATTTATAAACGTTGCCGTCTAGACAACAGACCAGACATCCCCCTATGGCACCCCATACGCCCAATTATTGAATACTGCAATAACTCTGCAGAACAGAAAAAAAGTTTAATCTCCTTTGAGTGATGAGTGCACCACTCCATTTTGACGTAAGTTATATAGACACTTGTATGAAAAAGGGTAGATTTGGTTCCTGTATGTAATAAACATTTTATGTAAATAAAACTAGCAAGAAGTTTTTTAGTTAGTGGTCCTTAAAAGTTTATTTTTATTACAGATATTAATTTTAAATTATTTTTTATATAAAAAAAATGCATACATATAGGGTGATAGTTGAACACATTTTTCGTGCGGGAGAATGTCTTCTTTTCCCGACCTTTAATTTTGTTGGTATAATAACAAGTAGGTACTGAGTAAATATCTAGAAATAAGTAGGTAATACCACAATAATGAATTTTCTACTAAACTGTAATATCGCAACAGTTCACTATTGTTTGAGTAAATCTTCAGGATATTGTTCTAAAATTAAAATATAACGTGAAAATGAAGCTTCCAAGAGTTCGTTCCACGTCTAAAGGATTTTAATTACCCAGTTTCAAATGAGTTTCATCCAGCTGAGATATTACCTACGTCGAGACTCAGCTGCTTTGAAGAATTTTTGGATTACGCTAGGGTTAAATATTCATATTAAAAAAAAAATCAACTTTCTACACGAGAATTGAAAATTAAAACATTCTAACCTTTTTGTTTACATGACTGCTAGCTGGGCTGATAATTTTAAATGAGTGAAAGGAGACAGTTTTTTCCAGGCCCACTACGAACGGTATCACAGGACGATCGCATTATATTCTAAAATAATAACTTATTTTTCAAGACGAAAAATCCGCAATGCGAAGTAAAAATGAAACCGCAATTATTAAATAAATAAAACCATTATTGTATTGACTTTCAATAAATCGTTGTAGTTTAATTCGTGTAAATGAACGTAAAAACTATCACATTCAAATACAGTACCTACGAATACAGTAAATAAATAAAGTGAGAATATTGATTATTATTATTTATGAAATTATTATTGTTTATTAATATTTAAATGTATAGGATCTATAAATATTTTGGAAACTACAATAATATTTATCAAAGTGTTTTTGTTATATTATAATCACCGTAGAACGAACCGCTCATGTCATTGCTTTGACTTTGACAATTTGAATGTAACTGGCACGCAATGTAACGTGATTTTCAAATTCTCCCAAGAAGGCCGAGTTAAGTTTAAGTAAAAAACCAATTTTAGAGAAACTAGGGGAAAAAATCATTTATCATCCTTCATAAACCATTAATTCACCAAATCATCAACCATTATCAATCAAAATCAATCAAAATCAAAAAGGTTTTTATTTCAAATAAACTTTTTCAAGCACTTTTAAAACGTTATGATTCTAGTTGCACGGTTCCAAGAAGTCGATCTTATGGAGAAGAACCGGCAAGAAACTCCATAGACACTCTTTTAAAATAATGGGTATTGAATACAATGTTCAGGCAATGGTGTGCGAGGTCAATGTAAAAAATGTAATGTATGTAATGTCTTAAATCGTCAATAGTCAAATTAGTAAGAACAAAATAAAATAATACCGTATGCATAATTCTTCAGACATTAACTACATTGACCTAACATTTACAGTAAGATTTTGCAAAAAATATTAATGAAAACAACAATTATTTTACAATATTAATGAAAAACAACCTCAGGGTACCAGGGAGGCCACAAGCACTTCCGTATTTAACTCCATACATTTCCATCGTCAACATAGTCCTTAATTTTGTAATAGGCTTTCTTGACAAGAACAGATTTCACATGATTTTTAAATTTCTTGCCAGTGAGATCGGTGACAGATTTCGGCAGTTTATTATAAAAACGTACACAGTTCCCTAGAAATGATTTATTTGTTTTAGTAAGTCTAAATTTAGGTACCACTAATTTATGTTTATTCCTAGTATTAACGCTATGGTAGTCACTATTGATGTTAAATTTATCCTGGTTTTTCCGGACATACAAAATATTTTCGAGAATATACAGTGACGGAAGTGTAAGTATATTTATATTTTTAAACACTTCTCTTAATTATCTTGTATCATCCTGTTATCCATCTTATATAAAATAAAAAAATACTGCAGACTAGGCTGTATGGAGTAGATTCCATTGCTTTATCCCGAAAGGGAAGAAAAGAAAAAAAAAACAATGACTTTGAACGTCATTTTTTGTTCAAAATCTGACGTTTTTGTGGGTTATTTTATTGCTTTTTTAATGTATTACTCAATATCCCTTTAGACATTAAGTAAACAAATGTTACTAACGTTATCTAGAGATTGTGTGGAAAAAATGATATATATTTCATTAGTTTGTGCAACAAATTGTGGTGGGCCTGATCGCCATACAAAAAAATTGTCTCCTTTTAATCTAGAACGTTAACTTAGTTAAGTAGTAAATACAAAATAAGGTATTTATTGACCCTATGCACCCTTATGCGTTCCTATGCTCTCTATGGGTGCGTAGGGACCCGCGTAAGCAACCGTTGAGTTTGCCTGTGCAAAATAGTCTGCAGTCATACATAGTAGGGACGTGACTCTTGTAATGCGTGTTAGATTAGAAGTTAGTTTGATATATCTTTAAATTAATCAAATAAACTTTTCTCGTATTTTCTTACTATTATATAAAACATTGCCTTTTTAACTCTCTATATACATACATAGAACTAGCTACAATATTTACAATTCGTATCAAATTCCTTGATATTATAGTGCGACCACTATCCCGGAAGAAATAATCGTGCTCCATATTTATAAACCCCACCAACACTGCTCTGTAGCTAAACTGCTATTATAGCATTTGCACTAGAAATAATATCACTCTTATTAATTTAAGAAGTTTATTTAATTGGATTTCAAATCGTAAAAATCATTTTAATGTATTTCTATTTTAGGAGCTGTGATAGCCTAGGGTTGTGACCAGAACTCGGATGAAGGCATTTATTACTGATAAATGCCTTCATCAGAGCAAAATTACGTGCGTGTTGGTCACGTGCTTAAATGGTGGAGGAGAATGAGGAATCTGCAAGCCTCAGAGATTTTCTCGATGGAGTGTATAGTCTGCCAACACAAGCACAAAAACTTGTTTTATTTATATTTTAATTTACTAAAACTTTTTACTCTGTTTATTTCCCTTGTACTTTTATTTAACAAGTAAAATAATTAAGATTTATTTTCTTAATTCGTAAACAAAACTAAAGGTTAAAAGTTTAGGTACCTAATTGTCGTTTTAAGATCGCCAGTCTTTTCAAAATCTAGTCAGTAATCTTAATCTTATCTAGATTAATAACTGCCCAATATATACATATTAAAATAAATATATTCCACCAGTTCAAACATCATTAATCAGTTTTTTCCTAGGTATACGGCAAAGGAATCTAGCCCATACATCCAAGTCTTCAAAATTAAATTTATTTTATTTATTTACACACTAATGGATGACATTGTGATTTCTTGGATGATTGATGGATGATGGACGATATACATTTTCGTAAGTTTTAGTGAAGATGGTTGTTCTTTTAATACTGTTTTTTTTTGTATAGTTTGAGGGCCTGCATCAAGGTTGTTTTATCACCCCCGCCAGACAGAGGGGTTGTTTGGCACATTGATGGATAGCACATCGGTGTTCGTTGTCAATATTGAAGCTAAATTGATAGAGCACGTATGCCGCACTCGCCAATTATAATTATATTATCTTTGCCTGCGTTGCGTTCGGTGCAATCTCATTATATCGAATACTCAAGTAATTAGTACGGTGTATGATATGTTATGGGATAATGAAATTGTGGTTACGAACGCACACGCTTCATCAATATCAAGCAATATGATTGAGAATTATATCCAACAATTCCCATTCGCATACGTAATATATTGACAAATGTAAGTTTGTTTCTTTTTCTCGCCGATGTTTCACAGTTGTTTTTTTATAAAACATGAAATATTTCTTGAGGATACATTTCAATTTACAAGTCCTACAAACACATATACCTACCATCAAGACTGTACCCCAAGAGTCTGACTGAGTAGTTAGTATTGATGTACGTCCACAGTTCAGCTGTATGTTTTAGGTTGGGACCTAAAACATAATAGGGAGCAAACGTATTGCCTTTGATTATTGACATGACAGTCCACTATTGAACATAATCCCTTCCTCTCATTACCTTCAAACCCAAACTCTGTAGTGCTGCAAAGAATTTTGTAGGAACCACTTGTAATAACACTGTATCCAGTATAGAAATCAGAACGTAGCTATAAATTTGATACTAAAAATGCATTTATAAAATAGAAAATGAATTCATTTATGACACAAAATTATGAAATGAATCTAAATGTAGATTCTAAATTATATTTTCCATGTATAGTAAATCTAAACTAATCTAAAGCAATTAGCTGCAGCAATTAAGCTGGTCCTATTTACTGAATTATACAGAGCTCTTATGTTTCAAACAATATATTGCAGCTCATTACAAGAACGGTTTTCGTAACGGCTAGCAATATTACTGAGAGGATTTAGTAATTAAGTCAGACGCTATAATCAGAGCTCTGACAGATCTCATCACGGTTTAGTATCAGTACTGTTTTAGTGCAAGCACAATAAGTTCAGCACCAGTTGAGCTCAAAATGTTTATAAGATAGGCCGGCTTTAAAGATGTTTTTATCGACTACAATGTGCCACAGCAAGACGTGTCAGGGAGCACCTAGTTTATAATAGATTTTTAATCATTTGCACAAACAGCTTTTTGTTCAATACCGAGCTACTTATTCACGCTTTGCCTACGTACCTATAATCTGACACGTGACGGTTTTACACATATATTTCAAGTTTTACTGGATTGGACCCGTAATAATGGCCAACTTCTATGTAGGGACCAACATCAATAACACTTTTAGATACAATAAAGAATTGTTTTCCAACCACTGGAATAATGATTAATAAAAAATATTATCATGTCATTTCTGTAACTACATTTATTGGGAAATATTAATTCATACGGGCCTTGAGTTCAGATGTTTTTCATACTGCAAATAAATATCTAATAGAGCAAAATGTATATACTTTTCTTTATTTCTTTTTTCTACAAATCGCTACAACTAACGTACTAAGGTAACGGTGTCTGTTTACTACTCAGCAACTTATTTAAAAAAACTAATTTCGAACAGGATCACTTATGCAAGTAATACTAAACATATCGTTTTAATACGACCCTTAATTAAAAAGGGGCATTAACGTCCATCTTTTTAGGGGTGTATTTTTTTGTAATGACAACTTGTATCGGAAATGAGTCGACCTGTATTAGTTTCCATTGTATATTAGGGTTGTGCCCCGTTAGTAAGTAATCCGTATCATCTGCTACTGGGGCAATTATTTGAAAGGAAAGTTGTTCGAACCGCACGTAAGCCGGGCGCGTGGACGGCCCTAATTGTTGCCTGCGATAACCAATATGGGCTTAGTGTAGGGTGACTATGAGATAAAATTATATTATTATATTGAATACGAAATTTGAACTCAGATTAAGGGAATAGAATTTTATGTTGTTTATACCCGTATTTAATAATTCAAATGTCGGGTCAAAAATATACAAAATATTACAGAAGTTTATTAGATTTTTTTTCCTTCATTCAGTCATAATAATATCCCTCATTTACTTGAATACAATATCCGTTGATGACAGGCCTGTCGTGAATCAAGATTAATGACCTTTGTACCTAATGATACAATATCTACATGAAATTTTACGACATTACAGTTATGTTGAATTTGATTGATTGAAATCATTTATTCACATTATAGCACGCTTGGTGTAAGTACCCAATACTAGAATAAAATCAAAATGACAAAAAATTACACTGCCTTTGTTTTACCCAAACTATGCCAATAGTTTTGGTAAAATAGTTAAAAAAAAATTTTTTTAATTTGATAAATAATGACGTTGACACCAAATGCACTTTATTTTACTAGCCACTGTATCCCGCTTGATAAAGCACGCACAGTCCCCCTACAGTGAATGTCAGTGAAATATAAATTATAACGGTGCTGGGTGCGTCATTGTATCCTTCGCTCCACGCATAGACCGCAGAGATTGACTGCACCCCGTGGATCGAGCATGACGAATTTCCTCTGCGAAATAGTGCTGTTAACTGCGTCACGGCTCATGTAAAGTCGATAAGTTCTATAGCATTCAATAAATTGTGTTCTACTTGGATGGTAACGTACCTTACATAATATTTTTGGACAAAGAGCCGAATGAATGCAGAATGAAACTACTTTAAAGGAACTTTATCGCGGTATACGGCTCGGTATGTAAAATAAAAAGGCTTCTGACGGATTTTATAGCCGTATGTTTATGTTATATTATTTTAATCCCGAAATTTCGAATCCTTTACAGTATCTATTGCAGTAGTTTTATTTCAATGTCTAGTATTCACGTGGGTGGTACAATATACATTATACAACTCCTCTATTATATGGTCTCAACTTCTCTATTATAATTATCTTCAAAGTATCAAAATTTCACTCAGTTGACTAGTTGAGTAGTTACTGGCGTAACTAAGCCCATCACTACGGTTAATACGTTCATAAGTGTTGTTGCACAACATTTGCTTCATTGTCCGCAAACTGCGGGCCCCGTCTGTTCAGCACATCCCCTCACTACGGATTACATTGTTATAAGAACACCGATTAAAAAGCGTAGCGTTTGTAACGATAATAAATTATGTCTTTTGTCGACAAATTTTTTGGGCGTCAATATTTTATAAAAGATCTATTTTACGCAAATTAATATTAATGAAGCGTTAATATAGATATTCTAATTTCTTTTTTAAAGTCACGCTATGAAATGCATTTTTTGTAACTAATTGTTTGAATCTTGACTATTTGAAAGATACACTTTTATGTATTTAGGGTTGTTCAAAATGATACACAGAGATATTTTCAATACATTTATTTTCATATAAAAATGCGCTTTCATTACGTCGAATACCCGGCCACTATAAGCTGACAGACATACTTTACATACGAATAACATTTAAGCTTTTACATGAATAAGCTAACGACTATGTTGGGTTTTTTTTGCAATTTGTTCAATAAAACATGTAATTCGATTGCCCTAAATTGTATATATTGAAGCAATACTTCTGTAGTAATCAAATGAATTCAGCAATCGATACCAATTTAGGTACCGACTAAATTGATATCGATTGCCGGACATCATTCTATTTGACAAGTTTAAAGTCTATTGTTATAGGTAATTTTGAGCACAACTCAAGACTTTAATTAGTGCCTAACCACTAGGTCACGTCTTATACCAACACACTTTGATATCATCGACCCGAAAACAATCAATTACATAAGTATCAGCGAATAGACTAAACATTTATTCTCAAAATATTATTCTACGAGTACTATATAAATTCTTTTTATTAAAGGCGCTGTATGAAATTTCAAAAACATAGAAAATGAGACAAGTTTAGGTACAAGATGTAGATAAATACTATAGTAAAAATATTTTAAGTATATTATAAGCGAATACAAAAACGTTCGTCTCACTTCATTAGAATATACTGCTAAATTCGTGAATCTAGCAGTCTAATTCAAATGACATAACACGATACACACAAAGAATAGAAGTTCTTAAAGCTAAGAAGTATTAAAACTTGAGTCGAGATCGGAAATATAAAAGGTTGTGTACAAAATATAAAAATGTCAAAGTGTAAAACAGTGTCACGTTGTACTAATGTCTATTGCATTGTGACAGTTGCGTCGTGATTTTCATTATTCTAGACTCCTATTCTCAACTCTTTCCTAATAAACGTTGTATAATTGTGTATAATTTTACACAAATATGTCGCGTTTCGTCTAAATAATTATACAAAGTATAATTATACATAATATACAAAGTATATTAGCAAATGAGGCTATTGATGTGTATTGTGTTATAATAAATCTAAGTCCTTATAAATAGAAGATTATATCTATATAAACTTACACGATTTAATAGGTATACATTACCTAACTAACAATTTTGTTTATAAAATTAAACATGACACCTAAACAGCTTATAATGACATAAGCAAGCGTCTTAATAAGATTGGCTCATACAAATGGAAATATTAATAACAGATTTTAATTCTGACTTTTATTTTCCTTAAATTTTACGAGATTGTGTCAACATGTGCATGTGTTAAAACAGTAGCATATGAAATATTTACAGTCTTAACTATTTATTTACAAAGCCTATTCAATAACTTATAGCTATAGTTTCAGATTTTTATTGACTAAAATTAAAGGCAACTTAATTAACTAACATAATAACAATTCGGCAAAAGATTATCGTTATTTTCATTTTTACGATTACAGTAGTTATAAATGTGATGACTAATTAAACATTAAGTAGATGCTCTTAGAAATATAAAAAACAAGACATAGACATAGAGAAAAATAAGAAATCAAATTGTCTTTTAAACACTTCAGTTGTAATATATTCTGATATAAATAAAAATATAATTGTGACGTGTATCGTTTCATATACATTATTCTATATACACTAAAATATAATACCCTCATTATAAGAAATATACTAAAAGGCACATTTCGTACCTATAGAAGCAACGGTATCCTCCAAGAATTGTATAAAGTGCACTACAGTCCCATTAATAAAGACGGAATATCTGTTTTATACAACTAAACAGTACAGAAATGTATAAAATATTTTCGCAAGATTATATTTAGACGATACAAAAATATATGGAATATGTGATGATGAATAAAGTTGGGATAGTAAAGCTGAATACTTAAGTAAACTTTTGGCAGTTTAAAATACTGGTCGCGCTCACATATACACAAGCATATCGAATGGAAACACCAAGTTTTGACGATTAAAAATTCACAATCGTTACTCCTTGTATTACAGTAGTTGCTTAGACAGCGGAGTTCTTGCCAATGATCGGTCCTCCACTAGTAGCGTATACTCTGTGTCCGTCAAATTCAACTGAAGAGTTCCTCTTGATAGCATCATCGCCCGTATCTTTCAATGGCTCCTTTTCATCCCTGTGAAATTAATTTTTATTAGATCTTGTTCGTATGTTTTATATTCTTGAGGCTTTATTTACAGCACACCCGTTGTATATAGTTGCATTAGTCTCTAAAAATAATGCAACAACGCAAATATTTGTCAAATAATTAGTATTATTGTACAATTTCAATAGTAACACTGACTTAAGTATTCTGTTACGGTACCTACAGCGTTATTATGAAATTTTTAGTAAATGAATTATATAGAGTATTTTGCAATTCACACTAAATATACAATACAACATTAATATTATTATCGAAACACAAAGTGATATCTCATATTTACATGCAAATTTATTAAAATATTTGACAACTATTTGCGATGTTGCCATGACACCGTCTTAATTACCATGGAAACTCTTTTATTGAATCGTGTGTACAAGGTTTATACATTTTCCTAAAATCAATTGTAATGCAACTTCAAACAACGACCAAAATAAATCAAACTACGCGCATTAATGGATGTTTGGTGTAAGAGATAATATGGTACACAGATTGATGATAGGTGATTGAGGGTCAGTAAAGCGAACACAACAAAAAGCCAACAAATAAATGCAGAATTAAGATTAGCAGACATCACGCAACACACGCAGAAACAATAACCTAGAGTACGGATAAAGTTGTATGATATATTTGAATGTCTTACACTGGTGTGGTCGGTACATAGCTACACGTGGTTGAAATGAGGCAGCATTGGGAAAGACAAATAATGTTCGTTAGTGGATTGTGCAAATAGTAAAATATCTAGTACTATGAAACTCGTTGCAAAAGTGCATTGGGAAGAGTTATACACAATAGGATAAACAATAAAATTGAAATAAAATAAGAACAAGAAAAATGTCGTAAGAGATGTTCCAGTTTAACAGAACTTAGCTGAAGTTTTCGGATGTAAAACACGTGGCACTTGCTTTTAATTACAACAATATTACAAAATTACCTTCAAAAAGCTGCTCTGTACACTACTTCACAACTAGGTACAACACTTTTACAGTCTTCAATACAAAGCATTACGGTATCTATGATCATATTTCTATAGCTATATACATTAGGCAAACCGCGAAGCTTTCCGTTCTTGATATGTACAAATTGCTCAGCCCCAGCGAAAAGTCTCATACATACTTCATCCCCTTTACTAATAATTTAATTGTCCGTCCAAACCAAATCATCGTTCGGTTCGGGATTCCTCTTCACGAGGGCCAAACCATATCATCCGCACAAACAAAGCATGCAGGCAGTCTCAAGGTTTCGTATGGCTATTGTGTGGTGCCTTACGTAGGGGTCGGCACGAGCTTGACCGGCGGCGGCAGGGGCGCGGGGGAGGGCGGCGCGCGCGGCTTCGTGCTGCAATAAGGGAGCGGGAAGCGCCAACCGTACAGACTAGCGGGCAGAAACATCTCTCATCGACACTAACACTTAATATGGAACACGGGACACAAAGGGACAGGCTTTGATATGATTAAACATAAGGACAAATACATATAGATAGGTAGTAATTATAATCAATGGAAGTCTGGAGTGTAACGGTTATGATGTCGATGAAGTGCTATCTGATGAACTCCGTTTTAGAAATGTATTAATATTAATAAAGTACTAGTCATCTGAAGCGTTTAACCGAAATAAATGCTATACCTTCCCAACTTGGCTTCATCGTCGTTATGTTTCTTTCCGCGTTTACCACAGAGAGTGGCAATAACACCCTGTCGTCTGAAGCACAGGAGAAGGAGGTCTACGATCAGGAGGCAGATGAAAACTCCAGCCAGTGCCAGTCCAATTATTGAACCACTTGATAAAAGTTGCGGAGGCGCAAATCCGGAACGTTCAACACCTGGCAAAATACATACATTGTTTCGATATATTTTAATGTAACAAATTGAAGAGCAGTAGAAGCAGTAGCAATACCAACAGATTAGTAAACGATTGACTAGTTTTACTAGTAATTTTATGTGTGGATAGCGTTCCAGCGATAGGTGGGATACTATTGGCATACACACAATTACCGCATCAGCTGTAGTCTATGGTTTACTAACCTGTAGGAAGAGCTACAGGATACCGGTTGCTAAGAGGATAAAGCAAAATTGTGATCTTCAAATTACATGGTAAATGTAATCTACTGCTCTTGTAATTGTTAGTTTATGCATCAAGTCACAGAAGCTGAAGATGTTAGATGACATGAAAGTGATTGTAATCAATGCAGTTTCAGCTTATGTGTACACACTAGTTTATATAAGTTGTTGTACACAGCAATACAAACATTCATTGCAATCAGTAATTTGGTGACAAACAGGGAGTGCTTTCAGATAAAAAAATCGTGCACCCAATCACCGGCAACTATTCTATCATTGAAGACTCGTCAAATATTTTGGAAGAAAGCCCTCCACTAGAATGAAATGGGGTTTGAATGAAAACGATAGATGACGAATGATAGAAACGAAATATGACAATGCACAAATCGATGACCTTAAAATTAATGATAACAATATAATAATCATAAGAAAGAAAAGTTGTCAAGATGCAAACATTCCAAATGATTCTGTTTATCGCAAAATAAATGTTCAAACCCCATGACAAGTCATTTATACTATTGAAGCGGTATCGGAATCTAATGTAAACGTAATAATAATAGTTTTGAACATTAAAATATTTGTAAATAATATTGGATGGAACTAATAACCATCACCTTAGTAAACATAATGATATACGTCTTATTTTAAAGGATTAATTGCTGCTTGAAAAATCTCACATAATCACGTCTCATGTGATTTTATGATCAACGCACACAAATGCTTTATATTTCTCAAGCAACAATTTGTATTGAAATTTTAATGTAATTCTACATAGAAATCCTAAAACCTGGTGAAACTGCCAAATATTGAAGTAGAAGATGATATATGAGCTTCGCTGGCAGCGACTCAGACGAAAGGTAATGTGTTGGCAGTTTCATAGATTACACCATCCATGCTTGGAAAAAATAAACCGGCACGACTAGGGTAACTTAAAACCCAAAATATAAATCTATAAATATTGTCATCTATCATGACTACTAATATAATTACGAGTATAATTAAAACGATAAAGACGGAATATAATATATTTAAAATAGGAGTCAATATTATAATGTTTAGTCGTCAATGTTTGGACCATGCTAACGGGGTAATGTGAATTAATCAGCGCTTGAAAAGTGTACATGAAGACCATGCAATAGTAATTAGTACATTCCAAAGGAAACTAGCAGCAGGATTATTTACTATTAAAAATATCATATTAAGTAAAATTATATTTACCCAAATTTCGGTCAGGGCGACACATATACACTTGTGTAACGATTAACATTCAAAAGAGTTAATGGATTTCTTGATAAGCATCTTGACAGCTTTCTTTTTGATCTCTTATTACAGTTAATCATTAGTTTCATGGGGTACATTGAGGGATGAGGGTTATTCTAATTTTAATGGGTTTCGGTAACGGTAGTTAAACTTGAAAAATGAATGAAGTTTTTACATAATCCTACAACGTTTCACTGATGGTTAAGTATGAACGTCTATTTACAATGACATGATTTAATCATTCTATCAACTTCATTCATTTTATGTTCTATACAGAAAACTACAAATGGCGAATATTTGTTTTGAAAACATTTATTATTTTTCACATTGGTCATTTCTTTTCTCCTAAAACAGATCACAATTCGAACTCCTTGCAATTATAGTAGAACTTTTGGCTAACTACATTATATTTTCAATTCTCAGTATTCAAAATTCATATGCCCTCTTACTCCATTTTAGCATTTAGATGGACGATTCCCTTTCTCATCTTTATTCTACATCAAAAAGACAAAATAGTCATCAAAAATTCGTACACAAATCTTATGAATTCTTATACAACGTTCTATGTTAAATGTACTGGATGCCTTAATTTTTGGCATGTCTTCCTTAAAACACTACATTACGATTTTATACTTTGGCAGTGTTAATTTATTAGCCGTTAAATTACCCATATAAGATTAAATTTAGTTTTCAAATAATTATGGGATAAACTGTCAGTATAATTCAAAACGCCATCACGAAATACGATTAAATCATATCAAACTTTTAATTACTTAATATTAAAGACACACAATCGGAATTATTACTAAAGTTCAAAAATCATTTGATGATGTTTTCAAACAAATAACATTTACACTTATTTACACATCAACAAATTGAATTATCACAACAAGTATTTTCCCTAAATAACAACAGTCGTCTTTGGACTTGCTTAATTTAGAAGATTATTTATTTTGATTTTAACTATTAATTTATATTATGTGAAACATTATAAATATCGTTGCTAGGATATCCATTTTAGTGTGAGCCCATCTGAAATGACTTGGACATCCATTTGGGTTACCTAGAAAATATTTTATTATGATAAATACATATAGTAATCAGGGCAAATAGAATGTACTACAATATGAAATAAAAATAAAATATTACAGGCAATTCAAACTTACCACTGGTAATAAATCAACACCAACATAATATAAAATCGTCAATACGAAATGTAAAACTATAAAAGTACATCATAATTAGCTTTAAATCATAATTGTACTAAAATGAAAATATTCTCCAAAATTATAAAATAAAAATAATATAAATGCATGCCAAAATACAACAGTTTCACACACTCGTCACAATTGATATTTGTTTTTAAAAATAATTATTTGTACATTTTTAAAGTAATTTATGTTAATTTTATGTAGGCAAGATATTACATTTAAAAATTAAAATGAGAATGATAAATTAGTATCATAAAACCATTCAGAAAATATGAACAAAAATAAATAATACAAAAATGGTTAACAAGCGGATGACTTACGCTATAAAATACTTGTACTTGATCAAAAAAGCAAAAATAAACTTAGAAACCACTGGAAATAACACATGACAAGGAAATGAATTCGTTGCAAAAAATATATTTTACAGGAGCACGTTAAAATAAATACTTGAAGGCGCACAAAACACTAGTAAAAGGTCTCAGTTCACAAAACCAAACACAAAACAAAGGTAAACAGGCTGAAGTAAGTGACGGTCGATGCTTTAGAATTGTATATTGATTCTGAGGCGGTGTAAACGTCGTAGAAGCCAGCCTTTAGGGGCACTTCATTACTCTCCTGATTGTACTCACCGAGAGCCGTTTGGACGTAAAGTTGGGCAGGCAGGGAATAGCCGAGGATGTTGTGTGCCCGAACGTGCATTCTGTATCGCGTGTCTGGGTGGAGGCCACGTACTTCGTAACTGATTGCCTCTAGGGACTTAAGCTCCTCAACGACGCATTGAGATTCAGATGCGATGCGCCATTCCCCACTCACTTTCAGCACCTATATAAAATTTGGGAAGTCGTAAACAATTTTAACGTCAAAACATTTCGTTGTGTAATCTCGTGTCAGTTCCTTTATCCGATATAGGAATATTTTGAACATATATCTTATAAGAATGTTATTGAGGAAAACTACGATAAGTAATAACTTTATCCGGTTCTGCGCCGTATGAAAAGCAAAATAAATCATCCAAACAAATCTATTGAAAAAGTATGTATTGTGTGTGAAAATGGGAATATTATATGATGTAACAATACAATAAAAACTTACGGGGCAGTAGCTGATCTCATACATGTCGATGGGTTCGCCATTGTTGGCGGGTACTCGCCATCTCAATTCATATCTATCGGCGTATTTTCCATGAATAAGCGATTCAGGGCTTTCGTTTTCCCACCATTTAGGTTGTTCGGGTGGCGATCTAAAAAATGGAGATGAATATTGGCATGATTTTATTTTAGTTTGTAGTAAAAGTTTATCCTGTTTTATTCTCATATGTATAATCGAGCCATTTATACTGTCATCGCACCTAAATAGAATAGAATCGTTTGCGGTAAGACTTTTCAATAAACAGCGACATGCAATTTCGGAAAATGCAAAACAGAACCTTACCTCCTAGGCATAATGACCGTAATCGGAGCACCCCAGCTTCCGGGCCCGACTTGATTGACGGCAGCGAATCGAAAATCATAAGTGAACATTGGCCTCAGATTCTCTACAATGTACGGCGAATTGGCAGACCAAGTTCTGTTTTGAGCGAGATTCCAATCGAAGTTTCCATTTTCTTTGTATTGAGCTGTGTAGGCCAATATTGGTGGACCCATTTCTTCCGCCGGACCAACGATATTGAATGACACTGATGTCGCTGTTATTGTCTCTTGCCGGGCCTATGAAATAAAAAGGAAACGATTTATGTATCGACTACCAGAAGTTAATTACAATCATGTCTTTAGATGACATCGCCTTGTCTGTTTAGGATCAAAATAAAATATTTATAAATTGAATGTTGAGGTTACCTATTACATAATTATAAAAGTTATCAAAGATTCATAATTTGGTATGGTTTACAGATAGGCACGTCACGAAAGAGTGAGTATACATACATAGATCATAGAAACCAGATAAATATAATCCAATTTTATAACCTATGCATTCAATATTAATAATATCGAACCAGATAGATAAAGCGAACTAAAAGCTATCCACACAAAGGCTACTAAAGTTATTCTAGGATTAGGTCAGACTACACAGACAACCTACATTTAAATGCAGCCATCCTGGAATAGTACACCTTTGTGGTTTGCCTATTGTATGTCTTCTAATAACGTAGTACGATGTACATATATTGTAGATTAGGTTATCGGTGCATTTGTAAGTACCACTTACTTACTTCCGATTAAAATCTTAAGAGGAAAAAAACCAAATAGACCCCAGTTCACAATAGGATAAGGGTAAATTATACGTATAAATAAAAGGTTACATATTTAAACTTTATACAATGGAAATTGAATGTTAGGCTTATCGAAAATCCTAGTGAAAAAATAATCAATTAGGTACTTCAAATTTCGAATTATTCATAAATACAGCTAGATACTTACTTGTACAACAGGATTCGGTGGGAAAGCTTCCCTGAACTGGATAATGTGTTCGGCTTCACCAAGAGTGTTGGTAGCAATACATTTGTAGATGCCGTACAGAGCTCGATCGGTTGGCGTGATAATGATGTAGCTAGATGGGCCCGACCCATAGATCTTCACTTGAGGAGTCTCTACCAAATCTACGTCACGGAACCTAATGAGCGGAAAATATGTATTAAGCTTATGTTTTGTCTTTTCTATAAGATATGATATACTTTTTTTTTCTTTTTTAATAGTGATAAATCTAATTTTCTAATAGGGTTACAAAACTACTTTAGAAGAATAGTTTACATCATGGTAAAAAGATTAACCAATAAGCATGCTTAAAATAAGCGTTGGTTATAGAAGATTTTTTATTACAGTTGAAAGTCCACTTTTAAATTTTGAGGCAG
The DNA here is from genome assembly GCA_905163465.1 of Craniophora ligustri. NCBI lineage: Eukaryota > Metazoa > Arthropoda > Insecta > Lepidoptera > Noctuidae > Craniophora > Craniophora ligustri. The sequence goes on from LR990968.1 coordinate 9,241,161, forward strand.
AAGAGTGCTTTGGTCTCTCATAAACGCACAATTTCTGTCATTACGACTATTATGTCATAAAATTTCTCCAAGCTTCTTTTTACATTCACTTACCTCCATTTTATGGTCGCGTTCGGGATACTTTGAGCCGTACAACTTAAATTGGCGGGACGGCTGTTCCAACTCCAGATAGGGATAGTAGACATATGCTCGAAAGTTGGTTTAAACTGAACTGTTAAATGGCCATTCTTCCTTGCCTCACCACCTAAAATTAAAAGCACAAACAACTAGTAAAATTTTACTAAGCTTAAAACACCTCAGATTATTATCATAGGAATCATATTCGGAAACAACATAATTAATTAATAAAGCACTAGGAAAAAAAACTGGATATGATGTAATTACCGGCATTCTCAGCAAAACATTCGTAGAGGCCATCATCAGTCCTGTTCAGTTTAGTAATTGTGATAACTCCACTAGACTCCATCTGATCGCCTGTTTGGCGACTGCTTGTTTCGATCGTAATCCTACAAATATATTATTTATCAACTTCTTAGTTTTTATAAAAAAACATATCTTCCTTATCTCTTCTAACAGAATAACTTAAAAAAAACTAAAGTCAAATAGGTACATGGCAAATTCGATATCCACAGAGTTTTTATTGAATGAATAAGCAATAAATAAATATTCAATTATAGATGAAACCTACAACGTCATAAACAAAGTTTATAAAGGTCGCAGCCAATCACGAACTAAATACTGAACACAAGGTTGGCAACCCTATTACAGCACCTGTGTCCATTAATTAAGATACTAAAACACCATTGTTATAGCCAAATATCTTACCTGCCGTCGTCGTTAGGTCCGTTTAGGAAGCGGTCAGAGTTGCTCAATTTACGGAAACTAATGCGAGGCGCGGGTCGACCGGTCGCCTTGCACTCCAATCTACCCTCTTGTTTCTCAGGGGCAGTGGTATTGAATAGTTCGAATATTTTAGGTTTCACCAATACTTCGACTTCGATTTCGGTTTCGTTTTGACCTGCCTGATTTACGGCGCTGCAGATGTACTTGCCATAGTCACCGGCTTCAACGCGATCGATTGTTAATAGACCACTGTTTTCATTAACGCTGAATCGTGACGTACTAGCCAAGTTCTGAAATGTAACTTTATGATTAGCAAAACGTCTTATTTATTGATTGATTTTTAAGTTAAGCTTTTGATTCTTTTATTCAAAGCTCGAAATAGCCAAATTGTAGATTTTTTTTACAATAGCTATTTCGAGTTTCTATCATGTGTGTGAGTGGGTGTCTATTTAAATAAATTATCTTGTAGGTCGAAATTAGCCTACAACTATGGTGGAGTAAGCTATTGATGGCTAATCAATAGCTTACTCATGGTTTCAAATCTAAAAATGATATTTTTTATAAGAGATTTGTACCTCGCGGGTTGAGGCCTTAATCCATGAATAAGAAGGTAACGGCTTTCCTCTGGCTTTGCACGAAATCGCAGCACTTTCCCCTTCTTTGATTTCAACTCTTGGTTCCCGCTCTTCCATTTCCGGCGCAGTGTAAACCTAAAAATAAAAACAGATATTTGTATTTAAAAAGTTCTGACTCTTAACTGAAGCATTACATATTTCTAATTATTGTGTCTTTCTTACTTCAAGTTTGATATTTCTCTCAGCTAGTTCTCCCGTTTGGATGACAACAGCTCTGCAGGTATAAGTACCATCATCACTCTCCTCTACACCTTTGATCATTAATCCATTAGTGTGTATAACGTATCTATCGCCAGTTACAACCTAAAAAGAATTTAAACATTAGCTTCAAACATTTTTTTATGGGCTTGAGCATAACATTTTGGTATTGATTGTTAACTTACAGGATTTCCTTCCTTGAACCAATCAACTGACGGGGCAGGTTCGGCAGTAACCTCACACATTATTTTGAAGTCTTTTCCCTTAGTTGCGTATTGATTCTCATTCGCGTTAGTCCAAGTAATTGCAACTAAAATCAAACGACCATTTTAACAATAGTCAAGTCTCCGTAAAATGCTTCATTGAAATCGCTAATAATAAAATTCCTTATAAGCAAGCGTAGAATGCGGCACTTCAACAACAAATTACTAATAGATTGCATTTATCGGCCTGGCTGGCATGTGCAAACGATGTAGTAATGAAAAGTTATTTGTTAGAAAGTGTACGCTTTCTTTTTAAGCATTTTGTCAGGCAGTTCTTATAACCTGTACTGGTCGTATACATACTACACCACAAAGTCTAGAGAAAAGGCCAACTAAATCATGTAAATCATTGTCGAAGTGAATGTGAATTGGAAATGACTTTCAATATATTTTTTATGAATTAGATTAATTATGCTTCTTTTGATGATGATTAGACTGAAGACAAAAAATATTTTCAAATAAATAGAGTAACAATCCTTTTTCCTGAAACTGTTGGCTAAAAATATTTTGTTGGTAGAATTTAAGGACATAGGTCTGCTCTTTAAGTCATCCTTATGAACCAAATACTTTCCCCTAGCGTGTTCTGCTCTGCTCTGCGAAATGTTTATAAATATATTTTTTTTAGTATATTTAAGATAAATTATAGTGATATGATATGAATAAACAGTACGACGATTACGACAGCATTGTGTAGTAGGTACTTACTGAAGGTGTCTAAGACAACACTAGCGCTCAACGGCATGTTAGTGTAAGTGGCGACACAGGTGTAGTTGCCAGCCATGGCGGGAGTGATCGACGATATGTACAGGAGTTGCAGCTGCTTCGCGGGCATCGGCTCCGTGTATATCTCAGGTCGGGTGCCAGCTCTGTGTCAAATTACTGAGATGTGAATTTGTTGCACACTTCAAATCTATATATTACACGTAAAGCAAAAACGTTGTACACCTTTTTACCAGAAATGTGCGGACTGAGGAGTATGAAATTTCCGGAGTGCAAAATGCTAATATGTTTTTAAATTATGTAAAGAAAAAATAATTAATTATGGTGGTATTTCGACCAGTGGGCAACCACGAGTTACGTAATTTTTAACTCTCTCTTAAAAATTGCCCCTTAGTACGAATAGATTATAGTTCATACAAATAATTTCATTCTATTTTCATACAGAAAGCAACTAGCTATACCGCGCCAATCGCACTAAAAATATTTTTAGTTTGATCAATACTTGTCGTCCCGTCCCGTAGGTAGGTAGGTAACCTTTTAACTAGACCGGTATTGTGGTAGGTGTTGTAGCCTTACAAGAAAATGACAAATCAAGTTTCCCGAGGTGTAGGTAGTTTTATATTTTAATTGGCACTAAAATAGAATCCTTTTATTTTCTATTTACTAATTTTGTCGCGGTATATTATATAATATATAATAATTATATTAATAATATATAATATAATATTATATATAATATAATAATATATATTATATTATATATACCTTAATTATCACACTATATAATAATATACCGTTTACCGTAATAAATTCCGTATATTCGCGTAAGTGTAAGAACTCAGTATAACAGATTTTCCTATAACTCTATTTATCGATCTACAGGTACTTACGCAGCTTCGTTAATGACGTATCCTTTAGGGTCCTTCCACTGAGGTTGTGTGACGAGCGCTGGGTCCGGAGCATCCACTTGGCATGTGAGCACTACAGATTTGCCCACAGCCACAGTCTGCTGCTTTTGCATCGGGAATATCCTTAACGTCTGGGCTGAACATCCTGAGAAAGAAGAAAAAATCATGTTCAAGATAAATCATAAAACTAGCATCCATATAAATACAATATTAAATCGTATATATATGTAAGTTAAAAATTTAAATGATGCACCAGCCATTAATATTAAAATAATTTAATTGTACAACCCTGAACCACAAAAATTAGATTACTCTCCTTACACGATGTATACATAAACGTCTTTTTTACGAATTGTTATGGAAATGTTATAATAAGCTGTCAGTTTACACAAAACTCTATCGTAAAAGTATTAGGACAACTAATGAAACTCAATATTTTTTTAATATTGGTAGCAGCGGTGAATTTTCTTTGACCACATACACATTGGCAAATATGTATATAATATGCAAAACTGTCTTAAACTAATGCAAAATAAACACATATAGGCACATGGGCCACGGGTCGCTGCAGAAGCATAACTCTATAATTATGTTTACCGCAATTTATTCGGCGGCACGTGACCGTGGTTCCTATTAGAGGTCTTTACTCGTCCCTTAGTAGCCACACCGTTAATAACATAATGCATACACATAACACGCCTATCTTCCTAAACGACTGGCAATGTAGTCTTTCACACAACTTAAACTAATGAACTCGATAAAGAGATAGACGAGAGAGCAATTAATGCTAATGTTTTAGAAACTTGTTGATCAATGTAGCTTAATTACAGCTTAAAATCATAATTTGAAAAGTTATTTATCAAATTCTTGATGTCTACACACAAACGTGTGCAATACTTTAACAAGGTGTACACAAAAAATATAGTGTAAACATGTATCTAGAGATCTTCTGTGGCATCTGCCCTCTCTATCATAGCTATGTATGTAGGTAGTGTACGTTATCTCGTAGATATACAGATATCTAAGGCATCAACTCAAGTGTTGTCAAGTCTATTCATGTGGGCACGTCTCGTTATTGCAGGGATTTTGAGCCGTTGCCTCTCGGTTCACGCTCAGAATTTATTTTTAGGGTCATTCTCGAAAAAATGGATAAGGGTTGCGAAGTTTCTTTTAGGTATACGACATATTGAGTTATGTTCAAGTTGCCTCAATCAGTCATTTTTTTGTGTTATTAGGCCGAACTGTGATGTATGGTTTCTTATTATTGGCCTTGTCAGAAAAGTTACGTCGTTTATCCGTTGATCGTCGCGAATTGAATACAAAAACTTTGTTTTGAAAACACTCATTCAGATTTATATTGATTAATATTGACTTCAAATATTTCATTAAAAACTAGGTATATTAACAACAAAGTTAGAACATTATTATAATACTTGAGAATCCAGAATATTATTACTGATGTATCGTACTTTTCAATAACAATTTTGTTTATTACACAAGCATAAAGCAACCGTAACAAAGTTCTTACGCAAAAACCCATACATAAATGAAAAATTTGAAATTAATTAAAAGTTTCTTAAATTTATGTTACGTGGTGTGTTCAAGTTAAATTAATATTTACTTTATACAAAATACTGACATGCACCAAGTTTAAAAGCTGTCCAATTATCCGAGCTCCGCAAATCATTAGTTAGATATATTGATTTCTTATTTTTTTCTTTCTTTAAAGAAATTAAAAAATTAGAGTCATTGAAATATAACTACTTTTTACGGTATATTAATCGCGGTATATTGATATTATATGTAAATAGATATTCAAAACATTTTGTTAATATAAGATAGGTACCAATTATTACTGAAGCAATTCTCAAATATGAGTAATTTATGAGTTTTGTGAATAATTGTAGGAAGAAGGAAAGGATCAAACAGACAAATGAATAAAGAGAGATAAGTTCTAAACGAAAGTATGTCATCAAAAAACATGACCCGTTTTCTATATATAAAAAAGTATATAAAGTTATGAGCATATAAAAAGCTCTCGGTAGGCGAAAGACGCATAGATTTTTTTACCAAGTTCTTAGTTATGCGGCGCACGTACCGACCCTTCGTTTTATCTCCGAGTTTGGCCAACAACTGCGTCGGTTGCATTTTATACGATACAGCGTTGAATTTCTATTGCATTTTCCAGTTTTTTCGTGCTGAAGGAACATATCGCGTTCGCTGTTGAAGTCATCTGCATTAAATGGGATACTTAAAAAAATTAAGGCGTTTTGTTTTGAATTTTATGTAACAATTTTATGTAGCTTGTACTGAAGGAAGATATAATACAATAACATTTAAATTGTTCGTAAGGGTAGGCAGATATATATTGTTAATTTTACAGACAGACACAGTTCACGTATCTATTTTTATTTTAGTTTCTATGAGGTTCAAAAAATTTACATGTGTCATCTGATTGGACCTATAGTCGACCAACATAATAAGCAATTGCTAAAACAGCAATTTTCAACCAAATACTGCAAACAGTTTTCATATTATATTATACCTAATCTAATATCGTGGGTCTGAAATACTGAATGACTCACTTTGTCTAATATAGTAATATTTATGGCAGCAGTTGGGTGCTTAACGGGACTATGATATTACATAACTTACTTGTTATAGCTGGTCATGATAACAGTGTTGTATGTAGTAATTATAAATATATTATGTACGAGATTATACGAGCATGTGAAACGGTTCCTTCATTTGACATGTTATTTAGATTAAAACTGTATACATAAAGTACAAAATAATATTGTTAACCTATTTAACGTTTTAGGAATTTTCGTCTGAAAACGTATGACTGCATTTACTCTATAGATGTCAAATACTTTGTTAACTTTAATACTACGTTTAAGATCCAGAACGACAATATACAAAGGTGCCAATATCATGTTTACCAAATACCTATAATAAATTCAAAACAAAAGAATGTTAATTGTCACGATTTCGTAGTTATTTTTAGCGAACTATAGGTACGTATAATTATTATGTATTATCTTAGAAATCATGAGAACTTCAAAAGTAATTTTTGTATATAAAAATACGTTGAAGGAATATCCCGCTACGCTTCTCACATCCACATGGGATTTAAAACAAATTCCCACATCTAATCTACATGAGGTTGCGTAACCAATTTTTTTATATAAAATTCAAGGCTCCAGTGAGAACACCTTTATGATAGAATATAAGAACCTCCTCAGATTTTCTCTTGTATATTATTTTTATTTTTAAAGGAAAATATAAAAGATTTGGAAGATGTAATTTATTTAGATTAATGAGTAAGAAAATGAAGTTGATGGAGAAATAAAAATTGTGACAAAGACAATTCAAATGTCTTTGTTTTGAAAATGTTTTTTATAAAAACATAAATAAATAAATAAATAAATATTCCTGGACATTATGACACAGTGCCATCTAGTTTCGTGGTAAGCAACGAGGCTTGTGTTACGGATACTAGACTAGTTGGTTGATATACTACATATATACTTTTTTTTTGTAAATACATACATATTATACATAAATACATCCATGACTCGGAAACAAATGTTTATGCTCATCACACAAACATTTGTCCCTACCGGGATTCGAACCCAGGACCCATATTGTACATATTATAGTTATAAAGTTGAAATATGTGCCCCATATCCTAGATTGCCTCACTTTGGGATTTTAGCTGGAGCGCGGCGTTAAATATTGTAATATAACTTAAAAGTAATGTGTTATTAATTTCTTAGTGAATATTGAGAACTGACGATTTACATAGCTTTTTAAAAACACTGTTAGTAATCAAACACTACGGTCTAAAGCCTTCATTGACTATAAATATTTCAAGCACTGTAAGAAAATACTGATACTTTAATTATTAAAATAAGAAAACCCGGTTGCCTGGGTTTTGCGTACAACATTAAATGCACAACTTTACGGACTTCCACTTAAAGTTTCACGACTGAGACGGAAACATCTGCTAGATTGTAGTCTTTTTTTTAAGAAACCAGAAAAAAATAAGTACTCCTTACTCTGAATAATTATGTGTTTGCAACATAGACCTGCGACTGTTACAGTTCAAAATTAGCATAAAAATATCCAAAATGGAATACAAAAAGTATTTTTTCGAGCAGAAAATGTAAAGTGAAATAGTGTATCGTACATTAAAATAATAATGGCACATTATTCTTTGCTCCCCAGTGTACCATTTTACAGAACAAAGTTACTATACCGGTTACGGCATAATGCAGAAACTGCCGCATCAAATACTTACAAATTTACAGTTTGTACCTTTGAGGTATCACTGAACTTTCATCAACTAGCATAGGGGAGACTGGGGACATCCGCCAACGAGGGGACAAGTGAAATAAGCGAGCGCAGGATTAAAGGGTTTGCGGAAAATTTGTGTGCTTCAAAACAGTGCGCGTCCCCAAGCGGTTTTGTATTACCAATTATTTTCATTTAATTCATAACAAGCTGGTTGAATGGATTTGTCTGTGCCGCAAAACTCATTAATAACAAAGAGTTATGTTCAATTTGTCTTATGTAATCCTCATTACTTAAGAACTTAAGTATTCGTTATAATTTAAAAAACCGTAAAGGTTTTATGAAATACAGTTTTAGTAGGTATTGATAACACAAGTAAATAAAATGTTTACTTCCCTTAGTCTGCTATTGAACTATTACTATTATTTGAATACTGAAAAAAGTAGGTACACATTCGTGTACACTGTAGATTTGTTTTTATTTGCCTAGACAAGATATTTTATTTGTGATTATGATTGCGTGATTCAATAAATCCCAATATAGTTTACATAAGCAATAAGTAATAAGAAAAATAATAAGGATATGTTTTATGGAGCAGATTTCAAATTTTGTGAAATATTTCCACTTAACAAAGCATTATTCTGGGGTAAGTATAGAATCCAAAGAACAATATGTAGTTTAAGACATTTTTTTAAATAATCTTCCATGTAGGTACGTTCCTTTGTGACTAATGTAAATTTTTTCTCATATTAGAACATCTTCGCTGTATATGAAGGCCTTTAATCGTATTTAAATGTATATATAAAAATTTGCTTCATAGTCGACGTTTGTCAAATTAAATAAAAAATCTTCCCTATAATACTCTGGCCGTAAATTCAAAGGTAAGAAACATATTTTTACCTATGGTCGTCCCTCAATTTCACCTCTGACTTTTAGAATAATAGGCAAACAGCAATACGGGGAAGTGAAACGAACCGTCACAGTTTCAGGTCTAGCGGAGACGTCCCTCGTCCGCCACCTCCCATTGGAAATCAGCTTCAAGACCGGGTCGGGTTCACAATTTAGAAACAAAAGACTGTCTACGTACAAGCTTCGTAGGGCTATTGTGATTAATCGCTTAGGCATTATTTCCTAATTAAGCCCACCTTCCCCTTGCAATGAATGCGTCGCCCGGGGGAGTGTCTGCGAACTTGAAACAAATACAAATGGGCCAACTTCAACTGAGAAAATCGGAAAATCTGTTGAATTAACGCTGAACGCAAATTAGAAGGGTTGAGTTATTTCTTTAACAAATAATAACGAGAATATCCTGCTCAAGTAACTGTGAAATGTAATCTATATAACAAATTATATGAAACCACATTCGACGGGGAAATATTTGAGAATAGCACGATTAGGGATCGTAATTGAGTGTACACATATCCTTTCCCAGCCAAATATTGATATCAACACAATCTGATTTAAGAAAACGTACGTCTACAGCTTGATCATTCTTACCACGTATACATAAAATATGTATACAGTCGACAAGCGACTTCACCCTATTTGACATGTGACTCCGCCTGTACTGAAAAGCTCGTAATTGAGGGAAATGAGATAAATTACTCTTGCGAATTGTTCGAGTTCCGAAAGGGGAGACGAAGAACTGCCTAAGGAAACCCTCGTTTGTGACTCATGTGGCAAAACATTTGTTGATTCCTGAACATATGTGGATACGACAAAACTTTCCTGACAAACATATATCTATAAAGTTATAGAAGTTTGTTTATCTTATACAAAATTCGAAAAAAGAAGCATGAAAGTTTTCGATAACTTGAATTTTACTTTTCATCTCCAAAAGTTTACGATAAGATTGTACTATTGGATAATTTATAAGTCAGCGGATTTATTCCGTTCACTTACAACTCTGCTGACCCAGGTGTTTCACTCCTTAGGATTACCATTAACGGTCCTATTACGAGTAAAGAAGAGCGTTACAACAGTAACAATAAATTTTGATCGTTAAAACCTTGCTAAACTCCGCGCACATTCGCATTCCCCCGAGCCTCTGGCGTCATTATCAGTTTAGCGTAAGGGCTCTTCCGCCAAAAAAGAATATAAAAAGTCCGATCTCAAAAATTCGCCTAACGTTGGGGGCGTAACGAAGTGTAGCCCACTTAAAACAATAGCTAAATACGAGGGTCGGATGCTACCTACACCGCGCATCCCATACTTAAAACTGTTGGAGACCACTCAATATGTGCTGAATTCGTTGAATTTTTATAGAGTTTTTGGACTCCTTTATTGCGGTGGATATTTATGACTTCCCGTGGGTTCAATAAATTTGAACACAGCCGCAATAGTACATTCTTAATAGAAAAATATATACATTCGCTTAAATAAGGAAAAAACACTGAGGTAAGTAAATTCTTAGCCTAATCAATGTTTATTTGCCAATAGGCCACCCTTTGGAGCGAAGAATAGTCAGCAAATTGATCCGATTTCACCCCGGTCTCCCCTCGGCAGAGCATTAATTACTGGTTGGTGCCTGCTAGGACCCCCGAAGCCTGCTCCTCATTTTATAGCCCGCAAACAAACCGACATCATTTCACCCCGCTTTGTTTATTACCTCTTGTAAAGTTTTCATCTCATCTTTAATTGACTTGACTAAAAGTTTTGAATACCTATCATTCATTTCTGAGGCAAGCGACGCAGGTTAAAATTAAAATCTTTGAACAGCTTAGTAAATAAGAAAAAGCTTTACAGTTCATTAATAAAACAGTGAGTAATTAAAAAATCCAATATTAATTTTTTCAACGGATTTAACCGTATGAAATTAACAGATTTTATAGGAAAATTTAACGAAAGTTTGCATGTAAAATACTTGGTGTATCAATTGAAGAATTTCATTCGGTTCGCTGACGTAATTTTGTCGTAAGTCCCCTACAACGATGATCAAGTGGGTCTACCTACGCACATTATTACATTCAATTTGCGATGCTCACTATCAGTTGAAACCGGTTCTTCTAGTTGCATTCCAATGTAAATAGTAATATGTAATAGCACCTACTTAAAATATTAAATATTGAGGTTTTAGTAATTTAAAACCCATACCTATTCTTAATGGTAAAACATTTTCACTATTTCCTACATAATTGTGAGTACTTAAAACGTTTATGAACGAAATTACACAGTTACTTGTTACTTATGAGATTCTTGAAGACATTTCCTGAAAATTTAGTTTTTACGTTCCTTTTCTCATGCCGACTACTGGACACAGGTCTTTTGTCAGTACAGTACACAAGTTTATGTGGAAGTCTGCCAAATCCTAATACGAAATTTCAGACTACACGCGCCGTCGTAAGTAGACTCTTGAGCATGCACGTCTATGGCTATATAACAAATTTTTACTAATATTTATTTACCATATAAACTCCATAGGCATTTTCTGCAAAATTTATAATATGTAGAAGATATTTCGATATTTTTAGGAATTATGATAAACCTAATAACATAATAAGGCTTTAGGGCCCAATCAAAGTCTATCATTTCATACAAAACAAGCTTCGCCTTTCGAAAGTGAGCAGGCTGAATAGATTCTGTGTAAAAGTTTTCAAAGAGAAATACCAAGCTTGAAGGAATGCCAATTTCGTTTGAAAACGTAATTCGAGGAGATTTCATTTTATTTGTTGCGGTTCACGTGTACATAGGAGAGATACTTCATCTGTAATCAGAATGATATCGAGAATGTAAGTTAACTACTAAATATTCTTAGGTCAATAAGCTTGTTTTAGACCAATGCTCAATAATATTTTTAGTAATCAGAGTTTATGCGATACCATAAACTGAATACGAAAGTATTCAATATTGAATTTTTTTAGTCATAGCTGAAATTATCGGCTACCGTTTATTCTTTTAAATGTGTACTACATATTAAATGCTAATAAAACAATCAAAACAAAGTAAGCTTTACATTTAATGGGGGTCGTAAAGTAGGAAGATATGATATTAAATGAATACATAAAAGTATCATATTATGGGATGTATGATGGGATGATAAACAAAAGATAACAAAATATCAAAGTGTAAATTGTATACAGCCAGTGACGTTCATAAGTCGGACACTTGCCGTACATTCAAGTTGAACAATGGAATTCTAGAGCGTGTTTTAATCTTCACCGCAATACAGAAGCGAGCAAAAAAGGTTCAAACACTGGAAGCGGGGGAACTATAGTCGTTTATCTACGAATATTTTTATTTTTAAGCATTGGACGAATAAAGTCTGATCGGATCGGAATATATTATTTCTACGAAGTAGAAATGCTGTTCAGTTATATAAATATGTATTTAAAATATAAATATAATACCTAAAACCTACAATTAATTAAACTCTATCGCCTCCATTAACAGGGGTTTTTATTTCCAAAATCCGCAGACAGAATTCATCCGCATAAAAATTGTTAAATGAAAATTCTCGCCAAATATTGTATAACAAGTATCCCCATCAATAACAACGGCACGTCGCGTCACCGCCGCCGCCGATTTGTATTCTGCACCTCTCGCCCATCCGTCTGGCCAGATTAATTATCTACTACCCTCCCATGTTTGCCAATAAGCCAACCAACCCTGGCTTTTCACTATAAATCTTTGACATCACACAATTTGTTTAGCTGTGATACGCCTCACCGATTACGCAGAGAATGTTTCCTATAATACTCAAAGATACCCAAATCTCAGTAAAGCAGTCGTATTTTAAACTTAAATGGAACATGAATTTTTATATTAATGAAATTCATAATTGCCGTAACGGTCCCGCCGTATACTTTTGTTTATTCATCATGAACATAAATTGTATGCAAATAATCTAAAAGTTCCCTATGATGAGGAGAACAAAAGATCGAGATTCTGTAACGAAATAATTATAAATGTTTCACTTGACCAAATGTAACATTTCATGTAACTTCGTCGTGGTTATAATACAAGTGCTAAAGAGAAACATGACGCATATGCGTGCGAAACCAAACATTTACACTGCATGCCGCCATAATATACAAAAACTAATAAGACTGCAGCTCACGCAAATCCCATCTCAAACATCAGTAAGTGCTGTATTCATAGTGCCACCATAGATCTGGTGTTAATGTATAAAATCACGCATTGTTTGTCGAACGTTCAAAATTAAGAGCACCACCGAGAGCCATACACGTCACTTAAAATATCAACAGAGCCAAGCAAAGTTACGCTCCACACTGTTTACACGCTAGCATAGCGGATTATAAAGACAAATTGGTGCTTTTAACAGATTCAACACGCTATGTTGACGTATACAAACTGTACCCGAAGCGAAGGAAGAGCGGTAGTCTTAGATTTATTATCCGGTTCTATCATAAGACACTGTATCTCTGGAGACTGTTCCTTCAGAACATTTCGCGGCGTGTAATTATATTTGGAATCCATCGCGACCGTCCGTGAAGTAGGATTTGTTGCGTAAAGGGAATTCAATTAACAAATTTTACTGCGCCCAAACACAAGACGCTAAGCGTTTTAGAAGACAAGTGCTTAAATAGCATGAAATTAAGAAAATTGTGTGTCATTTTCTACAACCAGCGTTGTTTTGTCTCCTGTTTTATCAATTACTTGCGAGTTTAGAACAATCGGTTAATTAGTTTCAATTAAAAACACTGAAAAAACAATATAATCGATTCGATTTTATGGGCGTGTCATTGTGATTGCTTATAATTTAATTAATAATAAATTTGTTCTATCTGAACAGAAAAAATGTGATAAAGTATACAATAAATTACTATCATCTTCTAGACGAACACGTAGTGCCGAACAATAACAAATAGGAAAACTAGTGAAAGAGATGCCTTTACTTGAACTTCCCTACGTGTTGAATTTATGAAACTGTTCGAAACTTAGCAGTCAACGCCAGCAAAATGGAACCACGGAACCATTTGTATGGAACAACTTTATTAGAAAATTCTCCGTAACGTTGTGTGACAATCGCACCAGCAGAAAATTGGAAATAGTGACGTGCCAAAAAAGTGAAACGTTGAACGCTGTGGCAATTTCAAGTATTCAGACAGCTGCGAAAACTTTCAGTTATTTACCACCATTCGTCGGGAAAAGCTAATAATAATTCAGTTGTCAGTTGTCACTGACATATTCAAGGAATAATACATATTAATGTTATTCTTAACCAGATCAGTTACACCAAAATAATTAGTTTTAATTTAACTAACCCTTAGACTTTCGCAATTTTTTGTAGTTCATTTGAATTTCGTGGACCAAATAAGGATTGAAAGCACATTCAAGATCCAAATCCCTGAATTGAATCAATCCGTCTCAAGAATACTTTCTTCCAATCTTACTTGAAGATCACTTCATTATTATCATGAAACTTCCAACTCAATCATAGGTACTTCAAGTTGCATTAAAACTATTCTTACTTAGCTATTTATACCAAAGATTTCTCCCTCCAAAGATTGAGTTTCGACTTTAATTACTTAGAGCCTCTGTTGAAAGTATACAACTGGTCTTAAAAGCAAATTTACTCATGAGTCGAGAGCTTAAGGTACATTTATAATTATGGAAACAGTTTTTGTATGCTCCTTAATACTATTATAATAATAGCATTCATCATAGGCTTACTTAAGAATGCTTATGCTCAAGTGTTTAAGACGCGACATCATACAAATTTCCAGATATAATTACTGACCTGATAAAAAGAATAACGGTGATTTGGTGAGGTCAATTAAGCGACTGACTTCGCTTAATTAAAATACCTCACCTATACTTAATACATTTATCTCGAGCAGGTTGATACATCTGTATGCGTACAAGTAAGCACAAGAATACTGAACATTATTCCTCATCCATAACTAAGCTCATAACAATAGACCACTATAAATCTGATCTTACTATCTGACTACATAAACTTACATCAATGATGAAAATAACTCAAAAGAGGCTTTTAAACAATCGAATCTTACAACCAATGGGATTTTTAAATCGGCATTTATGGACACGGCGGGACTGATACGGCTCAAGGAAGACATAAAATGCTGTGTTATGCATGCGCACGCGCAAATCAATACGGGACATAGCAATGAGCACTATCATGGAATAAATCTATTTTATACTCACGATAAATGCTATGCAGATAAAATCACAAGCCTTTTTCACAAATAACAGGATATATACTTGAAAGGCGGTAACTTGATTGAATACCAAAACTAAACCAACATCTGTTTATAACGTCTACAAAAATATATCAGTAAAGAAACGTATAGATAAACTAAACAGTTTGAAATCAGCTGAAAGAATGATGGTACTGAATAGCAAGTACAAGTCATTGCATAACGCATTTTTTAAAAGTTATGAGATAAATGACTAATCCCTAACGACCTTTTAACATTCAACTGCGGTAACATGGCATTTATATAGAGTATGTAGCGAGTGTAAATCTGCCACAAATCCCTAACAAACTAGTGCAACAAAATTCGCTCCAGTGGGCGCTACGCAGCGGTATGTAGCGCCGACTGTAAATCGCTTTGTTACGACGACAAAGTTCTAGATGAATACCACTTCACTAGAACAATAGCAATAATTTAAAGACACACAAATAAACGACTAACATTATTTTTTCTCTACCCAAGGTGTTAATTGGACGATTGGGGTCTATTTTTATGGCCTTATGGTCTGACGTGTATCGTTAATTGAGCTTCTGGTAGAAATGTTATAATGCTATCATACGTAGCTGAGTATCAGACTAGTATTACATAATACATGTTAAGTTATAAAGTTGGCATCACAGTCAAGTCCCTTGGCGGTTGTTTGGTAATATTTTGGTTGGAATCAAATTATTTTCCAATTTCAGCGATCCATGGGGCAGTAAGTACCTAAGAAAAGTCATCCGCCCCTGGCTCTAACCCATAGGTGCACTAGCAGGGAAGTGGCGAACCCTTATAATTTTCCAATTATATTTCTCGTCCAATTTTCCGTCGTGTCGCCCACGGCTCTCGTCAAACGCAGCCCTACAACAACCTCCCCTTGCTGAGAATCTATTTATTAAACTGCAAAAGTCAGGTGAACACCACGCCAGGTTTTTGTTAAATCAGAATGTTGTCATAAGCAACCAGTGTGCTGTATATTGGGCACAATAAATTTTCCGCCAATGTGACATTTAAATGGCTTTGTGCACTGTGCATGTAAATATTTTAATAGTAAGCGAGAAAATATTTTTTCTTTGGTATTTTAACTGAATGTTAAATATTAATATTAATCAATCATAGTTCATTTTAATTTCTTTGAAATCCTGATTTATACGTTACATCGTAAATAGGACAAATTCTTAGAATTTTAAATCACTGTAATAGAAGGTTAGGTAATCCTAAAGTATTGCAAAGTAGATCATAATATCTTTAAATCGTGTACTACTTATATTGTCTGTTAGTGTACTTTTACAACATAGTGTGTACTTTTATAAACTAGGCAATCAATGTTACAAATGCACTTGAAAAATATGAAATTCCAAAACATAATTTGGTACAAAATTGTTGAACAGCCCAGTGTTGACAGACAACGTCATCCACCGAAGCGTGAACTGGCAAAACACGGGGGATGCGAATGTGAGAACAGCTAATTTTAGCAGTATCACAGTTTTGCAAACAGGGGCATGGCTGTGCATACAATTCTACGCCGAAGGGATAAATTCAACTGGAAAGATTATTGAAGCCCACCAGTGTTTGTTTAAGTTACTGCGTCGACGAACCGCAACTGCGAGCATTTCAGCGGCTTTGGTAATTTGGGATGCGATACATTCGGAGTAAGAACTAATAGTAATGAATCTTGCCAAAGTAGTTAAAAACCTTTGAGTAGTAGAAGCAATGCTGACTCATATGTTTTGGCTATTGAGAAATTGCATCGCATTGCGTTCAATTGTTTGGTTGGTCTGCAACTCGTACCACATCCATTGTATTATTTTAGGGATTTGCATGAGTAAAATATTTATTATTAAAAAGATCGATACACATTGAAATATTTGTTAACATGTATTTTGATACCATATTTACAGTTGCGTAACAGTTATTTCTGTCAGAAATATAGGTTATATAAAAAATACGTTAACACTTCTTGATTTATTACAATTGGAAATTCACAGAACAAAAGTGAATAGAAGCTGAACTGAACACAACAACATACTGGGCGTCCGTTGTATTAATAGCTCACTTAAAAACATGCATATTATCTACAAAAATTGGTAGATTCCATTCAATATATTAGGTTATTCGGTATATGTACATTCAGTCCAATTTTTGTAGCGATTATTCAAAAAACTTAATACAGAAGTTGTTTTTATTATTACTTAAAAACTTAACCTGTATCAATTAGTGAGGAGCTGTTAGCACGTTGTATAACACTAACGTTTATAACACATGCTTGTACAACTTTATTAATAAAACGGACCGACTAGGTAGTTTATGATGAGTAAGATGCAGAGTTAATAAATATTCTAGCACTATATTAATTTTCACCTCGCTTGTACGAGGCTCAAAATTAATTCTAAAGCTTGAGATTAGTGTTTCTGTAGTTAGCGCATGTGCACTTGTGAACTAATATGAGCGCTTACGGTGGGAAATAACATTTTTTTATTATATGATTATAACAATATGACACAGTAAAGGTTTGCAGTATTAATATCATAATGCTTGAATTTCGTGTCTGTATTGTTTTTAAATTCGATTCTTTTCAAACTTGAATGTTTTATTTCGATTAGACCTATATTACAGGTACTTTTGAATTGCCTAAAATAATTGCACGGTTCCAAACAAAAAGCTTCATTCGATGAACTAGTGGTGGTCCGAAGTCAAAGGTCTACAGATCGAATCAAAACCACTGACAACTAGTTTCAAATGAGAAGATAATCGCATATATGTATAATCAAGGTAGACTGACCCAATAATCTGTTGTGTGTCTTGGTGTACAGGCGCCTGTGTATTAAATGTTTAAGGATTTAGAGGACAACCGTACAATTCTTAGTTAATCACGGGCCAACCTTGCAATCACATGCTATCAAAATCAAATTAATCAATAGATCAGCTTTGCTAAATACATACTTAAAATAAAAGCTAAAAATCTTCAACTATCTAAAATACTATCACACGTGAACATTTTCATTTCAGCTTTATTGCAAATCGCCTTGCAGGGTACTCTACTAACTTAAGCTTCTAACGTAACATATTAATTCCGAGTCGGCTACATCTAAGTATAATGAGTTGCCAGTGCTCGCACAGTTTCTCACCCTGTTTGTCTTGGCGCGTGGTAACACCCTGTCTACTGCGGGTAGGCGGAACACCCCGAAAATTTTCACTTCATTTTATCCTTATTAACGCAATGTATACTTGTTAATCGCGATTCAATGGATTTTTTCCTTGTTTTTTTCCTATATACCTTTTACGGAAACCTAAACGTCGGGATTAAATCACATCAATACCTTTCAATAGACCTATGTCCAGCAGTGGACGTCTAACGGTTGATGTGATGATGATGATGATGAATATACCTATTGCGATAAAATCTTTAGTATCTGTATGTGTACTATGTCTAAGTATTCGCTTAAGTAGAAGAAATCAGTTAATAAATAAAAATATAAACCGTGTCAAAATTATAGTGTTTATTTTTCGATATCATGCAAAAGTAGGTATAACATAAATAATTAACTCCGTTAGATGCCTCATATAATGTTAACATAATATTTTACGCCATAAAATCAATTGCCGATTTCCGTTATCAGTGTCTTCTTAGTTGAAAGAACACATCTGACAAATAATGTGACCTATAATACTTAAGCATGAGAATTTATCTGTATATAAGTTCCCATACCAATGGATAAATAAATAGGTACATCACGAACTTACAGATCATTTGATCAATCAAATATTGCTCTCGAATCAATCTTAATGCGTTAAGACGGAAGCGAAGGAAATGAGCATTAATGGGTATACAATAAAAAAGCAATTAATTCGAGTTAGACATTGCAAATTAAGATCATCCGTCGATATCTCGTAGTCAGTAGTGTTTATTCGTAGTTTATTTGTCGATACAAATTAAAGAAGATAGGAATTATTTTCTAATCAATCTCAAATGTATTGGACACTTCCGAGTTTCTAATTTACTAAGCTACTGTTAATATTTCTATGGCAACATATCACATGTTCTCTGTAAGCCTACCTTGCAAGAATTAACCGTAGCGAAATAATAGAGGTTAAGTTTTAAAGCTAATCGGCAGACTCCTAATCACTAGTATCTGAAGTTATATAAAATATAATTTTTCATCGCTGAAAATATGTAACACAAACTAGACTCAATCATTCTAATTCCAGATTCAAACCACCCACTGTGTTGTCATCAAAAGTTTGAATGCTTTAAATAAACACAATTGCGTGATGATGGGTGCTTAATACCAGTTTTTATACTCATCTCGAGAGCCAGAATGGAAAATAATGCGACGTGCGTTTTGGTTGTTTGGATTATGTCATTACTACAGCGGTCGTTTATATTTATTAACATCTAATGGGATGTGTTACATTAGCTTCTGTAATAACATTGAGATGTGTTCTGGATGTTATATGAAGGTGTTTTGTGGCTTGGGGCACTGTGCCGCTTTTATACATTATTATCTATTTCAAGAAAGGCTATATGTACATACATATCATCACATCGGGTGTCCCCGAAGGGTTATTATTATTATTATTTATTTATTATTTATTTTATTATAGTTAGGTTTAGGTTAGACAGAGGTATACTAATGTATACCCACATTTAGCCGGTACCTTTGTTTTAGGTAGTTTCATATGGGGCAAGCCTATTGCCATAAACCGGGCATGAATCCAAACTCCAAACTACTACTTTTCCTAGACAAAAAATAATCAAAAGATATGAAAATAAAACTTTGGAGAAACGGTCTCCTTAATCAGAGTAAATATCTACAAATGTATAACGCCTACATCTAATTGAAAAGTAACAGAACATAATCCTTATCTGTATTAATTTAAGTTATGCCCGTATCACATGTAAATGAGCTTCCAAGTACTAAGGAACGCGCATAATAATAAAATAAGCCTGTCGTCTTGTGCCGTCGGGATTTGTCTTACAATCCGCTTTCACGGAATTAATATTTTCCCAAGAGGAACAGTGATATAAATTTTTATGCTGATCAGGGAATGAGAATTTATTCTACAAGGCTAGGATAGGTCTTTTAACTTACACTTTGCTTTGGCGCTCCGGAAAAAAATTAAGACATTCTAGAATGTCAACGAAATTTTGTATTCTTAGCTGAGTTAGACTAAATCGATATCGGCCTTCTGATATCGATATTTATTAAGTACATTACTGAGAACTACGAAGCAAATTAATTAGGTATGATTCTCAAAGCTGTGGCTTCCTCCACTTTCTCAAACTTCATACCTACAAATTTGTATAAAGTTACTTTATATTCGTTAGCTCTATCACAATGTTGTCTAACATTGGTGCCAGCTCTACATTACTTTATTTTATTGTCATGAATAGGTAATAAAAATATTGCTACAATCTCCATGCTTAATTATAGAATGACGTCAATAGATACAAGACTTACCTATAGGATTGTTATTTTGAAACTCAGACATCAATTAACTCACTGTAAGAACGAAAATAATGAATCAATCACAAATAAATGTATTAAGCGTTTATTTGTGTTATTTAACCTCCCCTGCGAATTGGGCTGGCAACCTCTCTTAGGACGCCAACCTCTTGGGACAGCGCCCGTCACTCATGATTTAAACAAGACTTGCAAAGTGTAAGAACTGCCGATTAGACAATTGAAAACGCTGGTAGTGCTTTGATTGTGTTTAAAGCACAACTGTCAATTGTAATTAAGACTTATTTAGTTGATAACAAGGATGAATTTTTAACACTCTGTACTCAACCAAACAATTGTGTCGAGGCAATGTCTAGTATTTATGTATAAGAACAATTTTATCTTACTGCACATTTCGACTAAAATTTAAAACGCATTTTCAACTTTGTCGGTGCACTAATATAATATATACGTTTAAAAGTTCCGCCATCTGTTTTGCAAAGCTTAAATACGATGTACCTCAACATGTAGGAAAGTACTTTTTATTTATAAAATGTTTCGATCACAAAAGCACTCATTAGTAGGCTCTAAGCGTCCGTTCAAATGAATTCAAATAAAAGTTAATCGCAACAGAAGCACGCCCCCTTTTTTAATTTGTGAAAATCCGAACAAAAAAGTCGAGTACCTACTTTATCGCTTTTAAAAGTGGGCTGCTATTACTTTGAAAATTCCTATTCGTTGTTTTGGTTTTTTTTTCAACTGATTATTTATTTATTTTTCTTACATACTTAATAATTATTTTTGACAGATATAGCACATAAATAATGGATAACAAATAAGAACCTCTTTATTATAGTTATAGTATTTCTTTAGAATTCCCCTTTTTAATCCGAAATCAACTAAAACATTGCGTAAAGCCTCCCTCGGCCGAAGGGATAATAAAGTTCGACGTACATCAGTACATATTATATCAATGATCTTCCCGCTCTGAAGAAAAAGCCAACTGAGCGAAATTTATGTTCACGCTCTGTGAAAAGGGTAAAATTGTTTGTCATAGAATATTAAAACAGTGGCTGAATACGAATAAATATTAAGATAATACATAAACCTTATACTTTCTTACAATATATGGCTTAACCTAGTCTCAGTGTCAGTTTTAGTCCTATATTGCTAAAAGATCACCAGAGATGAATGAATGGATGGATGGATGAACATTTTTGAAATAAAAATCTTGCTTTTGTAAGTAAGGGCACAATTTATTGTAATTTTATTAGGCTAGAATTTGAATTCATTTATTCAGGTAACGATTTAATTTATAATTCTACTTGAATAGCAGTTTTTCATCAGTCCTCATCAAACCATTTCATACATAGTATATCCAATAGGTCGAAACCTTATAACCGTCTGATAAATAATTCATGTGGTCCCGTAAGGCACATACGACTTCCATATTAAATTGTGCAAAGAACTTTATTCTTAAAAACAATACCGGACAAAAAAACTGTCATCGGGTCTGAAACCTAGCCCTTATATCCAGTCCTGTTATTACCCAAAACCAATGTATACATTTACTGCAGTGCACTACGCATCAACCAAAACAGTGGCCACATTCAGTCCCATCACGTACCCGGCCATAACGAGGCGGCGCGACAGAGGCGCCCCCGCACGCGTGACGGCGCGCAACTTGGGTAGGCACCTAGGCAGTTGTTCGACACGTCCGCATCTCATGTAGCTACTGAACGTATATGGATAGCTACGGTGATAATTACGTTATTTACATAATACGCTGGAGTTAGTCATAGTATTTTAATGTTGGTCACAAAGTAACGTTAACGTTTCGGGCGCCACAAACTATTTGTACAAATAATAATAATACTATTCGTACAATATGTCGTTCGTTAGCGTTTTTTCCAACATTCACAATCTTACCCAATTTACAAGCATACTACGAAAAAATGTAACGTCAATATAACAAACTTCTATATAACCATTTACTTCATCAGGTTTAATTTTCTTTAATTCCATATATCTCTCCGTAAGGTAAGAGCTAACAAACGTCATGGCAACGAATCATTGGTATAACATATAATTTTTGAT
Source organism: Craniophora ligustri (assembly GCA_905163465.1). Classification (NCBI taxonomy): domain Eukaryota; kingdom Metazoa; phylum Arthropoda; class Insecta; order Lepidoptera; family Noctuidae; genus Craniophora; species Craniophora ligustri. The sequence continues at coordinate 9,263,722 of LR990968.1, forward strand.
TTGTAATATGGAGGTTGTATATTGCGGAACTTAGGTCCACGCTTCCAGAGGAAGAGGAAGAAACTTTAATGTCTACTTACATCAGACAAAACAGAGGCTGTTTCAATCCATCAACCACTACCATTCGACACGCGTATAGTCCTTACGATCATTATACACCAAATTGTATCTCTAGCTATAATTCCACAGACCATTTACCAGTCAGTAACATTAGGACTGTCCATCTACCTAAATTAAGGACCTTGTTTCATGTCTCCATAGTATATATACCTACTCCAATTTGTTTACAAGCGATCCTAACGTGCGAATAGAAGCCAAGGCTAAAATTGAAGCGCTAATAAATGTTGTCGAATTTAGTTTATTGTAGTGAAGCGGGCATTGACCTCTGCCACCTTTAGATTCGAACCAATATTCGCAATTGCTTAGATTCTCTATGACTCTTCGAGATTCGCAACTGACTTCATTGATGAAATAGTGCGTAAGTTAGAATTGTATTTTTTATTGGCGTCGCAATATTTCATAGCGTGTTAAAAAAATTAATCAACAGTATGTGTGAAAGTTATTAAAGGCATAATTCCCATCGGAATAAATATCTCACTCAAAAAACTGAGTCACAACTCCTCAGTTTTTCGGTCAGTTTTCAATTTGTTAAAACAGAAATGAATATCGTAAAATGGTTCAAAAGTTAACTAAACAGACTAAACAAGACTTTTTTGGTGACATTTATCTTTAAAGTGAGCACATTCAAATATTTGAACGGAGATTTAATAAATTCTTCAACTTTCGTTGCAGTTATAATATTATTCTATATGCATCGCAATCTCTCCTTTACGAAAAATAAAATACAGCACTTATGATGCCTTTTGGAGCTGTGCCAAAATGCGCCTTCTAGAGCTACTTATGTAAGACGTATGAGGCTTAAACATAGCATGAGTGATGGACTGCAAGCCTCAGGGTAACGTCGCCGGGTCTTGTCTAAACATGCCTTTATTCTCTTTGAAATACAAATACAAAGAAACAATAATGAAGATGTAGTTAAAATTACGGTTAGTCAACAAATAGCCACAAAGATGAAAATTACTTCAATAATATCCGTTTTATATACGTATAAAAGGATTGTTAAAGTATGGCACAATGAAAATCCTTTGAATCATCAGACTCTCTAAAAGAGCCAAAAAAGTTAAAACTTTATGAGAACTCTCAGCAATAAGAGCCAGTTGTGAAGTTAAAAATAAAGAGGTTCGGAGCAAAAAGCTGACAATATTAAAGCCTGTTAGATTCTTGAGAGCGTAGGTATCATATCGCGAGGAAGCAGACGTTGAACATTTTCCAATACGTCAACCTAGCATAAAATCTCATGATATTTTTCTCTTATATTTGCAACTACGAAATGTGATAAAGATTTATTCTCACGCTGAGACGCTAAATTTCGACGGCAAGGTGTTAAATAAACACGATTATTTTACAAATCCGAGAACGACGGATAAACATCTTAACGAGAATTTATACTGAGCTTTCATAACGAGAATATCCGATATTTTTAACCTCTGGCAGCTACGTCTTGTAAAGAGTAGTTACTGTTATTCGAGAAGCCAAGAAAGTGAATTACATTGAGTGTCTGCATTGTGCTCTCTGTCTGTATCGCGGTGGGAAAGAACAACTTTTTTTATAAAAAGAAACATTCAACATTATCACTGCGCGAATACTATTCGCTGTGCATCAATAATTATGTTTTGTAAAGCTTCCAAGAGAACCAATACAGCTTCATTTAGGAAAACCGCAATTCACGCTGAAGGGTAATGTGTACACAAATTAAGGTTTAAAGCCAACCAAGCGATGAACAAACCGAAATAAATTTCCCGCTAACATTTGTAATCTAAACAGACATCGCATCGGAAATGTAGCGAGCGTAATCCCCGGTAATGAATTATTTAGGCCTATTTCACAACAGAATCACAAAATAATCAGTATCTGAGTTGGTATACCGGGTACATCTAATGCGCTATAAGCTACGATATCGATGCAATATTATTAGTATCGTTAACGTACATACAATCATTTATATAATCCTCCGCGGTATATGTTATTTTAGTTTCTCGATAAATAAATATTAATATTAATATTTCGGAATCATCGATTTGCGCATGTTTACCGTTTAATTGGAGTGTGAGTCTGTTAATCGACCTGCTTCGTATACATTTTAAACAAAATCTATTCTATTTTATTTTTTAATTTCCATTTATTTCAGACTATTCTATTTTAATGCCGTATGAACTGTTTACCTATGCCGCGTCAAGCATTGTTCGGTCTTCTGCGCTAGATGTACAATGGTGATATACGGGCGTGTCAGTCCCTGGAGCGTCCCATATGTTCCTGAGACATGTCCCAACTAGCTCAGGTGCACGCTCGCTTAATTTGTCAAGAGTGATCGCTCGACCACTACAGGGGTGGATCTGCGTTACGTCAAGCTATTTACTATAGCTACGTATTCTCCAAATACCCGCGTTCATCTTATTTTTCTTGTCTACACTTACAGATACCTACTCTATAGCAGGCGTAAAAATCATTTCGATATAGTACAAAATTAAATCGAAAGCGACAACAGCTATGAAATTGTAACAAAAACAAATTCAAATATGGTTTAGTGTATTCTCACGCCAACCATCTGTGAACTGTCAGGTTTGGGCGCACCTGTTTCCTTTTGAGATTGCAAATATGTCGTCACGGGGGAATGCGACCGGTGACACTACTACAGCGTGGCTAGCGGTTTTAGTTCAACAACAATGTGCGGTTTGGAGATGTGAACGCTATATTTATCTGTGTTGCAACCCTGAAACTGACACTGCCAATTTAGGCAATGTCTTGTCTACCTCTAAACATACATAGTATAGTTTGATATTGGGAAGGTTTAAATCAGTTTGTTTTGTGTTTTACTTGTAGTCAGAACGAAATCTATTTCTTGGTATTGTATAAACACGGATGCCACAATGCTATATTCCAAACCTAATCCTCTACATACATATATTAAAATAAATCACAATAATCAGTATTTTGCGGTTTGTTAGTTCTCGATAGTCACACTAACGTTACGGGTTTAATAGAAACTATACCACAAACAACGATTTGTCCACATTTGTTTTAAACGTATCAGCACGGACTAATCCAGATTAATGGCAGGTTTGGGTGACCTTCGGTGCAAACCCCCGGCTGTATCTGTTGCAATTTATTAACGTTTTATTAGCGTTTCACCGGGATATGGGCTTTACGTAAAAATATTGCGACATACCAAAGGTTGCTCACCCGGACCGTTATTAAATTTAGTCAATATTTTCGTGAAGTTTTACGTAATTAGATAGTTATGTAGAAACGTTAACTGAAACATAATATGTTGTCTTTTTTTTAAGTACATTTATATTATATTGTTATATAATATAATAATCAGGAAAATAGCTATGTTATGCTAGTTATCAAAGAGGTGAATCGTCATTTTATTAATTGCTCAGTAAATAATTGATACTCGGCAAATTAACGTACTTTGAATGAATAATGACAATATTATAACTCTGTTTAATAAAGTATTCACGTTGCGGTTAACAATGTTCGGTCACATTGAAACTAGTGAATATTGTTGTTTTTTATCACATGATTATCATATAAAATGTATGGCGGCATCCAATTTTACGTTTAAAATTTAACAGTTTAATGAAATCATAAATATGCATGGTTTTCGCAAATACCAATAGAAATAATATAAATAAAGTCGGACTACTCTAATTGGATCGTCAAATGATCGAAATCCATCTTTAATATTGAATGATGAGTAGGTATGTACATATATTTTTTGGGTTTTTATTTTAACTTAAGCTTCGAGCGGCTGAAGCTATTCTTTGTAACATTTCCTAAAGAATCAAGTGACTAAATAACTCTACCGTAAATAACCCTAAGGCTAAGTACCGAGTAAACAAGACAGAAATAACCGTTATTCTAACACCACTGAATTTTTACTTACTAACGTAAGTGCTACCCGAAACCTGTTTAAAAAAACAAAGGGTTGCCCCAGTTTGCATAATCTTCGAGATCTTCCCTGATAGCTATGGAACCTTTGGGAGGGTGAAAAGTGACGTCAATGTATATATTTGCAGAAGGATTTCCTTCAAAGACGTGAGAATAATCGGCAACTCTAGTAATCCATCACGTACCCAATTAGGTGATTACCAAACTGCTTATATATTTATGGGACAGGAACATTAATTTACCTGAAAAGAGACAAAAAAACTATAATATTTCCGGACAAAAAAACTGTTATTTAAATTTCATAAGCACAGCGCATTTTCCACTACTGGGCAAAAGACTCCTGTTATTTGAAGGGATTAGTAACTATAAACGCAACCTTGATACAGGCTGGTAGACTTATCACGCCATTGGTAAAATCTACAGTTTTCTTATGATTCCTTCAAAAAGTCTTAGGATCAAACTCGAGACTCAAAACATCATAGTCCACTGGCTACACCACTAGCCTAGCGACAGTCTCTTAATTGAAATATATTGCTTTCGTATTACTTGCTTTATTTATTACCGTAAACGGTAAATCCGAAAAGCTTCCAAAAAAGCGTGTTTGCTCGAGAAACCAATAAAAAGTAACGGTATGCAAATGCATCTCCTTTTAAATGTTCCTCAAGCCTGTTTACATCTGGGTCACCGACGACATCTATGAATCATTTATCGAATAAACAATGGTATCTATATTTTTTACTGTTTTATTTTATTTGACCCATGAGTCATATTCTCAAAGAATTTAAGTGATATTAAAACAAACCTACTTAAATGCAGTTTATTATGATATTAATTTAAAGCTTCATAAAAATCAGACTTATATAGTGCAATAAATTTCAAAAAAGTAGTTTTACTAAATTTTATGTGTAATATTCGCGTCGGCGTTGCCGTCGGTTAGAATTATTATTCATTCAAATTCAGTCTCCTAGTTAAAAAAATAACGAGAAAAAAATAGGATTTCAAAAAATATTAGGCTTGCGGTTATTTATATAAATAGCAACAAAATGACAAAGAACCAGAACAAAAAGGCAACAAAGACAATTCAAAATACATATGACAGCTAAGCAGAACAGGCATGTCCAGAATGCAAAATGATGGTCAAATAATTCGGTTGTCGAGGGGAACAAACGTTAGGATAGGAACATGGGCAGAGCACTGACTAATGGTAGACGTCGGGTAGCTTCGCAAACATCGGTGCCTCTTACACGTCCATATTAAATCACGGGCTTTGTCTTAGACCTGGTCAGACGGGGCATGCGTGATCGCTTGAATAAAATATGCGTCTAGTCTCAGACTGTCTATAGTTGGGAATAAGCTTCTAGCTTTGCTGACGGATCACTGATCGATTTAATCTTTTCAGATTCTTATTAAGTATAATCTAAACTCTCCTTTTAAACCCCGACGCAAAAACGACGGGGATGTTATAAGTTTGACGTGTCTCTCTGTGTGTGTGTGTGTGTGTGTGTGTGTGTGTGTGTGTGTGTGTGTGTGTCTGTGGCTTCGTAGTTCCAAAACAGATGAATCGATTTTGACAAAAACAACACTCCCTACGGAGTGTTCTAAGTTATTGAGTTTGATGAAAAACGGTCCAAGATAGCTGCCATAAAATGTGTAGGGTCTTTGATCAAATAATTCTTAGATACGTTTGATGGACTCAATTATAAAGATACGGTTATAATAGTAATTTGTTCAATAGTATCTCAGAATTTTTCAAAAATGAATAAAAGAATTGACCAAAAGTTTAGTACTCTATTTAGGCATTAGCAAAACAAATAGAATAAAATTCTCCATTAAGCGTTATGTTGAGAAAGAGGAAAACGCTTAAACAATCAAGTCAGTAATATTATGCGCCTATTTACAACGAACCCCTTGCTCACTTTACACCAAGGACTCACATTAAATTTTACTCTTCTGGCGGTGAAATCAATTTATGCAAAAAGTCTGTGAAGGGCGAATATTCATTATTAATCTCAATTAAGGTTTACCTATAAACTGTTCTCATTCTCCATCATACTGTTTCAGTAAGATAGGACGATGCAAGTGGATTGAAAATTGTCACTGCGTGCTTTAATTACTTACTAAGGAAATATTGTAATTGTGTCATAAGCATTTCAGATCATAAACTTTGTTGAAATAAAACTACTTTTTACGGAATATACCGCGATAAAATCCGTAAAAATCCGTAGTTTTATTTCTATGACTAATATTCGCGTAAGTGTAAGAAATCAATATAAACTTTGTTGTTTAACATGCTACATCCAGGCTAAACAACGTTTTAGTTGCGGTACCTATGTAGGTTGTTAAAATATATAAATTATGTTCATTTGATCCAAAAATAATACTCGTAACCCAATCAAAGTAAGGCAATTAATAACTGATGCTTTAAATGCAATTTTTATCAAGATTTACGAGTTACTCTGCTTCAAGTAATTCTAGCGGAAGTAATTCATTCATTACAGATTTATCTTAAAACTGTTTTATTTATCGTGTTTGAGTAAAAGCGTAATGAATTAGTAAAAAGATGCTATCATAAAAGTACATCAAGAGGCGTGGAAATTTAATCCAGCGAATTTATACTAAAATTATGGAAGTCAATGGCGAGAACGCTTTGGCCGTTCGCCATAATCAGTATAAAGGGCTCGGATAACGTCGGCACGTCTCGCCAAAATAAATTCTAATAAACTTAATTAAGCTGTACAACGGTATTATCTCCGTCAAATTTTACCTCCCTAAATTAAAAGGCGAAAAAGTTGGCCCCCGCGCTTTGAGTGTCAAAGGAAAATAAGATAAAGTTGCCTTCTACGTGACTTAGCTATGCAAACATTGTTCCAGAAGCATCGCTAGCTGAGGGAACGCTGTAGACAAAACTGAATAGATTGCTTTTTTCTACAACCTATAGAATCGTAGTAGTGTACACTCAGAAAGATCACGTGAAGGAAAATTTTACAACTGGGAGATAGAAACCCAAAATATGACAATAATTAAGTGAAAAGTATAGCTACTTCTTTTTTTTATTTTTTTGTTATTCGCAGATGTTTCGCAGCTTCATTGCTGGCTTAATAATTATAATATGAAAAACCTTACAGTTCAAATAACAAAAAGAAGCATTTGATTATAGCTTTTATATCATTATACTTAACGTAAAAGTTTTAAACAAAACATGACCACGAAAAGTAAGCTCGACCACAAACGAAAGGGGTAACGAGTAACTCAATCTGGTATTACGAATACGGCTTCTTAAGTTAAAAAAAACAACAACAACATAGAACCGACCATATTTTTTACTTGCGATAATTTCGACGACGAGCATTCGTGTGATAAAGAAGACAAGAGGGAAACACGAAAGAGTAAAAGAGCCCGAACAGGAGTAAAATAATCCTCCACTAATGATAACCGGTGCACCTGCTTGATATTTGGCCCGAAAATTATGGGCAATACAGATGGAGCGGGATGCTGTTTGGTAATAAGAGGGTAGAAAATGCAAAATACAGCGTATGACAACGAGGCTTAACATTTTGAGTCCTGTTTAATAATTTTGTATGAAATACTATTTGTTTATATTTTTTGGGCCCTTAGGCTGTGATTTTTATCATCTTTAACCTCATGTATAAGAATACATATGATGTCATGGCAGCCAGGTCCCTTTGGGCTACACAATGGCCCTTTTATTTCCATCCTTAGATTTCGTTTCCTTTGTAGTAGAATATTTTCTGTTATTAATAAAACACTTCGGACAGAATTAGCTACATTGTGTTTGGAATATTGAATGGAGAAGTACCGACAAGAAAATTAATTACCAATGCATATCGTTTATCCGAGTGTGGCTAATGAACGATTTTCCATACTCCAATAAACGAAATCGTTCATCGTTCGAATACTTCGCAGTTTAATTTATTTTATCCTTTAATTAACAACGGAATTCAGATCCAATAATTGCGGGTAATAAACTGAGTCAATACATTTTCATAATTATGTAGATTGTATATCTACACCATAACATATTATATCAATGTAGAGTAAAAATAATGATATGTATGTAGTTATGTTGTCGAAAGTTATAAATGTATTATAGGAATCTACATCTACATACACAGATATTTTGAGGTAAATAAAAAAGTATAATTGAAAAGCCAAATAGTTGCTTTTGTGACCATTTTTGTGTACAGCATATAGGTATGTAGGTTAAAGAAATATCACGATGATACAATATTGGATGTCAGTTGATTAAAAATAATAATATAATGTAAATAAAGCTAATGATAAAAATAATGATGTTGATTTTACATTAAATGTAAATACATTTAATACGAATACGGCTGTCCCCAATGAGCCTGACCTGTCGAAGGGTATTGAATGTACAAACCACATTTATTAGTCTCATCTTACAATTAACACAGATACAGAAACAGAATACCTATGGCCTTTACTATTGCTCATCATATCTATAAATTACATAAAATAGACGTATTTAGTAACACTAAGGTAAAACCACAAAACAATTATTACCTATAGATCTAGCTGTTAAAATGTATTAGTGAATACCAAATGGTTCTAACTAGGAATAAAAAGTCATTTACATGTTCTGTAGCCGAAAAAAAAACCTAGAACGGAGAACTAAGCTACTAGAACCATTTATAAAATACGTTTGTTGAAACTTAGATAGCAAGTTGTAACGGCCAAGAAAAAAACAGGTGTCAGCGCACAGGAGTAACTTTGGCTAAAATTGCTTCCTCAAGTATAGCTTTTTTGCTCTATCTTGCTCAACTCTTCTTACAAAACAAGGGTACTTAGTTCAGCAAGCACCAAGAATTTTACACTATCAAACAACAAAGAAGTTTGTAGGTAGGAACATTATACATTATTCAAATTTCTTCTTTCTTTCAGAGATTTTGGACAGAAAATTAACCGACATCAAATATTTGAACCACATAGTAATCTATGTATTAATGTAATTACTGCAGACAACAGGGGTTTAATTTACTTTGAACTTGTTCCTTAAAGTGGCGGAATGGACTGCAAAGCCCCGAATTTAAAAGCGGCTGCCGTAAGCAAACTTCGGGGTAACCGTGAGACTGCTGGAGAATGGTGTGAACACGTAACAAAATGTTTACTTTTCGTTTGTGAAGCTAGCTCCTTAGGTGGCGTAAAGAATCGGCGACGAGCGAGTAGCAAATGTTTACTTTTACTCGCATTTATGATTGTTTGTAGAGTACCTTAAAAGGTATTGTTGTACTTAGAATGTATTAATGGAAGTGTGAAAACCATAACTCTTCCAAATATTCTACGGATACAAATCTCGTAAAGATATTATGAACAAAAATATCATAATATATATACGTAAGGCAATTACGTTAGGTGCTTAACTAATGTTCAATTACAGTTGCAATGTTTTTATTCCATCGGTAAATTTGTTTTCTTACAGATTCTTTTGCAGACTCTCATTTCTGAGCGATTACATAGAAGCGTGTTTCGTTTTCTGCTACAGCTAAACAATTCCTATCTTTCCGTAACATAACTACCTATACCTAAATAATTAAAATATTATTTTCTACGATTAACTCCGCTTCTCACTTGAGTCTTTGTAAGACAAACGGTGAAACCGGCGGTGGACTTAAGGACTTTTACTGTTATTGTTATTTGAACTAGGAATGTTTGCCATTCTAGACTACTGGATGCCGGGAATATGGATTTCAAATGCATTTCCTACTGTTTGATATTTACAGGGGATTTTAAAGAAATTTCTACTCCACGGCGCGGGCTTTTGTTTGCTTATTTTCTAGTGGGCTGATTCTTTTGTAACATTTGCTGCGCTTCTTGCTCACAAAAATGGTATTCGTAAGTTATGAGGATTCGCCTGTTCGGTTCATTTTGAACTTTTAAAAATAGACGTAACATTGTCAGTTACGTAATAAGTTTAAAGTGCATGTTTGCTGATTAAATGTATTTAAAGTAAAATATGAGAGCAATTAAAAATAATTGCTTTATAACGTCCCTTGTAAATGCCCACGTAGTTATCCAAGTATATAACTGTGAGTTAGTACAGATATTACGATAAAAATCAATTGAACCCAATAACATTCTCTTTTGAATATTATAACATCATCATTAATCAGCTATAGAATATTCACTGCTGATCAGAATGTCCTGCGTAGTATTTCATAAAGCTTATTTGTATCAAAAACCGCTTGCAGCCAGCAATTAACAACTAACATAATAACGGAGCCAAAAAATTACATAATTAAATTATAACTACAAAATTTTAAATGAATTACACATTCATGCAAAATTTGTGCTAATTTAATTGCAACAAGAAAAGAAACAGCTAACGAAATAGTAATAAATCTTTTTAACTGTAGCGTTACAGTTATGAGTAAGTCTTCAAACTGTAAAGTTACGGTAAAGCCTCATTAAACTGTCTGCGTCACACTTGGGCCTCATTGTGTTAGTAATCGACGCCTTCGAACGTTTGTTTACATGGTTCAGCGATCAGACGATAATGTAAACGTGATTAACTAAATTGTGTTTGAGGACGTAGTTTAGAACAATATTTATGTAAGCCTAATCTACATAGTATTATATGATGAATGATATAATAAATACGGTAGGCACTTCACACATCACTGCAATGACTCTTATATGGGTTACGTTATTAATCATTTATTTATTTATAGGAAAACATAAAGCATTAATAATAATTGTGTGGTTGTGTGGTAAGTTACGTAACTATGACACATAAAAAACATAGTTCTGACTCGTTAAATAAACTAGGTAAAAATTAAATTTATCTTTAAAACATTTTTAGTCATATCATGGAGTTTAAGAAACATAATCTAATAACATATCTCTATCGACGAAAAAAGTATTAGGTAAATTATGTTTTCTATGATGAATATTATATAGCCAATTGAAAAGGACGTTACTCAGAAGATAAGTTTAACATTAGTAAATTTCAACTATTATCTTTATATAAATACATTTTAAGTCTAGCAAATCAACACTTATAACAATAAATAAACAAATATCGATATACTGAAGCATCTGTACATACAATTATTAAGCAAAAATATAACATAGGTACTACATATTATAATCAAATCCGACCATTTGAACGTTTCAATTGGAGTCACAGCTAAAAATATACAACGACTTGATAATAACTGCAATCTTACTAATAAATGTCTCATGCCAAACCAGTGACAGTACCGTCCAAGAATCCTCGTTATGAATATAATCGTCGTTTGAGTCAATTGAAGCTAGATTCCAAGCTATTTCATCTCTCCAAGACAATATGAATCATTAACAATAAAATTATTTTTTACGACGTTGCATGATACGATATCGTTACATAAAAACTCATACTAAAAATGATTCTCGTAAAAGTATAATTTCCTACGTGACTGACAATAAAAAAATATCATCAGAACTTGAAATTAGCTAACAACTCACTTACAGGCCATAAAGCAAAGTGACAGGGAGTCCCGAACGTTCTCTCTAATCAAATCTAATCCAGTTAAAACTTTTCCAATAAGCTTCCCCCACAGATGCATTCCTTCACCAACATCGTAAATGTTAGCACCGAATGAGTCACGGATTAAAATGTTCGAATAAATATATCTGTCAGGTTTGATCCTGGCATGTATATAGACATTAGGGTAACACTTGACCATTTAATAGCATAATGGATTAAAAGCAAAGCGTTTTGTAAGCGTTATAAGTACTTGGCTTAAGAGTACCTCAGGGAGCTATCTTAGGTCAATTAACTTAAATATATGTAATACAAAATAATGTTATGACAAAGACCATGTATTATTTTATATCACAGTTAAAATCCTAATGCTATTAAAATGTTAAAAACTGTAATAAAGTATTAGACACAAATATCCTGCTTTTACATATAAATCTCTACAAATATTACCCTAATAAAATAAAGAACCCGGAAAATCTATACAGATTACCCACACTTTCTTAACCATCTTAATTTATTATACCCAACTGGGACTTTTTGTAATCCTCTTGATCGCAGCGAAAAATCCGACAATCATCGCGTACCCAAACTTATGTCATTAAAAGATTGAAAGATTACTTGTTCACTTTCTTGGGGTAAAAATCTACCCTAAGGCGAAAGATTTATCTCTTTAGTTAAATGGCCCGTCGGCTAGACGCCAAGATCAGGTTTTGGTATTCCTACTCCTATAATCTCTTTGCTTTTACACGAAAGCAATCGTAGGAATACCATACTAAAACCTGTAAAGGACATAACAGTTATTTTTCGATTATCGCGGTTTTACACGATAATATTTTTTTGTTCAACAAAAATACTTTAAAATGTAAATAAATATTAAAAATAAGCGGCAGCTGAATACTAATTTGTAGTTAGACAAATAGAATAGTATTATAATATAAACAACAAGTAATTTAATTACAGATGAACCTTTTTTGCCTTAATATTGCAAAAACCCATCTAATAAAAATAAAATAAATGTGTAACATAAAAAGTACATGATATTAATCAAAGAAACAACGGTAGATGAGTATCATCAGTCACATAACATCCCCTAGACAATGAGCGCGATGGAATGGAAGCGATCAAAAATGTAATCCATTTCCTCATGCTGGATGCTTCATGAGATAATAACGCCAAGATATATCTCATGTCTATGACACCTACTTTTAGTATTTAATATTTGGAGTATCCTCCGTTATGTTTTATTCATGGGCTTGTTACTTTTATTACACTATTATTAAGACATGTGCGAACATTTACATATGACGTTATGAAGGAATATAAATTCCTGCTTTCTTCATAACCTTGAATGAGTTCATTACTGGTGAAGTCGTTCATGGCCCGCAAGTCACCACATTCAATTTCTTTAGCACGTCTGTTGCTCGATACGTGACTGCTGTTCAACGGCTCGGTTCATACATCTTTGTTGTTAAAAATAAATGTATCGCATAACTTCGTTAAATACTAAAGGTAAACGATTACATTTATTATGTAAGCGTAAAAAACCATTTATTACATAATATTTTATGGGAATAATTTAATAAACATAAAATTGTAACTGACTGTGTAAATACTTGATGTTTTTTTCCTTAGTACAAAGAGAATGTGCAGTAATTAAAACGGTCTTAATAACACGTTTATTTAATGATTCATTCTGTATATTTATCCCGAAATTAATTATACGCGAATGCTCTCACAAAATATTCCTCCTATCTTGGGCTCTATTTTGTGTACCTGTTCCCATCACTTTTTATCTTTATAGGATCAATAACTATTTACATTTAATAAGGGTGGAGTACTACAGAATCATTTTAAGGAAAGATCTCCCTCCTACGTCGTTTCGTTACGCTATTATTCAGAATAGGGGACAAAAGCACTTAGCGACATTGGACTTATTGTTATTTTCCAAACTCATTTGAATGTCATGTCAAAATGTGAAACAGATTTGCAAATAGTACTAGCGTGAACGTTTTAACTAGTACAGATTTAATGCTTTCTAAACTATCTTCGGCGTGTTAAATTGAACACATCTTTAGCCGCGTCAAGACGAATATCGATTATTATCGTAATCAATGGTTTTAATTAAAGTAGAAAAGCAATTTCATATTTTAAAGACAGTAGAGTAGCATAGAATTATAGAACTGAAATATTTATATAATGATTCAATAGTCATTTTATTATAAACTAGTTCAAGTTCACAACACAACTGCATAATGAGACCAACAGCAGATATACATACGTAACCGCAAACAAAGACAGTAAATAAATTAATAATGATTTGAGTATGAAGGGCTTAACATCGCAATTGAAACTTCCGTCGGCCATACATCATGCGATGTTTCGTACGACATGACGGATCGTGCGGAGCCCGCTTAAGTAGAACAACCGTGCTGAATTGCAGACTACTTTAATTTAATCTGTTTCCATTGTAATTGTTGATTAATTATGTCGTTTGCACACATCATCCGCGAACATTGTTGTGGTGTATTGTGTATAAGCAATAAGACAAGCATTATTAAGAAGCATGGTTTTAGTTTCAACAGATGCGAAGTAGTTACTAGTAACATACTAGACGTACTAGACTACTAGTGGTCGTAAGTGAGACCGCTGAGCACGAGGTTAAGGGTTTCGACTCCCAGTCGAGAAATGTGATTGGGTAGTTTTTAAGAGATTCTATGTAGCACTCAGAATTTGGATTCATACCTGCTTGGTGGCTATTGGTGCTACTACTTGGGACCTAAAACATTCCAGCGAAATGTGGGTGTATATAAAGTACACCTCTGCCTAACCCTTCGGGGGCGACAAGCTTGTTGGTATGTACCTATGTGTGCGGTTACTAGATTGTAATTGCTTTTATGAAACACTTTCTTTGAACTTGCTACTTGTGTTTCTAATTTATCAACGTTCACTTACCCTACGTCGATATACGTAAATGGATCTTGTTTTACTTAGACCCAGGTGTCAATCTTAGTTTCGCAACTAATTGCATCAGAGATATCAGGTTGGTATTATCTCCACATCTCCCCATGGGCTCACCATTAATTGACATAATCTAAACTGCACTTAGCAGACAAATTATGAAACTTTGCCTCCATGACGTTTTTGAATGGATAAACATAAACGCAGTAAAATAAAATATAATTTCAGTATTATTATCATTCTAACTTTCACTTTTATGTAACAAAAATATATCTACAAATAGTTGGGCCTATAAATTTAACAATTATAATGAAAACATCAACAAAAATGTTGGTTATAGTAGAAACAAAAACAATTCATAGTGCAAATTTTCACCATTATCTATGGCAGGCTTTCAAAGTAAAAACAGAATAGTAATAACGTTAAACCACGCGTCACCGTGTATCAGACATGTCCCGATATTAAAGTCCGTCATTTCATCGTGCGACTGACGGCTGATAGCTTCAGCGCTTTGGGAATACATAACATGTTCAGATTAAATGCATTTTGTTATTATATTTCATACAGAAAAGTAAGCTTTTGAAATGAATGGAACGAAAGAGTATTTGTCGTTGATCATTTTTTTACCACAGTTTCTCTTTATAAGAGCAGAACATTCAGAACTACTAAATTGTGCAATGTAATACCTAAATTAAAACATTATTTGTTCAATTTAACAAATGATGCTTTATCAATTAATTACAAATTAATTGACCCGTGGTGTTTATGAAAACTTCGCATGCATTAAATTTTAATGGAGTTCAATAATGTTAATTAAGCTATTGAACTCGCATAAAATGTAGCTTTCATGTATGGAACCCAACATAAATTTACGTTAAAACTCTCTACACACGAAAGCATCACTTTCTTTAAATGACTTCCACTAATCTATCCCGGCTCCATTAGTAACCTCTGGTTTTAGCGTCATTAATCCACGATGGACACCGGACAGTTGATTGACAACGTGAAGGGGAGAATACTTACCTACATGAATAATATCTTTTGTGAAAGCATGTGTGAAAATTTATGAGAAAATTTCAAGTACCGTTAAAGTAATTGCCGCATGATTTTTGCTATGGCATTCTGTTTACTACTGTAAATCACGATCTGATAGTTAGCCATGAGTTTTTATGGCCGTGGTAAAAGCGAAATCTTTGTAAACCTTTTCTCTAGCGACGTGATTGATAAAAAGAACGCTGTATTTTTCGACGAAAGAATTCACGTAATTTAAACAGATTTGGACAAACAGTTCTTATACATAATATTTACATATGTATTTAAATTATAAATCGACTCCTAGTTTAAAAGTTTCAAGTAATTGAAAATGTAATTTACTGTAATACTTAACAAAAGACATACACGTTACTAATGTAATTTAAAATGTAACTTGTCTTTATTTCAAATATAAGTCAAATTCAAAGCGAAGTACTATTCGAAGTCGTTACGAGTCACTTAAATTGGACACCCCATCCGCCATATGGAAAGATCGATCACATTTCAAAAGTTTACAACTTCCTTATAAAATAGTTAATACTTTGACCTAGTAAATAGATCTAGTAAATAGAAACAAGAACTTTATAAAGCAAATAAAGTGTTGTCCTACAAAACACTCGTAAACATGAACTTAAAGCTTACATCGTGTGCGAACGTAAACATTGAACGATTCTCTAAACAGAGTGGAGGTTTATTCGCAGCATTCCAATGTATTCCGTTTATTCGAAAATCCCACTGGGAACAGGGTACCCGTTCGAATCACTAACCCACTAACAATGAGCTTTAAAAGAGCAGTCTCTAGAGACTTCGACATTTTAACTTAGAGATGCTATTGCGAATGCTTTGAAAGAGTTGGTAAAATCTTAATAAATTCACTATTTTATGTTAAGGTATCACATACAACAGTAAATTGTAGTGCTTTATTTAGTTATATTATTATCATTATCATTATGGATACATATTTCACACATCGTTTATATTTTTTATTAGGTTTAATTTCCAACTACGATTGCGGGGTGTCTGAGAAGTATCTCAGTATTTTTGTCAGGAATACCACATACCAGAATCTTTAACCAGTGAGTTGCTAGTAATGAACAGAGACGTGATCACTCATTAATAAACTGAACGTCACTCAGTGAGCTGAAAATAGTAATAAGAAGATCCGTAGAAGAACCAAAGTTGCCGACATTACTGAAAGTATTAGTAAGCTAATGTTGAACTAGGCGCTGCAGATAGCTCGTAGAACTGATTACCATGATATAAATGGGTTAAATGTACTTGAGTAGAAACCATGGATCAGAAGACGCAGCGTGAGATCGCCTCCTGCGAAATTCACGGACGATCTAGTGAAGGTTGCCGGATGTCGTTGGATGCGATCGACGAGACCTTTGTTCAGTGGTGTTCAGTGGACGTAGTTTGGCTACTATAATGAATAAAATAAAATATAATTTACAAGTAGGAAATTATGAAGCCGGTAGTGTTGTGCTCAAAATAGCATTTGTGCAAATATAGCCTACAGATTCATATTACATTCCCAGTTGAGTTGCAAGTTCATTGGCTCTACTAGCTAGCTGCCGATTTAAAGACGAGAGTTAAAAATACTCTAAAAGGTTTTTCGAATAAAATCTGGTGTTTTAAATTTTGTATATACCTAACTAGTTACGATTCAATGACATTTTTATTAATAAACTGATTTTATTTTGTAAAAACTGTAGGGCAACTTTCTTATACTCCTCCTAAAAGTCCTTACAGAGTTTTGCTTCGGCAGTTTTATTAAAAACTAAGCTACACGCGTTTAACGTAACGTCCAACTTCGGACTTTCTTTTGCAACTAATTTAAAGTTATTCTAGCCAACACTTCAATGGATATGGATGAGCGGCAATGGATTCAATCATTGCGAATATTTTTTCTTGAATGAACGTTGGAATATATTTTTTTACCGGGATAGTAATCGATGTCATCAAGCGACACAAAGGCGGATCATTAATTCGATGGCAGCAATGAACAACAAAAACATTTTAACTGGCTCGGCGTTCCGAACTGAATCTTAATGCACGTTAATCTAAATTTCAATGGATCAGAAATAGGGTTGTCAGTTGGCGGCGCGCACTTGATCCCTGACTGTGAAAGGCCATCGCAAAATTAAAGGAAAATATTTTTGAAAAGATCTAGGTCATGTTCGACGCTAGTTTCTTTTTGATTCGTATTTTAATACCTGTTCTTTTCAATATTATGGAAATATATAATATTATGTTGAGAGTTTTTGTTCTGTTATGCTTGTCTTTGACGTGTTCAAAACACCTTTTTTATCCTAAGCAGAAATTGTATAAAATCCTTAGGCAGCCAAACTGCAACTAGTTTTTTCCTCTTTTTAGAATAAATCCTTTCCCATTTTGTTTCTTCTCGTTTTCCAATTTCGTTCCTACACTGCGTTTCAAACTAAATCTATTCTAAAATCTGTACACATTTTATTCAAAATTAGCAAACTTTTAAAGCTTGGTAAGCTCAGCCCTACTTAAAAATGATCGTGCCAAAAGTAAACGAATTAAACTCGGTTACCTATTTCGTTCTTGTTTACATCATTTTAAACTTGGAAAAATGTGTTTACAGATAACTAATAAAATAGGTTAAAAAAGTATTGATTTTTCCATCAAACACTATTAGTACTTTTTTTAGAGTAAATTCAATTTACGTAGGAATTAGGAGATACAAATTTATTAAGCCATAAAAATCTTGCTAACAGAAAGTAAAAATGTTGTCTCAGCAAATAGGTCAGAGTTAAAATGTAAAATCTATTTAATTTACATTTACTCCTAGTAGGTTTTAATTTACAAGTCATGGCCTGTCATAAACCTTAAGATTGATCTATGTAATTCATAAAAAGAAAACATATTGAGGCAAGCGTGAAAGAATTGCGTTGGCGTGTCCTCTCAAGAAGGCCCACGCGCCCAAAGGTCGAAGTCATTTGTTTCATTCAGGTTACAATTTTTTGTACACCACGTGTACAAAAAATTAGGCTGGTACATAAAACACGTGTCAGTATTTCCGGCCCGATATTAGTTCTTATTGTATTGTTATAACGTCCATTAATCACCATTGTTCACTTCAATATAAGAAAACATGTGTCGAATCACAACTGAACATGTTTTCAACAACAAATACTAACGTTTTGTTGCGATAAGATCCATTCGATTCTCGAACATCGTGAGAATTTTAAAAGTTTTACTAGTTACCGACGTTACATGAATGAAAACAATAAACAATAAATTGAGGCTGTTAAAATTCCTTTCAGGTTTTTGCGGAACTCACAATAATTTTATGAAAAGTAAAAAAGAGCTACAGTACTTTTTATAAACCTTGTTTTCTTGTCGAGCAATCACGAAAACATTGATATCATTGGTAGGCGTGCCATGACAAAGCAGATATCGCGTTAGATTGACTCACTAAACAGAAACATGTTTTACATACATACAATATATTCTCTTATTTTTCAATATACCTACTTCTTAAGAGTTATATCGAAGATTTGACAGAAGCTAAGTCCTGGTATTAGAAGAGGTAGCTACTTTCAATTAAACTATTGAGATGGACTTTAATACCTATGCGAGATAATATGGTTCTTTGCAATATAGTATACATAGCGATTTTTTTTTCATCAATATACGGCGCGCGTTAAGATTGCAGACCAAGACCTAAGCTAATTTAACTTAGCTTAGGACTCATAGCTCCTATAATGCATCAAACTATATAAAATTACCCCAGCTATGCTCACCTACGCACTTAGAATAGTTCTTGATCTTCAATCAGCTTTGGAGTCCTCATTGCAAATATCTAACCCACGCACAAGATGCAGCAGCAGTGCTAAAAGACTTTATGAATAAAGATATTTCTACAGAAACCACCCACAACATTTTATACTAAATCTGTCAGTTTCACAATAATTAGAACTACTGCAATACAAAATGCCAGGGGATAAAACAAATAGAAACCTTTGTGTTAAAATCATCACCCGTCTGCTTAAACAATAACACGAAACAATACGACCCCAAAATTAAGCTGACGACAAAAACTGTCACTTGAACAAAAAATCAAACAATCAATAACTTCAGTTAAGCATATTTCATTGTGCTGAACTTCCAGCTATTGAGCGTCAAAGCCGGCGACATCTTGCTTACAATGGGACGTCGGTACGAAAACCTACCACAATGGGCGCTCGGGACCAAATCGTCCACAAAGCCCTCGGAAGCCACTCGATATCCGCCACTAATAAAAACCGGATCCCGGATACCACGGAACCCACAGCCGACAATGGCGAATACAATTTTTTTGTCGAAAAGAAGCCCCAAAATTGTAAGGCACCTTCAAAAAGCACGAGTTTTTAAATTTTGGAGCGTTTTGAGGGTTCCGTGCTTTGTGGGATAGGCTGCGCTGTTGTGGGTTCTTATTTTTACTAGTTTTAGTATGATAAATGTTTTTAATTATTTATATGTGCATTTAGCCATGTGCAATTTTAAGTTCATGTCATCGTTCGTATTCTCTTTCTTCTATAACAAACCTTAAGAACGAAATCATTCCTTTGATAAATAAACTATATTTGTTGAAGTACTTGTTCGTTTCATTAGTTCAACTACTATTTATTCATTGAAGATGTAGATCAATTGCTATTTCTAAGTATTCATGACGTGAGTTCCCAACTCCACATGTCTCTGAACTTGTATCGCGTTACTTCCAAGAATTCCCCCAAATGCAAGCTTTTGCAATAGAAATTTAGCTCACGCGTACCAACAGCAAACATCCTCGCGTCACACGAGGGAAAGTGTAAGATCCGCCTTCTACCATCCAAAACACACAATGGTAAGGCGATATGTCTCGAGGTTACCAAACAAGCCACCCCAATAGAAAACAAATTGACATTTCAATGGAACCCGCCCGAGGACCAGCCTATTTGCAATTCAAAGAACCACTCTTCAATAACATGCCAACGTATGGAAATAAGTGCGTTTTGAAAAGGATCTGATTTCTGTAGATAAGCGAGAACATGCTTATAAGGAAGTTTTTTCGAGAAGTGAAATATTTTGAGGATATACATTCCAAAGAAAAAATAAACATGAAAATGTATTGAAATAAAACTATGTACTTTTAGATATTTTGTGGTATACTGATATACATATACTATGTATATACACTTATTATATGATCACTTCCAAGAAAGCCCATCATAGAATCAATTCAATCTAAACTCAAGACCAAAACTGCACCAGAAACGGACACAATGAGTTGGTTCTGTGTAATTCGGTTAACATAGTTAATTATGGTGGTTGTTACTAATCATGACATCAAAACACAGTCTGTCCGTGGCCATGGGTACTGTAAAGGATTCAAAATGACGGGATTAAAAATAACATGAATAAACCGCGACGAAATCCATAAAAAATATTTAAATTTTAATGTCTAATATTAGCGTGAGTGTAAGATATCACTATAAAAATATGTTATGATCTTTAAATGTGTATTAAGTAAACTGCAAAAGATATAAAATTATTTAACTTACAAACATCTCTCCACTTTCATACTGATTTATCTTTGGGTTTTAGATATAATATTATTTACTGTAGCCATTCCACCATTTCTGCAAATATGATATATCTAGAAATCCGTCATATATTTTTCTGTAACAGTTTTCATAACTAAAACTCCATCTAGCAACAACTTAATAGCACAGTAATAAACTATTATTCTATGTAGAATCGTAGCTAAGATAAACAAATAAACTCGTGTGACGTAGAGTGCATTAAAAAGGTTCCCTTACCCCGAGTGAGTCAGGCTCCCCGCGGGGAACACGCGCCCCCTGCCGGGTAATTCAACGAGTACTCACTGATACTACATTTATTATGGTTTCCTATACAAAATGTATAATGAAGGTTGTAAAAGCCTTTTGAAATAGAAAAGATTGGACAAGTTTTTATACAGTTTTTATCATTTGCGCAAATTAGTTTTTTCGCCAATTCCAATTTCTGAGCAACCTACAATGATAAAATACTTTCTGAAGCACAAAATTGTTATGAATTACTTTCATTTGTTCTAGAAATATTGATCGAAAAAGTAGTTAATAATTTAATGACGGCAATTGAGGAAATTTACCTCCTACTGACGTAAGACATTTACGACGTAAGTAAGAGTTTCAAATACGAAATTACAGCAATAAGTTCCGTAATGTTAGTTTATTATCACGATGTCGGACTTTCAATTATAATCCAATCTACCGTGACTTATTTATTGACATATTGTTTTATTCTGATTCCATTACAGATACGGATGGCAAGTGAAATTTCTATTCAAAGTTATTCAGATCGGCGCTAAATTCCCATGTAAATCATGTAAGCCGAAATGGGTACGTTCAACTGAGTACAGCAAACGTAATCATCTGGTACGCATCCACTCGTAAAAAGCAATCTTTCTTTCAAAGCGACGACAATGTGAAAGTATGGGGTTTAATATTAAGAGCATTACGTCACACATTTTTTTGTTGGATCTTTATGAAAAATAGACACATTTCGGATTACTCATGGTTAGTGTTGAAAGCGATGAATCATTTTATCCACAAAGAACTCTACAGATTGAAAAGGCTTTTTGAAATTAATAATATATGTACATAATATGCAATGTGCAGATCGTTTCTCTATTTCAGTGATTAGTATTGTATTACTTGCGTTGTTAGTATAATTGCATAAAAATATTTTTGTGATGCAAAACACGGTCTGTCAGCCACAGTTAAATGAGGCAAACTCTGGACAAATGCAAGTGTTGGCAACTCTATACTAAGAGTGACAAGACATGTTATTCATCAAACGTCTAACGTCTTTTAACGACAGAATAAGAGAGAGGTCACTTTGCCGGACTAGGTAGTGAGAATTTTCGTTTCATCCTTTCTAGTAATGTAATCACATCAGAGGCTCGCGCATTATTTTAGTGTCTTTTATTAAAATTGGTCGTTAAAGATTTGTTTATTATATAACTTGGTTTAACCGGAAGCACATTCTTTTTTAATGCGGAAATGATAGATAAGTTATTGACAGTACCTAGTCATTAACAAAAACAAAATACTGCTATACGAAACGATATCTGACAGGAAAACTTTATAACAAATCGTAGTTCTCTATAATAAAATATCTTGATTGACTCAAACGTCAGCATGGTGACATTATTATCTAATAACAATCCTTACACGTGTTCCTGTTCCATCATCCGCCAAACACTTAATCCGACATTACGAAACCGTACATCTGTGCGCGGTATTACTTAAGTAATACTTGTACACGTGGTACCACCGTTACGAAAAACAATAAAAATCATTTTAATGTGCGCCCATTATTTGGTGGGCCCCGAAATGTGCGACATAATTGTCGTTAACAAGAAAATGTAACACAATTCGTGCGTTCATGCAGAGTTTACAACTTCGTGAATGGAAGGAAAATACACTTTTTATCTCGACGAGAAAAAAAAATGTGTTGTAATGTTTTCTGTGTTTCAAGGGATAACTAGTTATGTACAACAGAGAATGGTTTTAAAGTTCTTATAAAAAATAATAAATCTAACCTGTAACGTATTTACGTCAATTGCTTGATATCACGGAACAGAAAAAAAGAGCTTGATATCAACACGGAAACTCCCAGGAAATTTAAATTACAACAAATTAATCTTAACTTTTCTCGTATTTCCATTGACGAAACAATAAATATCTTAATCAATTAACACAACCATTTTATTTTGAACGGTAACAGAGTAGCAGAACGAAATGCACGTTTGATTCATTGCTTTCATTTGTTTATGAATTGCATCAACATGTCTTTGTTTTCCTGTGACGCAATCGGAACCGAAATTAGAAAATAGAACATATCGTTCTTTGTTCAAATTGAAAAAGTCCGTTAACAACATTCTTTTTTCGAACACAGTATTGTAATAATAGAGTATTGAGTGTTCTAGCAAAACTATGGCTTGTAGTTATTTATATTTAGGGGGAGTACAAATTAAATTTTATGAGCCGTCGAAAAAGGTCCTTTGTCTCGAGTTCTTTTGTTGATTGTCGAATGTTGTAATAAAATTATATTGACTGGGACTTTGTACCTACACATTTTATAAGGATTCGTTGTTCCGTTCCCGTTTTGTGGCCAGCTAAAGTTACTCAGCAAATTATGATCCATAAATTATTTCCCCAGTTTTTATGCGTACATTAAAACAAGCTACACAAACTCATTATGGAATTCTGTAGTAAACCCAATATAAAAATGAATACAGTGTTTTGGCTGAAGTGTGAATTCATTAGGAAATGTTAATTAAAACGTTGTGAGTTTTCAATTTTAACACTGTAAAAATAAGAGTCATCAGTTGAACGGGTAATTTCCTGCACGTTTGATACTCTTGTGGTGTAACGACAAATTTATTACCAACTATTTATAGTCGGACGCTAAAACTCAAGCGGGGGTTATCACAAGCGCGCGCTGAGCTTTACGAGTTTACGGCTAGCGATACCACTAATTTGTAGCACTGTGTGGAGGAAACCTTATCTTAATTGCGGAACACTTGAGATTAGCCAAAAAAATCCAAGATTAAGTTGTATTCGGGTTTTGTTACCTGTCGCCTGTTGAAAGTAAGACTGGTTGGTCGTTCCACATACCTGTAACAATAAATATAACATTAGATTACGCATCATGGTAATAGACTCACCATTTTTTATACGTGACCTAAAACATACTGGCAAAATGTGGGTGTCTAGCACACTTGCACACCCTCCGGGGACGATTGACGTGATGGTATGTTATGCAATGTTAATATACAGAAATGACTGCAATTTCTATAGATCGACTAACGTCAAGTATCCGTCCACATGCTTCGATTTGCAGCGTTTTATTGCGATTGACGAATGTCGATAAGTCCACCCCTCGCCCGCCCCATCCAATTACTTACAGTACGCGAACTGCGTGAGGACGAGTCCTTATCTAAATTTCATCTAAAGAAGTCAGAATCAAGCCGCTTGCCCTTTCATGCGATTGTATCATGATAGAAACATCGCAATTTTATTTTATATCGACACGTATGCTGAGATAAGGGAACGATGCTATCTGTTTATATACAATTGTGCTGGCTTATAATGGACAATGTTGTCGTACTTTTGTTCTGCTTTGAAAGAAAACACGTGTTGGCTACTTTCATATACAATACAGCACATTGTTTGTGCACATAGAAAACACATTGATTTACGATTCTCCACATTTTCTTTGGGTCGATAAATCGCTTGAAAGAGTACAAGTCCGTAAACTACGTTGAGATAAACCTACCTTCATTGTATGAGAAAAGTTCTGCAATTGTATCATGTTGCGTAAGCAATTCAGTAGTGCACAGAATAAAATAAAAAATAACACATGAATATAGAATTTAAACATCCAACAAATAAAACTGCAATTTCGAAACAATGTTCCTTAATTTTATGAAAATTAAACTGCGAAAGATAAAATGTGACTTTTATAGTGTTTATAAATTAATAGAGTATAAATAAATAGCAAACATAGATACATTTTAAAAATACGACACTACGTATACATCTAAAAATGTATCCAATACACTGCCACAATTCCCAATCAAAATAACCTCACAAACAGAATAATTAAAGCCGCAGAATAATTATATAATTACAAAAGGGCATATCTAATTGAAACTGGTACTCGAATTTTAATCAGGTGAGCGAATCCGGCTAATCAAAGTTAGTCTTAAGTTTTGTACCGGAGCGGGGATTCCTGGTTTTCAATTTTCCAGTTGATTTATCTACGGATGGGATAGATAAGCTCTAGGCAAGGCAGGGGAACGTATGGGGAGGTTTTTTACTCAGCAACCGTGTTTATATAACGGTGAGGAATTTTGGCGGATTGCAATGTTGATAATGATATTTACTATTCTTTTGCTTGACTTAATTTCTACTGACTTGGACATTGTATACAATTTAATTGTATTGTTTTTTTTTCGTATGATTCAGAAGCTTTACTAAATGAGGTTGATTTCATTGATTAAAGGAAAAACTTTATTAAAGTACTTTGCTAATGTCCACATTTTTATCACTATAATAAAAACTTCTAAAGGGTTTGTTTATTTAATCATCTTCAATAAATATCTATTTGAAACACAGACCAAAAAAAGGTTAATTCAATTAAAAACCGAGAACAAGCTATTCTATTTAAAAAACAAATATCCTCGTAATTGTAAGAAATCATATTGTTAGTACTTTTATCCTACATACATTTACAATCGTGTGATACAATTTCCTTAGTTAACCTAGAACTAAAATCGAGGTCGTTTAAATTTACTTAAGTCGCGTTATGTGACGTGCGTGAGTTAAATATAACTTAGGTGTAGGGGGTGTAGGGGGGTATAAAGTATTATGAACAGGTGCTGAATCCAATTAATAGCGTTTTGTGGCTTCCATTAATGTATTCCTTACTGTTATCAATTACCAAAAAGTCTCTCAAAATTAATTAAGTACGTAGCTTGTTTTAGCTCAAATAATCAAATATAATTTGTCAACTTCTCAAATGTATCGGGCTGTCTGGTTTTTTTTCCGAGAGTATAGTTTCCGAGGCTATTTTTTTTTATTCTATTAACGAAATTATTTGACTCAATTTCTTTCTCAGATTGGAAATTCGAAAAATATGTATGTCTTTGGCAAGGACTTTGAGCAAAGGACGTGCTTTAGCTGCTATGACGGTAAAGAAACATCTTTCTAATTATTTTTACTAACTTTATCCTTGTCTTCCATAATCCGGAACGTTGATTAAACAGGTCACATCGATAATACGAATCTGCAGGCGTACTCAGAAGAAAAAAGAGAAAAATATTCGTGGAATGCCATTGGGCCTCGTCGCAAAATTATTCGAAAAATATTTTTGACAGCCCCGTGCGGAATCAAAGCGAGGATTTCTGGAATATTTAATCAGACGAATAAGTCGTTTCAATCAGGTTGGCGTTTTCGTTCAGAATTAATAATAGGGCCGGCCGGCAGGATTAAATTCCCAGTCTCTATATAAATGTCTGAGTTTTTTTTAGTTTTACGTTATCTACGTAAAATAAAAAAAATGTACCTCTACATATCTAATATAACTAATAATAGCGTTACTCCGCGGTAAAGTACACAACAATTTGATGATTAAAAAAAATAAGAATTGTATGTATGAAATAACATCGAAATATTCTTGCTCTGAGACATCAGACACAGAATTCAATAGCTTTAATATAACAGCGATACAGAAGTATTTTTATGTATTGTTTGTTGAAGACGTTCCTGAGTCGTTCATTGAGTAGAAAATAATACTTTCTGTTAACTGAATATTCAATCCCGTGTCAGTCACCTAATTATCAGATTAGGAGTCTTAGAATCAAGTAAGTAAGACATAAGATGAATATTTTTTTAATAAATTATGTGTAGGTACTATAAATATAACAACGCAGGCACTCTGTATCTTGGGTATAAATATAGACGAAAGAAGGTATATACTCTAATTTATGGTTTTTGTAATAGATCATGTGATAAAGAAGGTTATAAATATGGCAAAACCGCAACAAAATTCCGGTTTCAAGACCTGATTCAAGAAATTTCATTTATTGAAATAACACTACTTTTCACGTATGTTATATGTACCATGAAGCAGGGGGCTACCCAACTACCTTTAAACGGGCATGAATTCGAACTTTGAGCTACTTAAAATTTCATAGTAAAACCGAAGAACACTACTCGATATGGCCATTAAACCAAAACCTCATCCCGGGCAGCCGGACTTAAGATCACTTTTTACGTAGACTTATCTTAACAAAAGTAAATGCTCATTGATTTTTTTAATTGCTACAGCTCCATTTAAAGTCCATAAAACGAGCGTTGCAAGTAATTTAACAACACAGAGGCGCATTCCGGAAACTCAATAAAGGATGCCATTTGTATTTTCTTTCAACGACTCATTTAGGGACAATACGCCTAATGTAATGCCACAAATGAATAAGGAATTCCGGGAGGGGCCCAACTAGGGAGAATTTAAGGCATAGCGCACGTTTGCGATTACACGACTAAATTGTTGGGTAGAACAAATTCGCAATTTCTATTATTGTTCGGAGCTCGATAATAAAGTCGAATCGTGCACGTATTAATTTCGCGTATGTAATAGTGGTGATTTCTCGTGTATCTACGTTCGAAGATATGGCTCGTTGCATGCGTTTCCAAAATCAATTACTAGAAATATTATTTTAACATGGTCGATCTTTTGGAGAATTATATTAAAATTTATTTGAAACGCATGATTAACCGTCTTATACCCATGGATTTTACTACGAAAAGCACATAGAAACACGTAGCAAACCACGACTACGTAGTGAGGAGTTAAAGAGTATCTATCAGGTCGGATCAGTCATGGCTGAATTAATTCGTTAAGACGCTTTCACAATGCGAAATAAAAATAGACGAGTTAGCTTTTGTCCTATCGGCGTCGGCAACGTGCTTTCACCTATTGTTGCTTCCATTGCCCATTCAAAACTTCGCGGTACATTTTTCCAATATTCACAATTTCTATAAGCATTTGAAGAATCACATTAAAAATAATTGCATATTTTCTATACAATTTGTTGACAGTAGCTATTTTGCGTGAAGACGGTGTGTATTAATGAAACCAATTTATGTTTCCAATATCCTGATTCATAAATTTAAACCGTGTTTTTTTATATCTGCATTTCAAAATAATAAGAATGCTCTTTGATATATGTGCCTTCTCGATATAGAGGCTTCGCGGCTACTGGAGTGAGCTCCTGATTTTTCAATTTTTCTATTGAGAACATTTTTGGACACAATTAGTTTGTTATTATAAGTGTTATAATATATGATATTAATATAATAATAAATGTTATGAATGCATCAAGACCTTTCCGTAGTTTTATTTTATAAAAAGAAAATACAGTTGAAGTATCAACCAATATTGTTGACTTCGAGTAGCTCTTTATTTACAGTCCAAATAATTATCTGCGCAGGCCGTAATTTAAATTAAGAACAAGTACGAAATTAAACAGTACGGTTCCATATGTAATTCTATTAAGTGAACCGTAAAATCGCACATCCGCACCGCCATGAAGAACTCTTTGATGCCGAGTATATACATATATATTTTAATTTGTGTACAGAATTCGAATAACAAATAAATACCTTTATGATAAATGGAAATTGAGCATAAACATTGGTCCATTGATATTACGGAATGATTTTCTCACTCAAATTTTGAGCCGGTTTTAATTATAAAATGATGCCCCGCACTCGGAGATTTTTCTCTATTTACGCAATTTTGAACTAAATCACACGTACATTGCGTTTATTTATAAAATAAAATGGAATGTATGGAAATAAATTAATACTTCACAGCGGCTTCACATAGGTTGCGTTGGATGCTTTTAGGTAGATGTAGATGTCTAGCAGTGGACTGCGATAGGCTGAGATGAGGTAGATGTCACAAGCTTTACTCGGTCTGAGTATCTACGGAAGTTAGGTACTCAGCTGTAGCTAAGAGTAAAGCTTGCCTTTTGCGCCAGGCACTTTCACGGGCACGAAAAAATCGTCACATTCGATGTGGCTGCATATTATACAAATATTGTTTTTTATACTGTACGGGATAACCCTCTAGGACACCAAAACCATTATTATCATCTTCTTAACACATTATTGAAATACGATTTTTGTCACGAGTGTCAAAACTCTAAGAAAAGCCTCTAAATATTGTGTAATATGATACGTAAATAACAATCAGGCCGTCATCAATCAATTTAAACAAATTGAGACAGCCCACGGAAAACATGTTTTTCATAAAGCCACAGACACACCGGCGCAGCGGCGGGTACGAATATGTTATAAAACCGCGCGCACAGAGAACCCTCAATAAATTTTGATGGAGTATCGCTGGCTGTATTTTCGCGGCTTACTGTTCCCCGTCCGGAAAATATAATAAGCGGGTTATAACATTTGCATATAGATCACCGTGTCCGCTCCCCTCCCGTTACATATATTGTTATTTACACAAATTTCTTATGAGTGCCTGTAAATAACACCAAAATCGCACATGCGTTCATATTCGCGAATTTGTTTTGCATATTTGTGCCGCAAGTAATTAAAATCGATGTAGGATTTAATAACTGTGTCCTGATTATGGACCCCCCAGAATTTATAAAATGCTGCTTGAATATAGTTTGATGCGTCCATTAATCATAATAGCGTAATGGAGTCGGCATTACTACAAAAAATGTGGATAAAGTACTTAATGGAGCCCTCCGTAGTAAAATTATAAAATGAAATAGTCATTATTTGTTTTTATGAGTTTCTAGTATAAGTCCATCTCAATTTAAAGCGTAAATTAGATTAATACAAAAGAGAGATTGACCATACATATGTTTATTTTAAAGTGTTTCAGTACCCAACCAATAATACACAAATGAAAAACTAAAGCATAGATTAGGCATAGGTACAAACAAAACTGCTATTAATGGATTTTTTCGCAGCATATTACTATTATTTATACAGGCTTTAAGTCTTCTCTATTATGTCAAGTGAACTTTTAAAAGAAGTTGTACTATTTTTTATCAAAGATTGACACAAATCTCCAAACTCTTAGTTTTAATAAACAAACTACTTTAATATTCATAACCAGACCCCTCCATAAAAGTTAAAATAAACAAATCTTTACTTCATGTTGATTTATTGCTCATTTGTCATTACCCCATCAAAATTCTGCATGTGTCACCGCAAGGGGAGATCCAAGAGAGGCAGGAAAGAGGGGAAGGAGGGCAGGAAAGCCGGTTATGGAAAACAGTCCGCTTTCGTCACAGCGCCATAGCCACCCAAGATGTTCTTAATAGATCAACGCATTATGTTTTTGTTGTCCCCATCTGCATCTGATAACATGGGAATCAACGCTCCATCACTACAGCGTTAAACTAAACTCTAATAAAGACGTCAAATTGAAAAATTGGTCGTGGATCAAGGCGGATTGACTGATCCTCTGAATACTATAAATGAAAGTGAACAAAAAATAGGACAGGAATAATAGAATATTTAGATACGCCGACATATTTAAACAGAAAGAACCGTTAGACTTTAATTACAAACGATATCTTATTGAGATGAAGATAGTGTATTCAGTTTATAATTACATTTTGAAAGTAAAATTCACGTAAAAGTAATTAGTATAAATAACTTGGCAGATTAAACAGCCGATATACGCATTCCAATGAACGCACAATCGAAAACAGACCTTTCCAAAAGGCCAATTAAGTTTGACAAACAATGCTACCCGATCGCGAACAATCTTAATCCAATTTCGGATTCCGGAAATCTGATGGGCTGTAAACATTCTTTTTGGGGCAGCTCAAATTGCATTGTTATATAGGCGTCCACTCAAATCAACCGGGCAAGGTGCGCGTGAACTTCATGTCGCATTGAAATGGGATTTGGGAGATGCAATTTCCTCAAATCTATCAAAGGACCGGCCTTTGTCATCGAACATTGTAACACGAATCACGTACACTCCACTATTTTGACAGAATGAACGGACAATGTACGGATTTAAGCATTCTAACGCAATGCCGAAAACAGGGCGCAAGCTTAATGAGCCCCACAGAATCCAATTAGAGATTACCAATAGTTCAGCATCCAACGCAATACACTACATTACACAAAATGATTTAGCTTTGAAACCAAACATAAATATCCCAAACTAGTAACAAACCATGGTCAATACGGATAACATATTCTAATGTTATGTTTAAAGCTTTCCTGTGGTGTTAATTCACACCTCAAATAGATACATTCATAACAAATTACTTTAGAGTTCACTATTGAATACGAAAAGTTAGTGTGCGCTGTAGTTGGATCCGACATAATTGAATAAAATCTGGGACACTCCACGCAAACACAAGTTCAGTGTACGAATTGAATGAAATTGGAGCCATGGCCTCAACACACACAAACATTTCGCAGGATAAACACAATATTAATAGAAAACGTATAGAATCAAAATGCTGAAATACTTGTATAAGAAAAGTAATTTTATACATTAAACTTATTAACTTTATAATCAATGTACAGTTATTATAATCTCATTATTAATAGCTTAAAACACAACAAAACGAAATCTAATCCACTTTACCAATCTCTATTAAAACAAAAGACTTAACTTTCTAGATTCGATAAATTTAGTTATCAAGATGAAGGCGAACTTCGGCGTGATCTACAAAAGCTACCCTTTCATTGTCTTAGTTCCCCGTTGATCTATACAAATTGATTTTTTAAGCGAAAGTGTATTGGAGCACTGTTCAGTGAAAGGTCTTGGCGCTTATCTAAGATCTTCTGGAAATGTTGTATTCCAAAATGTTTGTGTTCCACCGTAACGCTGTTCGTTATAATGAGGTCATCTGTTGTTTTGTTAATTGAAACTCATAAAGATAGCACGAAATTACTTTTATAGAGCATGTCGGATTTACATTATTGCAAAGCTCTGCAATGTCATGGAAATATTAAGAAAAAAATATTTTAGACACTTCAGTAGCCTAATGGTGTGACCGGTGGACTGTGATGTCAAAGGTGTCGAGTTCTCAAGGCAAACACCGTTGACTTTTCGAAGTTATGCGCGTATTTATCACACGCTCAAACGATGATGGAAAATATCTTCAGAAAACTTGCATGCGGGAGACATCTTCTCATGTGAAGTCTGTTAAGCCGCGCTTTGCTATTGTGGTGGACTATATAATCCCCCTCAAATGGTGGGGAGACCCGTTTCCACCAGTGGGACAGTAAATGGGTTGATGATGTAATGTTTATTAAATATTATTATAATAAGCAGCTGGATTGAAATTAATAACACCATTAAAGCTGCTTCGAATTAGTCTATTAAATGTTATTAGGTACCAATCAAAATTGGACGTCGACATCGGTTGAACCAAATTTGTTTTAATAATAAGTAATTAGTTTCATTCTAGCTAAAACTAGTTATACGATATTTTAATGAAAAATTGATTACCTAAACCCGTCGGCGTCGTTGTTAAATAGAAATGCAAAATTATTGGTAAATACATTTTTACGCTAAATCTTTATGTACAACCGAATCTAGTGAAATATATTATATCAATACCTAAACTGTTTATTTTATTGCGGTGTATTTTAAATCAGAGTTTTTTAGGAAATCTTAAAAAGTATATATTCACATATAAGCTTGCAAATATGTAACTATCTCAACGTGATAATTTTGTTTCCTTTTATATAAATACTACTTAACAATTCAAAAGCTTACACATCGTTTATTATGAGTAGTAACATCTTGAGTGTGAAATGTATAAATAAATGCTATTATGACATTAACAAATAAATAGTTCACACAAGCTTCATTTAATTACTCCAATTTACAAAATCAAAAGAAGAGAACCAAGCGGAGTCGACATTGTGAAACCATAGTAAAGGTCAATCTCACAATGAACTCGTTACTAAGGCTTCACGGTTCCACGTCAATTTTATAATTATTATTTGTACCACTTTATATTGCTTTTGTCTACCCCAATAATATAATAGTTCAAATTTACAAAAGAGATCCAGTTTTGAGAGCTTAGTGGTATGACCAGTGGACTGGTAAATCTCCTTAAGAGATTTCAATCCCAAAGCACTTACCACTGATTTTTCGAAGTTACATAAGTATTTATTACATAATCAAACAGCAAAGGAAAACATCCTGAGGAAATTGCATGCACTGCATACCTGAGACATTTTTGTGACGGTATGCGAAGTCTGCCAAACCACACAAGGTTAGCGTGGTGGACTATTGCCTAATCTCTCTGAAATGAGAAGAGACCCCTGCCCAGTAGTGACATTAAATGGATTGATGATGATGATGACAAACGAGTTGTGAGTGTATATTTATCAGAAAATCTCGCGAACTTACCCAAGTTTAGTTTTTTGTAATCGTATGAATGGCTCAATTGAAAACATTCAGCAAACACTCATTCTTATATTATTAGATTATGGAAACACTGGACTAGATAAACAATCGCCACCAACCCTCTTTGTCCTGAAAGATATTACTGAAAAATGTCGCTTTCGCCCAAAAGTTGTCTCGATGGTCCATAAAGCGGCTCTCGCTTGGTTAGATATTAACAAGTTTTGCAAGTTAAATGCTAAGGTTTGTATTCGAGTTGGTGTTGATCATCAAAATGCACATAAATCAAAACTTTTGGACAATCCAACAGCGGTCGCAACAGTCAAGAAGCGTCGATCTCTGAAAACGATTTCAACTTGTTCGTTTGTTGTATTGACAGTGAAAAATCTTACTATTTCCTTTTAATACCAATAAAGTTTCGCTAGGTTCGTGGAAGTTTATGATTGTTTTTTTATCATCAGGAATATTCATCTACTAGATAGAAACATTATGTCGATGCATCATAATATAATATCCATACGTCTATATTATTTATTAAATGATGTTGTTGTTCTTAAAATAATAAATATAATGCTGTATAATCGTAAAATGGTAGACGTATGAGTAATTGTATGTTAGAGCTTTAGCACAAAGCCACACCTTTGTTTTAGAAGACACTAAAAATGTTATACAACCGTTTATAAACCTATTATAAAAACTCGAACCGGTTTTAGTCTAAAAGACCACATTTATAACCTAACTGATCCTTTAGCATATATTTGGTATATTAGCATACATTTAAAAAGCAAACAGGCATAAAAAGGATTAAATCGGAAGAGGCGATCGCAAGGATACCAAGTATGACCTAAATTGCCACAGAACTGAGAAAACAGCCATGAAATGAACTCTTTTGCGCCGCGAACATTTTGATAAAGTCAGCAATTTTATGGTGATTCAGCGAAGCGTTGAAAACTCATATTGCCTTCTTGGCGTTTACACAAAGAAAACTTATTCTTGGAATGAACTAATTTCTTTTCATATACTCAGTGACGTTAAAGAGCATATAAATTCAAAATGTTGTGTAATACTAATAAACGATCGGCCAGCAAGTGCTTACACCGTTAAAACTTCAAGCGTAACTAAAATTTCTTGTGCCAAGAAAAAGCTAAAGGTCTTTGTTCTTACCAGCCACAACAAACGTTGTGTTTGGGCATTTGTTACAATAACAAACATGGGGAACAAGCGCGCTCTACAGGGAATGGGTAAAAACGTGCCTAATCGAGGCGAATTGGAAATAAAAGCTCCATGATTCGATGCCGACGTGTCAAGTTCCTTCGAATAAGGATTAAGAGCTTATTGTTAGCTAAATTCGCGGAACTTACCTGTTCCTACCACTCCTATACTGAATGCTTGATTTATGATATAATTTGCCTTACTTTACGGGCAAGTGCAAAAGGTTTTTTCATTTCTGAAACTCGTAAATTGCGCGTGTGCGCGTAGTTTTGTTAATAAAATGTTTTCGTACCTACCGTAATTTTATTTATTTCAGCAGTAGATTTGGAAACCTTTGCGAGCATTTAATTTTTTCCAAACCGTGTAGGAACACTACGGATATAATTATTTTTTGAAGAAACTACGTCTAGTTGACGTAGTTTATGACGTAGTAATATAATTAACGGAAATCTAAACGACAGTATTACCTGCAGACGGCGAACTCATCGAAGTCCCCATCAAAACAAGTTGTATACCAAAGAAAAACGCTATGACTTGTAGACGACAACCGACTATATATATATATATAGCAATATCGTGGAAGCAACAGAGGGGACGCTAATTATTGTGCAAACAATGTGGATACCATGTTGCAATTATGTATTTACAGAAGCTTCTAGTATCAGGAAACTTTAGGTAGACCTCTTTATACATAGTATTCTTCCAAGTTATATGTATAGTTTTATAACTCTGTTTTGCAAAGTGGCGACGCATTTACATTCGTATTTAATTTGAAATATTAACAATGTATGAAGGGTCGGATATAATACTCGTTGAGTACTCACTCAGTTGTTATATTTATCTCGATACGATAACACAGCCACATGTTCAGAATTTAAGAGTCAAGTCGACCACAAAATTGCTACCACATGTCGTAACTGCTCTAAAATTCGCAAAAAATATTACCTGAATACAAGTGGCCAACACTTGACATAAAATACACGACGGACTACATAGCTAATGTTTTTTTAAGCGATTACTTCAACCGTCCCGTAAATGACTGTCAAAAAACGCATCAGCTAAGCAACTAAAGCCAGAAACATGTTTTAAAATGTTATTGTTATGTACGAAGCAATGTGTTATGTCTACTATAATTTACGCTTACGCGAATATTACTTATTACAGCACATTTAAGTTTTATAAACTTAAATGTGCTGTAATAAGTAAAAATAAATAACATCTAACGATCAGCCTAGACATCAGGTATGCACCAATCGAATTCCCGATCAAAAGGTAATATTATAAGTCAGGTAATTTAAGAGTGCAATCTTTTATTAAAAGAACAACACGTACCAAAGAAAGGAATTCTAAGAATGTAACATTGCAGTCAATGGACATAAATGCAAGCGGCATCGAAATTAACTGGCGTTAAGTCATAAATTGAAAATGAGCTGACTCGTGTACGCGTTCAAAGTGGCATGAAACGGCGAGTACTGATGACAGACGACGACACAGGGTGGTCTCGTTCCCGGCAATCATGTACAACGTTCGGTATTTAAAACACGACAAAGCGTCCATATGACTAGTACCTACTAGCTAACAAGGAACACTAAAATATTCACAAACGAAACGCTAAGGGAATACGTTGTACAGCAAAAGGAGCTGATGTTCAATTGTGTGCTATTAAATTCCATGCACCTGAAGTGCATTTTTGGGTCGTTAATATTTAAGTAGTAACAAATCACTTTATACTGGATGCATTTTTAATACACCTTAGTAGGAACCAAATATTTTAATTGTTAAAGTTTTTTTATTTGAATTTGCATTTACAATATTGGCTCATCGTTCAGCTTCAGTGATAATAAATTCTAAGTGTGTAGTGCTAAAGATCAACTCGGCAGTATATGGTTACATAAAATAAATTCCAAACCAAAATACTCGTAACTAAAGTCGGGCCCAGAGGTGCAAACTGGAGCCAATAAATTGCCAGCCAGGTACTGGCTTGCTATCAGCGCTCACCGCACTCAACCAAATGTTGAAAGTTAACTGGTTAGAATTTCGAAACTGCACTACACTACATTTTTAATTCGTTCTTCTCAAAATTGCCCAATTCACAGTTCTGGCCGTTAACAACTAACCATGAGAGTAGTGGAGAATACACCCTATTTAAATGTCTTTCTTGTTGATCTAGGAATCTGGGATTTAGATTTTAGAACCAAATCAAGCAAGGTGTTACTAATATTTATTGTTTAATTCCCAGTACCTTGATATTACCTAATTGCATGATCATTGGATTCACAGTAACTGCTAAGGATACTTCTAGGTTATAATATATTGAACTATCAACATTATCATCAAAAAATCAAATTTTTACTTGTAACCATTTGGAGTGATGCCACTCCAAATAGTTACAAAAAAAGTATTAAAACTCTCAACCTACCAGGGTTAATCGTATATTAGGTTTATCTTTACTCTACTTGTCGTTTAAATATAACTTGAACTTTCTAAACTAATAATCTTAAGTACGAAACAAATGGAACCTACAAGTGGTCCTTACGGTACTCTTAATATAGAACAGTTCAAACCATTCCGTTGATGTATTCAAAAACGCAGAAAATAGTTCTGCTATTTTGAATACTATGCATTGAACGAATATTATGCATTCCATTATTCCAATATATTATAGAAAGAAAGAAAAACAGTTTATTCGCGTGAACGTGACGCACATATGCACACAAATTATGATATTATTATGATTTCTGATTTAATTCTAGAAGCCTAAAATCCGATGATACTCTGTACAAACGGATTTTTCTCATATCACGAATTTGAATTGCTGAAATGGGCAAATATGCATGTTAAGTAAAACGTATTGAATAATATTCAGTAATAATATATTATAAAAACACTGTCTGCACTGTATTTTAAAACTTTATTTTTTTACTTTAAAGATCACCGATTAGTTTTTATTTTATGGAACCCCATATAAAATAATTACAAATCAACACTGAAATTTATATAAAACACATTATTTAAAAAAAAATCTTTACTAATATTACAAAGAGGATTTTTTTTTCATTTTTATGTTTGAACGAATGCACTCAAAAAGTCCCTGGACCGATTTTAAAAATTCTTTCACCATTGCTGAATGTTTTAAAAAGGTGTGTCCACCCGTGCGCAGCCGAGACGGGCCGCTAGTATATGTTATATAATGGAAACATATTATTAAATTTGTAATGTTTTAATAGTTCGGTATTATATTTATGCGCTATTTCAAAATAATATTTGTACTCGTAGTATTATTTAACAGCTATAATTTAGCGGAACTCTGATTACTATTCTACGGACCCCACTTTGCGAAACCCTGGTCTAGTTTGTTAATTTTGTGACTATATAAAATCCATGAACAACTTCAAAAGCTAAGTTTCTGAATTGGTCCCAAGGCTTTTAAATTTAAGCTGTGTATCAAAACTTTTCACTTTGTTCCTCGGTTAAAGTAATCTTTGCAAAATTCCCTAATTAACATTCGTTACACTTGAATAATTATAAGTTAATTTTACCAACATGATTTACACCTACACTGCAAACAAGATTCAGCAAAATCCGCGCGCGGTCCCGAATGAATTAGTATTATTTGTGCTGATCAAGTTTAGTTTACTAATTAGTTGAACAAAAGGGTACCGAGAAAATTGCTCGCTTAAAGTATGCAAAAACCAAAGACAATATTCATGTGTATGTAAATGAAAGTATGAGCTATACTATTAGCAATGACGTTTCCAACGATGCGATGGTTTGAATAAACATCATGCAAAACTTTACCATTAAACTAATTGATGCGACCGATTCAGCCAAAATACTTATCAAACATATTGTAATTATGGGTAGAGCAGAGTATACGGCAAACTATACCTGACGTATTGTAATTATAACTAAAGTTAATGAATGAACTTCAGCCACATTTTCAATGTTTTGTTGCTCACAACGGAATAAAGTTAAGCGGTTCTCCTATTTGTGCCGACAAGCCGATATAATGTATTATCTCGCTTGCAAAGTTTTAGCGGAGCTACACTGTTCATTAAACCGGCGAATGAAGCTGAGTTTAATTTATACAGAAAGCATTATACAGCAACTGCAAAATAACGTTACTGGTTTGGGATTTGTTTTTATGTAACTTAACAAAAAGTTATATCGTTGCTTGATAGTGAAGGTTTCTGTTCTTTTTGGTCCTCCACTTCTCCCGTGAATGACAAGTCTTGTATATCTTTGCCGTTATCAAAACACTCAAGGGAAACTTAAAGCAGAGTTATTTCTGTACCACGCTATCTGGATGCTGCTACTTCGGAGATAACTGAACTAATAACCTGAATTGGAGCGACCATGTCTGTAGTTTATTTCTTTTGTTAAGCCTTTTTAAACGGGCACTTCCGTATTTATATCACAATTTAATATTAAATATATTATTATCAAATTCAACTTTGAGGAGACAAATTGACTAAATGATAACACCATATAAAAAGTTAAGAATTTCTAATTGGATACGAAAGCTACATGAGGAAGTTTCTCAAGTCATGTTCGAATAATGTTTGCATAAAACTCAAACCCAAGTTGCTACCTCAATATAAACTAACTACAAGTTGCACCAAGTAGTGCTGCATGTCATACGCGAACATATCTTAGAGAAGTTCTAGCCGGGCTAGAATTTGATGAGGGTATTAAAGCTTCAACTGATGGCTCCCGATCATAAACATCGGTCCCTCTCGGAGTTCGCTAGTCGCAGCAATAAATTGAAGTTAAATTAGTTGTTCTGGGTCCACCAGACATGTGTCTCAATATTCCGGCTCAAACTTTACTATTAATAACTGTTTACATTTAGTAGTTTCCTAGTGAGTAATTGATACGGAAGCTGAAACCATACAAACGACTGCGTGAAATGGATCTCTATTGTATTAGTGGCAATACTGATTACTAATTTAATAAACTTTAACGCTTGTTATTTCGTTGTGAAATCGCTAGAAGCATGTTTTTTTATTAAATTGGATTCCAATGTCAACATTTCCTAACATATCTATACCTACCACACGTAACATACCAATAGAACATTTGCCTACATCTATAATGCATTATCAGATATTTTCCAACAAACTTCCACTCACCAAGTCGCAGATCGCGAACAGGTAATGATTTATGAAGTGCGTACAAAGCGACTGATACACAGAGGAGTCGGTTACATTAGACCGCATCAAAATAAGAAAAGGGACCGTATCAAAGGCAGTAAGGCGGTATCCCCAGGGGTGGAGTGTGGGGACCTTTATTTATGGCCCGCGCCTTTGTTACACCGCTCCAGAAATATAAATAGTTCCCGTTGAAATATCGAAGACGCAGCTTTTTGAGGGTGCGATATTGTAGAGAATTAATGATGTGGTCAGTATTTGAATTGGATTAGGGATACACCAAATGGATTGGCGCGAAATGCTAAAAGGCTTGGGCGTGTTTGTACGGCTTATCACAACAGAAAACGGTAAAATGAATTGAAGAGTTCGGAGGGTCGAACAAGTGGATGTTGAGATTGCCCCAGGCACCGTATTCTTTATTTTCAAGTGATAAATTTGTAAAGCACTCAAGTGGATATTAAAATTATAAGCTATTCAAATTTTGACAAGGTAGGTCAAATATTTTATCATTTTGTTGTATCTGAGGCAGATATAATCTGAAACGTATCGTAAAATAGAATTCTAATGCGAAACAATAAAAGTTTTATTAGTATCGCGTGTAGCATGTTTCTACGAAATCGTAAATATTATCCAAATAAGGGACGTTGAAGCGTGTACGTTCGTTTATCTAAAAAAAAAGGAAGATGTAATTCTTAATAAAAAGGTTATACGTTCAGTTTCTTCGCTTTATGACGGCAACAAAACACTGACCGTTTTCTCTTAGATTTTAGTACATTCATAACCTATATGGATGGCGAAAAGTCACAAATATATTTCTGGACTTCGATGATATAGCATGCATAAAAAATACGTCCTATTTTATTAAAGCTTCCACAAAAACACTACGATAACATCATCGATTTTCATACCCAGAACGAATCTAAGAATCGGCTGCATCCAAATAAATTGCATGTGTCCAAATAAAAATCCTTACTTTGAAAAATGAATATAACTTTAAACTCGAGACTCATACTAGAGATAGCAACAAAACATTTATCATGACTGTTCACTACGGAAAATTTTTCCCCGCAGAAAAATTCACACGGAATAAAAAGTGTCCGATGAAAAGCGATACTGGAGTAATTTGTCACGTCGAGTCTTAGAAAGAGTAGCCCGACTCCATTCACTACGATAACCGAGGTCTCAAGCCCACTTATGGGATTACATCCAGTTTTTATTCGATCTAGTTTTTGACTGATTCGTTTTTAAGCATCCCCATATCAATTTTTACTTCCTAAGCTTTATGGATGACGCAATCCTTTATAGGTTTGACGGTTGCGAACAGTAACCTTATCATGGGAGTTTTTGCTGCTACTCGGTGATATTTTGGCCAGTATTATTTTGAAATAAAAACAGAGAACAGGCATATGCGAGGCTAAAACTAGTCTAAATAGCTTTTTATAAAATGTATTGTAATAATGGCAGCAATAATGCCTCAAAAATCTTTTGAAAGTTAATAGTTATGTATACTGGACTTCATATTTATGTCTGTGTATAATAAATAGGATTAAAACATAGGATAGTTTCGCGATGAACGCAAGTTTGAATACAAAAGAAACCCAATATATCATGAAAGATTCAATATATATAAAAAGGCAAAATATTCACACTCTACTCTGCGAGTACAATGCGGACAGACTCCACACATTTACAAACGTACGACTTTTAAATTGTCATCTCATTCATAAAGATGGGTTATCGACCCCGGTCACAACGCTCGTGTTATATTATATTCTATCAAGTGCATAATTCATACCGGGTCATCTTCCTTGCAGGTATCTATTCTTATGTACCTCTGATAAAAATTCCTCACATTTCGACCGTTAAACGCTGGGGAACTTGTGGGAGCTTATTCATGAATCACCCGGTAAAATCTCGATCGGCCGAGAGGAATGTATAGCCTTGGCATTCAAGATAATACTGGAGTCGTGAACGCTAACCTGTTTTGCAGAACACAGTATCTGGTGCGACCTTCAACTTGGGAATGTATATTCTAAAGAAACTTGGTACTAACTAGGCAATAGTTAATTTGGTCGTTAAATACGAATATCAGAAGTTACAGTCAAATATTTTATTTCACTTAGACTAATATAATAATAATAATAATTCCTAAACTTCTAGAGACCGGTAGTCTCTAGAAGTTTCGGAATTATTTACACGCGGTTCCAAAAAGCAGGTCTTATGAAAAGGAGCCGGCAGGCAGTAAGCTACAAAGTTACTTTTTTAAAACAAATAAACATTATTAAATAATTGGTTACATTTACAATTAATCAGGTTTAGTAGATTGTATTTTTATTTATTTTCAATTTAATTAAGGTTCACCAACAGTTGTTACAGATATAATAACAATAGGGATGTACAAGTATTTGTGTCTTAAATCTAACTGCACACCCAATTATTGGCAAACACCACATGCAATTTTTTCGGTATCAACATTTATTACTTAATTTTTAAAGATACATGAATGAACTTAAATCCTAATATTATAATATATTAAATTAAGTTGTATATCACTGGGAATTATTGCCAGTCAGTCTTTCTTTACCAAGGAGGCTTTACCTTCACTTTCTACGCCATCTTACAATTAAGTTTACTCTTCCCGCATACGCGCTATTCCAATCAGATATATGTGTTCACATTTTATATCAACATATTTTTGGCTTACGTTTAATACAAAACCGTCGATAAATTTTCGAATGTGTCTTAATTGTAGGTCGTAAATGTGGTACGGTGGACGCTTTTATTTGAAAAAATAGCACACCAACTGAATCGTACATATTATGTTCAAAAATTTCCCGCAGAATATACAGCTTCATTGTTATTGTATACGAAATTCGGGATGGCTCAATAATATTTCCCAAAATATGAATAACGGCCGTCTTAT
The DNA here is from genome assembly GCA_905163465.1 of Craniophora ligustri. Classification (NCBI taxonomy): domain Eukaryota; kingdom Metazoa; phylum Arthropoda; class Insecta; order Lepidoptera; family Noctuidae; genus Craniophora; species Craniophora ligustri. The sequence goes on from LR990968.1 coordinate 9,306,503, forward strand.
ATCACAGTGTCGAGGCGACAATAACCATTGTCTGTGTCGCATGAATTCCATGAGGAACTAGGTGTAACCAGAGGTGGTATGACGGTGATAACGCGCTCCTGACCAACTGGTGAAATTTATGACTCCATATTTAACAGGAGATGACCTGGATCCCGGGAGCGCGTCGCATTTTTGGGTTTAATGGCTAGATGCTATCTTATATAGCTTTAATAACATTTTTAGACTGAACATTTTTTTTGTTTTCAGCTTATAATGTTGTGACATAAGTATATAAATATAAAATTTAATCATACATCTGCAAAATCAAATAAATTCAAAAAGCTTGTATAATAAACGTTATTCATTTCTTTATTTTGCATTGTAGACATAAAACGCTAGTATTTTCGGATGGGGTAGGCAGAGGTCACTCCTGGTGAGTGCGGATAATTCTATTTACAATACTCTGGTAACAGAAAGGTATTTTTGAGCATTTAAAGGGAAAACACAATGACACTTTACTCAACCGACTACGACTATTGAGTCAGTGGAAACAATATTTAAATACAGATTGAAATGTGTACATAACACCATTAACAACGTATTAACAGTATCATTCACATCTAACAGCTGCAATGAATTTTTAACTGGCCAATAAATCGTTAAAGATATTTTAGTTTGTATGAATATCTTACGAAAACAATTTAATGTTTCTTTGCGAACAATCTTATACACATATTGTTGTTCTCAATTCAGCTGCAATACTTATAAAACATCAGCACTGGGTTTTAAATATTAGTATTACTGATATTGCGAAAATATAGACATGATATGAAATAATGATACCGATTAAAATGAACAGGATGTATGTAGTTGTAGGTACATCCATTTTTATATTCGTACATTTTACAAGTACTAACCAAATTCTAATTTCGTTCTTGGACCATTATTTTACTCGCTTGATGTTATTTTAAACTATCTTTAATAATGACATCACAAACAACACAAGGTGGGGCCAAGACTTTTAAATAAATTTAGTCTATTTACAAACATACATTTTAAAATCCATCATCTGATTTAATAGATTTCTTATTCCAAAACTGCATATTTAAATTAATTAAAGTATATTATATTTCCCTGTTAGTGCGTATATGTAGATACTCATTTCCACATCAAACACTAAATATATCTAGATGATGTTGGAAAAACTACCAACGAAATAATAATACTATAAGAAGTCTTGTCATGGGAATATCAAATACTCCTTACAGGAATATCAGGTGATCATTTCCCTCTCCCCCTAAGGCAGGATAGGCTGTCTTTTGTTTTAGAATGTGAGATGATGTTCTTTGTTAGCCGTTAATAGGGTAGGTAAACTTAATAGGGCTTTTGTTTACTTGCAACTATAGTATTTTTGTTTCAATAATGTGATATGTTACCGGTTATACCGGATATTTAAAGTCCGTTAATTTAATGAATTAATTAATGATTGTGTTCTTGTGTTTTTTATCTGGTTCTATATTTGGCAATATTGTAAATATGCAACTTCTATTAATTAGAACGGTCATAGACCAATTACTATTATTATTACTATATTACTATTCATGCTTAAAAAATAATTCGATATTCTTTGTTGCTTAAAAACTTTGGTTATATACACGACCCTGGAGAGTAGACGTAACGGTGCCTAATTAAGCAATTTAAAATGTAAAAAGCAGCTTCGTTACATTTTCAGAACAAGTTAAATTTATAATTTTGTGAGAATTCTGAATGAACAATTACATCTGTCGAAAGGAACGCAGAGTGTGGAACTGAGCAAATACTGTTTAAATTTAATCCAGCTTGGCTTGGAATCCTTAGTTAAGGTCTTATTACACTAGTGGTTTCTACGTGCTCTAGCCTCTATGTGGATGACGTGCTTAAATATTTATTTTCTTGTGTCGCGATTATTCCATATATTTTATTGTCATTAAAATTGGTTATTTCATTCCTTGCAGACGATTCAACGACGCCCACCAAATGTTACCTTTGTCACGCTGTTTATTAAATACGATAGATGCACGATACGCCTTCGCATATTGCCTCCCTCGCAACGGTTAGAGATAGATAATGTGATAGCGCCCTAAGAGTACCAAGTTATATATGTATCTAAAATCACTCTAAAGCAGAAAGCCAGCTTTGTTTAAACAGAGATAAAGTCCTGAGCAGTTCATCCCGACATTTCAAAGGTTCATCTTGATCACAGCGAGCCATAATTCAAGTCGCGTCGTTGTTTTGACAGTTATACGGACGCAAGATTACAGTACAAGAAGAAAATTTTCCTTATTAAATGTCTTTGACAGCCACCAATGTATTTTGAACAGTATGTACACAAGGGGCCTTCTACGATTGTTGACGATAAGGCAAATAATTACATACAGTTCGTAAATATCTCTTACTTTAAGTAGAAAAGTTTTAAATGTCATTCCTGCTCATGCACGTCACAATATAAAATACGAATCAAACTTATCTCGAGTAAAATTATAGCAAAGAGAATTTAAAGGTCATAGCGGTTGTCCCTGTTGTAATTTTACTGTCGAAGACAGCCGATGAAATTTTACGATAGAAAGTATGGCGTGGTGTGAAATAGTTTTTAATATTGTTTATCATTGAAATGAACTCGGTTCAATAGATGTACGGTACCAGACTGTCTGCGGGAATACAATATTCACTGGGTGTGTGATAGATAACACGTAATGTTAGCCTCCTCTTATGATCTATTAAGATAATTGTCTCATAGACAAAAGAAAAGTAGCTATATATTATTCTATTTTACATCGATGAGGTCAAGGTAGAAAACGTCGCTTTGTGCTGGCCAATTCTAGACTGAGTTCGGAGAGGCCTTACCAATTTATTTAATACTAAACCAATTTTCTACCTTAAAATGTCAATTATCTGTCGATTTTATTCACTATTTTGTGTCAAATGTTAAATTGAATATTACAATCAACATTCTTTGAACACAATGAAAGATATTTTAAAGTTGATTTGTACGTTTGACCCTCGTCTCGTCTCATCATCCGCCATGTAAAGCACTTAAAGATGCAATTAAATAAAAACCTTCATGGCCTTTCTTTAAGTGTGTCTTGGTATTAAATAAAAGATTTTTTAATTTAAATTAAAGAAGAAAACGAATAAACTCTTAACTAAATTGTTTCTCAAAATAATGGACACAAATATATTTTTTTGGAATGCAATATAAAATGTTTCTTGCAAACATGGTTTTGTTAGAAAGATTTGAATCTTATAATGAACCAATCATATATCATAATGGTATACGATTCTGTTACATTAAGTTAGTGTCAGTTCCATTTTCAACTGTGATAGGTATATTTCCAAAAAAATATTTGAATGTTGTTTAGCTTTTTTTGAAGTAACGAATTGTTTCCTTTGAGTAAAATTTGCTAACTAGTGTTAAAAACACTGTCTTCCTAGGCACGGTTGGTTCTGACCACTTAGTATTATTATTATACCATACTGCATTTAGCACAAAACTTGAGTTAAGACAGCAGGTACCTTGTTGCCGCCTTAAGTTTTAATAAGAAAACATACTGATGATCGCCCTGGTAAAGAGAAAAGTTTTTGTTGTTGTCCGTCTTACGATCTTATCAAATGCTGTGAAAACTTCGTTTTCTTCCGCCGGTCATAAAGTTAGGCCTGTTGTGTAATAAAGCAGTTTACTTGACTTTTTATTTTGTGTTGAATATTATATGAAAATTATAAAAAAAGATAATGACTTTTTATTTTCTTCTTTTATAGGTCCAGCATTCAGCATAGTGGTGAAATGAGCAATGGTGAAATTAACATTTCGCGACAATAACCAGTTTCATCATCAACAAATATCCACAATTTTTTCTACGAGATACCTAACGAAAAAATTATTCCTATCACAGTGTTTATGATAGGACAACTATAATCAGATATAACTAAGCATCTATAATAGCCCATCAAGGAACTAATTACAGACACGATAGAAAATTAATTGTTGTCAACCTTTGGGGCCCATAAATTTCTCTTATTGTCCATTCTGGGAAATTAATACCGCGTGCTTTTCAGACGTCTTTACGTCTGAAAAGCACGCGGTATTAATTAACGCGGTAACGAGATAAGCATGAACAAAATAATGACAATAGGTGTCGTCAACATGACATTGCCGCCGTCGCCGACGCGACTTATGAAACCGTCTGTTGAGGGTTGATGTTGAAATCAATAGAGCAATTTATTATTATAATTGAATTCTGCATAGAATAAACCTAGCTTTAAAATATTTTGTATTATTAATGTCAGAACTTGTATGACAAAGGTTTAGAAACATTCGCCCCCACCGGGATTCGAACTCTCAATCCTTACCGCAGAAAGCAGCCTTTAAGACCGCTGCACTCAACGGGTCTTGTAAATAAATTTTACCCTCGATTCCCCAGTTCACGTACCTGCAACAAAATTAACATACTTTATGAATACACAGTGCTCCTCGACTTAATTTTTAAAAGGCTTTCCCACATTTTCATTTGCTCAATGTAATTCTCACAGCGCAACGGTAGGAAAATAAATTTGTTTTATTTCATTGTACTGAAATAACATTGTGAAAACACATAATAATAATCATAAAATAAATTAATTATGCAGTGCGGTCAATAATATTCCAATATAGTTATCTTATCACTGCATAGTAGAAAACAAAGTCATCCTGTCTCGTGTCTCACGAAAAACGAAATAAACCCAAAAACTAGCGAACAATACGGTTTCCACCAATTGGCAGAGTGATTCGTGAGGATAATTCAATCAGATTACGTCGCATTGAAACTTCAATAAATGTTTTAAATTTTTTATAGTTATCTGGCATTAGTTGAATGACGATCTCTGAGAGGGAATGTTTTAAAAATGTATTTGATATTTACGATTACAGTACCTAATATTTTACGCTGTGTTTATTAATAAATCAACCGTATCTATAACAAAAATAGTGTAGACATTACATTTTCTTTCCAAATTCGTTTCATTTACGGAAGATTAAATCTTAACGCGTCCAAAACGTGTAAAACATCAATTAGATTTTAATCAAGACGCAAGACGTGTTTTTATACTTCCTATAACGAACGTAATTAATGTAATTGACAGCCGAAACTTGTGTGTAATTAGTGAATAATTTATATTCCCGCTCTAAATCTTAGTTATAATGTATATTTGAGTAAGTTTGCGTCAACGTCTGCGTAAAATGAGACTTAAATAGTGTTTGTTTTAGTTGTTAGACCAGTTTGATGTTCCGAAGTCTTGGCGTTTAAACTGTTGGCTCAGGGTGGAACGTAGAGTTTAATGGTATCTTTTGTTATATAACTTGATTTACTTGTTTTTAGCTACTTTGCTTTCAGATCAAGATTATCTTATTATTGCAAAGGAAAAGTACCTACCAAATTTTTTATCTGCGTAAACTACGAAATACGCTTTTTATAAATTAAAGAAAATTACTAATTACAATGACTCCCATAAATGATTAAGTAAAATATCGTGACGAAACCTCGGCAGGTGAAATGTCAAGCGACTGGTATGAGGGGCAACTATAAAAGTGATTAATAGCTAGGTAGTTATAATTTATATTACTGATTCATAAAATGCAAGTAATATTTTATAGTTTTGGGTATAAAAACGGTACTCTTTACAGCGGCGAATAAAGAGTAAGGCACCTCCGTATGCGGACTAGTTCCAACACCAATCCTAAGATCTAGCCTTTGAGTGAGAGCTTTTTGAAATTATTATTATTATAACAAATCAAAAGAAACTTAAAAAACTAAAAAGTTAAAAATAACTTAATACAATTTTAACTTCTTTTTAGTTTTAAAGGTATGAAGTCGGTGCCAAGCCAAATGTAAAGGTATGTACACTCATCGCGCGTGATCTTGAGCGGGGTGGCTTCAAACCAGGCACCGGCAAAGAATCATCAAAATCGGTTCACCAAGTCGAAATTTTGAGGTAACAAACATAAAAATATAGGTACAGTCGAATTGATAACTTCCTCCTATTTGAAGTCAGTTAAAAACAGAAAACTTACTTAGATTTCTTACAGATTTCTGCAGAATCATCCAACTAATATTAGTCTACCGCCAATTAGTAAACTCGTTTCTAGTTTTCGTCCAAGTTTCTTTCAATTACACCAACAGATCCCGTATCCCAGGCCCGATCTTTGTTTAACTAATTAATACCATAAAACAAACGGAGGAACCTGCGGGTTTTAAACAAACAATAGTTATAACACCATCATCAATTTACGACTTAAAGGATACAATGACACGACTGATGTAACTTTATGACACCAAGATCGTAGTACTCGTACATAATTCTTTCCTGCTGTTAATTGTATTAATTTATGACCGCAATGGGTGTTACAATTGATTATTAAGTGGATCTTAAAATAGACAATTTAAATTTAGATGTGCATCGCGGCGCATACATCATGTGATACGTGTTACGAGCAATTTAGTCAAGAAAGGGGTTGCCTTGTATTGTCTCTTATGACTTCGGGAACTCGGGCAAGTGTTTGAACACTTATATTCTATTTTTATGTAATATAGGCTTACGCCCTTAGTCAGTTTCCCACAGCTTTTCCATCCTCGTTTCTTACGCGGTAGGATTCAAGCCCCCGGACTCCTATCAGACCTTCGCAACCCAATTTTAGCAATACCGGTAGGTACTCCAACGACAAAAAAGGCTTTCAGATTTTTAAGTTCAATATAGAATCTAATTGAGGAAAAAATACTTGTCTCTGAGGGGTTACCTTACAAATAGATGGGTCTATGTGATTATTTCTTGGGCATAGTTACACCTATATCACCTATACCACGTTCTATACATGGAAATGGCCCTTCTGCACGATTAAATTGTCAAGGATTCCTAGACGGAAAGAAAATAATGTATTTTGGTGCAAAAGCCCCAAGCTTGTCTTCTTTATTTTGGGTGTGTCTTACATATATTATATAGACACACATACACTACCTATATGTCGGCTGTACAACTAAAATGATATAATGAAGAAATTGAATCCGCGGCCCGTCGCACATTGCAGATTTAATCATGACAATCATCATACTACAACAGTATATGCGTATAGTAATAGAGTCTCTATAAAGATATACATATATGTACATAATGGTATTCCAATGTATTCCCTTATATATTCTACAATATGTGTCATATTAATTTGTGTCTAAATCACTGTCTACCAATTGTTACGGTGAAGGCTGGCTGTCGAACCTACCGGTGCCGTGACACGCCGTAGTAATTGATTCGTAATAGTAACATGACAGGTGTAATGTTCTACTGTTCGAACACCGGATTAGATAGGCGTACACGTACGTTTAAGTTACAAAATAAATACCTACATATAATATTGAATTCTTATGATAATTTATATAAACGATCTTGTTAAATATCCTTCTTACACACTTCTTACATTTTCATCATCTCCGATCAGCTATGTCTCAAGAAATGGAGTATACATAAGATATTCCTCGCATTTTCCAATAAAATTCAACATTTTATGAGTTTAGCTAAAGCATAAAGTTTCAGCATCAATATTTGGTGGAGCTTTACTTCAAGGTTATTGAAATAAACTGTCATCGTAAATACTGATAAGGGGAAGGTGTTAAAGTGTCATGTTTACGATGTAAAGCATCACGGTTCCGCCGAAATTGTTTTAAAACCTTACATGTAAAAATACTTCAGAGCAGTAAACTTGAATATTTTATGACTACTCTCACTTTTTTGTCTAATCACAACAGCCAAAGTGTTACTTGACTACAAAGTGATTGCTTTTGTCAAAGAGTGTTTAAAGTCTTGAGTTGTCAGACTGAATTGAGATTGAGGGGAAGAAGTCATGTATCTTGTACGTTTATCGCAAACAGCATTCCAGTTTTGTTACACAGTAGATGCTGGACAATGAGCAACAAGACCTACCAAATGCTGCCAAGATGACATTAAGGAAATCGAGAGAATTTTCGTAATATTATGTCAATGGGTTGATGATGATGATGATTTCGAAAGGGTCAGCAATAAAGGTTGAGAATGTGGCCACCACAGAAGTCTGTAGACTATCACTAGAATTAACTTTATAAAAATAAAAATAAAGTCACACAGACAAACTTATTGTTTCCATTATTAATAAAAATACACATTTGTAAAATATCTAAACACAATTTACTGCAAATAACTCGGATAATTTATCCATGACTTTCCTTTTTCTCTCTATAATTCAATTTATTTTAAATGTGTCTTCAGACAGAACTCTAAGCTTCATAAAACATTTTGCTGTACATAAAGATGTTGGTGAAACAACCATAAAATTGCCTATGCTTAAACATAATTGCCTGTAACTTGCAATGAACTTTGTAATTTACTACTAGGCCTTAACGCTGTGATAAATTTTACGTTATAAGTTAAATAGCACGTAAGTGGAGAGAAGTTTTGAGTAATAGATAACAGGTATTTAGTGCCTTTCATTTAGATATTTAAGACAAAGTTAGAATTATAAAGTAGATTGGCATAAGTTAAACTAAGATCTATAAGACTAATAATATAAATACTTAATAATTATAACGTCATTTATTTACACGGATATACCAGTTAGAGTAAGTAAACAAATTCAATACTTAAACACAATCCTGTGTTTAATCTGACTGCTTAACTTGTATATGATAGGTATCCAACTATCATATACAAGTTAAATCCAAGACAACAACAAGGCTAAGTTGCAACATTAAACGCTAACCTAAATCAACATATTGACGCTTGTCAAATATGTCAAACATTTTTATTGTTTGACAATCGTCAAGTCGATAGTTACGGTTAAAGTTGAAACGTACAATTTAACCTTCGCCAGATAAGATATTGCAGCTGTATTACAAGCAAAGAATAAATAACAAACTTTTACTTAGATATTTTAACTTTAGTACTTGTTTGAATTCGATTTTCACATCAAAAGTTTTGCAAGTCCGAAGTAAATAAAAAAAAACAAACGATGGCTTTTAAAGGCGACGCGGTATACATCGATTTGCGCGTCTTAAGAGGAATGTTCCTTAAAATTTATGAGATTTCATGTTTTAAAGAAATCTTAGCAGTCAAACAAAAAGTCCCGAGCACTTGACCGGATCGCTCGTCTCCAATGTTGCTAGGGGCGTCCTGAGGCCATAAAAAACAAAGCACTTTGGACCGCAGCCAGCCGCCCTCCGTTTCTGAATCAACCTCATTGAAAAGAAGCGTTTAAAGCCAAAGTAAGAGCACTTGAATTCATTTCGTGAAAATTTTAAATCTTCTCCTTTGTGCAATGCTTCCGAACAGTTTTAAAATAAAAGTTTGTTAAGGAATTTTATTAATTACGGTGGTAAAAATTTGGAAGTTCATAAAATTTGAAATCGCTGTAATATTCTTAGGAATGTTTTCCTGCTATCTGTTTATTTTTTATAATGCCTATGAATTTAAAGAGTTTATTAAATACACTTGATAATACACTACACAAAAGTTTATCAATTTATAATACACTACAGGAACCACAAAAGGGACGGGAAACAATAAATAAAATTTTGCACAGTTCAAAAAAGGAGTGTCACCTAATCGGCGACATCGCGAGCCACCCAGGCGAAACGTCGTAAGCAATAAACAATCTATCGTATCCTTCATCTGTGCGGTTCCGCATCGCAACCACATTGTTGGCTAGTTTTTAGGTCGGCACGGTCGTTGAACGACCCCCGCGATCATGGATTCCTTCACATGCGACAAATCTTTTCACATTCTTATATCCGAAAATAGCGCGATTATGGCTCGCCGATACGGGAACGACCCCGTTCAAGTGAGATTCCCTTTTCGCATTTAAAGTTAAACGTCGACCAATGCTAGTGCAGGATAGCAACCGCATGCCATCTTTATACTCGCAGCAGTAACTCACAAAAACATTCCTTCAAACATAGGTACACGAGGATTTATATAAAAAAATTGCAAGCCCGCAAGGAATTTCATATAGGTTTTAATTTTATTTAAAGCCGAGCATAGTGAAGGTAGTCGGGATTGCCTGGTTCTGCCAGATACCTGAGCTTAAAATAGAAATACAGCCGCGGGAATAAAAAAGCCGTACATTTCATGCCTTAACTTTTTCAATTGTAGCATTTATATTAAATTAAAATAAAATCTCTCACAATAAAATTCCTGTTGAACAAAAGTAGACTTAGTTAACCGTGTTAGAATTAATTAAGTAGTTAAGTAGTCATGCGCAAGAAGAGACACAATCAAGCCTTTCTTTAACGGGATTTGCAGTGAGCCGATGCATCTCAATGCTATATCTGATTACAAAATGATCCAGATCTCAAGATGCACTTGAAATTCGATCGGTTCTACCACCACGTTATGCTTAGAGTAGGTACTTGTTTCAAATGGAGTAGGGTGTAAGAATAATGAATTTCAATGGTTATCCGTGCGTGTATGATTGAATATGGATTAATAAGGATTGAATACGAGGAAACAGAACAAAGGGCCCTCGGTATAGATGCACATAATTCATGGCGTAAATTATGAGGACTTGGACACATTACGGCGTAACGCAACTAGGTATTTAATGATGGCATTCATTATGACGACACACAAGGCATTATAAGTGCGCAGTGAATGTTCAGCGTGTGCTGAGGGGTTGGTGACCGCACGACGCGACGTCGAGTCGCATGCATCGCCCACACTTATTAGAGATGCAGTGTAATTGTTACAACGAACCTCGCAATACCGCAATGTGCGACAGTGTTCCCGCACAGTGAAAAGGTTGGCTTCAGAGGGCGACGCCACCAAAATTCAACTTCCCTGCGAGTGCTATAGGGCAGGAACAATGACGATCGCTCCTAAGACTCGCTATACGTCACGCACGCCATTGTTTGTGGCTTCTTTTGTTTTTTTCTTTGTTATGCAATTTGGCGGTTGGTGGGGTAGCTGTGAGCAAAATAGGCGTGAAGCTGGTGCATATTTTAGGGATAGTAAATGACTCCATTCCAGTTATTAATTGACTTACGGTAAATACATATCTGTAGACGCACAAAAAATTAACACAGCCGACTACATTTTAGATCTCTTAATAGCCCAATTAATACTGTACAGCTGTGCGCACGTCTCCCATGTCAAAATTGAAGTATAATTTAAGTAAATCTCGAACCAAACCAAACACAAATCTAAATATAATTCGACAACGAAATAGCTTACATTTCCTGTCAAATTTTGGTGCATAATGCATGTGAGAGCACGTTACAAGTCACAACAATTTAGGGAACTTTAGTGAAATGTGTCATAACATGAGCACAACAATGGGAAACTATTACCCGTCAATTGTATGGCGTATCTTCAATCAACACGGGACCTCCTCCCCAGGCGCCCTACCCCAAGTTAACGCGCACAAAAGGTTAAATAACTCGGAACGAGTACCGAAGAACTTTATAAAAACTCAAGCACGCGACTCCCGAACTACGAACAGGTATATTACGTAACACAATAGCTTTAGAAACACAAATGTCGCTTACTTCCTTCCCGAAGCGCGAGTAAAATTATGTATTCAGATATTTACACCGATGCTTTGAAGTAAATAAGTAAGAAAGTAACCTAGCTTGGTGAATTGCTGCTGGTTTGTAGTTTGAGTTTACGAATGAACTTGGTAATATAAAGCAGAATTTCCTTAGGTATGCAGCTTTATTTATTACTCGTGGTTTTTGCGTTCAGGGATAAATTGAGTTTTACCATTAATATCGGACTCGGGAACGCGTATAGAAACACGTTAAGTTAAATGTTCCTTGCTCGAATATATGTTAGTAACTTGTGCCTGCACACGTGTGAGTCCACGTGTTAAGTGTTCAAGCTTCTTACATATATGTACTTATAAGCCTCTTAATTAATAGTACATGATGACAGAACGATAAAGGTACCCACACAAATAATACCTTTTAGGAAAATGGGAAAACACAAAATCGCAAATACCAGCAGAGGCAAATATATAAAATAATACGCACGTAACTACCACCAATAAAAAGAAAATGTTTTGAATCTACCTGTTAGATTAAAATGAATATTATATTACTGAACTGAGGAAATAAATACCTAGCAAAGCACTTTATAAGGGGATAATTATATATATATACATAAGTAAAGAATGTTTTTGATAACACCCTAATGTTTAAGGCTTTTGTTGCAATACCAAGAACACGTTTTGGCATTATTTCCTTCCGTCGGGAACGAAGCCTGTTACGTGCTTAAATAATTGCAAGCAACTCGGAATTAGTGGAAGGCGACAGTTGGCAAGCGGACATCGTTAACCCTTCTTATACATTCGGTAACTCGCAAAACTTAATTCGAAAAAGTTTAATGTAGCGCTGATTTAAATGACGCATAAATAATTGCATTAAATAATATATGAATATGAAATAGCGCTGTGACTAATGAATGGAATGAATTCATTGCATGGCTAATATTGTCACACGACGATTACTGAAATATATTTTATATATTTTTTAAACATATAATATTATAAACAGTGTGTAGGTATACAAAATCTTATATCAGGAAAACAAAAAACAACTTCAAGTAGGCATATTAAACTTGTTTTTATGTTTACAGCATTTCATTACTAATGTTCAATAATATTAATTTATTTTATGTAAAACTAATTAAATTTAATGAGAAGCTGCTAATGAAGAAGTCGTGGGCGCAGCTAATTTAGATATAAAAGTAACGGAAACTTTAATTCATACGGGCGACCAGTAATGATTCAGACTATTGTAACAGCTAGTGGTAATTTTTTATGATTAAAATACCAACGACCCGCTAGGGTTAAACACCTCATTTTTTGGCACAAATAAAAACATATTATGACGAATTCAATTTGTTTATGCTCCGAATAACAAGTGACAATCGGGCTTGCAGTTGGAAATAATGAAATGGCGCCGTTTAGATAACAATAGTAAGCCACGGAATGCGGTCATGTCGCATTCGTAATTGTGCCTATTAACTGATGTCTCCGTTAATTTATAAGCTGGGATGAACTTAATATGATGACGTGAAGATGAAACATGAGCTTTGAATTTACGCAGGCAGTCTTTAAAGCTTACTATACATTATATTACACGGGAATTAACGCAATTTTACCTTTAAATGTGTAATATAATGTATTATAAGGCAACGCGAAAGTTTAAAAGTTGTTTAAAGCTTACTGTTGAATATTAATATTTTAACTTATCAAATGACGTACGAACAAATTATAAAGATTATAAATCATTTTTTTTAAAATAGGATACTCTTCACTCAATATACATATCAATGTACAAGTCTATAATATATTTTAATCATATAAATAAAATCTTAAATCAAATAAAAGAAATCTTGCGATTGTTTTCCTTGTGAAGACACTTCGTTAGCCTCGAATGTCAAATAGTTACTTTTATCATTTGGATTCTGATTTAATAAACTGATTCATAACCTACCAAATTTTATTTCTTTATTGCGTCATTTTCTCTGATTCGAAATTTTTAGAGTCTACTTGATAGAAATTTTGAATAAAATTGGGATTGCACTATAACTTATTTATTCAATTGAAAAATATATGTAGTACAAGTCATACAAGATTTTAAGAATCGAAATTACTAAAACTAAGCTAAGCTCACGCCAGGCAAGAAACTTGACCAATAAACATCGAGTATTGAACACTTAAACATTTACCTCGAATAACTTAATGGGTCATGCCGTGTCCACACTGTTACTTTACATTATGCTTTACTATCATAATTGAGTTCTAAAAACCGCACTAAACCTCAAAGCTACCACAGTTTCAACTGGCCACCACGTCGCGTCGCTATTCAAATAATTTATAAACCAGGCCAGCAGAACCCAACTAATGTTCAACTTTAATCAACGTTTCACTTCCTCTATGAAGTTCGACACCCTAATTGTCCCCTTTGTTTATTCAGAAGTAATGTAATACGTCACTCGGGCTCCCGCCGGATACGTTATGCGTTAGCGTCAATGAAAGTTGCCCAAATAATGCCCAGACAGGCACTTATTACCGGCTGAGTCACAGCGATGTGTATGACGTGTGAAATGTCACGGGAGTGTGATTGTTCTGAAGGAATAGGAATGTGTGATTACATGGAGGAGAAGGATGTTTGTTTTACGAGGATGCTTAAACATAAGGAGCATACGAGTGTATTTACACGGAAGCTGAGATTCCTGTGTGAAATAAGCAGTATAACTTCAATTTCCGTTTAATAACCATTGACCATGAAAGTGTCTTCAAACTTTCATGGCATTTTTAGTGGTATAGTCCATTAACTGTCGGAAGCAGTATTTTCCGTTCTACAGCAATACTAAACGAAATTAAAAATAATAATATACCTTTAAAAACCCTACGTTTAATTAGAACAATAATAAAATATTTATTGTTGTAAAAAAACTGACTAGGAAATGTTTTTTACCAGTGGACATAGACTTTATAACGTGGGACCTAACCTGAGTGTTATTCCCAGACCAGTACTTCATGGAAATCATTAAAGCATGAAGCACGATGAGCCCAAACAAATTAGTCTACCACCCTAAAGTTATCTGTAGTAAAACAAATATAGGGTTTATTTTCACATACAAAGTTACCGTGGTAGTACTAGGGTCAAATGTCAACTAGGTTTACGCAAGTAATCATTTTTGTACAGTAGATGATTTTTCCGAACGACAAACCATTCAGCCAGTGTGTATATCGAAGCCCGCATAGACTTAGGTAGTGTAATTTTAAACTTAAGCGACTTAAAACGATGTACTAACAAACTGAATTAAAGAAACGACTGTTGTAAAATCGCATAAGGACTGTTTAATTGCCTACAGCTTCACTTAAGTAGGTACGTAACTCTAAAAAGACTTCTGGCTACAAATGGCTATTGAAGTTTTAAATTGAACCTTTTTTTACAAATCCACTAAAACTTTTTAACAACCTTTATAAATGGAAATAAATTTTATTTTAGATGACTATAAATACGAAAAAAACTAATGTATACATTCTCTTATAATTATCAGAGAATATTCTGTACAAACTACTTCTTGTTTTTGCGATTACCTTTCATAGATTCTGCTAAAGTTGAAGAACGAGTGATTGCGTGGCAAAATTTCCAATTTAAAAAACTGGCCCAATTCTAGGAAATTTCTCAAAATATTCCTGTATGCATGGGTGAAAACATTCGCTTTAATAAAAACAAACTTCATCAGGTAGGTACCTACAATACCTCTCGGCATTTTTATAGGTGCTTAGAGAGCATCTCTTACAGTCGTACTGTTAAACTTTCAGGAACTGTGTTCCCCAGGATGTTCTTAATTGCGGTGTCTCGTTGAAACGTCGTAAACAACCGCTTGATGACACATTAAGCACGCCTAAGTTTTACTTAAAAACATATAAAATTTTATGAGTACTAATGGAGTAAATAAGTTTTTATTAGCGGGTGTTGAGCAGTGGTTGTAAAGAGCGTAATAGTAATTTGGAATTAAACTTGTAGTTGATGTTCTTTTAATAGATAAGTAAGTATTCTTTCCAGACGAAATAGAATGTATTGACGTCAGTACTATTGCCTATTCTGTGTTATCGAGTAAGTAAACAAAACTCAATTAAATTTGATCGAGCATATAGTATATATCTAGCTCACATACTATAAACAAAAATGTTTGGACTATAAAAGAGACCATGAGTTTCGGCATTTCTTCTCAGAGGTCGTCAGTTAGGAAATGCCGATGCCACCTAGTTCATAAAATAATGTTACGACTTACGCATGACTTGTAAAAGTGTCTTCAAAAGATCTATTTACAGAAATAAACAATCTATCTATCTATATTTAATCATTATGTGGCCTAGTGATGTGACTAGTGGACATGTCAAAGGTCTCGAGTTCAAATCCAGGCACGCACCACTGACTTTTCAGAAGTTATGTGCGTATTTATCACATGTAGAAAAGATCGTGAGGAAACCTGCATACTTGAGAGATTTTCTCGATGGCATGTGAAGTTTACCAACCCGCAGTAGGCTATCGTGGTGGACTAATAGCCTAATCCCTCTCAAATGAGACCCGTACCCAGCAGTGGGATAATAGTGGTTTGATGATGAAATTATTTTTTAAATGGCTTTTAATATATGTAAAAATACATACATACATACACTCACGCCTTTTTCCCATGGGGGTAGACAGAAACTACAGAATGCCACGCGCTATTGTCTTATGTAAAAATAATATCCGGAAATAAGCACCGAAAAGGAATACATCAACTATACAAAAGAAGAAAATAATGTGGTGAATGAGAATACTTAAGCAGATTGTACACTTACAAAATTTGTACAACTTCGAATAAAATAAAGCTGTCTACTAAAACTGTCTTATAAAACGGTTCACAAAGATCACGGCCATAACTACCGAACAGCACAGTTCTAATTCTTTGCCAATTGGATTTCGATCAATATTACTGTAATTGCTCAACTATTACAGGCAACCGTTACTTCACTGGCAAAAACTGAGCTGAAACCTAGTTTTTCTATAGCCACTGATTCTTATGATGTCAGAAACATGTGTTATGTAATTTTCTTTCATGATAACTATATAAATTTATTTTAAAAAAACTAGGTTTCGTTTTCTATATATCGTCACTAATATTACCAAATGTGAAAGTATGATCGTTTTAATGTACTTCTCCAATCTGAATGACGGAATTTGAAAGGCATATCTAATTTTGATAAAAACTTCGAATAAGAGACAGACAAAAAGCTAGGCAATGTAACTACTAAATTTCGGAAAGGAATTTGGCACATAACTACAGTCATACATTACTTGTCTAGACTAATTTTATAAATTTTAGTAACTGACATTTAAATAAAAATGTAAATTAGATTTTTGCGGCCAATATATATCTGTCACTTGTGCATTCTGAAAGAGATGCAAAATGACGTTAACTCGGAAAATTTGAACGCTACTTTATTCACAGCTGTATTTCAAGCGTGAACATTGTAGTTAATAATTATATTTAATGATGATATACTGTTTTTAATACAAATCTATTCCATGTAAAATTATGCTGTTATTTTCGAAGATTGACTGTGCTATTTAATATCGTAAAATTATACATGAATATTCTGAATTCTCTATAAGTTATAACACTGATTTCTTTTATTTAATTGGTTTTTCTACCAGACCATAACAATAATTCTTGGTATGATAGTGTATACCGTAACATTAAAAGGGACGTAAAACAATAGAGCATGACGTGCCAGTTTTTTCGTCATTGATAAGAATTATAATTTCATCGCAAAAGGGGCTTCACTGAACGAGTTATGTTACAAGCAATTGAACACATTAATTTTAATGCAAGACAAAGACAAGTGGGCTCCATTAATATTTATGAAGTCTGACAACCCTCTTATCACGGCTGTGACCAACCTTCATTGTTGTTAGACTAATTACCTTTACTCACAAAACGAATTTTGACGAGTGAAAAGGGAAGCAGCTTTCAAAGTGTTACTGAACCTTGTTCAAAACTTTTGAACCAAGTTTTGTATTAATAATCTTAATGATTTAAATGAGCCGCTTAGAACTAATTACATATTCTAAAGACAATAAATGCTGGGAATATAATAATAATTTATCGGACCAAAACACCGAGCTCAATTTTTTTTAAAAGCTCCTATTAAGCTTATGTAATTGTGTCAGATTAGGTACTGCTAAACTAGGGCTGTGTTTCATTCTATTTCGAAATGCTTATATGTACTAAGAAAATAGATTGATGCAGATGATAGCAAATTAGTTTCAACGCAAACGGTCATCAAACCAGACGTATCGTATTTCAAGCGGACCAACTCATAAATGTTACGACCTTATCGCATCATCAAATGACTCATCTAAGTTATAACCCTTTCAACGTAACCTACTTACAGTCTGTAAGTACTTATGACCACTCGAGGGAACTTCTGGAAACCTGCTGGAAACTGTGGGTCATTACCCGGGTATTAAGCATCGGGGTAACGGGTCGAGTGGCTATCAGTTGGCATGCGGCCAAAGTAGCATTCATTCGATGACGCCACAGTCGTAAAGCCGAGCTAGTGCCACCAAAACCACTGAAACTGCTAATAAAATGCCTAAGCACTTGACCGCACGATGCGAAACATGTAAGTTGGGTATGAAAATTATGAGGGTTTCCGTTTTTGTTTTCTTGATCAGCATGGATAATGTTCTGTTTTATTTCATCGTTTATGCCTACTTGTAGTTTCGCACGAATATAGAAAAAAAGGTTCTAATATTGTTGCCGTAATCAATTGAAGAACATACATCATATATCAGTAAAATGATACAAAAGCATATCAGTAAAAAACATATTAGCTACTGGACAGGTTACGCTCTAATACATAAACATTATCCTTACAAAAAAAGGTTTTGTAAAAAAATACATTCGGTATAAACTGCTTTACTTTCACCCAGGAAGATAAATATTTATGTGTGTTTTGTAAATACGGCAAGGTAAATAGGAGCTTGCCCTGACCTTGCGCCTGTTTCCTGTTCACCGGTCTCCTTACATAACCTTTGAGTTCCATCTACCGTGGTTAATGTGAAATCCTTTTTGCATTGCTTGCTTCATAAAGCGTGATGTAAAAAGCAAAAGCAGTTTCTGAATTAGACTTTTCCATCTGAGAACATTCGCAATTTGCATGAAATGTTATGGTTCCTATCCTTTACAGAATGTTGTAATAGAAG
The DNA here is from genome assembly GCA_905163465.1 of Craniophora ligustri. NCBI lineage: Eukaryota > Metazoa > Arthropoda > Insecta > Lepidoptera > Noctuidae > Craniophora > Craniophora ligustri. Next base: position 9,325,285 of record LR990968.1, read on the forward strand.
TAGAAAGTTTTATCAGTTGTTTTCTAGACATTACGCATATGTGTAGTTTGGTATTTTTAGTTACCGAATATAATTGATCGAAGTGGTCAAGATCCTACAGACATTACGCATATGTACAGTTTGGTATCCTTATGAATGATAAAATATTTAATAAATGACGATCTGTATAAGGACAATGGAATATTATATCTTAATACACTCAGTACAAGAAAGATGCTAAATATATTAGCAGAAGAAAGTACAGAGACACAAACATCTCGTTAGCTGCAAATAACAACCAAACTTCTTATCAAGATGAAAATGTTAGCCACTTATATCAGTGCACGAGCGTTTAATATCGAACATTAAACGGACCCTTCTCTTCCTGTTCATCTAATGTTCCACCGAATGGTACTCCAGCCATGGTTATCACTCCACTTATGATCCAAAATAGAGCCACATAAAGATACCAATGAATCATTACTGTGCCATAAGAGATAATGTGAAAGTACTTGAATAATTCAGTTTGTGTATCAATGAGAGCTAATTGTTTTATCGGAATGCATTCTCTGCGCATGCGCTGTTCATTGTACAATGTGTATCATTTGATTCTTTTGTGACAAGAAAGTTGTTATTGTCAATTATTGTGAATCCTGGTCATCGGACCGTCTACGTACAATTCTCATACGAACACATAAGTACCTAGTTACTGTAATGTGAAGTAACTACTGTATATTTTATTTTCGCAAACGTATACAAAATAATAGTTCGTTACGAACATCAACTTAGGAATAACGGATTCGTAGTCAAGGAACACTTTTGAATTTAAAATGTTCGCTTAGTTTTTTACGATATTCTTCACTGAATATATTCAAGAGATTTTTTTCTGGACGTTACAACTTCGACTATGCCAAACTTGAAGTTTCTGGATCCATTTGCATAAGAACACGACAAGGAAGAAGTTATCATGACCGACTACTGTCTCGAGTCCTCTTCCAGCTAACTTGTCTTAAAGTTATTAGAACATTCCACCGCAAACATACATCATGCGCTGGTACCTAAAAATTTAGGACGAAATAGCTTTTAAAGTCTCAGGGAAGTTAATAACACTTACTTATTTAACGGAAACCAGAAACTTTTATATGAGCTCAGTGTACTTGGCATACCTTTTTGAGGCTATCATTCACACAAGATCTTATTACAGATATCAAGTAGCTTTTACCTTACGGAGGCAATATAAAATAACACTAAAATAATTCATTTATGATAAAGCATATTACACAGCCGCGTACTCTTTACGTGAATTAGACACATAAGTGCAAGTGAAAACGTCATAAATATCTTCCAAAAACTGGAGCGTTAAGCACTTAATTAGAACGGCATGCAAGACTTTCATTTTTAGTACCAATATATTACATGAAGACGGCTTATTCTTGACGAAATATGGTAATTACAAACATGCGAGACGTAGCCCTAACAAAGTGTGAAAATTGAGACGTATACTTACACAAGAACATTGTTCAAAAAACTATACCTTATAACGGCCAACGTTCGCGGGGCGAGGCAGATATGTGAGGTAGATAGCGATAATCGCGTGGAATCATTAACATTGTACAATTATATGGGAAACAACAATGGTGGGAAACAGTTACGAGAACGAAATTCGTGTCTGTGTGTGGGAAATAAAATGCAAATTATTGCATTTCTCTTGCTCCTTGGTTAGCATGCGCCCTTTTTCCGCGCTCTTTTTTTCATTGCCGCCCCGGCCGCCATAGTTTGCGCAGTTTGAACAGATGCCGCTCGAGTAAATTAAACAATCCTGAAGTTTTTTTTCATAACAATCTGTATGGTATCGGCGCTTGCAACATTCTTGTTCATCGTGTTTGACGGAACAGTTATTCATAATTTTTGTGGTTGATCAAGATAAACTCCAAGTTAATACATATACCTATCGAGCACAAGTAAAGAAAGTAGCCATCGAAAAAATTGTACGTAAAAAGTCTTTCAACCTTACTATGTACATTCAGTAAGTTATAGATCATCAAACATAATCATTTGGTCACACTACTCACACTTAGTGATTTTAAACGCTTGAAATTTACGGTGATATTCCTAAAATCTATAGAGTACTAGCATAGCCTCCACTTTACATAAACCATCTGTCTCTTGTTAAGACTAGTGACATCGGTACATTTATTTACTTCTGTGTTTCGTTTTCCAATACGGAATACAATATCGGAATTGGTTCAATTCAATCAATGTGCCTTGTTAACAGTCTTCGTCCTGAACAAACATTTATTAAGTGTGCATTTAAATACACTCAACAAAGGAATAAGGATCGTTAATGTACTTATTTTAAAATGTTTTATTTTTTGTACGATGCACTAATAAAAACATAGGCAATGTACTAACAGCTTATTAGTAAAAGTATTATAAAAACAATAAATAATTCAGTAAATAATTTGGTGAGACACATGAAAACAATTTTATTGTTAATTTAAAATTTATTCTGTTAATAACATTTTAATCGACCTAAGAATCGAATCAACTCTTACTAAAAGCGTCGATTGTAAGTTGTAGGGCAGTACGAAACACGGAATTTAAATAATCACTTACCGTTTTATTACAAATTAGGTACCTATTTATTAGTAATACGCCTCATAAAAGTGTAAGTTGCTGATAACTGTATACTATACGGTCATTATTTTGTAGAAAAAGCATGCATAAATTAGAGATTTATCAGTGATTTTAATTATTTAAATTAATTAAATCGCGATAAGTCAAATATATTTAAATTTAATTAGCAATAACGGAATTGAATTAACTGTGTCACTGTAACTGCATGTAGTAAATTTTAATCAAACCGACGCTGAAATGAAACGAGAGATATGTATGACGAAAAATACCATTGAATACAAAACCGACAATTAACAAATTAACTGTGCACGCATTTTCTCACTTCGCATTATATTAATTGGACTATCAATTCAATTGAGCGTAATTTGTCACTAATAAATAACAGTGTCCTGTTAGTGAGTGCGGACATAATGAAATATGCATAAATCATTCACAGATTTTATTACCTTAACTAAAATTTATATGAAGCAAGTTATAATAATATATCTAATGTGATAATACAATGTTTGCATTTCCTACTAAATAAATATAACCTAGATTATTTATGCGTAGGCAGGTAGTGTATTCCAATCCATACATATTATTTTGCGCATATGTTATAACTTCATTATCTATTCCAATATGATTAGTAATGATCTCAAGCTAACCGCTGCCCTAAATTCAGTTCAGGTAGGATCAGGAAAAGTCTTAAGAATATTATTTTCGGTTACATCATTGTCAACAACTTTCACCTATCTCCGAAACAATACTGCAGCATTTTTTTAGGTTTACAATAGAACACCTTGGGCCCACATGCATGATGGCTGAGATATTTACCTATTTGTACCTTACCCTCTCCGCACTAAGCTATCCTCTCAAATAGTCTTGATGTAATAACTGTTTTAAAAGCAGATTCAGATTTAAATTCGTATTATCTAGCCGTTTCGCTCTCTGGTCTTATAACAGCGATACGGTTAAATATATTTAACGGTCTAGTCTGCTAACAGCTCTAGACTTAAGTAAAACCTACTGCTTGAAATTAATCCTTGTTTATCATAAGAATAATTATGATTCAAGTTCTTCATAAACCAATGTATGCCAAAAGTATCAAGTCAAAATAATAGAAAATAACACTAACTAACGCTGACATAAAATGGGAAGCACATGTTTAAAGAAGAAAAATATTGAAGGTACTAGGGAAGTACCTACAATATTTTTCTCTTCGTATCTATTAATCTTCGTATTCTTCGATCTTCGTATCTAATAATCTATGTAAAACTGATATTCTTTCTAAATAAAACATTTGACTTTAGATTGTGACCAAAGGTTCATTCATAGCCACATTGAGAACCTTCATTAAACATACAAAGAAGTATGGATAATATTATAATCAATCAACTTATTCATGTGAATAAGTTGTGGAAAATGAAATACCACGTCTTAAAATCAGAACAATATTGTCCAGTACTGGTGGTAAAGGTTCCAAGTCATGCATCAGGAAAACGGCAAGCAAAAAATTGCTGACAACTTAAAGAGAGTCAGTAATTTCAAAGGCACGGTGCTAAAAACTTGAATAACGTGTAGCAAGTAAATATGCAGTCGGTTCGTCAAGGCCCAGGGACGCGCGGTCGTCAGTCCAGTCTCACCGACACACTCTGTTTGCTACATTGTACCACCACAAACCCGTTGTCTTTGATGTTTTAAACGTTGACCGAGCACGCGTACTGCGTCTATCTCTCATCGGACCAATTGTACAAAGGAGGTTTTATTTCTGAAAGCCCGTGCTGGTCATTTCAAACAATTGTCGGAGTCATAACATAGCATGTGGCGATGTGGCATGTTTATGATCATGTTCAATAAACTCTGAATCGCAAACATTGGTGCTGATTTAACTATTTACAAACTAAACTATTTTACTGTTACTTACTATACATACATATAAATATCTTTCTAACAAAAATATGAGAAAACGAGAAATGGCTGTTCCAATTCTTAGATTGTACTTTGTAACATTTTAATAGCATAACTAAACAAATTTTATTGCATCCTATTTAATTATTATCGCTAGGTTAACGGCATGCCAGTAATTATTATTACCTGCCTGACACTTAATAAAGTATACACTCTAATCAATTACTATTTTATCTTCACACCGTGATATCCGGAATACCACTTCTGTTTCGCATTTACACATTCCCGCATCCGTCAACATAGTGATACATTAATTCACTTATTGGCCAGTATGATTGATACGACGCACACCCTACTGATACCGTCGACGTAGGTATCAATTACTGTGAACTCACTACTATGTTTATGAATCAGTACATTGTGTCAGCTGATTATTAAGACTTTTATGTGTAAACGACTTACTGGTCATAACCATATAACATCTTTATTAACCCTAAACCAAACAATTAATCAAATGGTTTTTTTTGTATATTGACTGTTCATATGTCGTAATTTATTAATATGGCTTGTCCTAATATCAAAATTGTCTATCATCAAATGTCATAAAAATTTACTGCGTTTAGCGTTCTGCATTTCCATAACGCGAACATAACACAATTGCTGCATTTAAATTGACACTATTAAATGAACTTGAATCAATGCTTATTGGGTAAGTACCACGTTTTCCGATTTTCTCAATATGTTTATCTTCTCTGATAATAGTAATAAGTAATAGTAGTCTAGTAGTTAATGCTGCTACTTCAAAAAAGTTTGATTAATATAAAAATACATCATTCATCAAATATATCGTAAGAGCTATTTTTAGATACAATACTAAGAGCGTGCTATAACCATACTACAATGTTGTTGCGATGAAAATAGTTGAACCTTTAACCTGTCCTGATATTTTCATTCAAGATTTGTGCGTCACTCCTATTGTTAATCCCAAACGAATACAGTTCGCAACCCACTAAGAATAGGCCTTTCTTTTCGCTTCTTGTTTTGTTATGAGAGATGATTTAATACCTAAGCTGAGACTGGAGTCCTGGAAAATTTATTATATTATTTTATTTTATTATGAGATCGTTTGCAAGAATATTTCCACATAGAAATATTCTGGCGTTCATAATATTCTGACGTTAACATTATGGCGTACTGATTTGTAAGACATGGTAGGTATTAAGAAGGACCCAGATAATTTACGAAGCACATAAATGTCACATTTCACACAACTAATATCTCAAATATTGGCAATGCGTGTAATTATTGATTAAAAATCTACGCCAAATAGACGATTGTGGCGATTGTGACGACGTAATAAATTATGATAGCATTATTGCAATACGATATAATTAACCTAAAAAGTCAGGAAGAAGGCAAACTTTTTAATGACGGTTCCGGGCGCCGAAATTATTAGAAAAGCATATAATAAGAACATCAATTAAAATTCTCCTAGCCAGTGATATTCTTGGAACGAAATCTAAAATTATGACATCAAAATTGGTCACACCTCCGATCTCGACAAAGGGAAATCGTTCTACCATGAAACGCCAGCTATTACAAAAAAGCAAACCGGACCATAGCTGGTGGAACACGATGCACAATTTTATTTTTAGTTTGTAGTACACTGGCTGATTTACAACACGACCTAAGACAACGTTGCCACAAAAACTGCAATAAAACGTAAAATAATTCGTGAATTCAGCTACTTCTAACTTTCATGGTGGACCTCTGAACCTTGCATTGAACATAAACAAAATAAGAAAGCATTACTCGTACTCGTTACAATTGCCTCTTGGATGCTTATTTATTTCATCCGTGTTATGCAAGTACGCAACGAATTTAAAATGATTTAAGCAAAGGCAGAACTAATTGTTCTGATTTTCATAACAGTAGGTTGGTAACAGTCAATGACGTTTGTATTCATGACTTTTGTATGACTTCATATTAATATATCATGCTTAAATTTTTTATTGTTTCAATTGTTACCGTTTATAACAAATACATTTTGAAGTTTGTTCTTGAGCGTAAGTAATATAGTTATTATTGTAATAATGTGGCAACCACACAACGATGGTTAGTACCTACATGAATTGCCACACCCACAGTACCTATATGAAAGAATGAATGATTGTGATGTGAAAAGTATGATTTATCGATATAGCAATCTCATTCTACCATAGACCTTCAATTCTTATCAGGATTTTTATCGGCACATTATCCAGAACGTATAGTAACTATTAAATCAAATTATACTATGAAACTAAAACGGATATACCTAATATTAAAACGAACAATGAATGTTATCACAACACTTTATTATTATGATGTTACTTTTGTATACAGTGAAATATACATAGTAGCATTAAAAATATTGCCTTACAATATAAACCAGTAAGAACTGGGTTTTTTTTTCACTGAGGATACATCTCTTTCATCATCATCATGTAATTTTAATTTTTGTAGAATAAAGATTTATTATTATTATTATTATTCTTTAAATACTGATTTTAAAACAACCGCTTCTTTAAATTTCGAGACTCGTACAGTAACTTGTAAGTTCCTGCAAACCCAAAAATCAGCTTTTCAATGCCAAATAGGATGGCAACAAAAACATTTCATACGACATTCCTGCGTAAGGTAACGTTGCGAAAATCGTCAGTTCGACATCCTGCCGACCGAACCGGTCTAGGCTACCGGTTTTATCAGTCACTCAACAACCACACGAAAGCAATATCGATGCGATGCTTAGGGAAACGGAAACCCATATCCTGGAAAATGCAAGATAAAAAAATCTGGGCCTACGCTATGAAACTTGTAGGGAGTCGTAAGCTTAGAAACGTTTATTATACATTTGTACAAAGAGGTAAGATTTTTTTTGCGATAGGAAATTCATTGGAGTATGGGGATAATTGATAGTTTAGTGGTATTGCCACAAAACGCCTGGGGAAGAAAATTTGAGTCCAAGACTTCAGACTTTTGGTTACTGACTTATGTTCTAAATGCGTATTAATATCAAAGTAGTCTCACCTAAAAAAAATAATAGAAACATTGTAAGAAACCTGCCAGGCTCAAAGATTTCCTTGGAGTCATCTGAAATCAATCGCAATAACCGATCATACTGAACTATAGCCCAACCATTCTCAGGACATTAAATATGTTAATGATACAAAGTAACCCATCATGAACTACTTATTAATTAAAATGGGTTTGTTTAAGCTTTAGCTGAGGGCTAATAAATGCAGACTTCCACGAATATACAAAAAACGGACCCACGCTATTATTACACAGGATACACCTGGCGCCAAACGTTACAAAATCGTTTCAATACGTTAAGTTTCAAATACAACCTTGACAACTTTATTAATAATAATGAAACTGAAATTTCATGCCGATGGAGTTAACATGATGGTATTACTGCTATCATATTAATCTTAAACTTTCGTGACTAGCAAGTAAGTTCTATGTAAGATTTGATATAATAATGAAGGCCATTTAGGTTATTTATTGACTTATTCTATATTCCATTGTTGTATTTTATTTCTAACCGACTTCAAAAATGAGAAGAAATAGGGAGCCTTTCAGATAAGTTTTTAAAACTCGTTTTATGGTTTTTGACAATACATTTGGGCCCAATACTAGGTGTCAACAAAAACACTAACGCCATTCGGTCGTTCCTTTCTGCACAGAATTCAAGTCTTATCTTGGGACGGTTTACGTCGAATGCGTCCCTGATAGGGAAGCACCTGTACTAGATTAGATAACGTTTATCAATTGATGGCATAGCCCAGTAAGGTGCCGGCCGGTTGTAGCATAAACGTGTATTGTTTACTTAATGACCAGTTTGTATATTCATGATGGAATCAAAATGTAGTTCAACGATCTTGTGCTTCTACGTTAATTCCGTGGTGTCCGACTGTGCAGTAGCCTTGGTGTCTTCTCTAGAATATATGCAATCACTAACATCTATGAATAAGGCCATTAATTTGAATTATTCATTTGTGTCTCCGCGTTTATGTACAAATGAAATCAATATTCTTCTCAGCGTCACCACGGAACGTAGGTTGTGTTGGTAATGGAATGTTACTGACTATTCAAACTATTGTCCCTATTTTTATTTAATTTATTTATTTTATTTAATCATACATGCTATATTTCTTCTTAACTTCACTAGACACTTTTCTTTGTAATGGAAAAGCAATAAGTTACCAGTTATGCGACAGATTTTCCGAGATTTCTAAGAAACCCATCTGATCTTTGTTAACACAAGATTATGATGTCACGTAACGCAAGGCAATTTGACGTGTTAGTCCGAGTTCACATGATTCATCAAGATGACCTACATCACGCGTACATACAGTTAGAAATAAAATTACTTCATTTACTTACTCGTATGTTGATGTGAAAATTGTTTTTATAGACGTGACTTTATTTTTTATGGAGTTATACGTGGAAGACACCAATTAACAACTATTACAGAAGCAATGGAATATGTTATTGAAATAATAACATCTATAAATCGAGAACCAGTAACAGTGTTGCACAATCAGAAACGCATTAGATCCCAAGTTGCTATTTGCGTTCAGGAAGCTCCAGTAGCCGATATAATCCTGAGAGCTAAATTCATATTAGCTCTAGAATGCACCCACTAAAATAATCTAAGGAAGTAACGGATTGCTTCCAATAAATGCCTGTATTGACAGAAATATTGAGACGAAAACTCAGGCGGGAAATGAGACGAGGTATTAATACACCTTCGACGCTTAGACAAAGTAAAGGTTTAAATGAATTTTCCTGTGAACATAAAATTTTTCGTAACCTGCCCCTCAGAATTGGCTATTGACGGTATTAGGTTTCCTAAGATAACGAGGGAAACGTTGCACCATTAGCCACCATTCTTCCTACCGATAACTTCGCTTTACGAATCGAATAAAGTATCTTGTGATCCAGCTGTGTGCTATATAACTCCAATGAGGCGCAATTTTAATTTCAACTGAATATAAAGTAATATTAACCTGTATCTTATTGCTAGTCATAATCACAAACGGTCATGACCGTGGAAAGTGCCGTCAACATGCCATTACAGCGGTCTCGCTGCGTTAACAGGCTTAAATTACTAAGGGTAATGACACGGCAGATGCTTAGAATTCGTATGAATTGTATTCCTTATGTAGATAAGACGATAATAGTGTGAATAGTTAGCGAAGCCTTAATGGAACACATCCTTAGTCTGTGTTTATTATTATCGATAATAATCTTAGGGATAACAGCCGCTCTATAATGATATACATACTGTATTATCTGAAATGCAATTCCAACGCAATATCTACAGACTATAGTTTGCTAACTTAATACTCATTATGGCAGATAGTAATGGAAGCTCTCACGCTCCGTCAGACGACGCCAGGTTATTGATCTACGGATACTGCAAGCTGGAATTAAAAATTGTTTTCATTTTACTTGTCCTCATCGGGGATAGACTGGATGAGGGAAGCGGGGACCGAGTGTTATTGCGCAGTTTGAGAGAGGCCTATGTCCAGCAGTAGACTGCGATAGAGACTGGGTTGATTGTATCCTCATCAGCTATGGAATTATCATTCCCAACAACAATTAACGTCACTCAGACGTTAATTTATCGATAAAAGGATTTTTCAAGAAAGGTTAATGTTTTATAAGTACTACCCTTATTAGTAATTTCTATCAAATCAACAAAATCCTAATGAAAAAACCTTTTCAAAACATAAAAGGTTCATTAGAATGACTATTGATTCTGTATCATTAATATTAACTAACTTATTATTTTTTTCTTACTATGGCGGTGCAGAAGAATGTGTGATCTATTACTGCAGTTAACCAAGACAACACTGAGAAAGAAACATTATTTTTTTCTATGAGTAACGGAATAAAAATATTCGACCTACGTATCACGAGGGTGCAATGTTTTACCCCAGTCAAAGTTATCCAGATTGATTGAAGACGAATGTAGGAGGGAGAAAATTACAACGTTATCTAATGGAAAAGAACAACCGGCACCAATTCCTTCATACCGTGTAACGAGCAAAGAAACTATAAATTACAGACTACAGGGCTTGTTGGAGAAAATTCGTCTGTTAGATGGTTTTCCAATTGATCGATTCGGTGCAATAAGAAAGTAACGCACGGTTGCGCTTTGAACAAATGTGGCATAATTCGCAATTATTCCTGGAAAGTCGATTTCCGTAGTCACCACCTGTTCAATGTATAACGGACTACAACGGTTTTTGCACAACTAGGCCTTGGCTTGTTGCTTATCGTCACGTTCGACAATCCGCTGAAGTTTCTAATTGTTTTCGCCCCGGATCAAGGTGAATGATTACTGTTCTTTTCTCAAGTAAATCAACCATACAATTGTTCATTTTACTAGGTAGTCCTTTTTTGAATTACCTTATAAGGTGTTTGGTTGTTCTTTTTTTGTGACCGTGAGTTTCCAATACAGCCTTTTTGTGTTATTCAAACATGTCATATATTTCATTGTCAAGTTAGATGGGACCAACAATTTTCTTGCCAGAAACGTCTAAGATTTTACAATTTCATAATATATTAAGTAGATTGTGATTTTTTCCAGAAAAGGCCAATTGATGAGTAATGAAATTGTGTCAATTTAACAATTTAAAAACATCTGCATTAGTCTTTAATAATAATACTTAAATACCTTGTTAATCCGGTGCCAATAGACCCACATTTTATTTTATATGACAAACAAACCGATACGCACAATATGACAATTTAATAAAAAATACTGTAGATACACTTAATATTAAACTGATTATCAGTTAAATTATTAACGTAGAAACGTTATTATTATTATTTTATAACGTATTTGAAGTACGTAACAGTTATTAATTTAAGTAGGTACATTAAAGCAACTCAAATTGCTAGTTTAACTCAACTTAATTTGGAAAAAAATATTCTTGCGCTAGTAACAAAAGAAATCAGAGTGTGCTATGTAAATAACAACCTTTTTTTCATCAAAACATAACCTCAAACTTATTGGAATGAATCACACTAGAATGTATTGCCAACTTAAGAAACAAAAATTGTTATCAAGTATGATAAACTTTGTTACAAAAAAACATTGCTATAAATTGGATTAATATGCTTCTATTATGCTGTTTTCAAATTCGTATACGTTCAGCAAATAATTTATTTTATCTAAACAAGAAACAAACTTTGAAGTTGTCAACTAACTTACCTGATATAGTTGCCAACAGAACCGCCAAAGCAACCACACCTGTCGCTCTTGCACGTTTCGATCGCATCTTGTCTCTTTTCAACACGTTAAAGGTTTGCGTCCTCATAAACAATTAAAACAACAGAAAATTCAAACTTCCCAACGAATTGTCTTGGAAAACAATAAACTTCACTCGCGTTTCTATTCCACCTTTACTAACCGTATCTTTCGATCAAGATATTATAAAAGCCACAAATTCCACAAGAAAAGTGAAATAAAATTAAGAAATTACATCGATAAAAGTACTTTTAGTATGAGCACTCAAGTTCATTATGATGTCTATGAAATTTTATTTAAAAATTGTCCGAAGCAAATTTGTGAAACTTGTTTCGTGCTTTGAACTGGAGTGCGGAGCGGTAGAAGCGTACGTCCACTCTCAACAAGCACCAGGCAGTACTACCGCTGCGACGGGGGCGACACACCGCTGTGACGGGCGTGCTAGGAACTACGAAGCGTCGCTACTTCGCTAGCATCGTATCTTGGTTATGTTGTGTATGTGTTCACAGCATGAGATAGAACTTTGCAAGGATCAAAACTAGTTGCTCATAGTTTATTAGATAATTAACCAAACTATGCAACCCTAAATTATTGCGTTTTTATTACACTCATATCCATATGCAGGCCATGTTCATTTTCATTTATTGCACTCTTCTTTATATTGATGTAACATGAATTTTAAGTCATAGTGTTGACATTATTTTTATATTCCATTTGAAAATTGTATAGTAATCCAACTGTAAATAAACCCAACAATGACATATTTAAATGCTCCAGTTAATTTGGTAACCACCTGAGAAATTGATAATGCAATCGTGACTGTGCAATAGACTCTTCAACCAAGTAACGGATACCAGTTGGTGAATAACGTACCTATACTGTAATCATGGCTGAAATTGAATAGAGTTAAAGGAGAAACTCATTGTACCTACGTAACCGAAGTAAAATCTATAGGTAGATAGAAATTAAAAAACAAAATCTATTTTTTGTACAATTTGTAGCCAATTTAAGTACAATGGTAGTAGAAATAAGCAAACCTATTCACAAAGAGAAACAGGGGCAGCTACAATTTATACAGCAAAACTGTCAAGCTAGTGTATCTAATACAGAAATAAATAAATTTCAAGAATTTACTATTTATATGTATTGAAGGCAAGAAGGAACCAAGATGTATGATTCATTTATTTAATTCAGAACATATATAAGGAATCTATGTAGCGCCGTATGAAACGGGCAGATTACAAGTGTTTAAGGTATAAATACCTTCTTGAGCAAAGAACTTCATATGACTGGAATTACTTGAAGCAAAAAGCATAAAACGTCGAAAATAGACGTCTTAGCTCTTGAAACTAAAAATTTATAGTAGTATATTTTAGTGAGCATGTCGAAAAAAACTGAAGAAATTAGCGACAAAAATCGCATCGATACATCGGCACCTGTGACTGATTACACAGCGTGGCATGAATAATACATGATCGCCGGTACTAACACTGCGGTACCACGATACTAACCAGTCACGATTCTTAAAGCCTCGACATGAACCACTGTAATCGTATGCTTTGATTATACGAAGTCTGATAATATTTCATCGGCCCGATGAATAGGAATCGACGTTTTTCGTAGGCAACGTGACATGACACAAAGTCATAACAAAATGCCCTTCAAAATTATTGTCAAGACAAAGGAAAGAATTGGCGGAAATGTTATCCAAAAATAAAAAACGTTGGCCTAAAAAGCTTTGTTCAGTAAAAGACACTATATTTACAGATAACAGTAGACTTCGTCATTAATTAACCAAATCAACTACAAATCAAGCAAAGTAATAGTTGGATTTTAAGAGTCTAAAATACATAATTATTTATAGACAGATAACACAATCGATATTTTGTAAAATCGATTCTTCAATATAATCTGATACAAAGTTCAGTCAATATTTGTTAATTAGGTATGAAGTAGTGTCTAATTACCCACCTAGATACTAATCATAAAGGCTTCTTTCAAGAATAAGTATTATATAATTCCGCAATGTCAGGCTTATGTCCAGCAGTGGACGTCCTCCAGCTGATATGATGATGATGATGATAATAGGTGCAAAGGTAAAGAAGATTTTTTTATGCAAGATACTTACTTCTACGGGACCTACTACTGTAATTAACATTGTATAGTTTTATGTAGGAAAAAATGTTACATAGGAACTCGTAACTTGATGACTATTTCATCCTGTGTAGCGACAAAAAGAAATTCAAAACTAATAGTAAGTACAGGTCGGGAAAATAAATTCAAAAGAAGTCAATTGGACAACCCTTAATGCGTATCTAATAATGAAACAAGCGATAAATATATTTGCTTTATTCTATCTTAAGTCAGAAAAACATATGTAGCGTAGCTCCATTTGAGTAAAAAACTGAATAGAATAGACATGCTATGTAAATGATGTCATCTATTCCATATGTGCTGTGGTAGCCTAGCGGTGTGACCAGTGGACTGAGACGTCAAAGGTCTCGAGTTCGAACCCATGGCACGCACCACTGACTTTTCGGAAGTTATGTGCGTATTTATCACAAGCTCAAACGGTGAAGGAAAACATCGTGAGGAAACCTGCATGCTTGAGAGATTTGTCTTGATGGCATGTGGAGTCTGCCAACCCGCAGTAGGCTAGCGTGGTGGACTATAGCCTAATCCCTCTCAAATGAGAGGAGACCCGTGCCCAGCAGTGGGACGTTAATGGGTTGATGATGATGATGATGATTTCATATGTATAAAAGGAGAAGCTGACGGACTGACTGACTGACATATCAGGGCCTAAACTGTTAGGGTTAGAAACTTGAAATTTTGCACAGGTGTTTTGTAACTTAGGGGAGAGCACTAGGAACACTTAATTTTTATGTTTAAGGATTGATTTAAGGAAGGAAAATAACGGTGCTAAGTTATTATGAAACTTTGCCGTTTTTGAAGTTATTCGAAATTTTTTTTTTGTTTAATTTCAGGCGAGCAATGTGGCGGGAATCAGCTAGATTTTTCATAAAAATATAACTTGAAACTTATTGAATGAACACGCTACAATATATTGCCATCCTAAGAAACAAAAAATGTTATCACGTTTACATGTCTGCGCTTGCCTCGAACTAAGACCAAACGCAGTCATGTCACAGGTAAACCTCACCGTTAAGCCACAATTTAATGTGGGTGGACCTATTTTTGCCAAAAATCACAAGCTGTGTGTACGGTATGGCACACGAAACAACAATCCTGTGGTAACCTAACCAACATACCATTCCGACGACGGCTTAGCTTACACATCCGATCTTAAGTTCCACGGATTTACGAACTTGCCAGCATGTGCAGTACAACTATGGTTGAATCTTACATAGCGTCTTGTCTTGATCGCGTTTAGACTTTACTTCTCAAAATAAATTTATTGAGAATGTATAGGTAAGAATGATGAAAGAACCTTTCGTTGGTTGTAGTTATCATAATCACCATTGATATCGACTTAATCAATAGGCAAATTGAACAGAATTGAACTGAATAGACCTTTTATGAGAACGTTAAGAAGACTAAGTTAGACCATTTTATCTTCAGTAATTTTTATATTTTATATGGGCAATTCAAAGACAAATTATCTTTTTGTGGCAGAATATTTTAAACCAGGAACGCCACATTCCATTTTAAATTTGAATAATATTCCAGCCAGTTGCCGCTATTTAGCAAGGAGGCGATAATACACACATGTATTGATAGTATTGAGCGGAGCCACAATGCTTGTAGATAACGGCACTGCAACACGCCATTTCACGCCTCACCGTAACTTCTTAACAATATTTGTTTTGCTATGGTGTTAGTTGCGTGCAACAATGACTACCGTTGCTTCTAAGACGATATAATCGGCAGAACGTTAATATGTATGCTTATAAGCTAAACAATAATTGTACATAGACCAAGTTTTACCGACTTAAGCGTTCTTCCCGTTTTAATTTTACCTTAGGAAAACTTTTAATGAAGTGTGTATTGTGTATAAGTTAGGGTAAGTTGTAAGCGGATTTTGTATATTCTGTATCTATGTATATTTGCCTCTATGTGTATTTTGCAATGGATATCCAATCCCCACGCTTTATATGATTTTAAATGTGTCTCTCAGAAGTATTTGGAAAAACTTTAGCGCGATCGGTCACGGAAAAGCAAACAAGAATTATTATTTTACACTTCTTATTTTTAAATTATTTAAACAATATTAGAAAATAGTAAGTAGTAGTATTGATAAGAAGTAAGAACTTATCGAAGAATATTGTGTGGTATATGAAGTTATGTCAGTAAAATGTATTTAATAATGGTTATGTTATTCAAGTTTGACTATTTATCTCAAATGCAAAAAAGCAAATAACTATCCATAATATCATATGACGTCATTTTAATACCTACTGTTTCGATCTTTAGGTATTCACATCGCCAACGTCCATACCACGTTGAATACACCGGTTCTCGTCCGATCACCGAAGTTAAGCAACATCGGGCGCGGTCAGTACTTGGATGGGTGACCGCCTGGGAACACCGCGTGTCGTTGGCCTTTTGCTGTTTTTGCATTTAACAGATATAGTGTAAGGTGTATGTATCAACGAGTGTTTGGTATGTATTAAATAACAACGTTATCAAAATATTAATGTTGTGTATATCACCTCATAATACATATTATTTATTTATATTTTCATACATTTGAACCAATCGTCCAATAAGAGGCCGAAAAGGTGGGTGCAATCGGTGCGGAATTGATAATTTCTTGAAAGAGGGTAAAATAAATGAGCAGATTGTATACATTGAAATAAAACTACTTTTTACGGATTTTATGGCGGTAGGTATATTGATATTATTTTAACCCGAAGTTTCGGATCCTTTACAGCATCCATGGTCACGGGCCAACTGAGGTGTAGGTCGTCTTGAAGTTATAATTACTAACAGCTACCTTACATTTTCAATTATTATTGACAATCCGCATTTACACAGAACGAGCTCACCATGTCCTTCGGTCGTGCAGTTTTATTCTTGGATTTAGATTTAATAGAATCTATGATGGGGTTCCAAGCAGGTGGTACCACCCAGCCATCCTCTCTATTGAAATTTGGGTGTTTTTTAATTTCAATGGCCTCACGGATCATCCTGGATAGGAATCGGTTTTCTTTTGCAAGGACTTGGGGTTTATCAAATCTGATATAGTGCTGGGGTTTGTCTATGGTGTGTTCACAAACTACAGGCTAACATCAGCAATGTGTTCAGCAATGATGTAGATGTAGAAAACCGATTCAATAGATTGTATACAATTACTAAATCTACGCAGACGTAGTTGTAAAAGAACACTAGACATTGATAACTGACTGTGGTGCCGACACCAAATTGTTTTTTTTTAATTACAGTATTATCCAAAAGGTGACTATATCTCAAGTGCAAGAAAAGCAAAAGGCCAACGACACGCGGTGTTCCCAGGCGGTCACCCATCCAAGTACTGACCGCGCCCGATGTTGCTTAACTTCGGTGATCGGACGAGAACCGGTGTATTCAACGTGGTATGGACGTTGGCGATGTAGGTACCATAAGTATAAAACAGTAGGTACTTATTACAATGACGTCAAATAGCGATATAAAAAAACATATTGCCAATACCAAAGTACATCAAGATCATTCATATTGGGCACTCATTGAATAACGTATGTCACTAATAATGTCCCCTTACCTTTGAGTATCATAGTGACTCCCTTATACTTGAATCGATACATTCGAGTTCACTTCAACAGTTCATTTAATGGATTCATACAGTTATTCAGTACATTATATGTATTTTTTAACACACTAACAACAAATGTAATTAGATTAGATAGAGGTTGGTACAGTTTGCCCATTTTTTTTGTATTTTTTATTAGTACCCAAATAAAGAAAAGGGACATAAATAAGGCATTAATATAAGTTAGATCTAACTAAACCCTAAAACTAAAACTTAGTTCTATGATCATAAAACTTTCTATTACATATTTTATCATTTCAACTATTCTTTGTAACCATGACCAATAGTTAACCAATAAAACGTTCACCATAAGAACTTTCCGTAAATAATTGTCGTTTAATGTATGTACATTAAAATTTTTCATAACAAAACAATTTTGCGAACAAAATTCAAAAGGGACTATTCATTAACTCATTTAACAGAACCAACAATCAAACACAATTGTCAAACTAACCGAATCGATACCAAACTCAACAATATCGGTTTGTTATTACCACAACACACTCAAATTTTCGATTTGGTTAAAATGGAAATAGAATAAAAAGCAGGCACGGGATAAATTAATTGAAAGGGGATCAGTGGAGGGACCCTATCGCGGAGTACACTTTATATCATGTTAGATAAATATCGCGAGAACTGGGAGAAATATCTATTGAAAGAGAATTCCCACATTCTTTAGAAATCGGTCTAAATATACATCCAATTTATTAATGAAAAAATCTTATATAATTATACATCGAATAGTATGGAGCAGTGTATATTCGGAAATTAAATTAAATTTAATGGATATTGTAGCGCCTGTAACGCGAGTATCCAGAATTGGGACCCTGGCCCTTGTTTTGACTGCACAAATAGAATTAAAGTACTCCCCACGTACATTGAGAGGTCGATTAACTGAACAAATAAATTTGATACCTATGAGTATTCCAAAAGGTTGGGCGCACCCGCCAGTCATTTTCGGACAATGTTGGATGTTTTTTTTTTCAAATATAAGCTCATCCATGCTCGGCCATGGTTGAAAGATTAACCAGACTGTATACATCTTTTAATACTCCCTATTAAGAATAAATTATTAGATCAGACACCACATTATGAGGAGGAATGCTGCATGACTGAGCCCCGCGTGCTAGTCAATTACTTAATCCCTCTCAATTTGAGAGGACATTGAGGAAATCGGTGCCCAACAGTGAGTAAGTAGTATGAGACGACATAATTATTATAATATAAGTAGTCTTGCTAGGATTTGCACTCACACTCCCATGGATCTCAACAGACGTCTCTCACTGCGATACAAAATTTCAGATTCATTATGAAGTTTTCGGGATTCAAGTTTAGTCAGTGAATGATAACCTTTCGCTTTTATAGATCTTGATACTCGTGGTTTTTTTTTTTTTTTTTATATGAAGTTGAAGTTTACGAGACTGAATCCGAAGAGTTGGATCCAGGTATCAGAAAGGTCCTCCTGGTCAAATAGTGAGAATTTTCAAATGGCCGAGTTAAGACAACGTCGATGAAGCGAAATCGGTTTTGTTAGGAACGTAGCTGGTAGTAATATTATTTTACCAGACAAGTACGATATTCATACCTATGTACGTATCACGTGTTTTATTTATAAATTTCATATCACGTATTATCTGCAAATGGATGACCTTTTTATGTATCAATACAGAGCGCATGCCTTGTTCTCTTTATTTAACAAATTAAAAGTAAACAGAGCTTTGTTGTTCTTGATAATAACGACACGGGTTGGGTATTTTTTATATTCTCATATACCTATGTATGTAGAACACCAGAAATTATAACAGCGTTATGTTTAATTATGTATGTATCAGATAGGTAAAAAAATCCATTGGTCAACAGTTTGGGAAATCCCTATAATAATATTTTCCCTCATTTTTACGCATAATTAAATGAAATACTGATAAGTAATCTTGAGCTCCACATAAATACGTACTTATTATACATAAAATAAAGGAAACTCAATGGCGTCAATCATTCACATTCACACTCATATCACTCGTCAATGCTTGCAGTGACGTCTGCTCCATAAAGTAGGCTTTACTCAACGCACACTACTCAGGCGTAGTTTTTGTCCTCGACTCAACTTAGATGACGTTCCAATCCGCTTTTTAGCTCCGGAAACTAAATTTATATTTAAGAATAGTTTGTATCTTTATTTATTATTATTAAATAGTCGACTAGTCTGTTATAAAAGTTCCAAAAATGATAAAAGAAAGTTTTACTAACTGGCGAGCGGTTTCCATGACAGCCTGTGACAAACACAGCTAGGGTAGAAAGATTGCTCCCCGTACCCCGTCCCGTCGAATTACTCACACTCCGGCAACTTGATCCCAACATCCCATCCTATATCGTTAAAGTACACGAATATTGTTACAAAATTCTAAATATAGCAATATGCTCCGATCATGCATGAAATTATTGGATGATAGCTTTGGGTTCACAGTGTGAACATGATAAATGTTCGCTAAACTTGATCGTCTTGCCTATCCCTCCGAAATAGGTCGCTAGACTAGGATTTGGGAAACTTAGTATGGATTTATACAGATATTTTAAACAGCCTACTTTTCCTGCAGAAATTCACATATTGTATTGTACTGAGCTTGTCTGTTTTTTCTTCGATGTTTGTAAAAACAGAATCAATTTTTTTGATAGCTAAGTAACATAAGTGATAGTCCTGATCTACTTCGCGAGGATTATTATAGCACAGTTTTTTATGAACTGTTTTCAAAATAAACTTTAGCCTTCCCGCCTTGAAGTGTGTATTTGAGAGGAGAGTGATTTTCATATACTTTATTGTGTTAATTAATCCCTTATTGTCCTATGCTTCTCAACATATTACTCACCTTAATACACTTTAAAAATGAAAGATGTAAGTAAGTCGTAATTATTTGCAAGAATCAGTTAGAAGACTGACAGAATTTATTGTCTTAGACATGTAGGTTACATTAAATGAATTGAAACGTTTACTTTTAAATAAATCTAACCATCTAACAACTCTGTATTAAGAACTGCAGCCTTCATCTATAAGTACCAAGTAGTCTAAGCAGTGGCTAAAGTACCGGCCGGAACGAGTTCTTGTATGAAGACGGCGGCGGCGTCTAACCAAACGTAACGTGTAGGCCGAGCGGGCAATCTCTGGATGAGAACAGGGGCTGATGTAGCCATGTGGCATTTACCTAGGGAGGCTTACATCCAAATATAAACTGATGATGATGATGATGACTTGACAGATACTTTTTTTTTGCAAGATTTCAGTTTACCTGCCGGTAGCTGTTCCTAGTCCAGTATAAAACGGTTTTACTTTTTTGTAAATTATAATAGACACAATTATATATTTACATTCCATTGGATGTAAAAGTAAATGCACAGATAACATCACGCTGAGTGCATATACTTTAGTTGCTTGACGAAAATGTTGAATGATGATTTACTTAACACAACTCTCACGATCTCTCAACGTCTGGTAGCTATTCAATTACTTAAAACACGCTCAAATTAATTCGTCAATTACAGTCATACAAAAATATAATTGTAGGCTTTGACTTAGAAATTATCTGTTGAATGCTGAGTCACAGAGTTCGTCGCCCTCAACACAAAGAATAACATCGTCTAGCGCGGGGGAGGCTGACAATAAATCAAGTGACGTCATAAATAGGGAGAAATGCTCGTTGTCGGTAAGTGTCGCATTTTCCGACTCATAACGTAGGCCTAATGCAGTCCCGCGAATGTAAAGATGTAAGGGTTTCTTCGATTGTCGGGGTGTTGCTTATGGATTGTTGACTGCGATTGTGGCTCTGAATGTATTGTCTTTAAGATAGTGTATAATGTTTTTGTTGTTCTGACACAGTGTTACTCTTGAAATAATGTCTGACACAATGGAAAATTAATTGCTTTGCGGTCTAGAGGGCTTTTGACCAAATACGTTTGTAGAACTTCTCCCACATGATGAGAATAAATATTAATACTGCAGCTATGTTCTAGTTAATCGGTGTAACTACGGGAACAGTTCAATTGGATAAGTATACCTACTGCTAGCTATCGATACCATAAAAATGCCTTATGAGTTATTACTATTACAATTGCCGTCATTTTATAATATTTTAATTATTAATTTCGTAAAGTCATAGTTTCGAACTCAACAATAACTTATGTCCGAGGAACATATCATAACATATCGTACCAAAGCCTTGACACTGATACGGAAAGTTTTATACCATTTTATGAAATAACCATCACTTTACCTATATCATCCAGTACTGTGGTTAGAAGGCGGTCTTATCTATATTCTTTAATAAGCAGTTCTTTCTTGGTTTAAGAACCGACATTAATATTCAAAAATGGTTTTATAATTACATACATGTCAGTTAAAATTGAAGCTTCTGATAGTGTATATAGGTACTTTTATATTAAAATTTTCATATTAAGGACGCTATTACATTTTTCTACAAATAACGGTGTTTTTCAAGTACAATTTTAATGTATAAGCAATCATATATGTGAAGATATTATGGTCTCAATTTAAAGGTAATCTATTCATCTTCAGATTGGCATCACAAAAATTGTATAACATCATACAAATTTTTCCCATAAATCCGTTTTCACCATCACAATAATCACAGAAAATGTATAAAAATAGGGTCTGATTACGTACCATTTTAAAGTAAACTTAGAGCATATTTTATCATCAAAATTATATAAAATTACGGAATATATAGTCCTCTATACGTTCGACTAATTATTTTGTACCTAAATCATTACATTTTTCAATAAACAGCAAAAATATGAACGCTTGCAAATTTCTTCATACATTTTTCACTCGCGGACTTTCATTCCGCGCTCAGACGCGCTTGTGGAAGCATGTGCGTATCGCTCTGTCGCAAAAAATAAATTACGAAAAAGTCTGTGTCATACACTCATATAGTCGTTTATCGTGACCGGAAGATGTTGATACTTTATCAAACCTAAATAAAAATAAATACGACTTTAATAATATTATTAAATTTATTATCAGAATGTTATTTAGGGATTGATGAATAAGATCGGGATTTGGATACTAATGGCTAAGCAGTCGTTGACAAGGTTGAGAAATGGATGGGTGGGGTTAAGTCATATTAATACTGTGATTTAGATTAGGCCTGAAAGTAGATGGGTAGGGTTAAGCTGCTGTTGGGCAAGTTAACAAATAGATTAGTGAGGTTAAGCAGCTGTTGGGCAGGTGAAGAAATGGATGGGTGGGGTTAAGTCATATTAAACCTGTGATTTAGATTAGGCCTGAAAGTAGATGGGCAGGGTTAAGGTGCTGTTGGGCAAGTTAACAAATAGATGGGTGAGATTAAGCAACTGTTGGGCAGGTGAAGAAATGGATGGGTGAGATCAAATTTTACTAAAACAAGGCGAGAATAATTGGGATTAAGAGTCTGTAGGTGAGTTCAAGAAAAGGATGGGTAGGGTTAAGCATTTGTTAGTGAGGTCGAGACTTGATGGGTGGGGTTAAGATGTCAACTCCGTTCCTGACGGGTATTCCCTGACTAGGCTTGTTCTTACTCGGCCACTAAATGACTGTACTAGTAGGTAAAACTTTCAGATGTACTAGTTCTGTCTTCTGGTACTATTAGTACCACCTACAACAGTACCATAGTACAGTATATAGTGAATTACATTTTATATTCCTTCATACTTTGCAGGTTTTGCCTATAATTCTAACAATACCCGATTATTCTTTATATGAAATATTATCATGCATCCCACTTATTCATACACTGATTTTATATTGCTCCCGCTCGTTTAGTCGCGTTTCGAGTATTTCAAGTATCTACAGTCCTACAGTTACTCAATTACTCAATTCTTTATTGCATTCCATAATGTGTACATTAGTTGGTAGGCATGTTAAACATTGGATCAATTATGGACCCTGTCGGGCACAGCAAAAGATATTTTTAATAGGAGAGAGGATGAAGGCGCTCTTTGTCAAATAAGATAAAAACTATATAGGTATATTAAATAAAATTGTATCATTAAAATATGTATCATTATAGTATCGTATAATATAATTATTTTATAATAAGTATTTCTATATTTGTTTTAGATATGTATGTAGTATTTTTATTTTAAATTTATTTATTGCATGTTTTTCATTTTTTTTAACTATAAATTATAATAATCTCGATATTTTCAATTTTATTAAGCCTTGTAGAATGTTATTATTATTATATTAAAATATATTCTGAGTTAAATTTAAAATGAAATATAGGTATCATGTTATTGTAAATTTTATTGTTAAATATTTTTTGGTATAAGTATGTGTAGTTTTTACCGCAGACTGTAGTTTAAAGTTTTAAATTTACTAGCTTGTAGCGTGCGACTACTCGTCCAGAACCAGAGACTAAGAATACTGACATCTCGAACGAACGACGTAGTACTAAAAGAATGATGTAATCATAAGGAAAAGGAATAGTTTGTGCTGGTCAGTGTCGGTATTAATTCTTATTAGTACTTAGTACGTGAACTATACAAGCCTATCTCTGACCATAAACTTTTGACAATCTTTTTATTAATTTGCAATGTATATATTTTACTACTTAATTATGTTTGTTCGGGTGGATTCTTGCAAGTCAATTTTGAATCTTCAACCGATTGAATTGAAATTTTGTATAGACATGTTTGGATGTTTAGTTATGTGACGTCATTCCGGAACGCCCATGGCGGACTAGTTATTTGTGATGCACTCTACAACATGGGGATCAAAAACTTACTAAAAATAACTCAAAAAATAAAATGACGTCTCTCTAAATACAATTTCTACATTTTTATGCTTTCCTACAATATGGATATCAAATTATAGGCTTGCTGTGAATAACTCTAAAAATATTGTAACATCACTCTAAATCCAATATTATGGCGGACTACATTTTTCGCGTTTTTAACTAAATTTAGTTTTCTTATTGTTATTTTATTTCTTGTATGCGTAGTTCTAGTTTTCACTAATAAAGGTAAACGAATATTTTTCGTTTACCTTTTTACTATGTTTTTTTTTTGACTTTTAAAAACATAAATACAAATTAATCATAATTAATGAGATATAGCAAAATAGACCGTGTCATGAATTACTCGGTCTATTGTGAATGCATTACAGCGCATAGAATTCACATATAACGAAATAAATTAATCTTTAAGATATTTTACTTAGGGATATCTGCAGACCAAACGTAAAGTAATTCGTATCGAATGTACAATAGGTCACCAGGTAGCAAATAACTTAATTATCACGATAATAATAGTGGTAGTAATATATACGACCACTAAACTTTCTGAATCAATTCAAATAAAAATAAGAAATAATAACAAGGATCAAGATTATTTAAGCAATGTATAAAATCGAGCGCTCAGTGGTTTCAATGTGTGCGTGTCCGTAATGTTGCTGTGTGCGACTCTAAATACCTAAATTTGAGTTCGTCGAAAATGTAACAGCGTCCTTAAGGACGCTGTTACATTTTCAACGATTTTCAACGATTTTCAACATTGCTTAAATAATCTTGATTCTTGTTATTATTTCTTATTTTTATTTAAATTGATTCAGAAAGTTTAGTGATCGTACTATTTTCGTGATAATTAAGTTATTTGCTAGCTGGTGACTTATTGTACATTCGATACGAATTACTTTACAATTGGTCTGCAGATACCCTAAGTAAAATATCTTAAAGATTAATTTATTTCGTTATATGTGAATTCAATGCGCTGTAATGCATTCACAATAGACCGAGTCATTCATGACTCGATCTATTTTGCTATATCTCATTAATTATGATTAATATGTATTTATATTTTTAAAAGTAAAAAAAAACATAATGGAAAAATATTCGTTTACCTTTATTAATGAAAACTAGAACTACGCATACAAGAAATAAAATAACAATAAGAAAACTAAATTTAGTTAAAAAGCCACGAAAAACTTAGTCCGCCATAATATTGGATTTAGAGTGATGTTACAATATTTTTAGAGTTATTCACAGCAAGCCTATAATTTGATATCCATATTGTAGGATAGCATAAAAATGTAGAAATTGTATTTAGAGAGACGTCATTTTATTTTTTGAGTTGTTTTTGGTAAGTTTTTGATCCCCATGTTGTAAAGTGCATCACAAATAACTAGTCCGCCATGGGTGTTCCGGAATGACGTCACACAACTAAACATCCAAACATGTCTATACAAAATTTCAGCTCAATCGGTTGAAGATTCAAAATTGACTTACAAGAATCCACCCGAACAAACATAATTAAGTAGTTAAATATATACATTGCAAATAAATAAAAAGATTGTCAAAAGTTTACGGTCAGAGATAGGCTTGTATAGTTCACGTACTAAATACTAATAAGAATTAATCCCGACACTGACAAGCACAAACTATTCCTTTTCCTTATTATTACATCATTCTTTTAGTACTACGTCGTTCGTTCGAGATGTCAGTATTCTTAGTCTCTGGTTCTGAACGAGTAGTCGCACGCTACAAGCTATTAAATTTAAAATTTTAAACTACAGTCTGCGGTAAAAACCACACATACTTATACCAAAAAATTAAATTATATAAAAAAAAATACAATAACATGATACCTATATTTCATTTTAAATTTAACTCAGAATATATTTTAAAGTAATAATAATAACATTATACAAGGCTTAATAAAATTGAAAATATCTAGATTATTATAATTTATAGTTAAAAAAAAATTAAAACGTGCAATAAATAAAATAAAATTAAAATACATAAACATATCTAAAACAAATATAGAAATACTTATTATAAAATAATTATATTATACGATACTATAATGATTCATATTTTAATGATACAATTTAATTTAATATACCTATATAGTTTTTATCTTATTTGACAAAGAGCGCCTTCATCCTCTCTCCTATTAAAAATCTTTTGCTGTGCCCGACAGGGTCCATAACTGATCCAATGTTTAACATACCTACCAACTAATGTACACATTATGGAATGCAATAAAGAATTGAGTAATTGAGTAACTGTAGGACTGTAGATACTTGAAATACTCGAAACGCGACTAAACGAGCGGGAGCGATATAAAATTAGTGTATGAATAAGTGGGATGCATGATAATATTTCATATAAAAAATAATCGGGTATTGTTAGAATTATAGGCAAAACCTGCAAAATATGAAGGAATATAAAATGTAATTCACTATATGCTGTACTATGGTACTGTTGTAGGTGGTACTAATAGTACCAGAAGACAGAACTAGTACATCTGAAAGTTTTACCTACTAGTACAGTCATTCAGTGGCCGAGTAAGAACAAGCCTAGTCAGGGAACACCCGTCAGGAACGGAGTTGACATCTTAACCGCACCCATCAAGTCTCGACCTCACTAACAAATGCTTAACCCTACCCATCCTTTTCTTGAACTCACCTACAGACTCTTAATCCCAATTATTCTCGCCTTGTTTTAGTAAAATTTGATCTCACCCATCCATTTCTTCACCTGCTCAATAGCTGCTTAACCTCACCTATCTATTTGTTAACTTGCCCAACAGCAGCTTAACCTGACCCATCTACTTTCAGGCCTAATCTAAATCACAGGTTTAATATGACTTAACCCCACCCATCCATTTCTTCACCTGCCCAACAGCTGCTTAACCTCACCCATCTATTTGTTAACTTGCCCAACAGCAGCTTAACCCTACCCATCTACTTTCAGGCCTAATCTAAATCATAGTATTAATATGACTTAACCCCACCCATCCATTTATTCACCTGCCCAACAGCTGCTTAACCTCACCCATCTATTTTTTAACTTGCCCAACAGCAGCTTAACCCTACCTATCTACTTTCAGGCCTAATCTAAATCACCGGTTTAATATGACTTAACCCCACCCATCCATTTCTCAACCTTGTCAACGACTGCTTAGCCATTAGTATCCAAATCCCGATCTTATTCATCAATCCCTAAATAACATTCTGATAATAAATTTAATAATATTATTAAAGTCGTATTTACTTTTATTTAGGTTTGAAAAAGTATCAACATCTTCCGGTCACGATAAACGACTATATGAGTGTATGACACAGACTTTTTCGTAATTTATTTTTTGCGACAGAGCGATACGGACATGCTTCCACAAGCGCGTCTGAGCGCGGAATGAGAGTCCGCGAGTGAAAAATGTATGAAGAAATTAGCAAGCGTTCATATATTTGCCGTTTATTGAAAAATGTAATGATTTAGGTACAAAATAATTAGTCGAACGTATAGAGGACTATATATGCCGTAATATTATATAATTTTGATGATAAAATATGCTCTAAGTTTACTTTAAAATGGTACGTAATCAGACCCTATTTTTATACATTTTCTGTGATTATTGTGATGGTGAAAACGGATTTATGGGAAATTTTTTTATGATGTTATACAATTTTTGTGATGCCAATCTTAAGATGAATAGATCACCTTTAAATTGAGACCATAATATCTTCACATATATTATTGCTTATACATTAAAATTGTACCTGAAAAACACCGTTATTTGTAGAAAAATGTAATAGCGTCCTTAAAGTCGTATTTACTTTTATTTAGGTTTGAAAAAGTATCAACATCTTCCGGTCACGATAAACGACTATATGAGTGTATGACACAGACTTTTTCGTAATTTATTTTTTGCGACAGAGCGATACGCACATGCTTCCACAAGCGCGTCTGAGCGCGGAATGAAAGTCCGCGAGTGAAAAATGTATGAAGAAATTTGCAAGCGTTCATATTTTTGCTGTTTATTGAAAAATGTAATGATTTAGGTACAAAATAATAAGTCGAACGTATAGAGGACTATATATGCCGTAATTTTATATAATTTTGATGATAAAATATGCTCTAAGTTTACTTTAAATTGGTACGTAATCTGACCCTATTTTTATACATTTTCTGTGATTATTGTGATGGTGAAAACGGATTTATGGGAAAAAATTGTATGATGTCATACAATTTTTGTGATGCCAATCTGAAGACGAATAGATTACCTTTAAATTGAGACCATAATATCTTCACATATATGATTGCTTATACATTAAAATTGTACCTGAAAAACACCGTTATTTGTAGAAAATTGTAATAGTGTCCTTAATAAATATAAATTACTAGGTGGGTAGTTTTACAACTTCAGTTCTACCATTGAAGGTAGGTACCACGTGTTTTAGTAAAATATTGCTAGTGAGGATAATAGCACTCTGATACAATGTATGTAATAAAATTATGGTAAAAACTACTAAGCAGATGTGACCTAAAAATATAAATGTCCTTGATGTTGTTAGCCGTTGCGTATAAAGCTTATCAACGAGCCGAACATATGCCTGCAACATATGCTAGCAAATAAAAAAATACATTCCTAATATTCTAATATACATATACCTACATATAGATATATGCTCGATTATAGCAAAAAGTTTTTATGTCCAGACCTGGGACTTTTCGCTTTTACACAAGTTCTCCAGTAATAGATTTCTTGAAATAAAATTTTTACGAGTTTTTTCTCTTTGCAGCATCCACGGTCACGGAAAGAAAGGTGTCTTGATCTTATAATTAAATATAATAATTTAAAGTTATTATTTATGTAATATTTACATAAATAATAACTAATAGCCACGCTACATCTGTAATAAAAATATTGTCCGTGACCATTTATCTCAAAAATTAGCATCATAAAAGCAAAAGGCAAACGACACGCGGTGTTCCCAGGCGGTCACCCATTCAAGTACTGACCGCGCCCGATGTTGCTTTTCCACCGGTTCTCGGCTGATCACCGAAGTTGGTGATCAGCCGAGAACCGGTGTATTCAACGTGGTATGGACGTTTGCGATATAAGTGGCAAAATTATAAAACAGTAGGTATTATATTGACGTCATACTTTGATTGTGTTTTTAGAAGTTGTTTTTTGTTGTTAGAAAATTATAACTCGAATAGATGCCGAGTGTCATTGTTGCAGCCAATCGGATTATATATTTATACTAGCGGATCCGACAGACGTTGTCCTGACATACTAACATTTTTGGGATATGTTCGGATATGCGAAAAATTTAAATCCTAGAACTTGACCGCAGCACTACCTGCCTGGTCCAATTGCGGGTCATTCTCGAATACATACACACATACACAAAATTTCAACAAAATTATTCATCAGTCAAGAAAATTGGTACATCTTTCAAAAATCAACAAAATTTTAGTATCTACAAATTTACCTACTTACTTACAATCCGGATAGTTCATTGGTGGTTTATTTATGGGGTTGACAGTCTAAAATCACGTAGTTACATAAAAATGTGTATGAATGATCATTGATCAAACGATTCAGCAATGATCCCATGTATTAAGTTCGCGCCTATTAAAATTAAACAAGCATACATAAACTTCAGATATTTGCTTGAGTGTACCTAACAGTTAATAACTCTTTCTGACCTGAGCATCAGATGCCGCAAGATACTCGAGACCTATAAGGCCGTAGCTATGCTAAAATTGTAGATAAATAGTTGTTTCATGGTGCTAATTTACATCCTGCTAGACTAGCCCACAGCATATCACCAGTCTAAACGGTTCAGCTAAAACAAATACTTGGCGGGAAGTCCATCAAAACTAAAGCAGTTGTGTTTCGAGGCATACAAATATACGTTACCTACATCGTTGCTCCTAACTACTGCAACTCTAAACTATGTAACTTCAAAACTAAGCCAGAAGTTTAAACACGCTACAGAGTTCGGTTTTATTGGACTAAACACTTCTTACAGCAAAAGTTTTGATAATACGTGTTGCTATCATGAAAGCTACAGGCGATGTATCGCAGTGATTTTCTATATACTTAGTTGCATCGTGTTGCCAGGAACAATTACAACCAAAACTAACACCTCAGACTGCCCGTGACCACGGATGCCGTTCCGTCAGGTTGAAATAATATCAATATACCGCAATCAAGAATTAGAGTTTAGGCAAATGGCTTGTTACTAAGCTGTAGTAAAATAATTATTGTGTAACCTTTTTTTATTGTATTTGTATATAGAATCTGCATAAGGCACTGACTACAAAGGGCGGAAGGAAGGAGTGAATACCCGGAATGCGTATTTCAAACCTATGTGAAAGAGCAGCAGTTGAACTGTATGAAACCCAGATTTTTTAATGTGATATAAAAATAAGTACAATATTTTGCGCAGTGTAATTTGATAAAGTATAAAAAGATTACCTAAACTATTTTTCTCAACTGAAAAAAGCAAAAGGCCAATGACACGCGGTGTTCCCAGGCGGTCACCCATCCAAGTACTGACCGCGCCCGATGTTGCTTAACTTCGGTGATCGGACGAGAACCGGTGTATTCAACGTGGTATGGACGTTGGCTATAGAAGATCCTAAAGAATTAAACAGTAGGTAAATACTTATAACTGAATAATAACGTATTTTTTTATGAAATACCTCTACTATGTAGACAATAAAATAAATATAATATTTCTTTACAATTTAAAAGAGCAGAGCTACAGAATTCCCTTTACGCTCGAGTCTCCTTAATTAAAACGAAAGCAAAAAAAAAGCGAAAATGTCAGAGGCAATGTGCAAAATAACAAGAATTCCCGAGCGCCATATGAAAACAACAGTATCAAATTCTGTAAGCTGCGTTTGGTTGCTATTTACAATTTGTACGGCGTTTCACAGTCCATTATTCACATTTCATTTGTTAGTGACATGCTGAGCGGCCGGAGGACGCGTGACGAGCTGATACGCGTCGCGAACGTCATTCGCATTATTACTGTGTTGACTGCCATTTTATTTTGCTTAGCTTCACTGTGTAGGTAAATTATTGAACGGTGTCTTTTCATAGCGACAACAACCAGTAATTTACGATCCGCTGCAGCTTAAATGGTCCACTTTCATATTCTACAACATTCATATAAGCAGACTATAAAGTTCAACGAGTGTCGTTGCGCTTGGTATCGCGGTTCGGAGGACCCCACGTTTGACAGTCCTGCAGTCCAACCTCGGCTTATTCCCGGATGCTTTAAATCTATTGCACTTTAATTATCATTACCGGGAGCTCTTAGTATTTATATATTAAAATAATAAATAAAGCTACATTTATCGATTTTATTACTATCAGGTGAGCCGCCTGCTCGTTTGCCCCTTTATCACCATAGAAGAAAAGTAAAAAACTACTAAAACAATAATAATATGACGTCATTGTAATACCTAATGTTTAATTCTTTAAGTACTCTTCTTGCCAACGTCCATACCACGTTGAATACACCGGTTCTCGTCCGATCACCGAAATTAAGCAACATCGGGCGCGGTCAGTACTTGGATGGGTGACCGCCTGGGAACACCGCGTGTCGTTGGCCTTTTACTTTTTGCATTTCAGATAAAATAATGGTCTATTGACTATTCAGTTAAATTGGATAAAGTTACTTAATATCTTGTGTTTTTTAGCCACAGATTGTGTTTTAGCCTATTTAAGTACTCTGTTTTATTTGTCTTTAATAAAATTGCAATTGTATTCAATGTGGTATTGATGATGACGTTGGCGATCTTTGTACTACTACATGTTCGAAACAGTAATAGGTACACCGATCTATTTTAATGACATAATTTAATATACTATATATATTTAATGATTTAGATTTTTACATTTTTTTATTTTAGTTATTTAGATTCAATTGAGGTATCTAAATATTATCTTAATAGTTTTTTCTTTTGTATCATGTAAAGGAATTTACTTGTATAGATGTTGAGACGGCTTGTTAAAATAACTGTGATAGGATCTAGTTTGAGCTTGAAGTATTTACCTTAGATTTTTTTAATGTCTATATAGTATATAATATAAGCTGTGATATTATTCATGATATCGGACTGAGCGTTGGTTGTCTTGTTGGTTTATAGTTACTAAAAGCTACCCTTCATTGGTATTAAATGTAATTATTGATAATCCGATTTACACAGAACGAGCTTGTTGTATCCGTTGGTCTTACAGCTTCATATTATTTTTATTTATTTATTTTTATTCAATTCCTTGTATATTACGTGTTATCCGTCTATGTTTGATAGAAGATGTAGACGTTGGCAATCTCCCATAAAAGATACCAGTGCCACAAGTAAGACATCGGCGACCCAAAGTCTAGACTAAGTCACTCAACCGTTTAGCTGCATTTAAACTTGCCATATTCAATAACTAGCTACCATCGTTAGTCACCGAGCCATTTACTGTTCAAAATCACCGTAAATGTTCTCATTAGTTTATAATTAATCTAAAGAACGAACTCAGGAAATCAGGAATATAATATATCTATCAATAAAAAACAACTATATTCGTATTTTTATATACAATACTTAGGCTAGTATTGACACAGCCGTTTCAACTAGGATTGTATGTAGGTATATAACATTTACTTATTTAGTATTGAACTAAGTGATCTCATGAATGATTAAAATTCTCATTTACCCAATTATTTGTCTAACTGCTGAGCACGGGTCTCATCTTATTTGATAGAGAGTAGGCTCCGGTCCAAGAGGCGATGGAAAAATCTATCAGTCGTGCAAGTTTCTTAACCATTTTATTCCTTAAATTTTTGAGTAAGTGATAAATAAACAAGCGCATAATTTGGAAACGACAATGCTCGAGATTATGCGATCGACGATCAACGAATGAGAAAAAAAAACGAATAATCGAGACGTTTCGACTTCACTTCTCTCATTACTAAACCATCACAGCTACCTAATTTTTGGCAGTGCATCTTCTTTCATAATTAATACGATAAGTGCTATGAGCCAAATTGATTTTATACGTAACATTAAATAGGACTACAGACGTTGCTATTTTTTTGCTCTTATTAAAACGTTTTATTTATCTTAAAACATCTATTAAAAATGCCTGTTAAAATTAACAAGCACAAAGTGGGGAGTTTGGATTTGTGCTTGTTTTTTGTATGTTGGATTTGTACTCGGAATTTTCGTACAGTTAATATCTCTGTCTGATCTGATCATCAGACCTGGAACCGCAAGGTCGCCCATGACCTAAACCTAGGGCTGCCATCACCTTGCCGAAGCCGGATAAACACAGAAAAAAACCTTTTAGTTATGAAGGATTTTTTAAACGCAGTTTTTTATTTTATTTTTTACTTTTTAATGTCTGTAATAGATTTAACAATAAATAAACGCGTCATCTACGTAGAAAATTTGAGTGTTTCTCTCGATTTCCCAAGGATCCACTGATCCTCACCATCTTATATGGGACCGCCAGGGAAGCTCCAGCTTTTAAATAAAAAAGAATCATCAAAGTCGGTTCACCAAGTCGATTAATTGTACTGTTTTTTTTTCCTCCTCCTTTTTGAAGTCGTTAAAAATAAAAAAATATCGTTAACTCTTGCTACTGTACTGTACCTACTGTTTCGATCTTTAGGTATTCACATCGCCAACGTCCATACCACGTTGAATACACCGGTTCTCGTCCGATCACCGAAGTTAAGCAACATCGGGCGCGGTCAGTACTTGGATGGGTGACCGCCTGGGAACACCGCGTGTCGTTGGCCTTTTGCTGCTTTTGCTATCAAGAGAAATATAACACCGTGACACGAGATTTTTATGTATATAAGATTTAATAGTAATCATTTGCCAAACCGCTGTAAAAGTTATTTATATTCATTATATTAAGAAAATATTAGCCTACATGCTTTATGTAGTACCCTGTACCTACCTAATATGATAATAATATCACATCACGTCTATGTGGGTATTTACAAAGTTACAATAACTTTACCTTGACTCGTAAACCTAGAAAGTAATTTTCCCTGGTTTAGCGTGAAACATATTTATCGTAATAGGGTTTCGTCACGCAATGCCTACACGAAATGCTTGCGACCTACCGCAAGGGTTGATCGATAAGTAACCAGGTCATTGCCGAGGCACAATATAGTGGCTACTATACTCTTCCATAATTCGTTTTGACCGATTGGTGGAACCCGCCTACCTGACGTCGTCGGGACAAAAAAATAAAACGATGACCGGCCCCAGAAAAGATATTGGTTTTGTAATATAACATGACACAGAAAATTTCTCGTAACCTATATACGATGAATACCGGGTTTATATGTAATTTTGACCTTTTCGTATATGGATAGGCTGTATGCTGTACATAATTACGCTTTTAATTTGAACGCACATACACATACAAAAGTATATATTGTTCTACAACATAATATGTTATTTTATAGAAAAACCAGATTACACTTTGTTCGACCTAGGAATCGGACCCAAGACCGCAGCACAGCAGCAGTCACACACGATCATTAGACTAATGAAGCAGTTCTACAAAATATGTAGTACAATTATTGTTTGGAGCTAATGATACTTGCGTTAGAAAGCTCCAGACTTACTTATGATCAAGAGTGGTTCTATTTAATTCTTTATATTTTTCTTGCAGTCATAATTGCTACTATTGTGTACGTATGTACATGCACATATTTATTAGGTGTCCCACAATTAACACAGAGAAAAGTTAAGCACAGAACTATAAAATCAATAACCCATCAACAGCACGCACTCACTGCACTTCGGTAGATAACATTTCATGGGAGATCTAATTCCTTGGTTACATGGTTTTAATTGCCTGCTGACGAAAGTGGCGGAAAGCGTAGTATATATATACGGATCCATTTCCAGTTCAAACAGTGTGAGTGGGTTTTTGTGTAAAATCCTCAGTTGGAACTCGGAGTTTAGATGCATGTGCGTGTTGTGTAGCAAATTGCTTGCTCCCTGTAACAAGCTGGCAACTATATGTAGATTAGTACACTGCCGTGACGTCAAACCTTTCGGGAAGACAGATATGTTAATATGTATTATGGTTGCCAATATGCAGTTCCCACACCACGATACGTTTGATCCATCAACTATAAACCCTTCGTCATACACTTATTAAAAAAACATTGATTTATACGAGAACATACAGCAATATATATGTATGTGAGTGGATACTCTTATTCACAATTCATCATACAACTGCAGTATCTGCATGGTGGCCAAGAGAAATGGACTGAGTTAGTTCAATACTGCACACATGAACGCACCGGTGGCTGCGTCTAGCTTTGTAATTAAATAGGCCGCCCCTCTGCCGCTACCATTTCAATAAACGTTGATATCCACTCTTATACGTTATATGTATACTTGACAGTAATCTGATTATGGCTGGCCAGGAATTTAAACCGTATCAGATTGTTGTTTTAAAACTATTTTAGCCAGTTTTTTGGGCACATTGCAATTGCAGATTTCTTATGTAACAAGACTTTTCACTTTAAATCTATTCCGTTACGATTGCGTAACACACTCTGTCTCTCAATTTTCCAGGCCTGAAATGAGCTATCTCATTGGTTATTCTCACCAAGTTACTTTGGTGAATATATTGATAGATGAAAAGACTATTAAGATTTCCTCATCTTCAGGGAACATGTTAAACCCAGTTCTTCTATTGTTATAAGTAGTGAGACACTGGTCATATTTCGTAGTTGATGCATTAACTGATTTTGCTATTAGCCTTCATTTATGAAACATTAGCCTTGATACGAATAGGTATTTTAAGCCTATTTGACTCGAAAATGACCTTATTAACAGCTGTTAGTACGATATAATATAAAAAATCCTTTAAAAGTGATAACATTATCGGATGGTAGCTAACATAACCTCTGTTACCTACCTATTAAGTAGATACAGCATATATCTTCAATATTCGTAGCTGACCTGCTTTCTAGTCTGCGTTCTGGTCTCTGCCGACAATGCTTAGATTAACACTGAATAGACCTCGCGTATACAGGGCTAAGCGTCCTCTTTACCTCATATTGCTATGTAAGAATCTCGCCGAGTTTGAAAAGATTCAAAAGAATTTAGTAGAAATAGTTCCGTAGTATACAAATCTGTGATTTCGAAGAGTTCGGAGTGTTTCAAGGAGAGAACGAACGTCTCTTAATTTTTTGTTTGTTTCATGAAACTGTGAAACACGTACCCACAGTAAATATTGTAATCTTACTACAAAAATACTGTACGATACGAAACATGATAATATGAGATACCTACATTTTAATGTTTCGTAATCAATACTTTTGTATACATAAGAATAAAGAATAAAAATATTTTTTAATGGAATTTTGTGAAGTTGATCCAAGGCATCTGTGTTCTGGCGCGCAGACGCCCTTAGATTTTCTTAATAAATTATTCTTTTTTTTTAATATGGTGTGCAAAGTGCAAAGTTATTGTTATTTATAAACCTATAGAAGATTAACCTCAAGCAGTATATTCTTGCTCTACCTGACTCAAAATAATAAAGAAATGTTAACTAGACTTCATCACCATCTTTTCAGCATAATGACCTCAACTGTTGGACATAAGCTTTCCTCAATGATTACTAGACTTGATGATATGTAACTTTAGTGTGCCATTAAATCATTAACATAATTTCAGAGAAAATACTATAACCCAAAAATACAAATACATACCTACTATGTAATTATAATAAGAAAAATCTTCGTAAGTTAGTTAACACATTAGGTACATTTTTATATATACAGGCTGTCCCTTTATTACCGGCCGCGTCGCTACTGTTCTTTCTCATGCATACAAATCCCGACAATGCAATGTCATTTCATTCCGGTGGCTCATGCTGTCATTCACATGTCATGCTGGATGACAGGCGGCGACGGCTGGCACGTGGTTCGTATCATATCAGCTTTATTTTTTTATAAAAAGTTTATTAATACGCAGCGTTATCTTTATTGAGTTAGAGGATAGTGATTTATTTGATGATGATAGAGAATAATTCCCACTTAAGTAATTTAAATACATAGTGTGAAAATAATGATTAAATATATTTTATTTAACCTAAAACAAACGAATTTATTACATGCTCAAACGGTGAATGAAAATATCGTGTAGAAACCTGAATTCCTGAGGGATTTTCTCGACGGGCCGTGTGAAAACTGCTATCCCAAACTTGAGACGAAAGGAGGAGAAATGAAAGCAGGCCAGTGCCCAGAAGTGGGTCAGTAAGATCGGTTTATGATGAATGTTGAATGTAAACATATTATAAAATTAAATACAGTGAGAAAGACCAAATTTAATATCCATTTTTTGTTTTTATTTTCACGTTTATAAATTATTTAGCCGATATGAATAATATCACACTATCCTCAATACTAGTAAACAGTGAGGTGAGATACTCCTTCAAGGTCTACAAATACATCAAAAACACCCACGCCATATATTTTGTCTTTGGAACGGATGCCGCAATTCTTACACTATTGGCATCGAATATAATTAATTACTGTATATTATTATATGCCGTACATGTCTATACTATATATTTTTACTAGTAAAGTACCCTTCCAGTCTGACCATATCCATGTGGATACTAAATTACTAATAGTAGAATAAAAATTTTTTTTTTGTTCGTGAAAGATGTTCCAATAACCAAATGGAATTTAAAGTTTTGATTAATGGTTCGGCTACATGAAATGAGTCCGATTCTTTGTCGAAGGACACAGTTACAAACGCAATAAAGATAAACAGACGTCCAAGAATATAATACTTCTTCGTGTCCGATAATCAAAATGCTATGAAAAAGTAAATAAAATTCAAAAAAGCAAAAGGCCAACTACACGCGGTGTTCCCAGGCGGTCACCCATCCAAGTGCTGACCGCGCCTGATGTTGCTTAACTTTGGTGGTCGGACGAGAACCGGTGTATTCAACATGGTATGGACGTTGGCAATGTAAGTGTCAAAAGTATAAAACACTAGGTAGGTATCTATTAAAATGACGTAATGTTTAGATGATGTTTTCATTATATCCGATTGGCTACAACAATGAGACTCGGCCCCTATTCGAGTTAAATTATCCTAACAAGTAAAAAACATTTCAAACACAATCTTAATAATAATATGACGTCATTGTAATACCTACTGTTTTATACTTTTGGCACTTACATCGCGAACGTCCATACCACGTTGAATACACCGGTTCTCGTCCGATCACCGAAGTTAAGCAACATCGGGCGCGGTCAGTACTTGGATGGGTGACCGCCTGGGAACACCGCGTGTCGTTGGCCTTTTACTTTTTTCGTAGATACTGAAAAAAAATAGGAAATATTAATCCAGAGACTACTACTGTTTTGTATTCACGTGTAATAAATTAAGTAGGTAGGTAAGTATTTAGAACAGATTAATTTTATTTCAAAAGATATGCCAATTAACCAAATGAAATGTAACGTTTTGATTAAAGCTTAGCCTACATAAAATGGTACAAATAATAACTCTGTACCTACTCTGTGTTGTATAATAACCGTACTAAGTACGTATATTTACTTCAATAACAACCATAATTGTATGTACTATGTGTACATGTATGTAGTATTTAAAGTACATTTTTACTATAATAGTTAGAAAACATTTTATTATAAGTGTATATATTTATGTAAGTAGGTATTTCTATAAAATAAATTGAAATAAATCATTGTTCCCTCAATTAATGAACGGTATTAATGTAATATTTATTTTAACCTAATGTACAATAAAGCAAATTCTATCACACATCTAAAATCGATGAATTACTTTTTATGGATAAAAGTATTACTTAAGAAATTAAAACACTTTAATTCGAACTGAAATATAACAATACACTTCCCCTAATCGTCCATAACAATAGCAGTTAAGTCGAATGCTAAACACGTGTCAAGCGGCATGACATCACTTTCAATATAAAAACGAGAGTTGCAATAAAATAACCGTTTGATACGAAATCAAAATAGGGGCCAGGATCTGTAAGACCGTGGCGAATGTGCGCACCCTGTATACCGCTTTGTAGGGCTGGCCCAATGACGTATAAAATAATATTACCGTATTAAGCCCATAGAGTAACTGTACCGTGAAATATACGAATATTGTCAAATCCTTGTCAGTTTCGCTGATTGCCACTCCCGACTCTAACTGGATTAGAGATGCCCGTTGTAGTGTCAATTTCATTTTTATTCTCGCACATTGCAATGTCAAGCTATTTTTTGTTCTATTCAGCACTTAGGCAGTGCTAATTCGCGTTCTCGAATGGCGCAAAGTTTTATTTTAGATTGGTCGGGAAGGTAATTTGTGATATTTATCGTAATTCAATAAAGCCTCGACCAAAATGCTAGGTTGAACTTAATGATGGTGGTTAGGAAACGGAAAATTGCACCCTTTTACTTCAACCTTGACCTAAGCATAACAGTCTAAAGGTACCTTTATCTAGGCTATGAGACGAGTGTCTTTAATTACATAATTACTGTTATAAACAGATCGACTTGACCTCGATTATCGAAAGACTATTTGTCTTTCGATAATCGAGGTCAAGTCGTCTGTAAAGTTAGCCAGTTCTTTTTTTAATATATATTTTATTTTTAAAGAGTATTATTTGAGTTTCTCCCGGTTCTTCTCTATAAGAATTAGCTAAGAACTTTTTCTTTGGAACCGTGCAATTTGTTTCCACAGTTCCATTTTCAAAAATACGTATAATAATAATCGGAATATAATAAACCGCGCATCAGAAATACTGATTGAGCGACAAAATTACAGATTGAGCAGCAAAATACAGATATCGGTTAAGTTAGGTTAGAACTGTGACCACACAACGCCAGAACCAAATCTGAATACCAAGAAAGTGTATATAAGTAATAACAATACTTTTAATGAACATATTTTGTTGCACATTCAGTATATTTGGTGGACACAGGCAAAATTAGGTAAATGAAATGGGAATAAATTGAAGTACTTTTAAATACCATCCATAATAATCTAATCGGTCTAAAAGAAACGATACATTTCAGTTTGAGTTTGATACACAATATATTTATCATTTTTTCACCTTACCCGAGCATGAGAAATAAAAACAACAATCGAATACATATACGCATGTAGGACACCTCTAACCCAGATCGGGCGAGCAATTATTAAGGTACGTTCACACGATCATTGACACGGCGATGCGTTTAATATAAGTTTTGGAAGCTAGTCCGAAACCCGGCTTGCATATTCATGAAGCGGGCCAACTTGTACGATAGAAACTTGGCGTTTGACAAATCGGTTTACAGCTTACATTACGGATAAGCAAACATGCAAATAGTTTCTGGAGTATATTTTGTGTTAAATGAACTGATTTATGTACGTATTTTAATAGAATTAAATATGTTATAAAAAATATATAACATTATTTGTAGCAGCGATTACATAAAATGATATATTTTTATCGGTAACAATTGGCCTAATTTTTTTAGGAACCTACCTACAACCGCATATTTGTTATTATCTAATATTCTTAAAAAAATAACTAAGTTTATTTTACAATGCCAATTACTTATTATGGTAAAGAGTGCGTGAGTGCTGTAATTGATTTAATATTATTACGTGATCACCTTATCCATATTACGCCTGAAGTCATAAAGTGATATATTCGCAACTAAGACCGCACGAGCTATAATTAACATTTGAATATTGATACATACGATCTAATTTAGTTTGAGTCCGCTGTATTCTGTGTATACTCCTAAGATATTCACTGTTACCATGCACTCCAATTGAATTTACTCCTTCCTTTGGCACAAATAGCACTAAGTACATACCTACATATTATGTAGGTATGTACTTAATGCTATTTAATTTACCGGTTACATATATTATATGTAACCGGTAAATTAACATCTTAAATAACTCTAGTTAGATTATTAAGTTTTGGAATTTGTTAACTTGTAGCTAATTATTGATGCAAACCCAAAATGCAACCAATCAATTCTAGTGAAGAAAAAATATGAAATATTTAAGAGAAAGATTTTCTTTACTGATGTCGGTGTTACCAATTGAGCAGACTATAAAGATTGTC
The DNA here is from genome assembly GCA_905163465.1 of Craniophora ligustri. Taxonomy (NCBI): domain Eukaryota; kingdom Metazoa; phylum Arthropoda; class Insecta; order Lepidoptera; family Noctuidae; genus Craniophora; species Craniophora ligustri. The sequence goes on from LR990968.1 coordinate 9,366,804, forward strand.
CCATTAGGATCTTTTCTATCAAAATTGAAGACCATTTCGACAGACTGGCAGCCTTCCTATACATAGATAAGAAAATACTATTTCATTATCTTTTTTCAAACCGAACAAATGTGCTCATTTCATTGATTATATAAATACGAACCTTTTTTAAAATATCAGTGTAGGTAATATTATCATCTAACTTTGCGAAACCATTAATAGGATTGTCAATCATCCAATAATAACGTGAACATCCATCAAAAAATGAAGTGAACAATTTTCATCGATAATGTGATCGTTTATAAGTCGTACCCGTAAGGATATTTCATTGTAATTGAGACGTTACAAAAAAGAAGACGGCAGATTAAAACGTAGATTTATTTTTTTCCAGGGTGCCTGAATGAACTGTCTTCTTGAAATTGAGAAGAAAGAAGAATTTGTCTTTTCTAATAAGTATTTATGAATAGTTAACTAACAATCCTATTATGTAAAAGTAATAAAGGTTACAATATATTATTATTCAATACAATTTCTATTGGTAAACATGAAATTTCAATAAATTGGGGCTGTGAATCGCTAACTATTGTGGACAGTGAGATTAGAATAATTAAAATCTGGAAATTAAAGCATGCTTTACAATATGTAGGTACTCCAGCACCATTCATGCTCATTAAACATAACATCAGACTTGTAAGAGGGTTTGGCAGAAGTATGAGCTTTTAATAAGCTCCAATATTACTTGGTTAATATGGGAATCAGACATTCTAGCGATTACGTTACGTTCATCAAATTTCTTTAACTGAATTCCAAAAGTTCTATACGCGTATTTATTATTGTTCGATCAACATCTTTGACGACCCAGTTAGTCCAGCGGTAGTTAACACTGCCTTCTGTGCTAAGGGTCCCGGGTTCGAATCCCGGTAGGGACAAATGTTTGTGTGATGAGCATAAACATTTGTATCCGAGTCATGGATGTATCTATGTATAATATGTATGTATTTACAAAAAAAAAGTATATATGTATCAACCAACTAGTATCCGTAACATAAGCCTCGTTGCTTAGCTCGGGACTAGATGGCGCTGTGTGTCATAATGTCCAGGAATATTTATTTATATTTATTTATTATCTTTCAATAAAAACGAAAACATTTCTTTCTTCAATCTATTTTGTCCACCTGTTCACTATTCCACTATTTCGTGCAATATCTCGTTTATTTGACCACGTCGTAATCGTTTTGGCGGCCACTAAAGCGCTCACGTGTACCCACCTGACATATGTTTGTCTGCTGAATATTTCATGAGCTGCCAGTGGTTAGGAGTCTCCACGCTGGTTCTCGCCTACTGTACGGCTCCGAAGATGTCGTAATTAATGAATTCCGAAGGAAATTGTTACTTCGAACAGCTGGTGTTGTTCGTAGCTTTAGTTTCTTGAAGAATCTGTCTCTTGTTTTAGATATAGTTATATAAATGTATTTTTATTGAATTATTACAATAAATAAATACTTACTAATAAACTACGCTATTTAGGTAGGCAATAAAATATTATGCCTTTTTAAGCGTTTTAAGCAAGAGCTAAATTATTCAATATATTTAAATATTTTAAATGTGTACCAACTTTTCAAAATTGATGTGCTTCATATCACTATGGTATGACTAAACGCATATAACCAAAAGTTTGTTAGGTACTTTTTCATAAATTGAATATTCGGAATCTAAATCCAAATTGTGTGTCTCAGAACTATTTTTTATGAGTAAACAGATTATAAGTCAACGTATGTAATATCCATACCTTCAAGTTAAGTTTACCATAGCTGTTTTCCATGATGAATTCGATTTTCTTTTATTCGTTGTTCCCAAAACTTTCTGATGTGTAAACATTTGAAGGCGCGTAATTGGTTGACTTTGAAAGTAAAGTAAGTTCCGGATATTTCCTTTTGAATACGCTTCGTAAATGCAAATAGGCATTTGATTACGTTTACATAAAACTTTTTCTACGATGTTATTATGTACTTTGTATTTTGTTTCGTCAACCTCATGCTGGATAAATTTATGAGAGAATCTTGTGGGTAGCGGGTAGTAATTAATATATTCAATCTTTATATTCACCTAATAATGATGTAGGGATTGATAAAAAGCTTTGAACAAAAGGTTGCTAGAATTCAACAAAGAGATTTTCAACAGTCTATTTTACGGTATTGTAAAACCGATTCAGTTGGCATTCAATTGTGGCATGTTCGCTTACTAAACAAAGTTCCGTGCTTTTCTAACTCTACCGGTTAAATCGGAGCACTATCACGATAGCTCATTTTAAAACTAAGCTAAGTTTTATTTGAAATCCGAATTCGTTGTTTAACTTGCTGATGCGGTTTGGCTACTAACGTTAGACGATTGCTACGAATTTTGGTTACGGTTTCGGTACGAATACTCTTTGAACGTCACGAAAGGTGATGTAGTATGGATTTACTCAACTTTATCACTTATATCTACTAAAATATGTACATCAGGTATTTATGTACTGAACTCTCTCAGTCTATTTCTCAGCAAGATTTTCCTATATAAGTATAGTAATTAAACGATAATTTAACGAGCGATAATTTATGATTAATAATCACATAATTTCGTTAACTCACTTTGTCTTCTATATTCCACAGTACAGCTCGTAGGTCTATCAATCACTTAGAATTTTCGAGTTAAATATCAATTTATTATCCAACGTACTCTTCAGATGATTCGCGTTTTAATCCATAATAGTCTGTTGACTGCTTATTAATTTATTGTGTACCTTTAATCATAAATTATAGTGATCAAATTGAAATACGAAGACTAATATTATACAAAAAAATCTTATTTACGTCTCTTACATGCAAACCTATGTACCAAGTGTTAGATCCATATTAGTTTCCGAGAAGTAGTGTATAACTTTGTGGCTCAGTAAAAAATCCTTTCACAGTTATATACATATACCATCTGTATATTCTTACATTATAAAAGTATAACATAACACGATTATATTGAATACAACATCACTAACAATATAAGATAATTAAATATCATCGAGAAGGGACTGAGATTCTGGGAGATACATTTATATTCATAATATTAACATTCTAGTGCAGTGAGTATGAAAAGGGAAGGAGTAGTGCAGACATCCATTACAGTTGTGAAATTAAATCTGTATGCCGACTGCTCGCCTCTCAATTTACTAATGGATTGCACTAGCTTAAAGTGAGGACACTAATAGGTGGTCCCTAGTGAGACATTTGGCTACTGCGGAATGGCTAATGATATTGTGCCTATTTTTTAACAGATTTTCTCAAGGAATGTACTTTTGTATGTTCATTCTTGCTGTGTGAAAATGTTCATATGTGGCTATAAAAACAACTGTAGGTAAGGTAAGCGTCGCGGTCGCACGGCAATAAAAATGTATTTAATAAATTACATACCTACCTACATAGTGAAGCTAAGCCAAATAAAATGGCAGTCACCACTGTATTATGAATGACATTCGCGACGCGTCGATGGGCCCGTCACGTGTCCACCGGTCGCTCACCTGTCACTAGCAAATGAAATGTGAATAATGAACTGTGAAACGCCGAATTAAAAATAGCAATCAAACGCAGCTTACAGAATTTGGAATTGTAATTTTCATATGGCATTCGAGAATTCTTAATTCGCACAATGGCTCTGATATTCTAATTATCTCGTTCTAAATTATGTACTAGCGGTACGCCCCGGCGTTGTATTGGTAGATTTAAGTACATATTTACTAATTAATTAATTGAAAAAATTACAATACATCTCCGAGAGATGTCACGGCTAGTATTTTCCGGTAAATGTTTCACAGCTTGGGTTGCATTATTAAAGCTTTCATACGGATCCCTAATTGATTTTTTAATAAATATCTGCTTATATTAATTAAAAATAATGTAGCATTGTTATGATAAAACATTATTCAGATCGATCCTGTAGTTTCGGGGGCCTATTGAATACTTACAAGGAACCAAACAAAAAATCAAATCTTTTATTAATCTATTCACAATGAAGGATTATAAACTTTGAATAATCCTTACAAAATTATTCCTTCTGCGTCCGTTAACTAGCTTCATATATTACAAAGGAAAGCTGGATTCTCAAGCCTGAATTAATGCGTGAGATAGACTCCCACTTACTACTACGAAGTAAGTATTTCTCAGATCTAAGCGGATTACCTATAATATTTCAACTATCCTCGGTGGAAACATCTACGGGATTTGCATCATATTGAAATCAAATAGGTCCTTTCCTTTACGGATTGGAAATAAGAGCTTTTGAGTCGAGATCAAAGTAGAACATTTATAAATATTCTTAGGTAACTTATTTCTGTGCTTAAAGAGGCTAGTGCTTCTAATATTACTTAAATTTCTCAGTTATAACAATACAGTTCCCAGTTCACTCATACGTTTTGTCATGCTTGCCTTAATTTTTCAGGAAACACAAACGCTATGATTCAAAGTTTAAAAAAATATTATTATGGGAGAAATGACTATAACAGCATTTTTTTTAAAACGTTGCCTAGTAAGTTTAGTAATTTTATATACCACACTAGTAATTTTTTTTTTGTTTCGTGGGTGCGTGTATAAAAACAAATATTAATATGCACAAACGCCCAGACCCAGAACAATTAAGTACATGTAGGGTGAACAAATATTTGCTCCGTACGTGGATTGAACCCGTCACCCGTGATGCAAAAGCTGATCGCTCAGACACTGTGCCAATTGAGTCGTCTACTCGTCTCTAATAGCAGTGGCAAACTATCCATTACCTCTTTTTAGTTTACCAATTGACTGACGTTCAGTTTGTAACTATGCTAAAGCAATATAGTATCTAAAGGTAGGAATTAGTACACATTATTGAATGAAGATGGATTTGCACTAGTCTCTACATACGATGCAATAATCTCCAACCAGACCTTACTTTACCAAGCTTGTAAATGCCGTGACTCCGAGTCGCCATTTCTTCATCCCCGTCGCGTAAACATGCTAATATAAAGTTATGGACTACTACAGTTCGCACTCTCGCATATAGTGTAATCAGGGCAGTGGGGAGCCCCTTCCGAGCAATGCGGCGTACAATTAAACCTATATTCCGCAAATTTACCTTAAAATATATCTGTCTTTGTCATGTACATGATGACAATATTTATTTTACCCTTTATCATGAGTTTACCAAAGAATACTTCACCACCAACCCATTATTGTGCATTATTATGATTTGAGAGGGATTAGGCTTATAGTCCACCACGCTAGGCTACTGCTAGTTGGCAGACTTCACATGCCATCGAGAAAATCTCTCAAGCATGCAGGTTTCCTCACGATGTTTTCCTTCACCGTTTGAGCATGTGATAAAATACGCACAATAACTTCCGAAAACTGAAAAGTCAGTGGTGCGTTCCTTGGGTTCGAACTCGAGACCTTTGACATCTCAGTTTACTGGTCACACTACTACGGTACCACTAGGCCACCACAGCTCCTCCTCCGTCCAATTATTACTTACATAGATATAATAATACTTATATTCTTCAAGAAGAGAGCATATTCTTTCCTGAAAGGCCGGTAACGTATTTGCAAGTCCTCTGGTGTTGCAAATGTCCATGGGCGGCGGTGATTACTTACCATCAGGTGAGCCTCCTGCCTGTTTATTTTATTTACATAAAAGCAAAACATAGAATCGCGATCATTTATTTATTAAGCGCCAAAAATGCTCTGTTGATGTGAAACTCAGATTGATTCAAAATCCCTAATCCGATTATGCCTGACGGGGACAGGTATAAACGGTATAACGATATATTTTTATATAAAAAATAGAACCATCTGAATTGTGAACCTCCTCCTTTTTTGAAGTCGGCTACCAACACAAACACAAGCATATAAGAGCATACAAAAGAACCTATACCCTCGACCTTTAACCAAACTAGTCCCTTAATCGACTCATTCGTCAACTCGCGCGCGTGAAACTCGCGCGCGCGCGCGAGTTGGCACCTTCCAATTTTACCTACTTTTTTCGTCGACAACTCGCGCGCACTGTTAAAGTACAGTCAAATAAAAATGGATTAAAACCAAAAATCTTTAAATAACTTACTATACCCGCGGCTTTACCCACAGTGACTGATTCGGTGAAGTACGGTATAGATGAACACGTTACCTTCACCATTAACAAATTTATTTAACTAGTTTAGTTTTCAATTGTAATGTTTGTTATAAAAATAATTTACAACAAACCCTGATCTGATATTTTTACAGTTCCTTAGAATGATTAATTTTAATAGTAAGTAATCATTATCCAAATTCTATACTTGTTATTCATTACAATTTTCAGATTTAATATTTCACTCACATTACATGTATTGATTTTTTTTTTGTTTTAATGCTTACTTTAGAAATTTTTAATTATAATATTTAGGTTTTATTCACTATTATATTTTTATTTAACTCATTGTGATTTTTTTAGGGAAATAAGCAGTTTTATACTTTTTGTATTGTTTTATTTTATACAACTAGGTATCACAAAAACTATTATCATCAACCATATTAGCCTACTGCAGATTAGTAGACTGTATATACCATTGAGAAAATCTCTAGCCTAATACAGCTCTTCTCACAAAAACAAGTTATATTTTAAACTCAAATCGTATAAAGTGTTTTATTCATATTGAATTTTTTGAAACGTTTTTGTAACTGACTGTCCATAAATACGTAAAATTTTATGAGCAAGCGAGTTGACGACAAGAAAAAAGGGAGGTGCAACTCGCGCGCGCGCGCGAGTTTCACGCGCGCGAGTTGACGAATAAGTCCCTTAATCTAGTCTTTGATGGAGATAACCCGACAATCTAATAGATTAAAGGCATCACCTGTGCACAATCATCAATGTAAATGCTAAGCTCGTGGTGTATTTGGATCACGTCGGTGGTTTAAACTAATGTTTGACAGATGGCGCTACTTGTACACAGCTAAGATATTACGAATGAATCATTACACTTTAATTGGGCATAGAAGTTTAACAGTATACCAAGGTACCAACTATTTGGTAATCATGGATGCAGGGATGTATGTAGGTGTTTTATATGTTTAAGTAAGGGCGCTTTCACACTAGCGTTGGTCCAGTGTAGGCGTTCAATGAACGTACACGCAGACGCCGCGACAACGCAGCGCACGCGTCGCGTTGTCGCGGCGCCCTTTCATGCTACCAAAATTGAAAAAATAATTTATTTGATTTTTAACAATAGTATTATATCACTTCACAATTTTATTCTCACAAAATATCGCAGTAGGTGTATACATGTTGTTCATATCATAAAAATTCAAATGTATACTGCTCCAATATTATCACGTAGTCATATCATAAAACTATGTGGTGTCGTTCACCCCTTGTACAGGGACGAGGGTTGGCACTGAATAGTTTTATTAAAGATTCACACACACACTGGCGAACTAGATTTTTCTATACCGCGCCCTACATTGGAGGATTAAAGGAAAATGTCACGTGTCTATATGCAGAATAGAATGGGTTATTGAAGTTGTACTATGTGAGATAACTTATTTGTTTATTTTTTGCCATTTCAAGCTAATAGTAGTAGTAATACTATGTTGGACCGACGAATCATTAGCTCCTGCAGCTGCAATATCTTGACAATAATCGACATTAATATTTACATTTAATAAAAGCAGATAATGTCATCAATAAGCTGATTAAATATATCTAGACATTATCGTTATATACATATTGCTGTATGATTATTACAGTATATAGTTTTAATATCCATGAGGTCAAATTTATCAGGTACAAATGTCTAGATTCATCACTCTAATATTTACTTCACTCTTGATTTGAACCTAGAACCATCACTACGAAGGGCAGCTTTAATACCGCTGCGCTAACAAGGTCCTTCATCATCATCCATTAAGTACTTACTTACCTACTATGTATAAAGCAACATTTTTACGAGGTGTCACATTTATGTACACCCTTAAAATCACTATAAGCCTTGATCCCACTATGATAGTCAACCACGACACATGTTTCCAGTATCCAGCTTGCTGCTATTAAACAAAGCAACACAATAATATTTTAACGCGAATTCAAAAGTGCTTTTACGGCAACACAGGATCCATTTACGACTACTTTGATTTTTACGACTGCTATAACTCAGTGCATGGTACATTGTTGCCCGGATGCCGATTATAACACCTACACCGCACGGAAATTCGGAGATCCGTAGCAAAGTTATTGAAACGTCGCCAAATCCACTTAGTTTTATGACTTGGAAAATGCGATAGGATGCCTCGCGGTGGGGACTGCGGGGGCGTTATATATGACAAAATTTCCCTCGTACCAAATTGTTACGGAAAGTGGGAGGTGATTGTACCGGGTTTTTTTTCATAATTAGGTCTAATTGGTGACGAAAGATTTTTTAGAAAGTTATTGATGGGGGTTTTAATTAGGCCAAATCAAAAATAGGGACTTTATATCCAAAACAGTCATAAGATATAGTGTACTGTTTAGCGAATTGTGCAAAATTGAAGATGAAATTACACTATATACAACATTTAGTGATTCTAGAAATTCTAGAAACAATATATGTATGTAGATATAGAAGCCTTATAATGAGGTACTTGCAGACAATCCTCAATGCATTCTTTCCTTTCATCAGAATATATAAAAAAACAAGCTACGATTCTAGCTGAAGAGGAATTGCAAGCAGTCACAGAAATCCGATACGAGGACTCCATATCAATGGAGTTTTATAAAGATACATCTCTTGACTTACCCGACGTTAGTATATGTACATATATCGAACGAAAGTATTTATTTTTAGTTTTTTACAGATTAGGAAGTTTATATACTATAGGCATACTAACATATAACGGATACAGTCTAAATACGACATAACTGAAGGCCTACATATAATACGTACATGTAGTAAAAAAGTCCATTTTATCCAAACGAAACCGGATTTTCAGCCAGTGTGGCGGTAAAATCATTTTTTATGACAACTCATAATCCGAATATGTAAGAGTCTCTAAAAGAGAGTCTAATTATAATATTACTGCTGGCATGTCTCATAGGATCTTAAGATACTAAGTTCAAGAATTAGAATGTAAAATTGTAAATTTCTGTGGCGTCCGTCGACCCAAATGCGGTACAAAGTTAATAATATATAACGACCCCCTAGAATACCATCCAAAAACTTTATGTCTACGCAGTTTATTAAGAACTGTATTCACTGAATGACAAAAACTGTTGAATTTCTGAACATGCAACACCGTAGTATTGTAAACGTACGTGTGGCAGGATATTGTATGCTTCCCTTTAAGAAATAAGCGCAACATCCTTCCTTGTTACGTTTTGCTCACCTACTTACACTGTATACTGCCACTTAGTGGCTGGGATCTCATGACAGAATCTAATCTTAAGTCCGGCTAAGAACTATTAAGAGAGGTGAAGTTTTAACTGCATCAAACTTCATAAAACCGACTCCGAGGTTATTTTTATAATTATTATGGGAACTACTATAAATTGTAATAAAATAAGCTAACTACGACTGTAAGAATCTATTTTGTCTCACATTTAGAAGAAAATCATAATACGTATTTCTTCTTAATTTTGATCTTACAACAAATGAATTTGATGACAAACATATTTTTCAGCGTATGCATGGCTGGTTAATCTTTTTGTCAAGGGATGATGTTACTTTTATCTTTTGTGTCAACACAGGTACGGAGATTGTTAGTCTGTTGAATTTATATTTAACCATCTTCATCGTATGATGCCCCATTCCCCATTTTACCACGTCATCTCAAGTTCTAAATGGTGATATTGTCAGTTGACCAGCCCAATTTACCAACATTCTCCGGCCAGTGAATACGCAACTTAATTTCCAAAGTACTAGAAAGAGTACTTAAGTTGATTTGTTCTCGTTTCGCCTTTAATTGCCGCCGGCAGAATAGCGGACATTGCCAAACTACTGGTAATGCGGGATTATGCGAGTTTTAAACTGTGTTTATTTTGTTTTATTTGTCACAGGAAATAAACCAAATACGTATTAAGTGGTTAATTAAAAGAAATAAGACATAAAGAAAAAAGAGGAAAATATAAAAGGAAATTATAAGATTATATTCATACTGTCTCATTAGCTCAGAGATTTCAAACTCTCATGTGAGAGAAAATGTAATTGATTTTTATATTAAATTCTTAGTAGCAGTTCATTGATATGTGCGCATTGGAGCCTCGGCGGAAAATCTTATTACAATCATTCTTATTACAAAAAAAAACTTGACTGTATAGTTTTTTTTTTCATTGGCTCCAAAAAGTATTATAATTGTTTTACTTTTGTGCTTTGTAAATACCTATAATAATTTAAAACGAAAATACTACTTTAAGACTAATAATATTACAGTACTAATTATATTTTTACGCTCTAAGCTGTACCTTGTACGGCGACAGGTTTCAATTTAGTGATTGAAGTTCCTAACTTTTTGCTTATGCCAACACGGTTCATCTCTTTTCAGCGAATAGTTAGGGGGCTGAGTGAAAATCTGTGTCGACTCTTTTTGCCTCTCAATACGAATCAAGCCTAATGTTCCGGAAATCGCACTTACAGGGTGACCAGTATATTTTGGTTGTTCTTCTTCTATCGTGTCGGCACTGTCTGCACATTTCATTTATACCATTGGGTAAAGGTGGTAGGTTATATGTCTTCGCGGACAAATGGGTGAAATCATTACTTTAAGATGAGCGTATGAATAGGAATAAATATTTAATTAACGTAATTAATATATGGTCATTTTTATTTCCGTAAAAGATAATATTAGAAATGATGACGCAAATTGAACCTTAAAATAACGATAATTACCCATGTATTAATTCTGGTTTTAGCTTTAGTTTGGGAAGTTGCAACATGTCCAATTCTAACAATGTTAAGTGTAACATGGATAATTAAATTGGTACAGATTTGCTATAATCACAATATACAATGCATTTTTTTAGGTAACTACAATAAATCCATATTTTGCCATTTCCCTCTGAAAAATCAACGCCACGGATCAAGTTTGCCTGGCCGCCTTGTTCACAGCCCTTATAAAAAATACGCCACAGACGAACGAATTTGGCGTCATATTTCCGTAACAAATTTTCAACATTTTGCCGTCATTTTGTCGTTTGCGAAAACTTTTGTTAGCCTTTTTTAAGAAATAATATAACTTCGGTAAATTGAAGTTTTCCAAAAAACACTCGAGGAAGATACCTTTATGTTTATTTGTAAACGATTTTTCGATAGAAACTGCGTCTTCTGAGTTGATATATAAGAAAAAGGGACATAACGAAACGTACGATTACGTCAGCATGCCCTAAGAGCTAGGCAGATGTGTATGTACACCGAAACTGACAGAGGCAAATCTATATGCAGTAGAACGCCGATTATCCGAAAGCCGATTATCCGAACGCCGATTAACCGAATCGCCAATTATCCGAATCGGTCCAAAGCTTAATATAAAAAAAATGTTTTGGTTTTGTTGTAACAAGTTGGAACTCGCTGGAGTCCACATTTTAACTGTTATGGTTTAAAGCTAGAGGCAAGACACTACATGTTTTGCGTCGCGGCGAGTTTATTCTATGCGTCACAGTTCGTTTTTCTTTATTAACAGTATATGTCCGATTATCCCAATCGACCCCGGTCCCAATTAATTCGGATAATCGGCGTTCTACTGTATTTAGATATAAAAGCCGCACAGACTACGTAGCCCTGCACTAAGATAATAGTGTGTTTTCCATTTGAGAGATTATTCACTACACATTGCAAACCATATCTACAAACAAAACCTTAGCTAAATGCCACAGAATCGCAACCTAAATAGCAGTCAAATTGAAATAGTTTGGACTTGAAAAGCAATAAAGCTCTAAAAGATTTAATGAAATCTATTAGGTAGGATTTAAATGTTACACGTAAGGGTACCTCGACATAAACAATGTATGAGAGGTTCGGATTACTCAAATGGAAGGTTTGTGCAAAACATAGAGATAGGTTTAAATGGAGTAGACATGTGCGTAGAAAATTTGCGTATGGTTCTTTATACAGATAATAAAGTGTTCTAAAGTTGTATAGGTATTATATTTTACTGAAGGCGATGTTTAGGCAACTCAAAATCATTTTTCTCTTGTCCACTTATATTCATACATATATAACTAATATTGTTAAAGACGCTAATAATTTTTGTGCAGTTTATTTCTTTATTAACAACACAAATTTATTAGCTTCTTGTTAATAGCTTTGTCCATTTAAAAGTACCTACATTGTTCTAATTAAATTAAAACATTCGACTTTGATTATCTTTGAGTCTAAGCTCTTTTATTAAATTAATAAGTTATTAATGGATGAGCTTATTGTAAAAAGTAATAAAGTTTAATACAAATGTCCACGCGGGATGTCATGGGTTGTGGAAACCTAGAATATATATTTTTTTATCAATTTTCGTGACGTACCCACAGTGCCGTGCCAAATGTAATTTAGTAATTATACCTTTTCAGAGCATTTGTACATAATTATATTCCTTTCAGCAAATTTAATTTAAAATATCTTATTGTACTATATACTCTTTTCATTTATTTACTTGTTCGTTGTACACAAAATAAGAACCCACTCTACGTGTGCCCGATTTTAGTGTCATTTAAAATTTACGATAGCCCCACAGTTTGAAAGTTCACACCGTGTTGGTCTCGCATGTTTATTGCCTAAACGCTACCAGCTTTTAGTTTTCACAGCTTTCCCAAAACAATATATTATGTTTCGGTTACAATAATATTTCTTTCGTGTAGGTTTATTTTCATTGATGCTGTAATTATAATATATGCAGATAATGAAAATAACTTTCATATAGTTTATTGGAGGCATTGGATTTACAAACAAGAATGTAATTGTCATATACCATCTTGTAATATAGTATTACCTATGTAATTAATAAATTCCAGTTATTCAACCAATCTGTAAACATAAGTATATCCAACAGAATGCATACCATCCAATGGTAAATATCACCTGATTTTCTGGAAGAAGTGATAAAATACTACAAGGTCATGGTTTTCACTGACCAATTAGTCATTTAGTCAAATATTTTTCAATTTAAAAAAATAATGTGTATAAAATAAAATATGTAAATTCATTTTTTATTCATGGAATCGATATTTTATCCATAAAAGCGACGTAATCCTCATGAGTTGTTCATTAACTCTGCGCTGTAATTCATTCACTCGTTCATTCTGCGGGGCTGTTGTTAATCCCGCGTTGAAAATCAATGGCCTCGCACTTGCTTATCATGCAATGAATTGTTAGAAAAAGTGCAAATGCTGGTTAAATAAAGTACATACTTTTTCTTTATTATAGAAGGCGTAGGATAATTCTAAATCATCGCTATCTAATCCCTCTCAAATGAGAGGGGGACCCGTGCCCAGCAGTGGGACAATAATGATGATACTTATAATTAGTTTTTAAATTATGTCGGTTCTGAGATATTAATATTTCATTTGACATTAAAGTTTTAAAAAATACGGAATAACTTCAATATAAAACTACTTTAACTACAAGGATGGTACAGCGGTATATTAATGTTATTTGGTCACCACGTTTCAAATACTTTCCATACACATGGATACTGTAAAGGGTTATAATCCGTAAAAAGTAGTTTAATTTCAATGTCTATAGTGTATGTATTTGAGTTATTGTGAGAAATAGTATGTTAACTGCATCTTTTCAATAGATATATGATTTTTTTATATATGCATATATTTTAAATTTAAAATGATCAATCCTATTATCGTTAGGTATGATATATGTTTTTTTCAAGCACATCAAAGCTATTCAATCTGGAATATTTGGAACATAGCTATCATAGCGTATCATAGCTATGATAGGATATTTTGTTATATCACCTTTTTCCGCGGGGCAACAACTATGTAGTTAATTTCAATATCATAATTATTTTCATCAACATCGATGGAAATAACTATGATGATGCAACTAAATTCGTAAGTATTTGAAAATTGTTCCATTCAGTTATTATTCTGTTCGAAATATGATCCGCTTGCTGCCCTCAAAATACACTCTACTGGCCAGATGGCCTGAAATCCTGTGAAGCAACGCAAACGCAACCGTTAGCAAAAGCATATACACAGACTATGTAAAGTCCACCCGAAAACCGATGATATATCACAGTGGGTCTACCCCCGAGTTGAGTTGATCTACTGGTAAATGCTCTGCTGTGGAGTTCGTCTCAAATTATAACAAATGGCTCCATACATTACGTTGTCTGGTTAAGCCCGTAACCCCGCAGGTGGGTACCGCGGAAGGTAAACTGGTGGCAATTTCACTTTGGCCCCTTTATCGGCGATGTCAGCTTGTGGTACTAACATTATTTATGGTTTCAGAAGTATGAACTTTAATTTTAGTTGCGTCTCTAGGGCGTGCAGTTTTTAACTTCGCCTGGTACCATCTGCGAGAAAACTTGTTCACCTTTTCTTTTGTTATGCAAACAATCTAAGTACATAGCAATAACTATATATAATATTACCAAATAGTTTTCTGGCTGAATAATTTGACTTAGATAGAGAAGAGAATACGTGCCTACCTATTTATTAGTCAACCTATTTACCATCTACGTAATTGTAATATGAATGCCTTCATGGAATCAATTTGATTAAAACTCTAATTTAAGACTCAATATATACAAAAAGTCTATTATTTATACTAACCTATACTTTATGATTTAATTTCCAGATGTTATTGAAAAATTAATAATGGGATTACATCAAAAAGCCAAGAAGTCCTTACAAATATCATTTTAATTCAACATAATAAACATATTAACGTTATTCAATATTCAGATTCGTTGAATACATTACAGTGCGTAATGGAAAAGCAAATATTAGAATGGAAACATGCGAACATTTTACAGAAAAAACTCTAAAGAATGTCATACTTCACCCCTATTTACATTAGGTATTGACGCAAAGTAATCGGAAAGGGAAGAGTGTCCCTTATTGACAATACGTGCCTCGCGCCAAAATATTAAAAATAATCCTCCTACGCATTTTGCTTGACAACGAGTTTTCAAAAGATTGAAAAAGAAAACGGAAAAACATTATTTCCACCGGCAGGATATTATTTTCTCATTTATTCAGTATCAATTTTCAATAAGTTGGCACATTGTCATACTTGTTTTCCAGTAAGGCCATTGTTTCAAGCTTATTTAACGTTATATGTTTTAAATTAATTATTTTTCATAAACGAAGATATAAAAAATATAGACGTTATTTACTACATTTTAATGTGTTAAGTTATACAAGAAGGAAGGAGGAAGGCAGCTGGCAGCGACTGGATGAAAAGAGCCGCGCGAAGATCGAGCTCTGCCCTCCGTTCACTAGGGGAGGCCTACGTCCAAAAGTGGACGAATATAGGCTCATGATGATGATGATGAAGTTATACATAGATATCTGAAGATAAATGTGCGTCACGAAAAAAAATCATGTCATGTACCTTGTACAAGATTCATACGTCTATCGCATCTGTTTTTCTTACAATCAATAAAATATTGCATTGATGAACACAATTCTTAACATCCCTATAATAGGCGTGTTTTATGTTTTGTTAAACTTTGCCACACACATAGATTTTCTCCTGTGTCGTAGGGGACGTTCACAAACACAAATTTTCACATACACAAAGGTAATACTACCTGTAAATCATACAACTATTTGCTCTGCGGATCGAACTCGCAACTCGTGACGCACAAGCCGATCGCGCAGCTCTGCCTACCCCAAACGAGTTGTCATTGGCTATGGCGGATAAAGTAATGATAACTACATATAACGATTTTGCAAAACGTTGAAAATATACAACGACAACGCGAATAAAATTCATGGCGACCACTCAATGACGTGTCACATCAGCATCGGTCACGTGAAATGAGGTCGGCGTCAATGATTTGCATAAGCTGATGTGTAGTGTGGCTTCCATTTATTTACACTGATTTACGATTAAAACGAAACTCAATTTGAATTAACATCACGCCTGTTGTCCCCTAAGGTTTATGCAGAAGTATAATAATCTGAGCTGTTACTGATTTCATAGAAAAATCCAATAACACTTTGCTCGACCTGGGAATCGAACCTAGACTTAAGAACCTTACGACCATTACACCAATGAGGATGTCAAATTTTAAATTTCATATGAAAATAGAGATGTATTTTTATAATAAACAAAATATTTATATTAGCTTCCTACGCTCCTGAATGTTCATATTTCAATCTAATTTCTTTTGATTTTAAAAAGTTAGTTACTTATCTCTCTAAATACTGGTGTAAAATTTCAAAACCTATATATATAGCTATACCACAGGATAAAATACCATTTATTACGAGAGTATTGAGAACAGAGTAAAATTACCAGTCAAAGTTAAGTATAAGTAAAACTAACCGACTATTGAAACTAAATGTATATGCATGTATTTATATTTCCTGACGCCATACTGACTTGTGCTTTAAGTATGCATACATATTTTATTAACTAAACATTAAACAACACGAAATTTTGCAATATCTTAAAAATCATAAACGCATTATGCAAAATGACTAGTTCACCTATATTCAACTCCCTCTGATTTCATCACCCCAAACAACATAACACATTAACAACGCGTCCGAGTTTGCGACGTTTAAGCGAATCTAACTCATCCCATCTTATCCCATCGTGTGGCCGTGATGGGCCACGGTGGCTGCACTCCGGGCCGCCGCATCGGCGCCAGCATCTCATAATGATGGAGGCGCCACGCCCCGGAGTGTCCTATTTAATAACGTGTTTACCCTTAATGGATGTCTTGCACACCGTAATATTTCGCCATTGAATAAATATAATATAATAAATAGTTGTATGACGACCCGTTTAGCTCAGCGGTAGTTAACGCTGCCTGCTGTGCTACGGGTCTCGGGTTCGAATCCCGGTAGGGACAAATGTTTGTGTGATGAGGATCAACATTTGTATCCGACATGTCATGGATGAGTCATGGATATAATATGTATGAATTTATATTTATATATATTTTTATATTATATTAAAAAAAAAGTATATATGTATTATATCAACCATCTAGTATCCGTAACAGAAGCCTCGTTCCTTACCACGGAACTAGATGGCACTGTGTTATAATCCGATAATATTTATTTAGTTATATATGTCCGAATGTATGACACAGCGCCGTCTAGTTCCGCGCTAAACAACGAGGCTTGTGTTACGGTTAAAACACTAAACACATATCTATTATGCAAAGGTAAATCATAACTCAGGTCAAATGTAAATGCTTATATACATATATATACATATCATACAAACATTTGGCCCTTACACCAGTATACGAACTCAGAAACTTTACCACAGAAGGTAGCGTTATGTACCGCTGCGCTACTCGCGTCGTCAAAATAATTGTTATATTATGGAAATATTTGAGCAAGTATATTATGTTTTATGAATTCATATTCCAATTCAATATCAATTGAAACAATTAAAAAATGGTTAACATGATTGTATTGTTTTAAAGCATACTTTGTGGTCTCATATTCATATTTAAAAACATTTTGAAAATTTTGGAGATTTATTAAACAGAATTGTTAGCCAAATATATTATTATATTAGTACCTATATGATATTTTTCTGTTAACGAATTTACTGTCGAATCATTATTATTCTGATAACAAATTCTTAAATGACATATTATGTAAAATTTTTTTAATAATATTTATTTCCAAACAAAACGATTAACATATTATTAATTTAGTGGCTAGGTATGTGGTACACAATCACCTTAAATATAGTAAATCACTATAGTAATGGACCACTGACACCCAAACTAAGATTAAACTTGTGTTATGGGTGTCCTAGTAATAATTAAGTTTTTAAAGTGATTTGTTAAATTATGCGATACCTGCATGTCGTTCTATGTTATTTTATAACATCAGGCATATATGGAAAAATATGCGAACAGTTTATTTATTCAAAGCACTTTATTTTATTACATGCTATGGTACCTAGACAACAAATAAAAATAAAAATACTAACTGCTGATATAAATAGAATAAGATAAATGAATTTGTAATGTGACATATTTAATGTGCGTGATATTACTTATATCAACCGTCTGTTTGATGGTAAATAATAATTTGTCATTGCGAATTTGACACATACAATAATTTGAAGAATACAGTACCTACATATGTTAAGACAATTAGGCAACTGAGGACCAAGTCACGTACACAACCTAGATGCTTTAATATTGGTAATTGTTTTGTCGGCAGTGTTTCTGTGAGGACAGCGGCTGAATATTTAATAGGAGCTTTAATACAATTTTAAGAAACTGCGCTACATCTTGCCGAATATATTACAAGTTTTAATTTTTCCGATAAAATAGTCCATGAAAATCGGCCGGTGTGAGGGGCGTCCATCTTTTAATAGCCTCTGCTGTGTCACGCTTCACTTAATAATCACGATCAACGTTGTTTATTGCCGATACTCCATATTTTTGGCTCAATTAAGCCTCTAATTTTATTAACTGCCGGTCTCTTTATTAACTCAGCTTGTTCCACTTTTGGTGAAGTTGCTGGTTGAGAAAAATAAATGACTCATCACGCTATTTTCAGATGTAGGAAGTAGTTGATGAATGGCGATAATGGGTGACTGTATGATCAACTAGACTAGCAAAAAAGAATATTATTATTATTATAGGCAATAAAATTTTATAATTAATAACTAATTAATTTAGATATTTTTGGGTTTCTTGATTAATAAATAAAAATAAAATCGAATAGTTTATTCGTATAAATAAGAGTAATAATAAGAAGGTTCGAGCCTAACGCCATCAACCGGGCATAAATCCAAGTCCCGAACTGCTACCGCAATTCATACAAATATCCAAAAACACATTGTATGCCCGGGAATCGAACGAAGGACCTGACGCTTAGCTGTCACCTGTGACTACTAGGCAAATGAAGCAGCCTTAAGTGACTTTAACTACTTCATCAATACAGCACAAAGTATGATTTCTTGTGTTTATTTTGTTTTATTTGTCACAGGAAATAAACCAAATACGTATTAAGTGGTTAATTAAAAGAAATAAGACATAAAGAAAAAAGAGGAAAATATAAAAGGAAATTATAAGATTATATTCATACTGTCTCATTAGCTCAGAGATTTCAAACTCTCATGTGAGAGAAAATGTAATTGATTTTTATATTAAATTCTTAGTAGCAGTTCATTGATATGTGCGCATTGGAGCCTCGGCGGAAAATCTTATTACAATCATTCTTATTACAAAAAAAAACTTGACTGTATAGTTTTTTTTTTCATTGGCTCCAAAAAGTATTATAATTGTTTTACTTTTGTGCTTTGTAAATACCTATAATAATTTAAAACGAAAATACTACTTTAAGACTAATAATATTACAGTACTAATTATATTTTTACGCTCTAAGCTGTACCTTGTACGGCGACAGGTTTCAATTTAGTGATTGAAGTTCCTAACTTTTTGCTTATGCCAACACGGTTCATCTCTTTTCAGCGAATAGTTAGGGGGCTGAGTGAAAATCTGTGTCGACTCTTTTTGCCTCTCAATACGAATCAAGCCTAATGTTCCGGAAATCGCACTTACAGGGTGACCAGTATATTTTGGTTGTTCTTCTTCTATCGTGTCGGCACTGTCTGCACATTTCATTTATACCATTGGGTAAAGGTGGTAGGTTATATGTCTTCGCGGACAAATGGGTGAAATCATTACTTTAAGATGAGCGTATGAATAGGAATAAATATTTAATTAACGTAATTAATATATGGTCATTTTTATTTCCGTAAAAGATAATATTAGAAATGATGACGCAAATTGAACCTTAAAATAACGATAATTACCCATGTATTAATTCTGGTTTTAGCTTTAGTTTGGGAAGTTGCAACATGTCCAATTCTAACAATGTTAAGTGTAACATGGATAATTAAATTGGTACAGATTTGCTATAATCACAATATACAATGCATTTTTTTAGGTAACTACAATAAATCCATATTTTGCCATTTCCCTCTGAAAAATCAACGCCACGGATCAAGTTTGCCTGGCCGCCTTGTTCACAGCCCTTATAAAAAATACGCCACAGACGAACGAATTTGGCGTCATATTTCCGTAACAAATTTTCAACATTTTGCCGTCATTTTGTCGTTTGCGAAAACTTTTGTTAGCCTTTTTTAAGAAATAATATAACTTCGGTAAATTGAAGTTTTCCAAAAAACACTCGAGGAAGATACTTTTATGTTTATTTGTAAACGATTTTTCGATAGAAACTGCGTCTTCTGAGTTGATATATAAGAAAAAGGGACATAACGAAACGTACGATTACGTCAGCATGCCCTAAGAGCTAGGCAGATGTGTATGTACACCGAAACTGACAGAGGCAAATCTATATGCAGTAGAACGCCGATTATCCGAAAGCCGATTATCCGAACGCCGATTAACCGAATCGCCAATTATCCGAATCGGTCCAAAGCTTAATATAAAAAAAATGTTTTGGTTTTGTTGTAACAAGTTGGAACTCGCTGGAGTCCACATTTTAACTGTTATGGTTTAAAGCTAGAGGCAAGACACTACATGTTTTGCGTCGCGGCGAGTTTATTCTATGCGTCACAGTTCGTTTTTCTTTATTAACAGTATATGTCCGATTATCCCAATCGACCCCGGTCCCAATTAATTCGGATAATCGGCGTTCTACTGTATTTAGATATAAAAGCCGCACAGACTACGTAGCCCTGCACTAAGATAATAGTGTGTTTTCCATTTGAGAGATTATTCACTACACATTGCAAACCATATCTACAAACAAAACCTTAGCTAAATGCCACAGAATCGCAACCTAAATAGCAGTCAAATTGAAATAGTTTGGACTTGAAAAGCAATAAAGCTCTAAAAGATTTAATGAAATCTATTAGGTAGGATTTAAATGTTACACGTAAGGGTACCTCGACATAAACAATGTATGAGAGGTTCGGATTACTCAAATGGAAGGTTTGTGCAAAACATAGAGATAGGTTTAAATGGAGTAGACATGTGCGTAGAAAATTTGCGTATGGTTCTTTATACAGATAATAAAGTGTTCTAAAGTTGTATAGGTATTATATTTTACTGAAGGCGATGTTTAGGCAACTCAAAATCATTTTTCTCTTGTCCACTTATATTCATACATATATAACTAATATTGTTAAAGACGCTAATAATTTTTGTGCAGTTTATTTCTTTATTAACAACACAAATTTATTAGCTTCTTGTTA
This sequence comes from Craniophora ligustri, assembly GCA_905163465.1. NCBI lineage: Eukaryota > Metazoa > Arthropoda > Insecta > Lepidoptera > Noctuidae > Craniophora > Craniophora ligustri. Next base: position 9,388,162 of record LR990968.1, read on the forward strand.
ATAGCTTTGTCCATTTAAAAGTACCTACATTGTTCTAATTAAATTAAAACATTCGACTTTGATTATCTTTGAGTCTAAGCTCTTTTATTAAATTAATAAGTTATTAATGGATGAGCTTATTGTAAAAAGTAATAAAGTTTAATACAAATGTCCACGCGGGATGTCATGGGTTGTGGAAACCTAGAATATATATTTTTTTATCAATTTTCGTGACGTACCCACAGTGCCGTGCCAAATGTAATTTAGTAATTATACCTTTTCAGAGCATTTGTACATAATTATATTCCTTTCAGCAAATTTAATTTAAAATATCTTATTGTACTATATACTCTTTTCATTTATTTACTTGTTCGTTGTACACAAAATAAGAACCCACTCTACGTGTGCCCGATTTTAGTGTCATTTAAAATTTACGATAGCCCCACAGTTTGAAAGTTCACACCGTGTTGGTCTCGCATGTTTATTGCCTAAACGCTACCAGCTTTTAGTTTTCACAGCTTTCCCAAAACAATATATTATGTTTCGGTTACAATAATATTTCTTTCGTGTAGGTTTATTTTCATTGATGCTGTAATTATAATATATGCAGATAATGAAAATAACTTTCATATAGTTTATTGGAGGCATTGGATTTACAAACAAGAATGTAATTGTCATATACCATCTTGTAATATATTTAGTATTACCTATGTAATTAATAAATTCCAGTTATTCAACCAATCTGTAAACATAAGTATATCCAACAGAATGCATACCATCCAATGGTAAATATCACCTGATTTTCTGGAAGAAGTGATAAAATACTACAAGGTCATGGTTTTCACTGACCAATTAGTCATTTAGTCAAATATTTTTCAATTTAAAAAAATAATGTGTATAAAATAAAATATGTAAATTCATTTTTTATTCATGGAATCGATATTTTATCCATAAAAGCGACGTAATCCTCATGAGTTGTTCATTAACTCTGCGCTGTAATTCATTCACTCGTTCATTCTGCGGGGCTGTTGTTAATCCCGCGTTGAAAATCAATGGCCTCGCACTTGCTTATCATGCAATGAATTGTTAGAAAAAGTGCAAATGCTGGTTAAATAAAGTACATACTTTTTCTTTATTATAGAAGGCGTAGGATAATTCTAAATCATCGCTATCTAATCCCTCTCAAATGAGAGGGGGACCCGTGCCCAGCAGTGGGACAATAATGATGATACTTATAATTAGTTTTTAAATTATGTCGGTTCTGAGATATTAATATTTCATTTGACATTAAAGTTTTAAAAAATACGGAATAACTTCAATATAAAACTACTTTAACTACAAGGATGGTACAGCGGTATATTAATGTTATTTGGTCACCACGTTTCAAATACTTTCCATACACATGGATACTGTAAAGGGTTATAATCCGTAAAAAGTAGTTCAATTTCAATGTCTATAGTGTATGTATTTGAGTTATTGTGAGAAATAGTATGTTAACTGCATCTTTTCAATAGATATATGATTTTTTTATATATGCATATATTTTAAATTTAAAATGATCAATCCTATTATCGTTAGGTATGATATATGTTTTTTTCAAGCACATCAAAGCTATTCAATCTGGAATATTTGGAACATAGCTATCATAGCGTATCATAGCTATGATAGGATATTTTGTTATATCACCTTTTTCCGCGGGGCAACAACTATGTAGTTAATTTCAATATCATAATTATTTTCATCAACATCGATGGAAATAACTATGATGATGCAACTAAATTCGTAAGTATTTGAAAATTGTTCCATTCAGTTATTATTCTGTTCGAAATATGATCCGCTTGCTGCCCTCAAAATACACTCTACTGGCCAGATGGCCTGAAATCCTGTGAAGCAACGCAAACGCAACCGTTAGCAAAAGCATATACACAGACTATGTAAAGTCCACCCGAAAACCGATGATATATCACAGTGGGTCTACCCCCGAGTTGAGTTGATCTACTGGTAAATGCTCTGCTGTGGAGTTCGTCTCAAATTATAACAAATGGCTCCATACATTACGTTGTCTGGTTAAGCCCGTAACCCCGCAGGTGGGTACCGCGGAAGGTAAACTGGTGGCAATTTCACTTTGGCCCCTTTATCGGCGATGTCAGCTTGTGGTACTAACATTATTTATGGTTTCAGAAGTATGAACTTTAATTTTAGTTGCGTCTCTAGGGCGTGCAGTTTTTAACTTCGCCTGGTACCATCTGCGAGAAAACTTGTTCACCTTTTCTTTTGTTATGCAAACAATCTAAGTACATAGCAATAACTATATATAATATTACCAAATAGTTTTCTGGCTGAATAATTTGACTTAGATAGAGAAGAGAATACGTGCCTACCTATTTATTAGTCAACCTATTTACCATCTACGTAATTGTAATATGAATGCCTTCATGGAATCAATTTGATTAAAACTCTAATTTAAGACTCAATATATACAAAAAGTCTATTATTTATACTAACCTATACTTTATGATTTAATTTCCAGATGTTATTGAAAAATTAATAATGGGATTACATCAAAAAGCCAAGAAGTCCTTACAAATATCATTTTAATTCAACATAATAAACATATTAACGTTATTCAATATTCAGATTCGTTGAATACATTACAGTGCGTAATGGAAAAGCAAATATTAGAATGGAAACATGCGAACATTTTACAGAAAAAACTCTAAAGAATGTCATACTTCACCCCTATTTACATTAGGTATTGACGCAAAGTAATCGGAAAGGGAAGAGTGTCCCTTATTGACAATACGTGCCTCGCGCCAAAATATTAAAAATAATCCTCCTACGCATTTTGCTTGACAACGAGTTTTCAAAAGATTGAAAAAGAAAACGGAAAAACATTATTTCCACCGGCAGGATATTATTTTCTCATTTATTCAGTATCAATTTTCAATAAGTTGGCACATTGTCATACTTGTTTTCCAGTAAGGCCATTGTTTCAAGCTTATTTAACGTTATATGTTTTAAATTAATTATTTTTCATAAACGAAGATATAAAAAATATAGACGTTATTTACTACATTTTAATGTGTTAAGTTATACAAGAAGGAAGGAGGAAGGCAGCTGGCAGCGACTGGATGAAAAGAGCCGCGCGAAGATCGAGCTCTGCCCTCCGTTCACTAGGGGAGGCCTACGTCCAAAAGTGGACGAATATAGGCTCATGATGATGATGATGAAGTTATACATAGATATCTGAAGATAAATGTGCGTCACGAAAAAAAATCATGTCATGTACCTTGTACAAGATTCATACGTCTATCGCATCTGTTTTTCTTACAATCAATAAAATATTGCATTGATGAACACAATTCTTAACATCCCTATAATAGGCGTGTTTTATGTTTTGTTAAACTTTGCCACACACATAGATTTTCTCCTGTGTCGTAGGGGACGTTCACAAACACAAATTTTCACATACACAAAGGTAATACTACCTGTAAATCATACAACTATTTGCTCTGCGGATCGAACTCGCAACTCGTGACGCACAAGCCGATCGCGCAGCTCTGCCTACCCCAAACGAGTTGTCATTGGCTATGGCGGATAAAGTAATGATAACTACATATAACGATTTTGCAAAACGTTGAAAATATACAACGACAACGCGAATAAAATTCATGGCGACCACTCAATGACGTGTCACATCAGCATCGGTCACGTGAAATGAGGTCGGCGTCAATGATTTGCATAAGCTGATGTGTAGTGTGGCTTCCATTTATTTACACTGATTTACGATTAAAACGAAACTCAATTTGAATTAACATCACGCCTGTTGTCCCCTAAGGTTTATGCAGAAGTATAATAATCTGAGCTGTTACTGATTTCATAGAAAAATCCAATAACACTTTGCTCGACCTGGGAATCGAACCTAGACTTAAGAACCTTACGACCATTACACCAATGAGGATGTCAAATTTTAAATTTCATATGAAAATAGAGATGTATTTTTATAATAAACAAAATATTTATATTAGCTTCCTACGCTCCTGAATGTTCATATTTCAATCTAATTTCTTTTGATTTTAAAAAGTTAGTTACTTATCTCTCTAAATACTGGTGTAAATATTCAAAACCTATATATATAGCTATACCACAGGATAAAATACCATTTATTACGAGAGTATTGAGAACAGAGTAAAATTACCAGTCAAAGTTAAGTATAAGTAAAACTAACCGACTATTGAAACTAAATGTATATGCATGTATTTATATTTCCTGACGCCATACTGACTTGTGCTTTAAGTATGCATACATATTTTATTAACTAAACATTAAACAACACGAAATTTTGCAATATCTTAAAAATCATAAACGCATTATGCAAAATGACTAGTTCACCTATATTCAACTCCCTCTGATTTCATCACCCCAAACAACATAACACATTAACAACGCGTCCGAGTTTGCGACGTTTAAGCGAATCTAACTCATCCCATCTTATCCCATCGTGTGGCCGTGATGGGCCACGGTGGCTGCACTCCGGGCCGCCGCATCGGCGCCAGCATCTCATAATGATGGAGGCGCCACGCCCCGGAGTGTCCTATTTAATAACGTGTTTACCCTTAATGGATGTCTTGCACACCGTAATATTTCGCCATTGAATAAATATAATATAATAAATAGTTGTATGACGACCCGTTTAGCTCAGCGGTAGTTAACGCTGCCTGCTGTGCTACGGGTCTCGGGTTCGAATCCCGGTAGGGACAAATGTTTGTGTGATGAGGATCAACATTTGTATCCGACATGTCATGGATGAGTCATGGATATAATATGTATGAATTTATATTTATATATATTTTTATATTATATTAAAAAAAAAGTATATATGTATTATATCAACCATCTAGTATCCGTAACAGAAGCCTCGTTCCTTACCACGGAACTAGATGGCACTGTGTTATAATCCGATAATATTTATTTAGTTATATATGTCCGAATGTATGACACAGCGCCGTCTAGTTCCGCGCTAAACAACGAGGCTTGTGTTACGGTTAAAACACTAAACACATATCTATTATGCAAAGGTAAATCATAACTCAGGTCAAATGTAAATGCTTATATACATATATATACATATCATACAAACATTTGGCCCTTACACCAGTATACGAACTCAGAAACTTTACCACAGAAGGTAGCGTTATGTACCGCTGCGCTACTCGCGTCGTCAAAATAATTGTTATATTATGGAAATATTTGAGCAAGTATATTATGTTTTATGAATTCATATTCCAATTCAATATCAATTGAAACAATTAAAAAATGGTTAACATGATTGTATTGTTTTAAAGCATACTTTGTGGTCTCATATTCATATTTAAAAACATTTTGAAAATTTTGGAGATTTATTAAACAGAATTGTTAGCCAAATATATTATTATATTAGTACCTATATGATATTTTTCTGTTAACGAATTTACTGTCGAATCATTATTATTCTGATAACAAATTCTTAAATGACATATTATGTAAAATTTTTTTAATAATATTTATTTCCAAACAAAACGATTAACATATTATTAATTTAGTGGCTAGGTATGTGGTACACAATCACCTTAAATATAGTAAATCACTATAGTAATGGACCACTGACACCCAAACTAAGATTAAACTTGTGTTATGGGTGTCCTAGTAATAATTAAGTTTTTAAAGTGATTTGTTAAATTATGCGATACCTGCATGTCGTTCTATGTTATTTTATAACATCAGGCATATATGGAAAAATATGCGAACAGTTTATTTATTCAAAGCACTTTATTTTATTACATGCTATGGTACCTAGACAACAAATAAAAATAAAAATACTAACTGCTGATATAAATAGAATAAGATAAATGAATTTGTAATGTGACATATTTAATGTGCGTGATATTACTTATATCAACCGTCTGTTTGATGGTAAATAATAATTTGTCATTGCGAATTTGACACATACAATAATTTGAAGAATACAGTACCTACATATGTTAAGACAATTAGGCAACTGAGGACCAAGTCACGTACACAACCTAGATGCTTTAATATTGGTAATTGTTTTGTCGGCAGTGTTTCTGTGAGGACAGCGGCTGAATATTTAATAGGAGCTTTAATACAATTTTAAGAAACTGCGCTACATCTTGCCGAATATATTACAAGTTTTAATTTTTCCGATAAAATAGTCCATGAAAATCGGCCGGTGTGAGGGGCGTCCATCTTTTAATAGCCTCTGCTGTGTCACGCTTCACTTAATAATCACGATCAACGTTGTTTATTGCCGATACTCCATATTTTTGGCTCAATTAAGCCTCTAATTTTATTAACTGCCGGTCTCTTTATTAACTCAGCTTGTTCCACTTTTGGTGAAGTTGCTGGTTGAGAAAAATAAATGACTCATCACGCTATTTTCAGATGTAGGAAGTAGTTGATGAATGGCGATAATGGGTGACTGTATGATCAACTAGACTAGCAAAAAAGAATATTATTATTATTATAGGCAATAAAATTTTATAATTAATAACTAATTAATTTAGATATTTTTGGGTTTCTTGATTAATAAATAAAAATAAAATCGAATAGTTTATTCGTATAAATAAGAGTAATAATAAGAAGGTTCGAGCCTAACGCCATCAACCGGGCATAAATCCAAGTCCCGAACTGCTACCGCAATTCATACAAATATCCAAAAACACATTGTATGCCCGGGAATCGAACGAAGGACCTGACGCTTAGCTGTCACCTGTGACTACTAGGCAAATGAAGCAGCCTTAAGTGACTTTAACTACTTCATCAATACAGCACAAAGTATGATTTCTTGTTCAAAATGGTTGAATTTAAAATTTGATATTTGAAAATACGTGCTACGGGCTACGAGGCACTACGCCTACGGCGTAGCAACATGAGCTTTTGTTTTAAATGCATTCATTGTTATTATTGTTATGCTACTCGTTATATAAACGAGTTTACTCATATTTATTTATCTAATATTTTTTTTAAAAAGGGTTTGGTTACAATCTCACCAGATGGTAAGTGACAATTAAATTAAATACTAGCTTTCGCTCTACGCTGCTCGGATTTGCTCCGGTAGCTCTCTCAGTATCTAGGGCGTAGGTGCTTATGTTACCTAGCCTACCTATTCTTTTTTTTTATCATCGTTGGAGTTAACAAAACTCCAACGATGTAACCATCGTTACAGCCCACTTCAGTTTCATCACCGTTGAAAGTTTAGGAACGCATAAAGGACAATAGAAATATTTTAATATTTATTAATGTATGTTTGTCTGTAAGTATGGATACTTTAAAGGAAACGAAACAGGATTAAAACAATATCAATATATGAATATGAATGAAGATTTAATTCAGTTAATTAAAATAAAGCAATAATAATAATAATAATAAGATTTTTTTTCTTAATTTGCTACAAAATACACTTTACACTGATACCAACACGGTATTTAGTATTTACGTTAAACTCAGGTACCCAGTTATAAGATTCAACTTGTGTTTAGGGTACCAGCGTTCACGCGTACACTATAAACATATTACGTCGGTAGTACTCATAAGACAGACACAGTATTAATTATGAAATAAATCCCACAGAGATAAACGAAGAAACAAAATAAATAAAAATTTTAATTAGATGCCTAAAGAAAAGGAAATACTACTTAATTTCTTTTTTTTTTACTTTTTTTTTTACTAAAGCCTCAATTAATAGTTACTGTGTGTTTGAGTGTTTGAGTGTGTGTGTGGTGTAAGTGAGTGGTTTTGTATGTATGTGTTCGAGTGAGTGTGTGTGTAGCAGAAAAACCGATACCGAATAAAATCAATTTTGAAAGTACACTGGTCAGCGTTGAATTTCTTCGAAACCCTCATACTTTTTAACGACACATACAACGTAGTATGGCACTAGATATAGATAGTAAATCCTCCGGCGCCGCTCACAGAGTTATATAGTATGCAACTGTGTTACAATTTCCATTTTTCTGGTTTAGCCGGCTGGCTGCAGGCCATAGCTGTTACATTATTCAGGACTATGTACAATGTCCACATGAACTCGGTCAATACGAGAAACAATACCTATTTCCTAGAAGTTTCTTTGTGTTTGGAATCACTTAGTAGGTTGTTTTGTATTTATAGGCTATTTTAGTGCAGACACCGTGAAATGTTGTAGAATGTACTTATGCTTGTTTACCACCATACAATCTTAAATATCTTGTCACGTTGCTTGTTCGCGATTAACCTATGAAATCGGTTTTAATGAATCATTGCATAGTTTGTAGTTTGATCCAACTAAAGACACAAGATAGAGAGTTAGAGAGCAAACTTGTGAATATCTTAGCCAAAACAACTCGTGGCCTGGTCTAGTAGTAATATAGGATTATATAGGTTAGGATAAGCGGTCAGATAAGAAGAGTTTTTTGGTAGCTTTTATAATGAACATAATTATTTAGTTAAAGACATTAAATATTCCTTCATGAAAAACCGTAAAACTGATACAATGCTAACAATTTCAAAAGTTGCTCGTAAATAAAAGAAAATATTGCATTTATAATACTTAGTCCTGTTAAACAAAGAGATGTTTACGTTTCAAATAGGCAGCCATTGCAATAAATGGTTTTAAATTATCGGCTATTACGATGCCTTTTCGCTGTTCTCGTGTATTTATGTTTTACAAATTATATTATTGCATCGCATGTGACTGGAGGAAAAGAGCCGAAGATCGAGTGGCGTTCACTAGGGGAGGCCTACGTCCAGCTGTGGACGAATATAGGCTGATGATGATGACGAGGATGATGTGTCGTAAATTGTAGCGTTTCTGGATAATCATTAATGATGTCTTTATCATACATTAAGAATACAAAATGTTTTTCTCGTCAACCCAATTGCGCTTAAATTTTTTTTTACATTAAATAGAACGGCCGAAACCAACTACACTATTTATTTGACGACCCGTTTAGCTCAGCAGTAGTTAACGCTGCCTGCTGTACTATGGGTCCCGGGTTCGAATCCCGGTAGGGACAAATGTTTGTGTGATGAGCATAAACATTTGTATCCCAGTCATGGATGTATCTATGTATAATATGTATGTATTTACAACAAAAAAAAGTATATATGTAGTATATCAACCATCTAATATCCGTAAAACAAGCCTCGATGCTTACCACGGAACTAGATGGCGCTGTGTAATAATATCCGGAAATATTTATTTAATAATGAAACCTTACACATGCTTAATAATAAAAAATACAACACATAAAAGATCCTTTTAGACGAATTTTGGGTCACAGATAATTTAAAATAAGTGCATAATCGATGTTTTTACGCGGTAATCGTATTTTGTAATTGCGCCTCATATATCAGATCATACACTCACGCCTTACTATATTTACCACGGAACAGAAAATTTACCACTAACCTCTGTTATCCCAAACAGTCATACTAAAGATAATCTATAAATAGTTCTATAGTATAATAGTCTCGACCGCATTATAAACATCATCATCATCATCAACCCATTACTGTCCCACTGCTGGGTACGGGTCTCCTCTCATTTGAGAGGGATTAGGCTATAGTCCATTATAAACATACCATCGCTGAAATACAAGCAGAACAAATCTTCATAACAAAATCATCACCAAAGTATGTCTACGTTCAATTCCTTCAATTCATTACTAGAAGCAGAGCTAACTCAATTGCTGAAGGCACCCTGCCTCTAATAGATCGCGATTGGCTCGCTAAAACAATTCCCAGCATCCGGCCCACCGTCCATTAAAGATGCCAGCAGCCGTTGCACCGTCAGATAGTCGTTCATATTAAAATACTGACGCTAGAAAATATGAAAGGAAATTGTGGAGAGTTTCATAAATCGAAGTTTTTGTTGCAGTTAGAAGTTACACATTTATTTAGTGGATGATTGGTGGGAAGTGCTGCTGCTGTATATGAAGTGTTGAGTTTGATACCTAGCTTGAGTAATTTTTGGGTGTTTCTTTAAAGCTTCGCAGTACCAGCTTATTTAGTTTTACGGACTATAGGTTCGCCATCCATAAAATCGTACCTATGTACGATTCGATGGGATCGACGACGCATATAGACCAGCGGTAGTTAACCGGTAGTTGCCTTAGCGGTAGTTGCCTTCTGTGCTATGGGTCCCGGGTTCGAATCCCGGTAGGGACAATATGTTTGTGTGATGAGCATAAACATATGTATCCGAGTCATGGATGTATAATATGTATATATTTACAAAAAATAATAATTTATGTAGTATATCAACCAACTAGTATCCGTAACACAAGCCTCGTTGCTTGTGTTTGGAACTAGATGGTGTTATGTTATAATGTCCTGAAATATTATTTATTATTTATATCTTAAAGCCTGTACATACAGTTTAGTGTTCAGTGAGTAAATCCTTTGTTGCTGAGTATTTTTTGTTTGTATTTTAAATGTAACTATATTTTAACCGTATAATATTTTAGGTACGTACTTGACTATACGCTTAGCTTGTAGCCTGTAAAGAGTATTTTTCATGATGTATGTATTTAATCTTAAACTTATTTTTACTTACGTCAACAGTAAAAAAGTACAATATTAAAGAAGACGTTGAAAGTACGCTTAGTATTCTCAATGAAAAAGCGACAAATCCGATCTGTACAATACAGTCGTCGGATTTTGTTTTTTGTACCATTTTATACTTGGTCTTCAAAATCTGCTCGAGACAAAATAAGGTTGTCTGAAAACTAATGAAGTATTCTAAACACGTAGGAACATGACAGCGATTTCTTTGAAAATTCTATTCGAATTTCCAATGTGCTGTGACTCTTAAACAGCTACTTGACTTCCTAGATAACTGTTTCTGTATAGTTTTTTCTTTAATAGTTGCCGAGACCTTGTAAGGACTCGTATGCATTTATTATTGTTGTATGTATTTTTGTAATAGTTTTTATTGGTACAAAATGGTATAAGGAACTATCATGTCTATATCCCAGCAAGATTAAGTACTGATGTAAAAGGAGCATATTTGAATTTACGTGGCATAAATCCAATCTTGAGGGTTGGATTTGAGTTACCCTTCCTTTAAATTTTAATTAATTGCCATTTCAAGTTTCTTACACTTTGTTAATTCAACTTTTCAATATTATAATAAGAATATTATAATGTTAAGAATCTTTACAGCATCCATAGTGAAGACACCATCCATCCATGGTGAAGATCCGAAACGTCGAGATTAAGTAGTTTTCTTATATATAAAAATCTCGTGTCACAGTGTTTGTCGCTGAACTCCTCCGAAACAGCTGGAGGGATTATTATGAAATTTTATATGTATATTTGGTAGGTCTGAGAATCGGTCGTATGCTATTTTTTATACCCCTAGGTGATAAGGATGTCCACAACCAATTATTTTTTTTGACAATAGATTTTTTTGTATTTTTAATGATATGGCATAAAAAAATATTTAATTCTAACTAAATGTTCGCCCTTCGACCACCAACCCCTATAATGTGGCAAAACAACGTTTGCTGGGTCAGCTAGTATCTATATAACCTCGATCTATAAAAAGGACATTTATTTTAGTGACCAACCTAACTTATATTTTTTGGAGGGAAATAGTACAGTAAACTTGATAAAGGATCAACATAGTATTGCCTTGCGTCAGATTAAAAAAAAAACAGCTTACAAAAAACAGTTACTCCCTCCACAAAGAAGGCCGGTACTGTCCCCGCCTTAATAAAGATAAGGCTTCCACTAATAATTGCAGGGGCGCCTTAATGTCCATTAAACCGGGCTCACCGTCTTCAAACTGAAAATTAGAACGCGTGATGGCTAAATAATATTTTAATTAAAGAGATTACAACAGATTGTGGTAAGGTGTTCTATGATTTTGAATGGGTATTTACATTGAAAGTTTACTTTGTAGTAATACCTAGGTACTTTTGAAGATGTATGAAGTTCTTCTATTATTTTTGGAGACCATCAGAAGATGCGGCTTAGACCGTCGTCCAGCGAGATGAAAAGATGTCCTAGGTTAGAAAGTAGCTGGATGTGGGCAGCATACCTTTCGACCCTTAGAAATCCTACCTATAGGGAAACCGATAGGGAAGACCTTTGTTCAGCAGTGGATGTCGTTTGGCTGTCATAATGGTCCGAGTCGAACTATTACAGATAGTTATTAGGTACTGTGAGTTCATACCGTAGTATATATTTTTGTTAAATCAGCTGGTTCATCACAAAACAAAGGTGACAAATATTTTAGTGAAACATGGTCCCATCAGCGATTTGCACGATACAGGACCAATCTGAGATGCACTCAGGAAAACTTTGTGAAAATTCTTAAATGGAGAGTTTTTCTTTTTCAAAAGTCCTTTGACTAATATCATAATGATGATGCTACAAAGAAGTGAATTACAGATATTATTTATTAAATTAGATATTCCAAAATGTTTTTTTATTAAAATATTATACAACATTGAATTTTATGAAAGATACTTTACTATTAAGATCACAAGTGTATACAATATACAAAAATACCAACCAACAACAGAATCAAGAGAGTAAAATAAGTGAATTTAACATTCAAAGCCCGCACAAAAGCCACACAAAAGGCCCGCAAGCCGCACCATTATAGCGTTTCACGTGATATAGACTGTATGAATGTATACGTAGGCACGATTTAAAACAATTTTAAATAAAAATACGAAATGTAAGGTATACTTTTAAAAATAAAATTTGCCGTGAGTTTCAGCGGTTATAATGTATAAGGTATGTTATATTGTATTTTCAATCTACCCTTACGCGGTAAATTAAACAGTATTTATTTTTAAATGCAAATTATTACAACTACTCTCAAATTACAGATCAATGACATATTATTGTGCTAATTTGTGCAAAGAAAGGGAAAGACACATTTTTATCTTTCACTGTTGTAGTATAATTTATAAACACATGAAGGCACCTTGTTCTCAGGAAGTATAAAACTATTAAGCACGAATTATTTTTACGGAACGTACCCTCGCAACGCTGGTTGGTGCGTCACTAAGCGCGATCCCGGCAATTGCCTTGATTTCTTATTGCCATTTTAGAGGGCGGGTAACGTATCTATAGTTTTTTATATCATTGCGCTATATCCATAAATACACCACTTCACACACCATCAACAAAATTGGTTTTCTCTGATGTTTTCCGTCGCCATATGATAAATACACACATAATTTCGAAAAATCTGACCACATGGCCATCACAGCTATCTATATATAAGCTCCCATATATTTCCCATTGGGTAGTCAGATACTACAGACCGCGTACCACGTACTGTGATCTCTGCATACAGCTTTTGGGTCTTCTAAATTCACATCACATCTTTTTGTACCTACTCACAACTAGCACTACCTATCTACGTGCTAGTTGTGAATACTAAGCACCTGACCATTTTCAATGAGTACGAATATTTAGAGGGTTTCAAAGGACAGACTAGGCTATTCCGTTGAAATAATAGTAATTAATTCATTAATTTGTAATACATAGTTCTGTATCAAAAATTTATTCGAATCAAAATTTTGATTCATTAACGGCCAAAATCATATTTCAGATGAGTCTACTCCGGGTGGTCAATTTTTTTCCTGGCAACCAAAGGCTTTTTACAATAATTTTAAGTTAAATTTAAAATAATTATGGCTTATTATTATAATTAAGTAATGATAAAGAATATAATGCACATGAAATCATGAACTTAACGTGGTCTCTGCGGTAGGAAGCCATAGGAGAAACTGGCCGGCCTTAGCAAGCTTAGATTAGGCTTCACATTTTTCGATCAGCACTTATATTATAATTAAACCCGTGGCCTCTATATGAATACATTATATTGGCTATAAATTAAAATGTATTAACTATGTAATACATATGTTTGCATACGAACGTTGCATTGCTATGTTTACCTAATATATATAACTGCTTTTTTATTAAACATTGCAGTAACATAAATTTGAAACTAAATGTTCGTAATATGGATATGGAATTTTACTAAAACTGAACATTGAACTCATTGCACATTGCACTTTTTGTGGGCTGATACTACTTGGAGCTAAATGTGTGATTAGCGATGATATATGGTGAATGAGAAAATGAAAATGGCCTTTTGATATATATGGGAGAGGCCTTTTTTCGAAGTGGATATCCGTTGGATTATATGATGTCCATCTTATACATAGAAGACCGCAGTGAAGCAACAATAGTTGTGTTTCTGTGAGTGAGTACGGTTACCAGAGTTGATTAGGGGCGTGACTATTCTGACAGTAGACACTAGACTGACAGATTCTAAACGGTTACTTCAGGGTCAGCAACGCGCGAGCGACACCTCCGGTGTTGTTAACGTCTATGCGCTTCGAAAACCGCTTCCCATAGCCGTAATCTTGTTCGTCACCGTTGTGGTATAAAATCCAGTTATATAGGTACAGTAGTACCTACATATTTTAATACTATAATGACGTAAATGTTACCTCGGTCTTAATTGTAAAAGTCAAGCATATGTATGTAGTTGGTCTTTAAATTGAGATTCTAAATTAGTAAGTGGAGCATCCGCCTATGACAACTCACGTACAAATATTCCCATAATACTGTAAACGTACTTATTTCCGAACTCTGTATACTCGTACCTTACCAACGAAAGACAATGTTAACGAGGTTTTAAACAAATTCTTTAATCCACCAGTAAACTAGTTACGGTTCGCGGCTGTTCTGAAAGCTCGCCAAGTCTTGCGAGCACTTCTTCAAATTGAATTTACTCTCAGACAGGATTTGGTGCACGAGACCACAAAGACAATTGTTTTTCTCTCATTTAATGTCGATTCTTACTAAGAAAAGGTATAAGAGAGATATTTCGTAATGAAAATTATATTAATTAAAAGGATTATTTTGAAATATTTTTATCTTCTGAGATTATAATATATTTAATAAGATTATGATATTTTGGAATTTAATTTAGAATAGTCATTGTAGTAATGAATTTAGAAATATAATAATATATGCATGTAAAAAATAAATATCCTATATATTTATTTTTACCCGCCTTATATTATGTATTATCTTCTGACGTGTAATAGTTATTCTCAAATAAAACTGCCTGACTGAAATATCAATAAAAATCACTACTTTAAGTTATGAAACTTGAAATTTTACAGTATTGTAGTTTTTAATAACAGCTAGCTATGTTAGAATTTATCCCTACTGAATTGTAGGATGAGAATTACCGAGGCCCCGAAGTAGCAAGATTCTTCTTGCTACTTCGGGGCCTCGGTAGTAATAGTTGTAGTAATAGTAGTAGTTAGTACTCGGGCTAGATTAAAATACCGTGTACTAGCTATATAAAGCTTTTGTACAAAGGAGTCACCGTCTTTTCACGAGATTCTAAGGTTGTATGTGTCTGGAACATTCTCCTTTGTGGACACAACCGACCTCCCGTCCCATGAAACTGAAGCAATGAATCTTTGTAAAACATTTTAGGTATATATAAACTTCTAAGACAATAAAAATATTGGAAATATCAATGTTTCTACTATTTTTAAGCAACGCTAAAATGAATTCTGCTGTGACTTCTAACTAGAAAAATAAAAATAAATCTAAAAAGTTCTTTTGAAATTATATTATGCCAGTCACGAATTCGAACAGTAAATACTTTTTAAAAATAAAATGGCATTTTATCCGAATTCCAAGTGTTCCTTGTTCAAATCCCTAGTAGCCCAGCAGGATAGCATGTCTGTGATAAATGCGTATTCCCGCCACGGTCGGCGTGGCCGCGTGTCGGCCATTTTTCTTATCGTATTATATTGAGTAAAATTCGGAGCACTGTGCCGGAAAAATACCGCGTGCGTCTTCACCGTCGGTTGAAGGTACATTGCTTCAAAAATCCGTGTAGGCGTATGGATCTCGCATATTTTGGTAATAAATTGACTTTTTTCATTTAGTGTTGGTTTTTACGGTATACAGGGCCGTGTTATTAAATTATGGTCTAATAGAAAATCTAATTTTCTCTTTCGGAAAATGTTGTATTATAGTATAATACTCTTAATAAAAGCCTCGTCTATGAAAAAAGCCGATAAAGTAACTTTTAGAACAAAAGGCTGCTGCGTAAATAACGACACCTTAATACCTTATACGACCAAATAACAAACAAATAATAAACATTTTATACCCCTAAGATAATAAAATCGATCACATTACATGAGATAAACTGTTGTTGTTTTCAATTACTTCTATTGAAAACAACAATGTACAAAACTTGAGCAGGACAAAATTGTAATAGCTACATCGAGCCACTTTGTCCTTACCTTGTCCATGGTAATAATAAAAAATAATAATAAGCCATAAACGCGGATAAAAAACACTCATCCGCAAATAACACCTGTTCTACGAAAAGTATACGAAGGAAAAAAACTTCAAGTAATGATCTTAATTTAATTCTCTTCATATACACGCCTTTGTTCCGACTTTTCATCATAACCTTTTCCATTTTTCCGCATCTTTTAATGGATAGACCATTGTGTTAAAGAAAGTATACTTAATTAAACTTCACCCCGGTCCATTAGCTTTGTTCAGCTTTAATGGCTCACCTCTACAGCACACCACAAGCTAATAAACTATAACTGATATTATTATAGATCATTATAAGTTTCCTTCGGAACTGAGACGGAACAAGTTTTATAAGAAACTATAATAGCTTTAAATATAAACATATGTAACTACGCATAAAAAATATATAAAATCTTTGAAATACCTAAAACTACTTTTTATTGATTTTATCGCGATATATTGGTATTATTTTATCCCGACGGCGACGTTTCTGATCCTTTATAGCGTTGTCACGGGCAGACCGAAAAGTTAATTTAATAAACCTCATCGGATAGAGTTTTACTGTGTGTGTGAAATTTCACCCACTCTTTGATTAGAATTTACGATAATAATAATAAAAAGCTGAACATTTTTACTCTATCAACATAGTGCAGCGTTAACGACAAAGAAATATGTTGCAAGTGAACAGACGAGACTAGAGTTTATAACACACTAACTAGCTTTTACCCGCAACTTCGTCTGCATAAAATTAGTAATTTTATTTCCAATTTTCCTCCTTTTTAACCGACTTCAAAAAGGAGGAGGTTCTCAATTCGTCGGAATCTTTTTTTTTTTTTATGTATGTTCACGAATTACTTCAAAACGCCTGGACCGATTTGCAAAATTCTTTTTTTGTTTAAAAGGGTATACTTCACAGATGGTCCCATTGTAACCACATCACGATCAGATGATGGGATCCCAGGGAAATCGAGGGCAACCCTCACATTTTATAGGCAATTATCACGTTTTCAAGATATTTATTAAAATTGTTCCAGTATTTGCGTCTGATAATCATCATTTGATGTTGATGAGCTGATGATGGAAGGTAGAACTCCTCAACAGTTAAGAGTTAATAGAAAATTCTTTCAGTTATAGGCATTTATTACATTTACATGTAATCTCCAAAGCTGTTCAAGTATTTGCATCTGAAAATCACCATCTCATGTAATCATCTGATGATGGAAGGTACAACTCCTCAACGGTTAGGAGTTGAAGGAAAAATCTTTCATAGTTATTTGAATGAAGTCCGGAATGAAGTCGGTGCCGATGATGTGGTGGTTTTAACCACCCTGCTCAAGGTCACTGTTACGTTTCAGTCAAACGTAATAGTAAGTGTACTTACTATTACGTTTGGCCTGGCACCGACTTCATACCTTTAAAACTAAAAAAAAGGTAAAACTGTATGAAGTTATTTTTTGCTTTTTAGTTTTTGAAGTTGGTTTTTTCTTTTTTTTTAAAGTTATAAGGGATGACTTCCGAGATGAAAACTGTCGTATGTCCTTTCCCGGGACTCAAACTATCTCTATATCAAATTTCATCTAAATCGGTTCTGCGGTTATAGCGTGAGGTAACAGACAGACAGACAGCCACACTTTCGCATTTTTTATATTAAAGTGTGTATTCTGTGTGACTGACTCAACCTAAGTTTAAAATAGAGACAAGAAGCACTAACTAGGAGTATTCCGTAAGTGCCTGGACTTCTCACGAAGTTGCAAAAACATCAAGTATCACTCTTTTATTACTACATTATGTGTGTGGAATGATTAGTGATAACAAATAATTTAACAAAATAACAATATAGTGATGCAAAACAAGACGGCGAAATACGATAAACTAATAAAAAAAAATTATACTCACTTTCTTTCGCCAGATTGATAACGTACGCCATAATCTCATATGAGACCACATCACTAAATGAGGTCTGAAGGACAGCAGATGATCTCAGAATAGATGCATTAGCTAAATAGCCGGATGATATTAGCATATACATGTTACATTATTATTATTACATATTCAATAATATATGTGGAAGTCCTATTAAGCATTATACATGTACATAAACAATAGTAGGTATGAGTTACCAGGATGATTAGATAGATAAGTGATAGTATATTTTGATTCTAACCAAATAATTGCACCCAATTTCTTTGTGCTTATAAGGGACGTAGGCAAAAACCAATAAATTAATTCAGTAAATCCTCTACCTGAAATACGCTGAAACCACTAGCAATGATATATTGTCAGTAATCCATACTTCAGTTTATATTGAGTTATTATCTCGCGTAACAACTGCTTTATTTTATGGTCGTGGTTTTGCAACTGTGACTGTTGTTTGACGAACACCAATGTTTATTTTTATTGAGTTAAAACGTTTTTGTTTATTTACACGAATTACGTTCTGGTAAATAAATCCTTGTGTGTTTGTAGTAGTAAGTGATGAGCTGATTTAGCGTGAAATAACGCTTAAATGTTGCTCGTATAGTGCTAATGGTCGTGAAAAATTACTTTTCGGTCAGTCAGGTAGGCTATTGAAAATTTTACATCTTTCACAGAGGTATCCAATTTGGTTCAAATACGGATTTGAATTCTAAATTGTTTTAATGCAAAATATGTCAAACTCCCCTGTACAAATACAGGGGACTACACAAACACAGGTGATTGACATAAATCAAACTATCTGTACTGTGTCTCAATAGTGTCAAAATAGGGTAACAGGTGCTGAACTCGCTATACCAAAAATTTTGAACTCCCGATTGATATTATTCCTCCGATTCTGACTTCAGTTTCGACATATTAAAATCGAAGATTACGATCGGAGTTCGAAAGCGCAGCGATCTCGGTAGAGCTTTTGTTTATAAAATACAATTGTTTTCTTTTGGAGTAACTTCAACATTCATAACATCATACTATCACGCCTGTCATGTACATTTAGCCGGTATGGTTTAATTTTTAAATATCCGCTCCCAATAAAACGACCTCCGTAACATCCCTTACACAAAAAACACTTTAGACAATTGCCCTCGATGCTTTAAATAAAGAACAACAACATAAATAATGTGTTACCAATCTTATATCTAAACAATGACATAAATTACGTATCGCTTCTAAATCACCAATAGATAAGGGATGTGAGTAGTATCTGATGTAATTTCATCTTAGAAGGGTGACCATACGAGAAGTAAATTGAGTGGGGCACCCCTGCGCACCCCGCAGCGTCTAACTGAGATTTATGTACTGAAGTTGTACTGTACTCGGGTACACGAGCACTCATTCAATTATGTGTAGCCGAAAATAGGGAAGTCTCTTTGACAAGTATTTGAAAGTTGGAGAAAAAGAAATCTAACTATATATTCTGAAGATAATGTATACCTGTAGGGTTACGCAAGGATGTATAGTCCATTTTCAGACAGCCTGTAAGTTTTGAGCTCCCATTGAACATATGACGGGCCTACTGATATTAACCAGGCACAAAGTAAAGTTTAATAACAAAACCTAATAACATTTAACTACCTAAAAATCTATACTAGGCTCATACTTATTTTCTAAGTAACTTATGAGTATATGGCATCTGACCATGAGAAATACATAAAGTATAAAGTTTATATATGTATATCTAATTACCTAGTGCCCACACATAAAGGTATACTTAGTTTTAGAAATCATATTAAGCATATTAAGAAAGTAGATTTGTAAACTCAGTAATTGTAAGCCAATAAACCAAACTGTGATCCACTACAAAAAGTAATAAAACTACTATGCGGCTAAGCAGGTCCGAAAAAATATTCCAGTTCCTATTACACACAAAAAGATCTTATAATATTAACAAAAATTACAACATGGGAAAATACGCATTACTTCATCAACTTAGTTTTGCAAGGCAAAACAAGTACTATGTTTTAGACACTAACACTTCAACATATCGGTCGAAACCCAAATCTCCCACCCCCGGGGAAGGTAACGTAAATAAAGATATTTCGTTCCAAAAAAAACAATATTTTTTATATCACCTTCATTTTCATCATTATTAATTAATCAATCCATCTATATTTTGCAACCATTACTTACCATTAATCAAAAGATAAAATTTACTTTACTTTCAACAGAGTTAAAACAAAATAATAATACAAAAACCGCTACAGTACACCAAAGAGAAAAAATAATAATATGATGCAGTGCGTAAAATGGACGAACATTTTAAAAACAGAGTTTAATTTAAAAAGTGGGGAAAAGATAAGAGTGGTGTGTAATTTATGACGTCATTATGGCGGAAATTAAATGAAAAAGGCCCCTGAGCCGATATTATGTCCACATGTAACAAAAATCTGTGTTTCATTTATGAAAAACTGAAATGCATTACATTTTATATTCACTTGAAACTCTGGATAGAAAATCGGCACTCACATTTACAGTTCTTCTCACAAATACATTATGGTAAACTTATTGGTAATTTTTTTTCATATTTCTGACACGCCTGTCTTTTATTAGAATAGACAGGGACTACGATTACGGGATTACGACCTGTGAAAATTTTGGCAAATCCCTTTTGCTTGTATCAGAATTATATCGTGGTTACACATTTTGGCAATGACCTAACATTGTTCCCTTAACATAATGCTTCTACTTCTTATTACACAAACACATACTTCTGAACATAAATAAAATAATAACGAGAAGCAATTGTTTTGTAAATATGGTGATACGTAATTAGATAAAAAAGAAAAATTAAAACTACAATTATTGAAATAATACTAAATTCGAATGTTGAAGATCAATATTATTTGTGTATTTTATATTTATATTATGATCAATTAGAAAATTACGAGCCATCAACCCTCTCCGACTACTTTAGCTTTAACTAAATACTAACTATAAGACTAAAAATTAGTATTGATTTTTTACACTTACGCGAATATTAGACATTGAAATAAAACTACTTTTTAAAATAATAACAATATACCGCGATAAAATCCGTAAAAAGTAGTTCAATGACTAAAAATTAGTGTTTAAGAAAAAAATTATTCAATTATTCATAGAAAAAAAACGAAAATAGTCATTTAACCATCATCAAAAGATATTGCATGACTCATTAGACACACTCAAGTAATTCCCAAGCCATCCAAGTATCCTTAGTGAACTATTTGGTTAAGTTAGTCAAGATTAAGGTGAGTCATAAATCTTGATGACATGGGCCTTTCCGTGTGGAGGAAAACTTACATAATAATCACTTCGACACAGTTCAGGGACTATAACGCCTTTGTTTCATTGACGTCAAACTTTGCCTTAATATATTCTTCAGGAAAACAGGCTACAAAGGCAACATTTGAAGTTTTTAGTTCGAGTAAAACGTTTTTGTGTCGGCTCAATGGGGCCGATTCTGTGGTTTAAGATAATTGTTTATCAGTTTTAATGAACGCACGAACATACAGCTCAAAAACAGGAATTGAAGTATATAACTCACTATAGTCACTACTCTATAATGAGGTACATACTTCTTCAATTTTATTTCAAATTAATTTTACTTCAATTGCTGTTTATCAATTGCGTGTAAGTATATGTATATTTACATAAACCACTATAATATTTTAACATACAATATTAATTTTAAAAGTCCGATGGCGAAAATTCGGTGACGATTTCGGCTGAAATCCTGTTTTATTCTGTCAGGAATTATTACTACTGCAACATCGGAATCCCTTTCAGCTTATCCGAGCTAATAAGTTAGGTGCATTTCATTAATTAGTTCGTGCAAGTTGTACCCGCCCAAAGCTTAGAATATTTTTCCCTGTGGATGAAACTTTATTTTGTTCATGCTGTGTGTGTTTTTTTAAGTAGTCTAAAGGAAACGAAAGTCTGCCCAAAATTCTGTACAACTATAATCGAAATCGGCTCATAATATCAGCTGGTTCATACAGAATAATCAATATTTCTCAGCGAAATGATAAACACAATCATGGTCTTGTTTGTTATTGTAAGTGCGACTGCTAAACAAGAGGTTTTGATTCCCAGCTCGTGCAAAGTGTTATTAAGTTTTTCCATGAATTCCAGTAGCAGGTCGAAGTTTGGATTCGTACCCGGTACAACAATAGGCTCGCCCCCTATTACATGGGACCAAAAACATACTGGTGGAATATGCACGTGTACATCAGTACACCTTTGCCTAACCCTTTGGGGAGGACAGGCGTGATTGTATATTAAGTTCGGCTTTCAGTGTTTTGCTCAAAGCAACAGTCATCAGAGTTCCTTAATACGATTACTGGGGCAATACCGATACCTTTAGAGTATTCGCATGACGGGCCAGACGTTGCGTGCTTTCCAAGGCACGGATGGCGCGGCATCTCGATGTGTTATGAAAGCTCACCCATCTAAAACTGACCTTGATTGGCGCAGCTTAACTTTACAGATCGATTGATCAATGGAGTCAAATGAGGTCGAAATAAAACTTATTGATGTGTTGAATTCGTAAACCCGCGTAAGTTAACACCTGCGTTCCTTTAAACACGGATTCAGTAATGGGCTTCCCACTGGTTATTTAATGGGTGTCCCTTAAATTTCAACTTCAATATATTTTTACGCATACCTTCTAAAAACTTTCGTATTGACCTAATATAGTCTAGAAATAAATATTAGCCCGATTTATAAACGACAACCCGTGCCGACTTGAGTTTTTAACTTGTCCATACAAGTTGCGCGGGTGTAGCGCTGCGACCTGTTACTGCGAGTTTCAATTGTCATTTCGTACGTGATTTCTAAGATTATTAGTGCGTTGTTGTTTAATGTGTAAAGATGTCTGTGGAATTACGAAGTGAAAAACAAAATATTTACCTTATCGGACTGCCAAGCCACCAGATAAATGGTGCAAAATTACCATCTAATCGACGTGTTCTCACCGTTTTATTTTACAATATTCGTGAAGTCAAGCTGACTGTTAGTGGAAGTGCGAATCTTATTATAAGAGAGTGCATAATATTTTGGGAAAAAGCCAGAATTCCTACGAAGGCATTTCCTAACTGCGTGAAGAAACTTGTTGATTTATATCATGTTTGGAGGGAGCTGCAAAAAACTGTAAGAAAACTCAGGTGACGTTCAAGAATCATGAAAAAAAAGCAAATTAAAAGTAGCCCAGATATTCCAATTTTCAAAAAGTTAAGAGATAATTGGAAAAATATTAACACCAATAACATTGAGCCACCTCTCAATTTCGTTAATCCACATATTCCTGAGACAAACATTACATCTTTGTTAACTTTTTATAAGACTGAACTGGAAAACCCTTTTATTAGAGACGATTACCGCGAATTGGTTAAACTATGGGTTGTATTCTTAGGAGGAGATACAGATAATAAACTAAAACTGGCCCCCCGGAGCATTGCATCAGGCGCGATGGATGGCGAGAGCGATCTATTCTATAAAAACATGTTTGCTTCAATCGCAACTTAAAATTACTGCAAAGGACAAAAATGCTCTACAAGATGTTTGTATACTAAACCTTGACTCGAATGCACAGTGGCAATAAGAGCACCTAACCAAGACTTGTGCTTTTTGAAAGCTCTAAAAGAATATGAAAAAGTAGACGCGACAAGTTCCAAGGCATCCATAAGCAAGTTTGTTCATCATTTATGGTATTTGTGTGAAGAAACAGTCATGTTATCACTCTTTGATGAAGAAGTTGATTCCAAAACCAAGACAAAAATGATTAATAATTTAAACAGAGACGAAAGTTCAGATTCCGCTAAACGCTATGTCCCATCGAAGAAAGAAAGTACGCTAAATTTGATTAGTAAGCTTAATATTTTCTTGTTTCTTTTTTCAAAGTTTCGTGGCTTAGTTTTTGCTTATTTCAACTGTTTTTTCTTTCTTTCACACTGAATGATTTTGTGACTCGAAGAAGCAAACAATTTCTATCTCAACTGCAGATCGATGACAGTTTTCTTCGGGAAGATGTATCTTCTTGGGGTGACAATCCTACTTTTTTGGAAGTCGTTTGAAGGTTGTAAATGACACTTCTGAAAGAGCTGTTAAATTAATGCAAGATTTTAATGGACTTATCACGGCTGAAAAAGAGCAAAAAAAGTTTTTGTTGCGTTGTGTTCAGGAACATAGAAATCTGTATCCAGACTGTAAAAAAACTACACTAAAGAGAATTTACCCTGATTCATTATTATTATAATTAGTATTTAAATAAAATTTTGTTGATCTTATTTTATTTTTACTCATATTTACTTTATTCGTTGCATTTTAATTAGTTTTGGATCAAACCAAAATGTCAGGCAAAAACACCATTTTTTATTAAACTTTAGAGCTTTGGAAAAGAGCTTTAAACTTTAGAACGTGTAATGTATACATAATAAACTATACGTACACTAGTGACGTGTACGGTGGTGGGGATGCGGAGAGCGACAGCTCGCCGCTCACTTGCTATCCGGACACGGAACGAGTAACAGTGCCATTGGGAGTATTCAGTGTTTTATTATTACCTATATTCTATATAGTACAAGTGGCGACCCTGCCAGGATTAAAATATCGAGGTATGTACAAAAAAATTAGAATAAATATAGGTAAATAAATAAATACAAGAAAAAATTGAGGTAGATCACTGAGCAGGACCTGTTTTATCACGTGAATGGTTACATATTATGTATAATGTGAATGCAATGACAAAGCTAATCTGCTTGATAGCAGTAAATCGCATAATACTAGCTAGGCTATTAAATCAAAGGTAAGGTATTATAACCTTAGCATATAGCATATTCTTAGTGACTATGAATAACAAGAATATTAATTTAAATATAAAATTGGTCCTGTAATCTAGATCGGTACCTAAAATCTAATAACGTTAATTAAACGCAATAAAAAACATAAGCAGTGCCTCAATTTGTTGTCAAATAAGATACAGGAATTATTTACTCATCGCTCGCTTATCTATTGGAATGCAGTTTCTATTGTTCTCGCCGGCCGGTAAAGACGTGCGAGTGTCTATAGGCGCAGGCCGTTTGATTATGAACATTATTTTACGTAGTTAATTAAAGGTCAAATTACTAATTCCCTGAGATAATATATGATTAGTTATAAGTATTCTAACGATTTCGTTTATTCATGCGTTAAATATAATTATGTAAACGGTATATCTACCCACATATTAAAGATTGGTTTTGATTTAACTAACTAAAAGTCGGTTTGTCGGTATTTATATAAAGTGATCATATCCGACTTTATTTTTAGCTTGTTATCATTATGACAACAGTTGAGGTTAATGCTTAATGTTGAGAGGTAGTTTGGATATATCCAAATAGTACCTAAATGATATTTGTTAATGTAAAACAAAGATCAAGAGGTAGTCCGATGAAAATCGGGACGGTACCTATAAAATCTCAATAGGTAGTTCTATGAATATTAGAACGGTACCTACAAAGGTAAACATTTGTTTACAGATAATCCCAAACCATGTCACAAATACCCCCAATGGAGTCTTTAGACTGTGAGGGTGAGCCAGCTTCAATAGGCTTACGTTGGGAAAAATGGAAACGAGGCCTCGAGCTATATCTTGTGGCAACGAACGTGACCACGCCGGAGGCAAAGAAGGCAACGCTCTTACATATGGGCGGGCTATCCTTACAAGAAATTTACTATAATATACCAGAAACAATAGTAGATGGCGAAGATGTGTTCACGGTAGCTGTTAAAAAATTAGACAAATACTTTTCCCCAAAACAGAGTCGCGTTTTTGAACGTCATCTCTTTAGACTTATTAAACAGGAAGCCGGGGAGAAATTTGACAAGTTTATTGTTAGACTTAGACATCAGTGCTCTAAATGCAAGTTTACCTGTCCTGAGGAGCATCTTATTGACCAGATCACCGAAAAGTGTGAATCGGTTGAATTACGGAAAAAGATTTTAACACTTGGGGATGACGTCACTCTAGATAAAATCATTTTTGAAGCCAATAGTTTGGAAACCGTTCACCGACAACTTAATAATTTTGACTCTTCTGGCCACAACAAAGACTCATCGGCAGATCATGTAGCATTTATAAAGAAGCAATCGAATCATACTGTATGTTCCCGTTGTGGTGGAGGTCATCCCAGTACTAGCAAGCACTGTTTGGCTATAGATAAAAAATGTTTGAAGTGTGGATTCGTTGGACATTTTCGGAAATATTGCAGGACCAGGGCAACCAAACGTAAAGCTGATCTTCAAACTTCCAACGTGAAAGTTACTAAAAAATTCAAAGCTAAACCTAAACCGGAAGAAGTAGATTATATTTTTAATCTGGATGGTGATGACTCCATTTCATGTTTAATCGGGGAAGTAGAGATAGAGATGCTTATAGATTCGGGGAGCAAATGTAATATTATTAACTAGTTGGGGAATTCTTAAAAGCATAGGCGTTCGCGTTGAAAATCAAGTGAAAAAGCCAGATAAAAAATTCATGGCCTATGGTAGTCAAAATCCACTAGTAGTTTTAGGAAGTTTTGATTCTACTATAGTGCTGAGGAATGGGTCTAAATCAGACAAGGCGACGTTTTACGTAGTAAAAAATGGCACCAGGAATTTGCTTGGAAAAGACACGGCAACTAAACTTGGTGTTTTGAGGGTGGGGTTAGGAGTAAATGCAGTCGAAGGTACGTTTTCTAAAATTAAAGATATTCAAGTCCATATTCCCATAGACGAGTCCGTAAAGCCAATTTCTCAACCCTATCGCAGAGTCCCCATCCCTTTAGAGTCTAAAATTAATACAAAAATCCAAGAACTTATCGATACAGACATTATAGAGCCTGTTAACGGTCCATCGGATTGGATTTCCCCTTTAGTACCCGTTCTAAAGGAGAATGGAGACGTTAGGATTTGCGTAGACGTGAGGCAAGCGAACCAAGCTATTATTAGAGAAAAACATCCGTTGCCTACCATGGAACAGCTAATCCCCAAGTTTCGTGATGCCAAAATATTTTCAAAATTAGATTTGGAAAATTCCTTTCACCAGTTGGAATTGAGCGAGGATAGTAGGTACATTACAACGTTCATTTGTAATCGGGGTCTATTTAGATACAAGCGTCTCATGTTCGGGATCTCTTGCGCTCCGGAATGCTTTCAAAAAACTTTAGAAAGATTGTTGTTACCCTGTGAAGGGGTAGTAAATTTTATTGATGACATTGTTGTATTCGGGAGCGACGAGGTCGAACATGACAAGAGACTCAAAAAAGTCTTAATGGTTTTAAAGGACAATACTGTCCTACTTAATGATGCCAAATGTTGCTATAAGGTCAAAAGTATAGAATTTCTTGGACATAAACTAACACCCGAGGGGGTCAGTCCTCTTGACAAATATGTGAAAACTATTGAGTTGTTTAGAGAACCTAAGATAATCGCAGAAGTTCAGAGTTTTCTGGGGCTGGTCAATTATGTAGGCAAGTGGATCCCTAATTTAGCAACGTATACTGAGCCCTTGCGCGAGTTGTTGAAATTAAAGTTAGGTAATACAGTGGATATTACGCCGCATTAGCGTGATAACCAAAGAGAGGCTTTCAACTGTTTGAAACGAGCTATGACCCAAATTAGATCATTAGGATATTACGACCCGCGTGACAGGACTCAAGTGTTTGCCGATGCCAGTCCAGTAGGGTTAGGAGCCGTTCTTGTCCAACATGGCGCAAGAGGGCCAAGAATAATTGCATATGGCAACAAGAGTCTGACAGATCGTGAAAAACGTTATTGTCAGACCGAAAAAGAGGCTCTTGCGTTAGTTTGGGCAGTCGAGCATTTCAACATGTATTTGTTCGGGAAAGATTGTTTTGAGTTAGTTAGTGACCATAAGCCCCTGGAGGTCATATTTGGTCCCAAATCGAAACCGTGTGCCCGTATTGAACGCTGGATATTACGGTTACAATCATATAATTATAGAATTGTATATAGTTCAGGGAAGAAAAATATTGCTGATCCATTGTCACGGCTATGTTATAGTACTCAAGCACCGCAGCCGTTCGATGATGATAATTATATTAATTTAGTGATCGATCAAGCTCTTCCTTTGGCTATCTCCCTGAATGAACTGAAGAAGGCCTCCGAAAGAGACCATGAGTTAGGATTAGTTAAACAAGGTATTTACCAAAATAATTGGGTTCGGAGTGTCAACAATTACAAGGTCTTTGAACATGAACTATGTTTTCAAGACAATTTACTTTTGCGGGTCAATAAAATTGTAATTCCTTCCACGTTGCGACTGAAGGTACTTGCAGCAGCCCACGAAGGTCACCCTGGAATCGTGGCTATGAAAATGCGATTACGTACAAAAGTGTGGTGGCCCAAAATAGATAGCGATGCCGAACGTTACGTAAGAGCTTGTAAAAGTTGCACTCTTGTATCCGCACCAAACCCCCCTAACCCTATGCATAGGCGGCAACTGCCGGCTCAACCCTGGATTGACATTGCCGTTGATTTTCTCGGACCGTTACCGAGTGGACATTATCTTTTCGTGATAGTAGACTATTTCAGTCGTTATAAGGAAGTGAAAGTAACTAAAACTATAGATTCTTCATACACCATAAGTACCCTTAAAGAAATGTTTTCGCGTCTGGGAATTCCAGTAAGCATAACTGCTGATAATGGACGACAGTTCACAAGCACGGCATTTGCGAATTTCTGTGACGAATTTGGTATACGGTTATTTCACAGTATTCCTTACTGGCCTCAACAAAACGGGGAGGTCGAAAGGCAGAATAGAAGCATATTAAAAAGACTCCAAATTAGCTTCAGTCAAAAATCGAATTGGCAGGATGATTTGCTCAAATACCTAACCATGTATAACAGTACCCCCCATTCAGTTACAGGAAAATCTCCTGCAGAACTTTTTACAGGCGTCAGTTTCGAGATAAGTTGCCTTCAGTTTTAGACATAGAATGTGAGCAGGTAGATTTAGAAACAAGGGATAGAGATAAGGAATTGAAAGCGAAGGGAAAAGAGTACGCAGACAGGAAGAGACGCGCTGTAGAATCGAATATCCAGGTTGGAGAAAAAGTTTACGTGAAAAATATGGTAAAGGAAAATAAGCTATGTACTACATTTAATGGCACACCACATACAGTAATCGATAAGGAAGGGAATGACGTAGAGTTAGAGAACGACAATAACGGGCAACGACTTCGAAGAAACGTAGTACACCTGAAACGTGTGGAAGGACAGTGGAAAGTATGTGCAGATGAAAGCTCTGGAGATTCGGGTGATACTGCTGCTGATCATGAAACGGACAAGCAAGTTATATAAGCACATTGATTAAAGTTAGCTCAAATATCTCCTAGTGTTATATTAAGTATCTGTTAGATTTTGAATACCTGTGTTGATTAAGTACTGGCAAAGATTAAAAATCCAATTTATATTATTTTGATTCGCAAAATAAATAATATTGTTTTTGTTTTTCAATTTTGTAAAAGGTAGATGTAATGTATACATAATAAACTATACGTACACTAGTGACGTGTACGGTGGTGGGGATGCGGAGAGCGACAGCTCGCCGCTCACTTGCTATCCGGACACGGAACGAGTAACAGTGCCATTGGGAGTATTCAGTGTTTTATTATTACCTATATTCTATATAGTACAGAACGGGTTGCAATCATGCTACAAATATGAAATTTCATATTTAAGTACATTTTGGCATTTATAAAAAAAAGTAGAGGGTATGCGTTTTGAAATTAAAAAGAAAAATTTTTTTGTCATATAAGGGACACCCTAATGTTCATGACCCAAGTAATGCCCTTTCCTCAATTGATTCATACATATTGTAGTGAGTGATGCGGAGGGCAGACTACATAGTGGTGATAACGCGTCATTGAAGCAGTTAATCGTACTTAGCATACGTACGTATTATTGGTATGAGAGCAACAACATATTAGAGAAATAATTTCGATATGTTTATGATATATTTTATATTGATTTTTGTATTAAAATCAGTTACGGTACTCACGTGTGTGACCTGAAACACGCATAAATTTAATTATGCGCATGTGTTTTTTTTTTCATTTTGCGCTGCTAACTATATTGAATAGCTAATTATTTTCCTATTCATAAAGGACGTACCTACTAGAAATAAAACCGCAACGTTTTTAAACCCATTTTTTTTTGTAATTGTATTAAAAGGACGTAGCGTTGAACATCTTGTACATTTCATCTATACATAAACCCTATCAAAAAATCGATACACGCTCGCCTTAAAGCTAGTAGCTACTAAGCGTAAAGATCTAGGCTCGATTACTAGTACGAACACGACTAGACTCAGCTTCATTCGCTTTTTGATTGATTTTAATATGCCCGATTATTTGCAATACGGCACCATAATATAATATGGAATCATAAGTATATCGACGTGGATCAATTTGGGCATTTTTATTAATAAGGAATATCGCGGTTTTGGGTAAGGTATATCCTATTAAACTAAATACAAAAATAAGGTAAACCACGAATGCTATAAACTCTCGCAAAACAATTCATCAGGACACACTGGCCGCCCCCGCCGCCGCGCCGCGCGCCGCCGCGCCGGCTCGCGGATCTCGGCTTGTCGGCCTATACTAATCTCAGTAATCCTTACATATTATGTTATTATACCGTATACTTTATGACTGTGTGTATATAAAAATTGATGACACTGAACAATTTGTTGTCTTGTTCGACCAATTTTTTTCTTTGGTCATAACCGAGCATAATACAAAGAGCGTATAAAATATATGTGAAGTATGTAGGTATGTATAAAATAAGCTGTAAAAGTAAAGTGTAAACCCTTACATATTAATTATTTTTTATACACTCAAATTTTAAAATGAAAAAAATACTACCTAAACATATAAAGACATGCTCTAGCTAGAATATATGGATCCAGGCTCATCCAGGATACTTACTATAAAAAACTATCAATTTTATTTTATTTACATACAGAGATCTTACTTTCGAATAAGTAAGATCTCTTTATGTATGTTGATATTATTTAATCTTGACGATTCGAAACTTTACTCTATCCATTTACAACGATGTTATATTAAAATACAAAGTAGAGATTGTTAAAAAATAAATAGTTGCTTGAAAAAGAACCGTCACTCGATCAATGTTGGCTTTAGACTAATTGTTGTTTGGACTACATATTCTGGATTGGGCTTACCTTTCCAATAAAAATCCACCGCAATTACAATATCTACACAGTATATTTTGAGTTCCGTTTATTATTCAAGCCTTTGGTAGCAATACTAAATTGAGTAAATTGGCCACGCGTCGAGCTACCAAGCAGAATATGCAAAAGGCTTATGCATAAACAAGCGAGCTTCATCCGTCTGTACAAATGTGAAATTTCAAGCATACAGAATGTATGAGGATAATGCGCTTCAGACATAGTATGTGCACTCCACTACTGTGACATTGTTGCTGCTTAATTAATAAAGTTTATGAAGTGTGTACTGTTATATAATCTTATAGTAAGGATAGCTCGAGAGGTGAAATATCAAGAGGCTAATAAATTGTTGTTCAGTGTGAATTCGATGGAAGAACAAAAAAACTATACCTTATTTCACAAATACCTCACTACGCAGTTTTCCTTATTCATCAATCCTTCAATACGGTAATAACTAGCCTCCTAAATATACGAAAATGTACCTATACCTAAATACGAAACGTCATGCAAGTTATTAATAGCAACGTTAATTAACAATTTTCATCGCTCCGCCCAATTTCTCTGAACATGTATGTTATATGAACGTCTAGGAGTAAGCCACCAACAGACAAACCGCGAATTTTCAGTAGGGTTACCACAAAATTCGATACAAATTTCGATACATGAAATAATATTAATAAAATATAATTACGACTGTATAGAAAATTGTATTTACGAATTGTATTTTTGTGTTTTATATGTAAATACAAACATAAGCACATATAAATGTAATGTAAAGCTAAATTAATCTATAATAATTATAATAACGTTGCCGTGAAAATTTTGAACCTAGAATTAGTTTTAAATTTGTTGCTATTTGTAATGAATTGTTTCTTCGTAAGACTAAGTAAATAGTTTCTATATTAAATCACAAATTCCAACGTTCCACTAATAAAAGCTACAATCGCTTTCAAATTGAAAATCCCAAGCTAAGAATTCCATAGCATGCCAATTTCGCAGCTGACATCCCTAAAATTACCTCATCCGCGTTAGATTGCTCGTAACGCGCTGCTACAAGCATCTACTAACGTAACGGTAATGACGTCATAAGGGAAACGTCCAATCTGTGACGTTGACGTTATACTGGTGTGTTAAGTTTAAAGGCTTTTTATGTGTTCTCCACAAATTGCTAGTAGTTTTTGTATCCTAATTCTACTACATCTCTATGCTCTTGGTCATAGGGAACTTTCTTTCTCCTAGATTTAATTGCAGCTTTAAAAAAAATTAAACACGAACCAGCACATTTTATCAGCAGTTTAACGTTTAATTATTGTGTTAAATAATACTATTATTTTGTAATTTTAAGAACCTGCCAATCGCGTGCTCCATGGCTCCTAATTGCTTACCGCTCCCTTGATGCATTGAGCTGAGATAGAACGTCGTTGCCAAATACGCACGCTTCAAGATTTCTATGCTCGAGCGTTGATTACACTACGCTTTGAGATTAAGCGCTGCAGCTGTGTGTATCATCACGCAATTTACTGTTATGGGCGTGAAGGAATTTGCAGTACTGCGGTGTTTTAGTAGCTGTAAGAACTTTACCTGAACTGTTCTGGTATGTCCATTAATTGGACTGCGGATGGGTTACGGACGGTTGCTTTGTAACATTAATAGTACATTCGAGGCGCATTTATAATAATAATAATAATAAATTAAAAAAGAGCTTTTACGACAGACGGTACCTTACTGGTTACTATCCTATTTGTCGGCAAGACTATCGTTTTGCTTTTTCCGACATAATAGAGCCCCAAATTACTAAACGGAAAAAAAATATTCTCATACCCTCTGAAATACTTAGTTCAATAAGAAGTTACGAAAGGTACATTGATTTTATATTAAATATCTATCGTAAACAGCGCCTGGCTCGATTAATTTTCTTATTCAAAAAGATTTATCAAGTATCATTTTAATTATGCTATACCTACCCTTATGGCTTCTGATACTTACGATAATTAAAATCTGTTTATAGTTTACTTACATAGGTCTCGTCTAAAAGTGTCAGATACACTTTTATAATTTCACAAATGTTTGATATCCCCTTTAAAAAAATATTTCCAATGAGAATATAATAGCCTTAAATAATAATAATAAACCCATCGATAAAATAAAACGTAATACAGCGTGACTATTGCGTCGCGGCGTACTGCAAATTAACAGAGTTTATATTATACACCTTCAAGAATTTTATGATATACTCTTCTATATAAAGATATACTAGCAATGTCTCCGAATATTTTAATAAACCTACTTTTGGAATTATTTAAGTAAATATTGCAGATTTAAGTTTAATTGCGTGCTTGGCAGCGATTGCCGAACACGCGCCGAGTTGAGCGGAATACGACGACTTATTGCCGAACGTGCTACGATGGCCTTTTACGGGACAATGCTTCTAGAAATATCTTTAAATAGTTCTCTGTTTAATGACGCGAAACACCATTGCTTTAAGGATAAAAGAAGACGTTGTAACTTTACTGGTTTATTATTTTTCTTATGTGATTTCGTGCAGTTTTTCGCTACTTACATGCAAGTTAATTCTTGAGTATATTAATATGAGTAGTAATATTTATACTAGTATTTAAGCATCATCATCATCAGCCTATATTAATATCATCACAAGTACGTAATATTCTTCATGACCCATTTGAAACAATGGTAAGATGGTTGGCACACGACACTTCACCTCCACGCATCAAGCCCCGAAGAATGTCGAGCTGGCACCGAAGCCAGCATTCATGTCGTATGAATATATCTACAAAACTAATCTATCCTCACTATTTGGCAGCCAAACCGAAATAGGCTTGGCTGCCAAAATGGACAACAAAATTTAGGAATATTCTAAAAGTACCTATATGCCATTCGGTTTGACAGTTTGTGGTCCCGTAGTGAACAAAAAACCCTATAAAGGTTCGCCACATCTGTCCGTCTATCTGTGTCGCGGCTTAGCTTAGAGACTCTTTAATAATAATAAAATAAATAATAAATATCTCTGGACATCATGACACAGCGCCTTCTAGTTCCGTGGTAAGCAACGAGACTTGTGTTACGGATACTAGAAGGTTGATATACTACAGATATACTTTTTTTGTTGTAAATACATAAATATTATACATAGATACATCCATAACTCAGATGCAAATGTTTATGCTCATCACACAAACATTTGTCCCTACGGGATTCGAACCCGGCACAGAAGGCAGCGTTAACTACCGCTGGGCTAATCGGGTCGTCAAAAATCTAGAAACCCGTAATTTGCTATAGGTATTATACTAAACAGTTTTTACGTTTTAGAGTTGACGTTGTTTCCGTTTATCCTATGAAATGAGGCGTATTGAAATAGGCCGTTCAAAATATTACGTGTATATAACGAAGTTAGTAGAAAAACGATTGTGCCTCACGAGGTTTTACAAGTTAACGAGTAAAAATCGACGGACGGACAATTACGGAACCCTGCGAACGACACACATTCAGCCGGGTTTTAAAAATCCATCACGAAATATCGGTGGCGATTGATGTCCTCGTGGGATAGCTGCACTCTCAATCGTTCACTAATAGTTTAGTACCCGTATCAAATCATATTTTATTTATTGCTATCAAAGACATCAAGCTATTTTTATTACTTTGCCCCGTTGAAGCCGTATAAAAAAAAGAAACTTTCCGATTCTCTGTAGCATACTATAATTGCTGCAGCCAGTAAGTTATATCTAAAAATAAATATTGATGAACTTCCAACTCTCGGTAACTACATAATCAAATCAGCAAAGATTAAACACTTCATTCAAAAGTCTTTGATCATTTAGAAAGACGATTTACTTTTAGCTCTAAGTTTACATAGAGGGTCGGGTCCATTCTATATTTATGTTAGTCATAAACGAGTTATGTTTTATATCTCCGTTGAGTAAATTTGCGATCATTCTAATTAGCATTTGAACGTTAATAAATTATAACTTAATTATGATCTTGCATGCCGTATCAAAGAAGACGTCACTATGATAAAAAAAACTTTAATAAAAAATATTACAAATTGATTGTTGTATTTACAGCAATGTTTTGATCTTTTCAAATAATCTTTATACGCACATCAGTTTTCTGCGAAACCTTATAGATATTCGATATAGCACTAATAATATAATGTATTTGGATCAAGTGAAAGCTCATAACTGTTAACGATCACGGTAAAGTATATAAAAATACCTGCAACAAAAGTCATTGTTAGTCAGTAGTTCCATTGGATACGATAGGGAATACTATAAATTAATTATACTGTGGCTCCTCGGGGGCAACCGCCAATTTGGCACTTGATTCTAGCGAGATCTTATATTATACAGGGTTATTAGTTATTGGTCACGATCCCAATAAAGGGTTGTACACTACGATATGCCCTCTACAATGAGCTTTTAATTATATAACATGTTTTAATATTAATTTTGCTTAGAGCAATGGATATCAGTTATACGTAAAATAAAATAAAAAATAATCATATGCATGAAAATAATAGCTCGTTCATGGCTTAGTTTTTCAAACTTTATGGTTTGTTTCAACCATGAAGGACATAAACTACCTGTAGTTATGATCATTATATAGGTCTATAGGACATGTGAGCGAAGGCGCTAGTAAAAAGTAGTTTATAATAGATATATGTACCGTGGTAAATGAGTCCTCCACAGGTGGTTAACACAGCTTGAAACATATGCCCACAAAGGTAGCATACGACGGCCCTCACAGTGAACATGATGCAGTACAGCGCCAAAAGCGTCATGTTCGACACGTACCATAGTATCAACACATACGATGTGCCTTTAGACTAAGAAATTAAAGTTCAAAATAGCATAATTAGAATGTGTATTAATGAAATCTGTTATCCGGCCTGGTTGCCACCACGGAGAGGAGATGTGCCGAGATATGTTTTGAATAACCAACCAGTTATCGTTGTAGACAGGAGACCTGGAAATAACGAAATCTGAGTGGTTATTCAAAACACGTTTCCTCACATTTCCCCTCTCCGCTTTGGTGGAAACCCGGCCTAAAAAAACCTACGTCAACCCGGCCAGGCAAAAGGTGTCCACCGAATATAAAGCAATGCGTCTTCGGAACTCCCTGCTACACACTTTACACAATTACACGTTACTATCTTCTGAGGATATATTCAAGAGGAAAACTAAACAGTATTTCCTTGTTATTCTAGTTAATTATCATGTGTAGGTATAATATATCAATACATAGTATAGAACAGTCGCTTCCCGCTGAATGCATATATATACATGTATTTTTTTAACTTTTATTTTTACTAACTTACTAATTTTTTTTAACAATAGTAAGAGTAATTCAGGAAGAAAGTTTATATGTTTAATATTGCTCTTTGGATGAAACTAGGGCGGGTCGCTAGTAATAAATAATAATAATAATAATAATAATTTATTTATTTTCTCGCCACAATACACATTGAGTACATATTTTTAGGGAACAGATGGATACAGTAAGTATATTGCGGGAGACTGGTGCCTAAACTAGGCTTGGGGCCTGTATTTCAGGACACCAGGTCTCCACCCTTTAGGTTGTATAATAATCCAAATCAGACAGTGGTCGCGAGTCAGTTAACAATTATTAAAATGATTCTAAATCTATATAGTGTTAGTATGGTTAGTATTGTGTGGGGATGAAGTTAAGTGTAGAGTGTGGTTTTGTGTAGTGAGTGAGGATGTAGAAGTTTCTGTTGCCTGGACATATAATAAATAATATCGATTTGAATAGTATACATTTATTAAATTTAATAACTAATTTATTTAAATCATGATCTATACCGAGACAGTCAGGATTTTTTCAGTTTCAAGGTAGTTTAGGTCCTGGATCCAGCTAGTTACTTTCATTTTACATTTTATCTTGTTAAGGTGGTAAATAGGAAGAATTTTGTTAATTTTATTATAGAGATAACGACCGAGGTGGCAGAAGAATCGCTGAGAGAATTTGGTCGATAGTCGGTTATGATTACTGTCCACGGGGTCGAATCTGCGTTTGCCATGCGAAAGAGAGGGGGAATATGTTAAGAGGCTATGCTGTTTCATAATTGTTTGTTGTAAGAATAGTTGGCGTACTGTCAGGACCTTCGCTTCTTTATATAGGATGGTGGTAGGGTATCTGTAGGGGAGGCACAGTGAGACCTTCAAGATGGCTCTCTGCGCTCTTTCCAATTCAAGGATAGTGTATTTT
Organism: Craniophora ligustri; assembly: GCA_905163465.1. Taxonomy (NCBI): domain Eukaryota; kingdom Metazoa; phylum Arthropoda; class Insecta; order Lepidoptera; family Noctuidae; genus Craniophora; species Craniophora ligustri. Next base: position 9,425,933 of record LR990968.1, read on the forward strand.
GGGGCACCACCCCAGGAGGTGATGCAGTAAGTCAACAAAGACTGAGCGAGGGCAAAATACACCGATTTCTTCACTTTATCCTCAGCCACCCGTCTAAGGGTCTTGAAGACATATATTAACTTCCGTAGCCTGCCACTTAATACGGTAATGTGCTTGTGAAAGTTTAGTGCACTGTCTATGATAATGCCCAGATATTTCACACTATCGGCTTTACCGATTTGAGTGCAAGTACAAGTGGCGCAGCATGGCATCGGACACGTGTGAGCTACAATAGAATGCGGGATTGTTGTCGAGGTAGGCCTGTTATATTTTATGGAGAAAGTGACATAGTTAGTTTTTGCAGCATTTAGAGTGAGGATGTTATTTCGTAACCACTCCGAGACCATATTGAAGCCCGACTGAGCAAATCCGTAGACATCACTCCATGTGGTTGCTCTGAATAACAGGACTGTATCGTCTGCGAAAGTTATGATTTTACCCCCTGGGAGAGTGAGCAAGCCCAGGTCGTTTATGTATATAAGAAAGAGTGTAGGACCCAGTACGCTGCCCTGAGGCACGCCGTAAGTAACTTGGCACTCATCACTGACGAACTCTTTCACTTTCACGCTCTGAGTACGCCCACTCAGATAGTCCTCAAACAGTTTCAATTGGACTCCCCTGATTCCAAAGCATTCCATCTTCCGAATCAGTATAGGAACAGAAACCGTGTCAAATGCCTTCGCTAGGTCTAGAAAGATCCCCAAGACTTTACGACCCTTGTCCATGTTAGTGACAATAAAGTTAGTAAGATCATGAACAGCATCAGATGTCGATTTACCGGTTCTAAAACCATACTGAGAGGAAGATAGAAGGTTATTGCTCTCCAAGTAATCAACTAGTCTGCCGTTCATGATCCGTTCAAGAACCTTAGAAAGCGCTGGCAGCACGGCTATGGGTCTGTAGTTGTTGACACGGCTTCTGTCCCCACCCTTAAAGACCGGATGAACAATTGACCTCTTGAATGCTCTGGGAAATTGGCCTGTTTCGAGAGCAAGGTTACATACGTAAGTCAACGGTGGAGCTATGATAGATTTGTGTTTCTTAAGGAAACTATTTGAAATCCGGTCCCAACCAATAGCACAGTCATTGCGGAGGCACAGTATCAGTTTTGTCACTTCTGCTTCGTGTGTGGGTAACAGTACCATGGAATGTGAATTGTTGCAGAAAGTACTACTTGATGACAGTGCCGACCGATTTACAATTCTTTCAACAAGGGATTTACCAATATTTGCGAAGAAATTATTGATTTCGTTAACCGATTGCTTTGGTGTAGCTAAAGTCGATAGCAATTCGGAAGCGTTGTCCCTCTTTTCAACCCTACTCGTTATGCTGTTTATAGCTGTCCACAGATGTTTAGTGTTGTTGCCGGCATCACTGATTTCTTTTTTATCATGATCAATTTTAGATTGCTTTAATAACTTGTTGCAGTAGTTCCTATATCTTGAATATGTTGTTTTTAGGATTAAGTTCTCAGAGTCATTTTTAATTTTTTTATGTAGATTATCTCTATGTTTGATGCAGCGGAGAAGGCCAGGAGTAATCCATGCCTTCACGATTCTTTTACGGTTCGGAACTTTCACTGTTTTCGTGTTTAACTCAATGGCCCGCATAATGGGACTAATTAATAGATCTGCCGCTACATGTGGATCATTTGACATATACACCGCACTAAAGTCAACTAGTTGCAGATCTGCGTCTAGCTGATCGTGGTTGACTCGGTTCACTGTTTTTCTTGCAGTCGATTTAAGGTTTTTTTTTGCAAGAAATAACAAAACAGTTTCGTGGTCAGTGAGAGCGGAGTGGGCAACCAAAGTGGTAGCGGGCAAATTTGTTTTAAGAATAAAATGATCTAAGCATGCAAGTTGACGTGTGGGCAGGACATGTGCTGGCAGGAGACCATGCGAGGCTAATAAATTTAAATAATTATTTTTTGCTGAGTCATGGCACTGATCGTGAATATTTATGTTTATATCTCCACAAATGATTATATTTCGATAATGCGCTATGTTATGAAGAGTTGTATCTAATGAATTAAGAAAAATGTTAACGTCTTTATAACCAGGTGGACGATAAATTGCCAGTAAGACAGTATTGTTGTAAATTTTTACTTGGAGACAATTTGCTTCCAGAAGTGGAGGTTCTTCCACAGAGGCCTTAAGGTCTTCATGTATATAGACGACGATGCCTTCATTTTGGGTAACATTTTTAACAGTCTTAAAGTAATTGTAGCCCACAAGGTTAGGGATGAAGTGCGTGCTAGGAAGCCAGCATTCTGTCAGCGTGACAATATCCCACTCTACTTTTGTTCTAGCAAGCAAGGTGTGAAGCCCTGACATATTTTTAGTGATACTCCTGATGTTTTGGTTGAGAATTTTTAACGACTGATTAGATTGGAAGTTAGGCGGAGTACAATTGTCGAGATCACACACAGATGAGTCAGACACGGAGACGGAATCTATGTTAGCAGTATTATTTTTTGTATCGTCGAATTTTAATAGTAAAAATTCTATAATAAACCTTTCCGTATGGACGATTTGTTGTGATTTTCACAGAGATAACTGTATAATTGAATAGTGCAAACGAATAAATGGTCGACAGAATATGTGTACGGCTAAGAACATTGAAGGTACGGCCAGCTGTTATGCAAAAAGAGTATATAATATGTAGTAATGTATGTATATATCGGTTTAACGAGTTAAAACGAGCGGAAATAATTTCTTTTGTAGTAAGTCGTGAATATGAGTGTGAGTGTAGCCTAGCAACATGACAGAACAGTAAACATAAAATGGTGAAAAGTTTGTTAGTACAAGGTATTAGTAATAATGATTTATAATAATAATACGGTAAACAATAAAGGAAAGCAGCAATAGACAGCGAAACACTGCGTAACTGACAGATGTATATTAGTCATTTTTCTCTTCGTAACATGACGAGGTCCTCCTCAGTTCTTATCAGCCGACTGGGCATCCCCTCTTTTTCGCGAACATATACCTTCCCATTTGCAATCCAACAATGCTCATATGTACTAGTTTTGATGAATTCCCTGCTTAGGTAGTGGAGGCGTTTCGTCATGGTAGTGAGAGCTTCTGAAACATATATGGGTTTTTCCGGCCCCATAGCTTGCAGTTGAGCAGTATTAAGTCGATTCGTGCTATTGACTTTATTGTAGTTTTTAGACGACTTCAGGAACTGTTCTTTGAATAGTGGAGAAGAGAACTCGACGAGGACGGTGCCAACTGAGTCTTTAGTACCCCTTGTGCGAAAAATGTTTTTAATATTAGTATTTATCACGGGTTGTTTTATGATATCTCCTAACTTTTGAACAGAGTTCATCAATGTTTGTTGGGTTTCAGGGTTTGTACTGGGTAGGTTTTTCAGCTCAACTGTTGCTGATTTCAAATTTTTCTCCAGGTGGTCAACTTTAAGTTCTAATGTTTTAATCGTTTTATTATTATTAGAGCACTCAAACTTTAGGTTATTTAGTTCTTTCATAGCACCGTCGTATTTATCGGACAGAAATTGTACCGAAGCTCTGATCTCATCATTTTGTGTTCGAATCTCAGAAGTCTGTGAAGTAATCAGTGAGTTTTGAGATCTGATATTCTCAAGAGCAGTGTGTAAACTATCAATTTTTAGATTTTGTTGTGTTTGTTGCGAAACCATCTCAGAAAACATATTTTTCATTTCCAACATCATATTTTCCATCCGTTCAAACTCCACATCGTCACCACGCCTGCGTTTCCTTTGCGTGATATGTTCATTTTTGTCAGAACTCAAAATTAGGTTCGGCTCAGACTTATGTAATGTCGGCGACGAGGCCGAAGGAGTATTAGGGGGCGAACGACGCATCATTATGTTATTTATTTTGCAGTATTACAACAAAGCAGGAGTTGATTTATCACCGAACGTAGTAAACAAACAATAACTCGACTGCATTCGGTAGTCGTAAATTAGTCACCTCAATCACTGTGCGCCAGCGCGCCGTAGCTGTGTTCCACTCGTCATCATACATATAACAAGATATTATTACACAGCGCTATCTAGTTCCGTGCTTAGCAACGAGGCTTATATTATGTATGGATACCGATTGTTTAATACGCTACATAAATATATTTTTGTACTCGTAAATATATGCATAGAGACATCAATGACTCACGTACTCATCATATTTAGATTATAATGAAATAAAACGGTGATTTATTGTCTTCAATATTGCAGCCATAATTGTTATAATAATAAATTCCAAAATAACACCGAAAGCAAAAGGATAAAGCGTCATTAAGCGGCTTACGCTTAAGCCGCCATTTGCCTACCACGCTGCGCTAATCGGGTCGTCGTACTTATATTATACATTAAAAATAGATGGAGGAAAAGGTGTAAGTGTAAAGTAAGTCTTGGCTTTGATTCTCAGGTCGAGCAAAGTGTTATAAGGTTTTTCTAAGAAATTCTTAGTAGCGGCTCGGTGTTTGGATTCGTGGCCAGTTAATGGCAATACGCTGTCCCGTTATTAAATGGGAGCAAAAAACACACCAGTGAAATGTTGGTGTATTAGTACAACTTTGCTTAACAATTCGAGGACGACATGCGTGATGGTATGTACATATATGTATATTACCCACAGTGAGAACCAGAGGAGCATGATGGAGACAACCATTTGGTACAATGAGGTACTGGTGCAGAAAAGTGCGAAGATCATATTGACGGCGTTCACCGGGTTCGAGTTGAACAGCAACTTCTTATCCCACATCCCTAGGATGGAGCTTAAAGCTGAGAACAGTATACATATCGATGCTATCTGAAAATGAGTAATTTAATTAATCTATTTTATAAAATACAGTATTATGGTGCTATATTTTTCGGGGCGTATTTTTCATCGTATAAGCAAACAACCTTAGTTTCCTTAAATTTTTATGGTTTGCAAAAAAAACTCGGCCAAGTCTCGGGCACTGTGAACTGCAGAGTTCAGTAATAACCTATTGGCTGATTACTGATTAAGATGAGAAAGAATGAGAAATAAGAATAAGAAAGTCTGCTTAGCTGACAGTTTTCGTTTTTCCTTCGTTATATTCACTGCCACTGTGATTTTTTACACTTATCCAAAACTCTTTACACGTAACTCGTTTAAATCACTTTAAACATTAAGACTTTGCAAACGGGTACCGATAGTTGATTTACACAAAACAAAGCAAAACACCACAAGTCAGGCACTTAAGTAACTAAGTACAACATGTTAAAAACTATAAACTTCAAAGTTATAATGAAGTAATGAGGTTTCTTAGAGGATATTGCCATCTGCTGAAAAACTAAAAAAACGTGCTGGGAAAGTCTGGATATTCTCAGTACCAGCTTAGTAATTGGATTGAGCCTGGTTAATGACATAAAAGTCTCATCCATTTATTAGAACGGGAGATAAATATGTATAAATATATGCCGAACTATGCGCGTACATGAATAAATGTAATAATAATATATTATACGCCTCTAGCTAACTCTTTTGGGATACCGTTATGATGAATGTTATGTTACCAAAAAGCAAGTCAATTTAATATGCAGACCTTAAACACGAACTAGAACAAAATTAATCCATTTATTGAAATCACATTGAATTAACAGAGTTCGAAAAAATCCCTATTGTCAGCTTAAACTGTTCATTTCTAGGAACAGTTATTAATGACACTTATGAAAATAACATGTGCATTAAACTTTAAATGAAATTGTATAATTTATTTTATGCTACTATGTATATTTATATACTATTTAATAGAATATTAGCAGATAGAAACTGTGTAATTGGTGAAGCATCTCAATTTTCTCCGAGTTTCTCTGTCTAATTGGCTACATGGCCTGATTAAGTTCTCACACAGGAGATGCTAAGGACGTGGACTGTGGGTTTTATGAGGGGATTGGTCCATATTAGTAGTTTCCTTATTTAAAATAAATAATTTTGTTTTTTTTGTCTCTTTCACGCCAATCCATATATAAGTTTGCATTGTGGATATTTCATTTGCTTATACTTTTGAAGAATAAGGGTATACCACTACACTTGTATGCCAAAAGGTTAGACAGAGGTAGGATGCTCTTTATACAAAGCTCATAGATACGTTTTTGGCTCAATATAATTGCTCAACAACACAGATTGATTCAAATCCAAAGTCAGTAAGTTCAGCTCAACCTAGCTTATTTTGGGAGTAAACCTCACCATGTTCAATGCTTGTAGATTCTACTAAAGAGGCGTCGTCATCCTCATCAGCCAGTATCAACACAGTGCTGGACAAAGGCCTCGTCACCCTTCCACCAAACTTCCGTTTTGCGTGTCTAGTTTCCCTACAATTGATGTAATATAGTGAACTCAACTGGCTTCTGGTCTGCTATTGAAAGGTTTTGCCGCTCCCTACTAATAAGCATTTTTTTTATGTTTAGACATAATTATCTGCACTATAGTTACATAATACTTATGTAGATCAATGAGGTAATGAATAACTTACTATAGAACAAACCCCAACAAACCGGACGCCTTGCTTTAATGTAAAACCAAACACATTGTCGACTTCACAACATCTGATCTGTGAAGTCATAGTATTAAATCATGTATTTACATTAAATATATTCATAAAAACTTAGCCTAAACCTAATGAAAATATTATTTTTAATATTCCCATCTTATGCCATCTTCTCACACAGATAATTAATTTTCTACTAATTAGAATTAAAACAGACTATATTAGGGCAAGCCAACTGTTTGCTTAATAAGCAAACAGTTTGTATTTCGAAATTAGCTGTCCAGCCCATAGAGCAACGCGAATTTCTCTCCAACCCCGCGTTTATTTATATAGTTTTTCAGATCTAATTACAAGATTTTTGACCCAATCCAACCCAAATTGTTTTTCAATAATAGGTATTATATATAGGTATTGCAAGAAATATCATCATATTAGTCATTAGACGTCCACTGTCCACTGGACATAGGTCTAACCCAAGGAACGCCACGACGACCGGTCCTGTGCCATCAGCAAGAAACATAAAAGAAAGAAAAATGATGAAGTAGAAATACATATGTATATACAAAAACGAAATATTATAAAAATAAATGTGCGACAATGGCAAATCATCCGGCGCTGAGGAGAAAGTGTTTCTATTGAGTATGGAGAAGTTTTGATTATAAAGCTTATTTTTCCTCGCTTATATTGGCGTTGTTTGTTAAGTAAAAATTATAAGAAAACAATTGCCAAAATATGTACGTAGCTTCAAAATACCTCGTTAAAATTCATTGTACATTACGGGAGTGCTGAGGTAAGTATGGGACGCATTATAACAATAGTAATACAGTACTTATTTTTTTTTGCCACATGTACGGTGAGGTGCTTTCCGGTTTCGTACTGCGGTTTACACCGCGGGACGAGTCTAGGACGCTTGAGGTGAATCCACACAAAGTCATTATTTAAATACTGCTCAATGGGTTAGAATAATTAGTTACCTATTGCAAGTCTTATAAATGTTAAAGCGTTATAATGTTTTGAGACATGATAAAAGATATTTCTTAGGCACTTACTAATTAATAGTATTTTGTGTGAAATTCCCTGATCCAAGATAATTCAAAGCAAAATACGGGAAATTAATATTGTAAATATTAACGAACTGGTTCGGTAGCAGTCTGTCCTCATACGTTATCTGCTATTTTAAGTGGACAAAAAGTGGACTTTAGTAATTGATAATGTGGACCTACCTTTGCAGTTAAAATTTTACGAATACCCAGGAAAGCAATTTTGTTTATTATTTTCTACCTAACAAGTGAAATACACTAATCTGCATAAGAATGTAATGCAATAAATATGACACGGCTAGTATTGCTGGGGTTTATTGTAAATTTACGCAAAAATAAAATGCATGTTTTAATTAAGTTATAGGTAAGTTCCTGCTGAAATGAAAATCTAATTTTATCAATAATTTATCTTATTATATTATACACAGTTTTTGTCCGTGGTAAATTAATGGTAGTAATTGCATCGAGTAGTGGCAAGAAAACGAGCCCCACTAGCTGGAAAAATATTTTGTTGTATAAATCAAAAAACTCAGATGGAATGGCGAAAATCCGGTGATTGACAATAGATTCGTATAAACTCCCAAACCCTTCCATAAACCGCATTAGCCTTTGGTAGGCTACCTCTGTCATCGGGACTTAGACTATAACGAGCGACCCTGATGGATCAGATAAGTATATAGACTACGTATGTAGAAACTAGACATCGATTGAGTTTCCAGGTCAATTAGCTGCTCCATATTTATATTTTTTCTTTTATTGACATAAAAGTGAATAAACTGTAATAGCCTAGTAGCGTGACCAGTGGACTGTGAATGCAAAGGTCTCCAGATCGAAAAGAAGACACGCACCACTGACTTTCTGGAAGTTATCGTGAAGAAAGCTGCTTGACACATTCAAGATTCTTTGCAAAATATTGTAGATGTAGTAGGTATTTCTCTAAAAAGCTGTGGTAGCCTAATTGGTCTCTAATGAGAGGAGACCCGTGCCCAGCAATGGGACAGTAATGGGTTGATGATGATGTATTTCTCTAGCTACTACCCTTCAAGTCGGACTGCAATGAACACTACTTGTTTATAATGAAAACAATAATTGATAGCAGAATTGATAATCTGACTAAAAGACAGTCTGTCACTGGTGGATTAGTCGTGTGACTAATCAAAAAATGTATGTAGTGATTTCAAACTCATCCAGCTTCACTTTGCGGAATTGCGGACAGCTTAGCTTGTTGTAAACAAGCCGAGCTGTCCGCAGTAGGCCGCGTTTCGTTCGCACAAAGCTAAACTTTCGTGTATCAAGCGGTGATATGGTTACCTAATTACTCACTGGCCAGCGCCACCTCGTTTGCCGTTTCACGTTCATATGAACTCGTAACGTAATAACGTAGGTAGTACTCGCTTTGAAATTTTGAAATGTATGATGTATTCGTGTATCCCGATAAGCTTTAATTTACAAACGGTTTCATATTGTGTTCGGACGACAGGAATGTATGTACATAATATATATGTCGGTAAAGAAGAATTTACTTTTGAATAACGTGTAATTTAGCTACATAGTATGTAGAAGAAACAGCTAAAAGTATTTTTGACGATATTTTTGTAGGTATTTGGACTCAGAATCAAGGATAATATATGTAATTACCATTTACTAAATGAATAAATATAAGGAGGTAAAATTACAGGAAATAACAGCAATAATAAAAAGTAATTTAAGTTACTTAAACGGTTGAAGCCCGACAAATACGTCGGTTTATGCTATTATTTAAAAACAGTACCCAAAATTGGGTTCCACCGTTCCTGTGAATACCTTTTTTGTAAAATGGCCGAATTCCCATAAACCGCTAATGGCTTGCTAAGTACCCAGAATTAATTAAGATGTTGATGGGAAATGCTATAACATTTTTTTATATATTTGCTTATTTACTATTTGCTTTACGAATTGACTTAATGAATTACATACATCACACATCATCCTAGTACAGCTGACACGCGATGTGTATTAGAGCCTATTGCTTAACTTATCAACCTACTAACCGTCCCACTGCTAGGCACAGACTCTCTTCTCATGGGTATATCATGCTAACCTACATAGTGCAGCTTTGCAGACTATGTAGGTTACGACCGACGACCGACCGACCGACCGACGTAGGACACGCCATTTAGAGAAAGTTAATATATGTTTTCCTTCACCGTCTGAGCATGTGATAAATACGTACATAACTTCAAAAAGTCACTACTACGTGCCTTGGTACCTTTGACTTCATAGTCCAAAGGTGTATGCTTGGCTAATAGCTTGCACATCAACCTCAAATTCAGACTCCAAGTTGCTACGTACTTATGCCATAGAAATATTTTATAAGATTATACTTAACCTTGAAATCGAATCTGGACGCTCAGCAGCTTGACAAGACAGGGTTAGGTGACACACACAAATAATGAATTATGGAGGTATAAGGTGTGCCTAAATAATAAGGAAAATGGCAACATTCCGAAATTTACGTGCGTATATTAAAGTGTGTCTGGAAAGCCCGGTATTGTCACCCAAGCAACTGAAATGTCAACAAAAAATCCATCGAACATTTTACATTAGTTGTCAAAACCACGCAATTTGGGTCACTCATTATTCTTCAGAGACGGGGCGGCACTGTCCATATTTTAGATAGAACATCTTGGGACACTGCAGGACTGTCCCGCTCTGTGAGCATAAATAATGTTCCCGCGGGACATGTTACGTTCGCCAGACCCTTAGACCCTTTTATAACCGCACATAATGGCCACACGTAATGTGAATAGCGGATATTCACTTCTCTACTTTGTGTCAGTTAGTGTTGCCCAAATTCACTCTTGGTCTTGCAGTCTTGGTCTTGTTCTTGCGTTTTTGCAAGACCAAGACCAAGAACAAGACCGCGTATTTTTAGCAAGACCAAGACCAAGACTGACCATGCAAGACTTGAGCAAGAACAAGACATAGCCTGCAAGACTCTTGCGTCTTGCAGCTAGGACTTAGCGCTATTTCACTGAGTAGTTAGGTGTAACAGTTCGGTGTATAGGTAGGTACGCTTAGGAATTCTATGAGACGCAAAAAACTGTATCAAAGAATATGAAAAACTGGACCTATGCGCATTACGACTAATACCATAAACATAGCGAATAAAAAAATATCTATTAAAATCAAACTGAGTGCATGCATAGTTATGTTTTAACCATCGGCACTTTGATAATGCGGCATCAAAGGTTTTGTACTTACTTCTCAAAGAAATTTGCCGCTTTTCGGAAGTACATGGTTATGATACACGTGCCGGCGGCTTCTTTTGAAATCTAAAACAATCGTTGCCGCCACGCCGAAATCATAACATTTGTGACACTATTTGATTGCCGCCATAGGGCGTAGGTATACTCATGCAAAATAATTTCGAATTTTTTTAAGAGTACCTACAGGTGTTCCAAAGAATAAATAAGTTTCAGAGTGCTTAGAATGAAAATGAATACATTATACTGATCACGCAAGTAGTATTATGATTAGGATAAAATGGTAAGGATAGGATGTCGTATTAATTCATTCTAGTAAGTATATATTATAATATTGATTACTTATATGGTTTTAAACTAATTACTTAGGTACTATTATTGTACATTTAGTCATTATATTTCTTAAGTTTTTACAAGAAAAAATAGCAAAAAAGTGTTCAAATATCACCCGTTTAATAAATATTGTAGCCACTTTTAAATATACTTGAAACGTGTAAAAAAATTCTACAAAACTAATAAAATAATATAAAAAGCGTAGGTACTTACCTACTAATAAAATAAAAAGCCTGCGATAAGAGTTTTGTATTACTTACCAGCCCGAATATCTCTGAGAGAGATGATGAGAGTAAGTATTTACTAGCTGTGCCCGCGACTTCGTCCACGAGGAATAGTAACTTTGGAGGTATAGTGACGTTCAGGACTTATTTATTTATTTTAAAACTTCTGTCATCAAACATACAAACGAACTCTTCAGCTTTATAATATTAGTATAGATGTACGCCAAAACATTCACTTATATGGTTAGAATAGTGATTGGCACTAATTCTATTTTATTCACGCGTCGCGTCTGTACAAGTAGGTAATATTTAGTGTGTGTTTGTACGCCGCACGCGGCATTGTTTGATTTGCGGCGGCATCCTTTTCATAGAGCCGGCACGTGGCGAGGCGGCGCGGTAGAAAGCAAGGAAACGTACTATAAATAAAGGAATTATTTTAATTCCAGTAATTTCCAATTGAGCTGTGCTTCGAGTCTAACTTAATAATTGTTTTTACTAATTCTCGTTGTTTTCTAAAAACGTATCACGTGTACAATTTAATATGAGTGACGAAGATTCAAATTATTCTAGTCCGAGTAACGAGAGTTTGAGTCACAGATCTAAAAGACCCAAAAGCAAATTTGAGGAGTTTTTCGAAATAATTCATGCATCCCAAACTGCCTTCTGTAAATTGTGCCAACATAAAAAGATTGAAATAAAAATGAAAAACAGAAACACTTCAGGCTTAAGGAAACATCTAATATCTTTCCACAAAAAGGAATCAGAAATATTTCTTCCTGTTAAACCAAAATTAAGTGGAGATATCACAAGCTTTTTAGTAACCGCTGGAAGAAGTGGACAGGTAAGAATATTTTTTTAACAGTTAAAAGAATTTTAACTCCGCGTAGCTATTCTTGCGATACTTTCAAAAACGCCATTAACTTACGTAAGTATTTTTGAGTTAGTGGTGTTTTCATCTAGGGGTGCGACATATTAAGTATGTAATTATCGTCTTAAATATTTTTTATAAACACCCATATTTTCATTTAATCGGCCAGTAACAACTAAGTACTTTATTTTGGTAAATTACAGTACAGTGCAACCTTAATATAACAAATATCAATTTAACGATTTTCTCGATTTAACAACAACAAACCTCCTCCTCTTATACGCTCAAACCTAGTATGTTTTAAATAATAACACAAGATTTATTGTTTTGTTTCAGTCGGAAAACAGCAGTGACAACATCACGACAGCTACAGTTGATTGGGTGGTGAAAAAATATCTTCCCTTCTCATTTCTCGATGACGAAGCTACACAAGTATATTTTCGTATTTGCCCTAATATGGTGTTTCCTAAAAGGTCTACACTTAGAAGGAAAGTCAAAGAGCGATTTGAAGAGCTCCAATTGAATCTCAAGGAACGACTTCAACAATTATCATCTAAAATGTCTTTTACCATTGATGGGTGGACGTCAATTGCTGGTAGGAGTTACTACGGGGTTACTATTCATTATATAGACAACGAATGGAAGTATCAATCTGTAGTTCTTGATTTTATACCATCACGCGGTCGACATACTGGGGAAGATATTGCAACGATTTTCCATGAATGTTTATTGGAATATGGCATAATTGATAAAATACAAGGTATCACGGTCGACAACGCAACTGCAAATACCAAATTTATGTATGAACTGGGCAAACAGCTGCCGCCACACTTTGATTCAGACAATCAACATTTCCGGTGCTTTGCTCACATTTTAAACCTTGGTGTACAAGATTTATTAAAGACCTTAGCATTACACTGTGAGTCTGACACTAACGCGCAAGATCAGCAGTACGAAGACTATGCAGACGAAACTGAGGATGAGGAAGATGAAGAATCTGCACCAAATATTGCTGACTCGCGTACATCTGTAACAAAGTTACGCAGTATTTCCAGTAAAATAAAAAGAAGTGAGATAGTGAAGAAGAAGTTTCAGTCTGCTTGTGAAGCAGCTGGCGTGCCATCAAATCTAAATGCCATTCTTGACTGTCCAATGAGATGGAATTCCACACATGATATGATTGGATTTGGTTTAAAAGTGAGAGCGGGCATTGACATATTGTGCAGTTCTGTCACCGAATTAAATGATTTTCAAATCACAGCTAATGAATGGCAGGTACTCGAAAAATTACATAAATTTCTAATAAACTTTAAACTTTTAAGTACAAAACTTGGTGGAGACAAATATGTTACATTACCGCTAGTCATTGTATCATTCAATCTCTTGCTAGATAAAATTGAATCCATGGTAAAACAGTTAGATGAGAAACCTAATCGATCTGAAGTGGATGAAAGGCTCATTCAAGCTTTCCAAGCAGCTCGAGACAAAATGCTTAAACATTACAAGAAGAGCAACTGGATTTATTGTACTTCTTTAATTTTAGACCCAAGGCATAAGGCTCAGACTTTTGACCTGACAATGTGGGGGAAGCAACTTAAAACAGAAAGTCTGCGCAAGTTCAATGAACTTTATGAAGAATATAAAAGTCTACACTCACTGAACAAATCTCTGGAATTACCAGAAAAAGAAAATAAAGTATGTGATGAAGATGAAGACGTAATAGACTTTGATAAACTCTATGAATGTCCCTCGACGTCATCTGGATCTTGTCTTCAAGGCTTAGTGATAGACGAGTTGGAGGAGTACCTGAGAAAACCAAGAACTGCCAGCTCGGAAGACATTTTAGATTGGTGGAGGACGCATGAGACAGAGTATCCGATTTTATCGAAAATGGCCCGTGATTTTCTCTCAATACCTGCAACTTCAGTACCTGCTGAGAGGTTATTTTCTAAAGCATCATTAGTAATTAGAAAACATAGAAATAGGTTAAGTGATGAGTCAGCCAGATGGTTACTTTGTATTAATTCTTGATATAAAGTATCATAACCTAATGATAAAGCTGTTGATTTGTGTTGTATTTTATTTTTTATTCAAATAAATGATAAATCGTAAATCTCTTTTATTAAATTTCTTATAAGTTGAGGGTTCAATCTCTTTCTAGACAGATAAGTATTGTTCTTTAAAATACAGTCAAGTTATTGTAATTAATTTGTTTTTTTACATGTTTTAGCAAATGTAAGCTTATAAATCATAAATGTTTATTAAGAAACAGTTACTTCCATGGAAAACGACATATAGGTCAGTTGATTTTTCGAATTTCTTATCAAATCTTCAGTTATTTATTAATCTGCTTGATCTTTACTATGGCTATGTTAATTCAAGCTCACAATGTTCCAATTCTAATACGTTTTTCTAAGATTTAAAGTAAACTTTAATAAATAGTAATAGACTAATAGGTAATTGCAAGACTTGCAAGACTCTTGCTGCAAGACCAAGACCAAGACCAAGACTGGGAGCGCAAGACCAAGACCAAGACCAAGACCAGGTGTATTGGCGCAAGACCAAGACCAAGACTGGCTAAGTCTCGTCTTGTTCTTGCATTTGGGCAACACTAGTGTCAGTGTGATGTAGAATGTTTTCACAGTGTGGGAAATATTGCGTTAAATTGAACGGTAGAAATAAGTACTTACACGTGTCCAACACAGCACAGGCCACCCTGTGTACTTATGTAAATAGATAATCTGTATCTTACATTTGCATACGAAATCTGTGTAATATTCGTATTCCTACCGACGTAAAGATTGTGCCTTGTAAAGGTTGACTTGGATTGATTTAGATTTGATTGGAAGGTTAATAAACCAAAGAAGAATTGCAAGACATGGTAACAGTAATGAATGAAGGATTAAAATTAAAGGGAATGAAAATAAATGGAAGTAAGACGAAAGTTATGGTTTTTGAAAGAGAGGTAGATAGTGTATGTGTGTGTGATATTAAGATAGATGGTAAGAGTGTTGAACAAGTGAATGAGTTTATTTATCTGGGAAGTATGTTTACTAGGGATGGCAAGATTGATGCAGATGTGGAAAGTGGTGCTATACATGCTAGCCAGTCTGTGTCAAAAAGGGCACGATTGGCTATCCATAATAGTGTGCTGGTACCTACATTTATGTATGGAAGTGAAAGTTGGGCATGGCAGAAGAGGCATGAAAGCAGAATTAATGCCGTGGAAATGCGTATTTTGAGAAGTATGTGTGGTGTAACTATGAATAATAGATTGAGGAATGATGTGATAAGAAAACGTTGTGGTTTGAAAGACGACGTAGTGACAAAAGTTCAGAAGAATGTACTGAGATGGTTTGGGCATGTTGAAAGGATGAATGATAGGCGATTGATGAAAGGAATTTATAAGGCGGATGTCAGTGGAAACGCCGGGAGAGAGCGCCCTAAAAGGACATACACCGACCTAATTGGTGAACTCCTTCAAAAAGGTCAGGTACGCAGTATCGTAACCGGCGCGCGTGCATGACGGGATGTATGAATGTGGACGAGGCAAAAGTGGTATGCAGGGACCGTAGCGCGTGGCATTCTGTAGTTTCTGCCTACCCCCATTGGAAAAAGGCGTGAGTGTATGTATGTATGTATGAACCAATGAATGGTAAAATGTAATAAAATAAATAAATGGCTTCTTACTAAAACTGTATATAATGTAATTTTAAATAATCTGTTTATATTTTTTTTTTCGAAAAACCTAGTGAATCACCAGTGGATTCGTGAGTTCAAGCCCAAGGTAGCGTAGCGGCCAAACCACTTTGAGTAAGGTGTAGAGTTTGTAAAGTTAGGCCTTGTAGAGTTAGGGCGTCTAGAGTCAGAAGCTTGGCTATACACGAGATCAAATAACTTTTTAACAATGCGAGTCATGTGATTCGATCCGTATTTTGTATTCCATCGACAAAATATCGACTATATAGTCGATATTAGATTGATAAAACGTTTCTTCGAGCTCTATTAATTAATAGTTAAATTTAGTATAGGTAATACCTACTTGTGTGAACTGTAAAGAAAACCAATTATTTTTGATTAATTATCTGATTCCCGAGACAACGTCCGAGTTCAATTTAACGAAAAAATAATAATATTCATTTGCTTCTCTCGCTCCTTAATTTTAAGCTAAGGATACAATAATTTAAGAAAATTAAATTAAAGTAGCGTTAGTTACTCCTTATAAAATAAGCTATCTGCGATTGAAAGCCCTGTCAAACTTGGTCTAGCCGTTTCATAGATTATCCGGAACAAACATACAGACAAAAGGTATTATACCATATTGTTGTGTGGGGAATTTATTAACCACATGCATCAGGCGTCATACTGCGCCATTCATGCCCTTAAATTATTACGATCGATATACCATGTAATTTATCTACATTGCCCTCAATGTGGTTAATGGGTAATAACTAAATTATAAATAAACATATGCCTAACATTTGGTTACAGCGCCATCTAGATTCAAAGCTAAGCAACGAGACTTGCGATACCGATCATCAACATCATCATCATCAACCTATTTTTGTTCCACTGCTGGGCACGGGTCTCCTCTCATTTGAGAGAGATTAGGCTAAAGTCCACCACGCTAGCCTACTGCGGGTTGGCTACTACATATTTATTGTAGTACACTATTAATATATATGTTACAAGCTTTTATTTGCGTACATTATATATAGGATACAGGAATCCTTAATGAAGGAAAAAATACAATCGACAATATTAACCACTGAAATTATGAATAATAAATTGTTCCATCTAATATAATTGACTCCTCAGTTTTTCCGTTTTTCATATTTTATAAGTACCTTCTGTCTGCCGTGACTGAGTTTAAATACACGTAGGCCATGTAATAGTCGTTACCTAATGATTAATATGCGACCTTGATTCATTAAATGTTTAAGTTACTTTTCGGTTTTTACATTCTGCACTTCTTCTTCATGGGAACTATAACTATGCTAAATCTGTCTTCCTGTATGTAAGGGTAAAGATACGGCTGAGGGATGAAATATAATGTCATGAAAATGGGATGAAAAACTGAATAACATATTTACCTCAACTTGGTCGAATTGAACGCAGGAGCTCTACAGTCGACTACAGTCGTATTATTCATAGAACAACAAAGATTCAGCGGGTCACCCTTCAGGAGTGTGGGCAGACTTTACCTCGGCATTCGCATCACGTTTGCCATTTCACACCGATCCTTCGAGACACAGAATTTTCACACTCTATAAATTTTCGCCAATACGCGATAAGGAAATCCGTGGGGCTTACTCTCAATTCCGAAACGGGATTCTGTTCGAGATGTATTAGCTGACTCCGGTAAAAATAAATGCTTTTTTTTATCAATATTATATATTTACAGCCACATTATGGAGACACATGTTGTGGGTGAACTGAATATTTGATTTATAACAGAAGGTACTGAATTAAAATCTCGTACTGCAATATTATTATTACAAATATAGACGTTTTATAAATACTTTTACCAAATTATTTCTATTATAATAAATTAAAGTTATGATTTGTTAAGAGATATCTGTAATTCTCAAGTAAAAGAGAACTTAATTACTTATTTTCAATTATTTTGGTTCTCTGATACTATCATTTGTCACAGCAATGAGGTAAGATGTATGAGGTATATTTATATATTTATTTACGTAGGGTTTTTATTTATTACGCTTTAGTTTTTCTTCCTAACGTAGTTCAAAGTAAAATTACAAGTACATTTAAGTATTAACGTTTGAAAATTTATTTTCGTAAACATAAAACTTTATTAGGACTTTAACAATAATTAATGTCTTAAATATTTGATTACTGTCAATGATTGCCGTATTCCCCAGCCTTATTAACTTAGCTCATCAACTTTTCCTGCTTAGAATAATAATAATATAATCACCAAATAACCTATAATTATTAGACTTTATTTATTATACGCAGGCCGCGGTTCTCTATGATTTTATACGCTCAAAGAAAATGTGAAACTAATTTTTGTATTTTCGAACTCAAGCATTATTTCTTAAATTTTAAGTCATGCTATTCTGCGTCATCCATATGAAATACATTATTAACTACGAAGTATACACATCTATTCTGGTCAAGATTTCCTTATAGTTTGTAATAATAACGGAAATGTATGTGCCTGTATTGGGGTAAGTGGTACTTTGTTCCCTGCGCAATAAGTTTCATATAGCACAAAGCCCGTATAATAAGGAAAACAACAACACAACACAAACAAAATAAAATTTAATTAAACCTCGTTACAAGACCCTCAAAATTTCCTAAACCTGTTTTTGGGTAATCATCTCATTTGGTTGAAAGCTGTGCGTTGACCGGCGGCTAATCTTCTTACGGGAGCGTTACCGTGGCCTTCGACAAACAGACCTGCTAAAGAGCTGCCGCCGCAGGCTGGCTCGATACGTGCCAACCTGCAGTTTACATAATCCTTGTACTGCACACTGTGAACCAATATCTAAGTACACATTCAGCGCTCTAATTATGGATGTTGCATTAGACGCTGCCCATGTAGCGTTAATCATTATATTATTGTTTTATGTTAGCTAGTTCGTACCCATAATGCCATCTGTACCGTCGGAATATCCTTTTCAATGGAAATCTCTGGATCTACCAATCCATATTATAAGTATTTAGCTTTATAAATAAATGATTCATCTCCCACACCGCTTGCCTAAAAGTTGCAACAAATCAAATAATCATTGTAATGAATAAATTTAACAAAAAGGATAACACAAAATTAGGTAATATATTTTCCTATACCGATTTTTACCAAACGGTAAATGATCGAAGTGTAGGTACTTCGATCATTTACCGGTCTGTCATGAATGATTTACATATTAGTATATTATTTATATGTTATATCCTACTATCCGACTAATATTAGTTTGTATGGCTGTTTGTTAAACCTTTACGCAAAAAATGCTTAACAGAAATAGATGAAATTTAGCATACAATACATACCTATAGTTTATTACCTAGATTAGCAATAGACTATTTTTATCTATATACTATGCGGGCAAATCCGTGGGAGGCAGCTAGTTATTATATAATAGCAGTTCATTCGTTTTAGATACGATTTTACAAAGACTAAAGGAAATCCTTTGGCTACTTAATAATAACTTTTTCAATAAAATTCTTTGGAAGAGAAGCTGAGAAAAGGGGATTAAATTCTCAATATTAGGTATAACCATAATTTAATAAAGTATTTTATTCCTGCTTTTCATCTAGAAAGACTAAGATCAAATATTTAAATAAAAACAAATTAAAAAGTCTAATTTAATGTCATTAACCAGATTATTTCCCAACACACCGCTGCGCTGGAATAATCCAAATGTCGGTCGAATACATCGGAATAGACTTCCGAGCTGTGCAATCTGCCTTCTTTTTGCTCCCACGGATAAATCTATCAACGGCTACCAACTACAAACCCATTAGAACCGCATACCGACCTAATGGGATTTTCTGCTTTAAATTCGTAGGGAAAACCACTGAAATGATTCCGGGGTTTAATGTTACGGTATTTTTTATTACTGTAAGTAAGAGTAGATTATATACATATGTCTAGCTTCTTTCAAATTTTATGGGGCTTGGTTTCCAATGATGGACTGCAATTTTATGCATTTATTTGGTAACAATATCCATACTTATCATTTATATTATACTTTTGCGATGATTCGAGTCATATTCTTAGACTTGAAAGAAGCAGTAAATATTATTTTTTTATTATGTCACATTATAATGACTCTCCCTCCTAGGAAGTTTACAGAACAATCGGCCTCTTTTCTTTCAGCAACACCGTCGATCAAAGATGTACAAAATATTTTATGAGAATTAGACAAAACAATACTAATTCATATACATCAATAGACAAAACTTATTCATCATCATCATCATCAAACCATTATTGTCCCACTGCTGCTCCTCTCATTTGAGAGGGATTAGGCTATATATAGTCCACCACGCTAGCCTACTGCGGGTTGGCAGACATTACACGCCATCGAGAAAATATCTCAAGCATGCAGGTTTCCTCACGATGTTTTCCTTCACCGGTTGAGTATGTGATAAATACGCACATAACTTTCGAAAAGTCAGTGGTGCGTGCCTTGAGTTTGAACTCGAGACCTCTGACATCTCAGTCCACTGGTCACACCGCTAGGTTACCAAAACTTATTACTTAGGAGTAACAAGTCATAATTATTGTTTTCTTTATGTTATAATACCATATATATCCTATAACAGATCACAGCGGTATCATCTCATGTTATCATTTGAATTCTGTTTCACTTTTGCTGTACATAATACATAATTCTATCAAGTTTCATAGAAATAAGGAGGTTTTCCACAAAGCCGCAATTTTCCGCAAATCTGTAAATACAGACATTTTAACTAAACCCAATAATTTACCATAAAAAATAACTAACAGCTCCAACCGATGTTCAATTTCTAGTTTATCAGTTTAACTACGTTATAATAGTGGTCGCTTGTTTAACTAAAATTACTACCTCAAATGAAAACCGTTCAATTCATTTAATTGCTATACTACCTCAAATGAAAACCGTTCAATTCATTTAATTGGCTTCATGTATATGGCTATAGTCCACCACGCTAGCCTACTGCGGGTTGGCAGACCTCATATGCCATCGAGTCAAATCTCTCAAGCATGCAAGTTTCCTCACGATGTTTTCCTTCACCGTTTGAGCATGTGATAAATACGCACATAACTTCCGAAAAGTCAGTGGTTCAGCCTTGGGTTCGAACTCGAGACCTTTGACATCTCAGTCCACTGGTCACACCACTAGGCTATTTTGGGTTATATAACTTAAATTGCGACGACTTATTTTGGCAGCGGTGGAAATCCTTGCAGAATGCTTAGTCTATACATGTCTGGCAATATATGTCTGTTAGATCACTGTGATGATGTTGATATTTTTAGTTTCATTTTCTGGATGTTATTAGCGAAGATATAAATTATTTGAATCATGTGAGTCAAAGTTCAAATTTAGAACATTACTTACTTGTTATTGTATTTCATAACAATCCTATCAATGACGTTATAATTATGTTGAAAATATTAATTTGGTCGCCTCTTTTGTATATTTTAAACAGTTATCAAGAATCGAGCTGTAATAACGACATATTTGTATAGAACTTGCTTATTCATGGTGTTTTTATTTTACCTTATTATGAATATTTGTATATAAATATGTGTGATCATTATATTAACCCATTTACGTCCCACTGAGAGACTCAAATGAGAGGAGATCCTTGCCAAGCAACAAGCAACAAGGTCCCCCAATAGGGCTCCTCTCATTTGTGAGGGATTAGGCTATAGTCCACCACTCTAGCATTCTGCGGATTGGCAGTCTTCACACGCAATACAGCTCTTTCAGCTTCCTTCACGATGTTTTCCTCCAGCATTTGAGCTTGTGATAAATACTACGCATATAACTTTGAAAAGTCAGTGGTGCCTTAGGATTAAACTCTAGACCTCTGGCGTCACAATCCACTGCTCTCACTACTAGGTCATCACAGCAGCAAGATACATGTACCCACATATAATCTAGTGCCGAGTTTCTATATCTATGTATAAGTTATAAATATAGAAACTTAACATCTGAGGGCTCTATTAAATATAAGCCAGCAATTTCAAAATACACGGACAATTTATTTTAATTATTAGTATACATATATGCTCCATTTGATACTCAATATTAATCGCCCAACCACAGCGATCCTGACGCACGGGGAAAATCGTAAATATGTTGTTGGTAATATAAAGACTGTTAATTGATCAGTAGCTGTTCAATTATTATTGTGAATGGACCACGAATTGAAATAATTGTAACATACTATTGGAAAAATCTGAAAAGCGAAATTTGTTCTAAGTTATACGTGATGTGATATAAGTGAAATTGATTGATGTGATTTATTTTCTAAACACGTCTACAGAAATGGTAATTTCTTTGGAAGTTCAGAGGATGACGGCTTGTTATAATAAAGCTGAAAGTGTTTTGGAGTTAGAGAGCCGGATTCAGTATAAGACAGACGATGAGCTTGCGGCAGCGGCGCTGTTCTGTGGGTACCCAGACGCGCTTCTTTACTTTGCCGCAGCGTGTTGCGTATTCTACATACTCATCGGCATTCCTGGTAACCTCATCACGATTGTCGCACTGGCTAGATATAAAAAGGTGCGTATCTCAAAATTATACAATATTCCTTGATCTAACATAATTATGTATTATGTACAATTTTAAAATGAAAGTATAACGTTTTTCATAAGGTTTTTATCCTAAATATATATCTAAACAGGCATTCACATCCCTTTAGGCTTAAATTTAAAAAAGCCTTAACTATATCAACGATCTTACAACGAGACGGGCGACAATCATTACCAGGTTGTCTGGCTTGGATGTCTGGCTTTAATGTACGTGTTTTGTTTTTAAGACTTCAGGTTTTAGTTCATTCGGTTTTTTTTCACATCAGAAATGCCTACAACCCGAGCTGAATATATAAATTAAAACAGCAAATGAGGGTTCGAATAACGGGGCTCCAATCTCGGAATAGCTGGGAACATAGCGAAGGATGGCTGCATCTAGTTTGTGATTATTAAGGGGCTAATAAAAATATAATAAAGCTCCTTGTTATGCAAAGACCATCGGAGTCCTTGCAACGGATTTCGAGGACGAAGACGGTATTACAGAAGCTTTTGAAGTCTGCGGGAGAAGTATGCTGACTATAATTTCACTATTTGCTTACGCGATGTAGTATTACGTCATCTGTTTGGCAATTAATGTTCGGGTTTAATATTACCAAAATAGATGTCACTACAGGCTTAAAGAGGTTGACAATACTTTTTCAGGTGCGGAATGCGGCTGCGATATTTATCATAAACCTGCACATCAGTGACTTTATATTCTGTGCCATGATCCTGCCAATGACGGCGACGACTTTTGCGCAGAAACACTGGACCTTTGGAGTGATCATGTGTCGCGTGTACCCATACTTTAAGTACACGTTAAATGCCACTTCTATCTTCACCGTGCTAGCCATCAGTATAAATAGATACGTCATTGTCTGTCATCCACTGCTGTACCCTAGGTAAGTTCCTATTGACCATACTTCGCATGGGGCTATTTTCGATCCCTACAAAATAACAGTTATATGATAATATGGCGATTGTTGTTTATGCTTATTAGTTCAAAATATAATTAGTGCAAATATTTTTTTATTTATATTTTAAACTGTCTGCCATTTGCAGCGCTAAATAATTTAATCAATGAGTGGTTAAATCATTAATCAAATGATTACAAATGGAGATTAAGACGAAAGAATGATAAAAATGTCCAGTTGAAGTAATTGAATGTGTCCTGTTTCCAGATTGTACAAAAGAAGAAACATATCAATAATGATACTGATGTTATGGGCATCACCCTACATTATATTTTTGCCCTCTGCTCTCGGCATATGGGGAAGATTTGACTTGGAGCGTAACGGAGGATTCTGCACTATGCTCGAAGACCAACATCACTCAGCTCCGAAAAATTTCTTCCTATGTCTCGCTTTTATTGTCCCATACACTACAATTATGTTATGTTATGCGAGAATATGGTGGGTGGTGAGAAAAACTGCAAAGAAATCTCAAAACCAACATGCGAGACCTACCCACTTGTCGCTTTCACGAACACAATCAAGCACTACGCTCAATGAGAAAAGATTTATCAGTTTCGCACCGTCAGCTTCTGGAAACAGTATACTGGATGAAGAAAAGAGTACCAGTGTTACTACTACTCCCGATGAGGACAAAACTCTTGAAAAATACTTTAAGGCTCCATTTAGATTGACAAGAAAAGAAGTGCGACCGAAAGCCCCAACGAGGAGAGATAAGAAACTTCGCCCCATAATTGCAGCAATAATGATATCTTACTGTATCTCACATTTACCTATAATGTTGACAAGGCTTATATATAAGGAATACATGTTAGAGCCTGTGGCTAATGTCGTCTCCCATTTATTCGAATACTCGGGCAATTGCATCAACCCCATCATTTACGTGTTAATGTCGAAAGAATATAGATTAGCGTACAAGAGTTTATTTGAGGCTATCTCGAAAAAGTTTCAGAGACATTGAATTATTCTGTTGATAAGTATTACGTAGGTCATTTTATAAATTTGTTCGAACATGTAATGTATAGCTAAATTGTGCTAGCTTAGTGGTGTAACCAGTGGATTATGAAGTTAATAGTATCGATTTCAATCGCGATACGTCAATGACGGTCAATAATGTTCAGAAATATTTATACTCAAACGGTGTAGGAAAACATCATGAGTAAACCGGCACGCGTGAAAGATTTTCCTGATGACTTGTGAACTCGGGTAGCGAGGTGACCTAGTCCTTCTTCATGGGAGGAGACTCGTGCCCAGCATTGGGACTGTAAATAGGTTACTGATGATAGGTATGTAAAGAATAATGATTTTGGTAAACTGAGCTTTACAACTTGCTTACAACAAGAGATATATTGTATAGCAATAAAAACGGAGTAGATGTTTCATGTCGGTAGTGAGTTTTAATTTCAAGATGGTGATATAGATATTATGTTTAGATTGCTCTTCCCTCTTCACCGAAATTATGGATCTCAATATCGACGTCAATCTTAATATATATAATAGTACTATGTACTATTATAGTTTTATTTTATAAGTAAGTAGTTACTAGGGTTAATTTAAAATCAACTTTACAATCACAATTGTGATTCCGATCATTTACGAATCTGCAGTATTATCGCAGTTTTAGAGACATAATAATATATTTTAATATTTTTAAGATTTCTTTTATTTACAACCTTTCATTTTTAACGTAGCAATATTTTATATATATTTAAGACTAAGTACATGAACGGAAAGGAGTATTAGTGTTGCCATGTTGTGTTTCAGGAATGAAACAACGCTTTAACTCACCACATTCTATATTGTATGGGCTGATTATATACCCGAAATACACTCATCAACAACAGGCAAGAGTATTTTCACAAAAAAAAGTTTTAACCAAAAATTAAGCTGACCCCTGCAATTTACCTACATACTTTTCTTGGTTATTTGAAGTATTTTTTTTCTTTGGTTTATTTGTTTGTTGCGTATCAACTACTTAATAAGGATTTATAAAGATAGAAGTAGGTATTACTATAAGTCACAATTCAGTGGTTAATCAATTACAATGATCCCCATTTTTGTGCCGTTATGGGTGAAATATTGCATAAAATTTAGATGTGATTATCTTTGAAATAAACCTACCGTACTTAAAATTATAGAAATATACCGCGCTAAAATCCGAAAAAAATCGTTTCAATTTAATATATAATCTAATAAAAAAAACAAAATCGCAGTAGGTACATACTCCAATCAAAGTTACGCGTCATACACAAAAAAGTATCTATACCTATTTAAAAGCGTCGAGTTTTTAGCCGACGAAAGAGAATGAGGATCAACCTCATCCTCTTTCGTCGGCTAAAAACTGGTTGTAATGTTTGTGGTACATTTATACTTGTATTGTTGGCGGTTGTTAAGACCGGCACAGCAGAAAAGCGTCGCAAAGTGCTTGTCTCAGTTCGTTAGCTGTTCATTAGTGTTCTGTGGAGACAATGGCGGACTGTAATGTTCTTCCCGCCACAACGCCACTTCGCTGCCGATTTGCTTTGCATTCTTTTTTAATGACTTTGCTTGTTTTCGGGATAATATCATGTATTTTGTTGTTCAATTGGGCTTTGTATAAACTTATATTCGTCCCGGAACTTATCCCCTAAAAGGGCGATAATGGGGTGTAAGTTTGTATCGATAATTTATTAAAAGAGGATGGAAAAAAGTAAGCACATTAGATACTATTACTAATTCTACGCAGACGAAGTCGTGGGCAAATGTTAGTAAGTAATATGTAGATGTAAAGGTAGTCTGTGTAGTTCGAAGGATACCGAGATGATTAAATTATAGGCACAACAGACTCTCCACTTTGTGTCTAAGCTCATCGTGGGACCAGTCAGACGTAACAAATGTATGCCACCATCCACATCAAAATGAATAAATATATAGGTATACTAAAATACTATAAATAACTAATAACACCACGTTAACCTAATACTTACTGATTTCTTACACTTACACGAATAATAGTGTTTTACGGATTTTATCGTGGTACGTACCAGTCTGCCAAAAGATCAGATACGGCGGAATTTTAAGAAAATGAAATAGTATACCATATGTAACCGTTTGGTAGTGCCGAAGCTATCCATACTAATATTGTAATACGAAAGCGTGTCTGTCTATCTGTCTGTTCCCTGTTCACGCCTAAACCGCTGAACAAATTTAGATGAAATTTGATATGGAGACCGTTTGTGACCCAGGAAGGAATAAATACAGTCGTTGTCCTGGAAATTATCCCTTAAATGCGCAAAAGGTGGGTGGAAGTTTGTGTCGGTAATCAATAATTTCTTAAATAGATTTACATGAAAAAGCAAATTGGATAAATTGACTAATTTTTCGCACTTGACACACAATTACCAATTATTCTTAATCAGAGACGAGTAAATAGGAATAAATAGACACTACTTACAGTCCGTAGTTTAATTAGTGGCCGAAGTTTTCCGACGTTTGTAGCGAAGGGGCGGCATCCGTTGTTGGAACGTATTTCACATTCATTAGTCCCATGAGAGCTTTAGTTGTTGCACCGAGACCGATCTGTGATCATTGGGTTAACTTATTGGCTACCTATATGGAAAGCTAGACAGGTGAACAGGACTGATTGTAGGCTTAATTATTCAGATATTGTTAATGAATATGCCGCAATCTTTTTTTTTTGCATGTCTTCATTTGCGTGGAATTTATTACAAAAATATTGTATACTCAAGTAGCATTTTTTCGACATATTGGTAGGTATAGCTTTATATTGCTATTTTTAATTTTACTTTTGTAAGGTTTACGTAATCTTGTGTCTTTTCATTGTAATAAAATAATTCTCATCAGCAGTTTGGGCTAGGATAGTTCCACCGCCATTTTCGTAACCAAAACATGCCTACTTGTGAAAAGTGAGAGTGCATCAGTACTCATCTACCTACCTCTGCAGGGTTACAGGCGTATGAATACGTGGTATGAACACGATACAAGAAGACCCAAAACCGTAGCTTGGCTCCCGTAGATTGTAGGTACACCAGCTGAAACAGACAACAACTTTCTTAAGCTTTATTTTTATGGTAAAATCCAAAGAAAACAGCATCCATCCGATAATTCTATTTACCAGCTGTGCCCTGCTAAACAATCAAACGCACACTACCATCACGGCAGACCTACAAACGGATATTAAAATGAATCGAACCATTTAATATGAAATGAATTTTCACAGACAATGATGAATGGTCATCGTTACCATATTCAATTTCGATGGCAAATATTTAGTTTCCATTTCGCTATCGAAATAAGTATAATGCGGAGGAAGTGACATTACACGTCCATATTTTGTACGGATTTATAGATGGTACTCCAGGCACACATTTGTGCTTTCAACTGAAACCTTTTTGGTTTAGTTAAGGCTAAGTGCATTTTAATGTCCAGATACATTTTCTTTGTAAACGTTTGAAGTTTAATAAATTATTTATTCTATTTTATTCTATATTATTCCTTAATGGTTGCGTGTTCAGGAGACGTCTCTATATCTTATCTATGGCTGCTAATCTTTTGCTTCAAACTGAGTGGTTCTTCTACGCTTTTCTATTGCCACTACCACGAACCACTGAATTTAAAGTTTAGTTAACCTAAAGACTAACATCTACATTTACGTATATTATTGCTTTTATAATCTAATCACAAAAATGAGATAAAAAAATACTTTGAATTCTTCTCAATTACATTAAAGGCGACTTTTGTCTTTCTAGATTCGGCAAAATAGCAGCACACAAAACTATGTCCTCAGTCACCGATAACTCAATTTCTTGAAAATTCTAGTATTATAAGGATAAACTTCAGCTATTCAGTTTTATGACTGCCTACTAACAATTGACATAGATCTTGAAAAACTTGGTCTCCAGTGGACTACAAGACGTGTTGTTCGGCGATTATTATTTGCATTACAATCAGATCCCACCAATGTCTTGAAGAGCGCTAGAACGTAAAATAAGACAAACAGATACCTATAAGTTAAACAGCTCACTCCTTTATTGCACGAAATGACAAACACTCCTTAAACTCTCTTAATAAATTGTACACCCCACGCGAAGTTAGGCAAAATGTAACTTTAACAGCATCTGTAGCCACTTAGATTTAAATTATGAGTGTAACATTTCGTTCTGAAGATGCGGTTGCCATTAAAAATGTAGATTTTTCCGTGGACCTTCTCATAGCGCCGCTGAATACTAAATAGGGTGGCAGTAAACCGCACTCTATGTAACAGTCCCTTTGCTGCCTCACAAACCGCGGTGGGGCCGCGAAAACTGCATGCATAAATCTGAGATTTATCGACGCCAATGGAATACTAACATAACATCAATTTCTTTAATACGAACAACTAATATATTATGCTTTCTTTTTACAGCTGCAAATTATTTGTTCTGAAAGATTCAATTCGATTGAAAACCACCTCGCATAATAAATTTGTGCGATTATTTTTGTTTATTAAGATGGCTCCAACGTCTCCGAAGATATTACTAATCTATTGAAAGTGATATTATTTTTTTAAATAGTATTTTTTTTTTAATAAAAAACAAAAGTCTAGTGAGGAACATCTTTATCACCTAGGGGTGTAACAAATAGGCAACGGCCGGTTCTCAGGCCTACCAAATATACATACAAAATTTAATAATAATCCGTCTAGCCGTTGCGAAGGAGTTCAGCGACAAACACTGTGATACGAGATTTTTATATATAAGATATTGTATCCAGTCCGATTACATATATCTTTTTTTTAAACCCTTCTCCCGCAAATTTGGTGGCTATCATTTTCCTATAGGTACATCCGTAACGGATTTGGCGAAAGCCTCACCAAAAACTATCAGCAAGCAAAACTAAGCTTTACATATCACATTTCAAAACACACATTTGCTTGCATTTGAATAGGTTTACTATGTTATACTGGAGTCAAACAGTGCATAAGCATATTTTTATGTTTATTTCAGGGCTGGATTGCGCCTGCAGTGAATTTGAATGGCGCAGTTTGTGAAATATGCAAGTGATATCACGTGTACTCGTATAGTTTTATTTACATCCAACCGGTGAATATGAATATCCTGGTTTGGAGAAGTAAATAAAAATGGTAACACATGCAATAACATATTTACATATTTTTACTGCGGTAACATTTTATTTTCCAGCCTAGCCGTTAGTTAGTTTGAGCTAGGTACGCAAATATGATAGCTGTTTGGCTACATAATTCATTGTTCCACAACATTATTTTTTTAACAAAATGTTGCCACACTTTCATTTCGAATAGAATAAATCACATAAAGACGAGTTTTAACAATGTTTGTAAAACAGGTATATACTTATGTATAGTCTAGTCATCCGGTAATAAAGTAGTTTTATTTATAGGTATCTCTAATATGCGCCCAATTGATAGTAATAGGCCTCGACTCCTATTACCATCAATCGGGCACAAATCCTAACTCCGAGCTGCTACTGAGAATTTCATAGAAACCCAATAACGCTGCTCGACTAGGGAATCGAACCCAAGACCTCTTGCTAAGCTATATATTTTCAACATTTTCATTGATGCGGAAAATGTAATTAATTAGACATGACATAATATAAAACTTAATTAAACCACCTGTAATTATAATATAGGCTTTTTCATTAAATACTGACCTAATTTCGTCGGTACAATCTTAATACAAAGCAATTTGTAAAAAAAAGAATTGTTATAAGGTCCGGTCCTTTTCCCGAGTGTTCATAAATAAATATTCAAATTATTCAGAATATTCTCGGGGTTGATATAAAAAATGGTTAAAGCCCACAGCTCATAAGAAATGTTTCTAGCGAAAGATATGGGTCCCAAGATACTCGCTTCGACAACACTGTCACGACAAATATTTTCTGAGACTTTTCAGGGACCTCAAGGTCAGGTGGAAGTTAAGGGCGGCGATATAATGTTCAAAGAGGAAAACTCTTTAAGTGAATGCAAACTTACTTTAGACTCGTATCAGGGGAGACATCACTGAAAAATCAACAAAAAAAATCTGATTCTGACACAATTAATAAGCTTTATATTTTAATTGTATTCAATTATTAAAGTAACCTTTATCTACTCTCTCCAACCAATTCTGTTGAAAATAGCTCTAAATTTACTATAATCACAAAAGCATCATTCTCTAGTATACAAGAAATTCTCGTTATTTATTTACGGGAATACGTCGTGGCTTATTTATATGATGACCAATTTTTCGTTAAAACGAACTTGTTTAACTTAAACTTATTTAATTATGTTACGTGAAGTAATGTACTTGAAAATAGTTAATGCGTATTAAGGGTCGGTAAGCTGAAATGAAATTCGTCGTAAACAAAGCAAATAACTCTGTGTGAAGTAGGTAGTACTGTATTTTCATAGGCAATTTTTCTTAGCATGGTGGATCCCTATTTTGCAAAAAATAATATTAAGATATTCTTCTTTTTGTCTTTCTGTCATTTTTCTACATTCATGAAAAAAATGCCTTTTAAATAAGGTAGTGCTGTATACTAAATAGAAATCATATACTATTACATTAAATAAATGCTATTTAAATATAATCTTAGAGATTCTGAATCCATTTACCTGATGTGATACCTCCACGTGAGCGTACATAAAATAATAGTACATAGAGAACAGTACCTTTTTACCTTACCATCCTTGAAAGTGAACCACAAGCCCAGCTATGCATTCACAATAAATATTTTCCGCAATTATTTTCCGCTAAATGTCGTTTCTACTGCTCTAGTGGTCGCATAAATCGTAAGTGATCGCTAATTTATTGGGTTTTTCTATTAAATTGTCAGTAGCAGCTTGGATTTGTGCCCGCTTAATGATAATAATATAATAGGCCTAATCATGATCTCTACTTAAGTAGGTAGGTACTAATATGTTGGAATCAAAGAATATTTAAGTGGACAGAGAAATTCCCACTTTTCCAACAGCCATTCCACTTCACGGCGCAATAGCTTCAGAACGGATAACAGTTCCAAAAGTTTAATGAATAGTAGAAACAAATTTCCGTTAGTTCCCTACAAACTAAGTTATTGGTTGCCAGTACTAAGTTCCTAGTTCCGATCGAAATCAATTTGGAAGCTGCACAAAGTTTTTAGAGTAACTCTTATCAAGAGTTTGAGTAAACGCTGGGTTACACTGAATGTTTCTGCGGGTCCGAAGCGGAACAGCATCGGCTGTAATTAAAAAAAACTGCACGCGAGTAATTGATAGTGATTGTGACATTATGTGTACTAGCTCTGCACGCACATCAGTGTAAAACCTCGATGTAAGCAATCGAGTACGGTTCGTTCCGCGCACGCATTCCATGTAACCCGCCCTTAAGATGCCAAGGAAAAAGCTACGACATAACCTAATTTGTCATCGAAAACGTAACACACGGAAAAATATATCAATACATAGCTATCGGAAATAGTTCTTTGGGAATTTTGTTCCCTAGAGTACTAAAGAGATAAAATAGCAAAATCTCAAAAGACTGAGGTTATTTAGGTATATTATTTTTATATACTTTTTTGGGGAAATGAAATTTGTATCTACTTTACTTTTATTATTATTTATTATTTATTGCTATGTGGCTATTTACTTTGTCGATGTCGGCATAACATATTTTGTAAACTATGTTTTGCTATAGTATGCTGTCTTTTTCTTGGGTGCCAGGGGTGTAATCATCCGCCTGATGCGGATTAGCGCTCTTTAGAAGCAGTGAAAAAACTCTCAGATGGGTTTATGTAAAACATTTTTCTTTACTATTTAAAGCTAGTGATAATTTCAAATAGACGAACATACATCAAATAAATTATTTGACAGCACATGGACGTATGACATTAGGATACACTACTTTTTGCTATAAAACATGATTCCAGACTTTGCTTTTCAATATTGCAAATGCACATGCGTGGATAATAATAGTAATATAATACAAATACAATAATAATACTTAATAATTATAGAAATATCAGCGCTTATCACTTTGTACTGGAATTATATTTTCCTGATACTGCTCGTATATTCCTGTTGTCAAGAATGATTCATTTACCTACCATTTATTACAATAATCTATGTCAAGGGCGTTTTTATCTTATTACTTTTATTAAAATAATGTCTTTCTTTTTATAATAGTCTTCATTTAATATTTTAAGAATCATTTGTTTAATTATTTGGGTCAAAATTGATTATGGTAAAATTTATCTGCAGCAAATATAATCATCAGTTACTATAAGCAGTTAACGTTAACGAATATACATGCATAATTAGTAATATAGAGTATTTCTCTAAATGCATCTCATACATGAACGTTGCGTAACTCTTTTATTAATTTAATTGTAATAAAACAAAAGCCAGTCAGTTCAGTGTTCGCCATAAAATTACAATCACAGGACGTGTACGGGAGCATAGTGCATTGATCGCGAATAACATAATTGGCGCTGAATAATAGACGCTTACGTTAATGTGACAACATTGCAACCAGTGCAACATCCTGCATTTGAACTAAATCATCTATCAAGCGAACACACCGCACACAATCAACGATGCTCACGCAAGTTTATATTTTTTTATTTGTCATAAAATTATCTACCGCTCAAGTTAATGGTGATTTTTGGTGGTTAAATGAAAAATTAGCCAGCATACAAGGCGTACAACCACCACCTCCTAAATTTGAAGATTTGAGTGAGTTTGATACAGATGAAAGTGCGAAAATCGTGTTTAGAGATGATAATCTAATAACTGACAATAGAGTGACGTCTTCAGAGAGTATAAGTATGAGTGAAAGTTATATTGATAAAGAGAGAGAAGAAAAACCTGATCACAACTTCATCAAATGGCCTGAAGAAGATAAGAACTTGTATAATGGTACCATAATTAGCATCACTATTTCAGAGCACCAACCTGTAGAAGAACGAACCGATTCGTCTGATATTGGTGACAGCTTCATATTTAAATTTCCTGATGATGATAATTTTGTATTGAAAGACTTACTGAAAACAAGTACTGATAAAACAACTACAGAAAACGGTATCGAAAACATTTCTCTTAGCACTGTTTCGTATGCAGATAAAGTATCGTTTAATATGAAATACAAAGAAAACCAATCAGAAAGTATTTGTTCGTTTATCAAAAAGACTGAATGTATTCGTAACAACGGTGTTGTGCTTAATGACAAGTAAGTTAACTATATTACAATATTACTTCACGGTTAAGTAAAAAAAAATAAGGCCATTTTTACGTGATATACGTATACCTTAATAAGTCACAGTACAAACAGTTTATTTTTGTTACAGATACATAAAACAAATGAAAACTGATCGCCCTTCAATATGCTGCGTTTTACCGTTACAAAATAAAAATGAAGAACAATCAAAAATCGTATTCCCCGATACGATAAGGAAAATTAAACGCCTTAAAAGATCGGACAAAGAGAACGTAGGCCAAAGGCAAAGAGATTTTTTACTGAAACGTAAATATGCACATCAAAGTCATAAACCAAAGCCAGCGACACAGACAAAGATTGTTTCGCCTGATTACGAATATGGCGATCCATATTGGAATGTCAAAAATGTTCCGCATCCAAATAAAAAGAAACAAGAAACAAACACTAGATACGATTATAACGCAGATGATTATATTGAAGATTATGTAGTGGAAGTACCAAAACCAGGACTCATTGGGTTATATTCAGACAATGGCCAGAAACCACCAAATTGGGCCCTTTTCAACGATGATACAGCTCCAGGTTATGGTGGAAACGATGATTACGAAGAAAATGACAGTGGGACTTTTGGATATTCTACTATTGATCCAAGATTAGGTATTTTCTTGTGCGATCTTCTATTGATATAAATAACTTAAAATACTAATTGACTGATTGTATTAATTTTAGGTAGTGAAAAGAAATCAAAACGGCGTGGCAAACCTTCAAGACTAACAACTACGTCTGATGAATCAAGCTACAATCCAGAGAGCCAAACAATCAGTTATCAATCCAACCCAGACTTTAATGTTTTACAAGACTTTAAACTCCTTAATTTAATGAGGAATAAAAATAAACACCCATCTCTAATAGCAAGGACTACAACCACAGAAAGCTTTACGGACGAGGATAGCAAAGAATCTTTAGTGAATGGATCTTTTGATTCGAGCTCTGAAAGCACTGAGGATGATTTTGAAGATCGTCAAGTATTTAAAAGTTGTGGAAAAACATCAAAGACGTTTAATCTCAAAAATAAAGGTGATATGATTTTTCACAGCACTTATATATTCTCGGCTTCGGTAACGTCGTGAATCGGACAATTTTGCGGTATTCTTGTTCACGATGTGAAATTTTGTGGGTGTAATAAAACAAAAAAGACTGAAATTTATTAATTAATACTCAATACTCAATTCTTTATTGCATTCCGTGGTAATTTTACTGATCATCATGGACCCTGTCGGGCACAGCAAAGCGAGAATTTTTTGTCTATTATTTTATAACCGATAAAATTATTATAAACCAGCTGCCTCGCCTGGTAAATAGATAAAAAGTATGTGTTAATTCAGGTAATAAACTGTATGTATGCTAAACACAAAAACAAACTTTTTAACAAACATCCACACAAACTTTCAAATTTATAATATTAGTAGGATTATAATATTATTATTAATATAATATTAATTTAGACAATATTAATATTAAATATTTCTTTGTAGGTAAACAGATAGGCGATACGGTAAACGGATCACACCCGTGGTTAGCGCTGGTGGTGCCTACTCGAAAGCCAAACACTGTACAATGCTACGCTACACTCATCCATCCCAGGGCGGCTATCACTGCTGCTGAATGCGTTCATAGGTAATAATTGGCGTCCATCGCTAAACCCTATTTTGCAAAGGGTATTAAAACCAACAAAAACAAAACGACAATCTATGTAGTTTAGTGTATACTTATACCTAACTATTGTAGGTACTAACGGTACTTACTAATGTGTCATATGTACCTATTTTATGTGATCTCTGGGTAGCTTACACTAAATAAATTATTTACCGCCAATTTAACCCTGCCATTACCTACTTATAACTTAAGTAAATTTCCCGAATGGACCAGGAGTTTGGTGTGTCGAAAACCGCCTACAGATCCCATTACCCTTCTGCATAAATAAAAATCACTAGTTATTACAATCATAGTACCCGTAACCTGCCGCTCTGATTGTTACTCATTGTGTGCATTAGATTTTCCATACTCAATGTGTACTAATCTAGGTATATTTTTATGTTACTGTACCGTTGAAAAGTACATTTCTGAGGTATTCATTTAACTACATAAACTTGTATTTGCGTCAGTAGGAGTTCTCCCGGGGACATCACACTAATCGTCGGACTTTGGAACCTCAATGAGAGGTCGCGGTCGAAAACTCGAGTCATTTCGTACCGCTTACATCCCCAATACAAACAAGGTGAACTGAACAACAACTTGGCTATTTTGGTGAGTCATTTGCGAATGAGTTTGTATCAGAAATAAATGGTTTTCTTAATACTTACAGTAAAATTCCAGGTATTTTATTACCAATGAATTAAAGTTTTTATGTGGCCTTTGATGCCTAATCAAAGGTCACATCCAAGTTAAACAAAGATAAGTTTACATAGAAGAACCTGCCGTTTGGCAAAAAAACGTCGATCATGATACTTGATAGCTAGTCCTATAAGATTCAATTTTGAATAATAATATAATCTAATAATAATAAGTCGGATCATTTGTGTTCTATTTATTATTACATAGATACTAATCTAATATATTGGCTTATAGCTTTAAACGATGTATCTCTAGATAACTTAGGTACTAATATTTGTCTTACCCCTTATTAGCACTGGAAGCGGCCACTCCGACTTGGAACCAATATACAGCCGGCCTGCCTCACAGATCCTCGGCTGCGCGATGAGTGCATGTTCATTGGATGGGGTGGATTTGATCAAGGTAAACATTGAAATAAAACTATTTTATGTATTTCATCGCAGTATATTGATATAATTTAATTCTGATATCTCATGCTTTAATTAAACTACTCCATACAGCGTGGATGCCCCACGCTGTATGGAGTAGTTTTATTTCAAAATATACTTTTGAATACCTACATGAAAAATTTATGACTTATACAAAAAAACTTGAACCATTTGCATTAATAAGCGTAGTTACTGAGCACAAGATCCTAGGTTCGTCACCCACTTTAAATAACGAATGACAAAATTCGAAATAACAGCAGGGACTAATTAGACCTAATAATTAACTGATAGTTTACACTAAACTGTAATACTTTAACTTACAGCTATTAAAGGCATGCTTATATACATATAAATTGTAGATACCTTAGTACCTATTACACATTTTACCCATGAGGCAAGATGTATTGTTTTTATACAGTCTCGAATCATGAAATTTACACAATGGATTTTGGGATTACACCTACTGTGTAGTTCAGTACAAATTAATCGTGTTTCTACAGCAATACGCCCGAAGTCTCGGTGGCAAAGAGCGACGCTTCATACGTGCAATGGTCGTCTCTCACTCAGCGGCATCAACATACCGAAAGAAGCACTCTGCGCTTCTGTACTGGCTCGAAGCACCGTAGTAAGTAACGTATTTGTAGGTACTCCACAGAAGCATAAAAACAAAGGAGTTTAATTTACTTCCCCCTTCCAAATGTTTTGAAGTACTTAATCGCGTAGCACGGATTTTTTTCTCCTCACTAGTGAGTTTGTCGTCGGTGGCGGGACGATTTGGATAATTTTCAACCAGACTGGTCCACAGTCGCGTGCAACCGACTGGCATGGAGGAAGAGGGGGGAGGCCTTTGCTCAATTTTGGGACAGTTCGGGCTGAAATAATAATAATAATAATGAGTTTTTATCCAACCTGGTAGTGTAGTAGTGGTTCAGCCTAGTGGGTCGCAAAGTTTGGTAGATGCATATCTCTTATCTCTCCACCTATGTCGATCATCTGCCAGTTGAACCCCCATCGATTGCTGCATCGATACGCTACGCAGCTGACCACGAAACAATAATGCGAATTATGTACCAAATTTTTTTTAGCGCGAGTTACGATTTGTCCCTAATCGCGAACCGAAATAAAAAACATATTTGGCGTATGAGACAAGTTATTAAAGCATCTTTGGCGGTCAGAGTTAATATCAATCATGTTACAGACAGGTATAGGAGGTTCGTTGATCTGCAGCACGCACGGGCGGCACGCAGCGGTGGCGGTTGCAGTTTCCCGAGATAGCACGCTAGTACTTCTCCCTGTGTATGAATGGGCGAGGCGGGCTATTGGCGTTTTACAAGAATAGCACTATATTCTTATACGTAGGTAATATTACTAATTGTTTTAGTAAATTAGCCTAGTGACATGTGAAGTCAAAGGTCTTTAGTTTGATCTCAAAGTACTCATTACTTTACGGAGTTACGTGCGTATTTGTCACTTGATCAAACGGTGAAAGAAAACAACGTGAGGAAACCTGCTTGTCTGATTGATTTTCTGTATTGCGAAACGTGCACTAAGTACGCCGTGAAACTTTATCGTAATTTATCTCGAATAGGACAATACTCGTGCCCAGCACTGGGGTATAAATGGGTTCATGATGATGACTTAGATAAATAAAACATGTATATTGTCTTTTTAAAATTTATTAATTTTTTTTAAATTCATAGTTTACACAATATATGAGCCCAGCCATAATAACGATAAATTAACAATTTCATGAGACTGGTCAAATAAGATGACGCGGCACTAAAATGTTTCATAGGAACTAAAGTAAAAAAACACTACACAAACACATTGGGAATGTCGAGATCCATGATAATGTAACATCAGTTCAGCGCAGATGTTAGTATCTCTTTGCATTGTACTTGTATTCTTTGGTGCCGAATTATTACAATGAAAATAAGAATTGTTCATGTTACTTACAACGACAGTTCCGATATGTCGGAAAACTTAAAACTTATGTCTTTACGTAGATTATAAACATAATTTAACAAGTCTTACCATTTACAGCCCGTCGGTTGCGTGCCATACATTTCACTGACGCTCCATTCATTTACACTAATTCGGCTAAGTTGACACCGCGTTAGAGAAATGTATGCCACGATCATAAAAACTAACATAATATAATTTGTTTCTGAATAACATAATAATACTCAGGGCATTAAAGTAAA
Source organism: Craniophora ligustri (assembly GCA_905163465.1). NCBI lineage: Eukaryota > Metazoa > Arthropoda > Insecta > Lepidoptera > Noctuidae > Craniophora > Craniophora ligustri. The sequence continues at coordinate 9,464,621 of LR990968.1, forward strand.
CATTACAATGTACTAATCGATTCTTTTCAATCGATGTGTCTGTTTGCGTGGTCGTTATTGTAGTAAAATAATAATAATTTAACAATAGTAAACATAAATTCGACTATTGCTACTAATGCTGGAGCTAGATACTGGGTTCTAGCGAACACCTGTGTTTTCTTTTTTTATATAGAACGTGACTATTAGATTTGAAAATCTTTTTCGATATAATTAAATTAATAATACTTGAGACCGTATAGTCCTTTATTATTATCCTGTTATACAACAGTTTAGACAGATTTTTTTTTCACGTTGAACCCGGGTTATTCTATGAAAAAAATAGCTAGTTAATTAAGACAACTTTTACCATTAATGTAGTGACCAAAATAATCACGAAAACATGAATGTTCGCCAAAAACTAATAAAAAAGCCGTAGCATAACAACAAAAAATTACAACCACAAGCAGACTACAATTTTGTCTTAAAAAATTTGAGTTTTATGAAAAAATAAATACTATGTTTTTGACAAGATCACGGTTACATCACATTGGTGGCGGTCGCGGGTGCGTGCTCACGCGATCACCAGCGGCTCGTCGTCCGAAAACCCGTGGATGGGAGGCACGTCGTCGTCATCTGGAACACATATATGTATTATTATCAGCACTATTATAAAATAATGTTTGGTTTTTCACGTTTATTATAGTATTTTTATTTACATCTTGATTATTTTATTTCCTTATAAGCAATATGCAGTCTGCCAAACCGCATTAGGTTAGCGTAGTGGACTGTACTTTGTCCTGTGTCTCTTATATGAGAGTATACCCGTGCGTTGTAGTTATTATGTCACTGACATAATAACTGGATTGATGAAGTATTATGTTGTAAAGAAATTGTATGCTGTTTTATAATTCCTTCAAAAAGGTCAGGTGTGCAGTATGTACTGGTAACGGACGCGCATGCATGCTACTACGATAATTGAATATCTGTAATGACCATTATTCTTGAAAGTAAATTCTTTTATTCTATTATGCATGACGAGAAAAGACGCAAAAGTAGTATGCAGGGATCGTAGCGCGTGGCATGAGAAAAAGGTGTTAGTGTATGTATTTTATAAGTAAATAAGAAAAAATAGGTACGTACCCTGGTCTCCGATGATGGCCTGTCCGCGGCGGCTGTCGTACCGCGGCGTGTGCGCCGTGAAGCGCAGGAAGGAGCGCGCCAGGCGGCGGTGGCGCAGCGCCACGTGCAGCAGCGCGCCGCCCAGCGCCACCACCACCACCAGCGCGCCGCCCCACCCCCACCACATCGCGCGCAGCGCCGACGGCTCCTCTATCTCCGACCCTACAAATTATACTTATAAATACCTAGATATGTACCCTAAAAAATTAAATAATTAATTCCAATACTATATTGCACCCTTATAATGTGTAAGTTTGTCTTTGGCCCCTACCAAAGGAGTGGAATGCTTATTATAACTTTAAAAAGTTTAAACAAAGTAGGTTATAATTAAGATATTATATGAAAAATGAATCTAACAACAATCCATCAGAATTATTATCACGACGCTAGGTTTAAAAGTCTTATATTTATTATAACTGTAAGGACTTTACAATTAAAACCAGTGCCAACTTATTTAAAAAACGGTTACTTATATTCGAAAGATATAAAGAAGTTTAAGGCCAAAATTACCTTATCAAAAATCCACGAAATGATCAACAGAAAATATACATATTATATCAGTCTTTAACTCACCCTCCATTTCAAGCGTATGCACCTCACTGAGATCGCTGTAATACCCGTCGGGGGTGAGAGTTCTGACGCCGACGTATAACGGGCCCTTGCTGCCTTCGGGCGCCGTCAACAGGCACGGCGACATCTCGGCCTTCATCGTCTTCATGTCTTCAGTCGGATGAAGCAAATCCTCTGGGATCACTTTGTCAGAGACTACGACTTCAAACTCATGCCTAAATTGAAAGAGACTTCATTTATAACATCTATAAAGCATAATTTATGATACCTACATAAAATAATTTAAAAAAAGAATGGTTATCGTACACTATTACGTCTTCTAATAAAACGATGCTATTTACGGGTCGAATCAGTAGAAAGTAGTTTTATTTCAATGTCTAATATTTGTGAAAATGTAAGAAACAATTCTCTGTTTTTACTCACAAAAATTTAACTGTGGGTCTTTTATTCTTCTCAGATAATTACCAGTGTGATGGTGTTGACAGTAAAAGGTAAATTAAATATAGAGAGTTAATATCTTTATAGGGTTAACAGATTTTCTTAAATGATAGCAATCATAAATAATGTAGATTGGCTCAAACTACCACGCCATTGACTAACAAATACACCTGCTAAACTTAAAACACCCATTTTCATCGTGGGTTAATTAGTTTACAATGGATTTAAATGTGAAATTAGTATATAAATGTAGGGAAGGACGTACGTGTGCAGCGGCGCGTCGTCCCAGCTGACCATGACGTGTCCGTTGGGCGCCAGCCACGCCAGCACGCCCGGCGGCGGCTGCAGCCGCTGCCCGCGCACCACGGTGCACTGTACCGCTGCGTCCTCCACGTTCATCTGTACGTAACAAACATTATCACCAACTGATTTGACCTGATCTAACCCATTTACTCAACTACCCGTCCCCAAATGGGTTATTTTTCAAAATGAGATAGGTAAATATCATAGGTAGCGCATTGCCGTTGGGGCTTGAATGTTTTCGAGTGGCGACCGCGTACTGGAAGACGCAGCGTGGGAAGGCCCCCGGCAAGGTGGACCAACGACGGAGGTGGATTTCGCTGGCTGCGGGCGGCCCAGTACCTGTCGTTGTTGAAATCTTAGTGGGAGGCTTATGTCCAGAAGTGGACGTCTCCTAGCTGCTATGATGATGATAATCGTTAACCAAAATGACATGTTTCGCTAACCAAAAAACGCTGGTCTAAGGGAGGTTGGCCGATTTCCCATGTCGAGCGTCGAGAGAATCTCTCAGGCACGCCAGTTGCCTCACTATTTTTTACCGTTTAAGCAAGTGAACATAAATACAACTTTATGATATGACCAAATCACTGTTCTGAGCAGATGAACAATGACGACAAATAAAAAAAATCTTAATTTTGTTTAAGTGAGACTGGGTAATATGTTACTACTAAATAGTTGAAATGCATTCTTACATGTACACAAATGTTGTATCTTCCGCCGATAGGCACGCTGACAATTTCGTGCGAGTAGCTAGCCTCCTTGGACGGCTGCAGCTCGTAGTGACTCTCCTTGTTGTTAGTCAATTCTGTTATATCCAGCTAAAACAATTCCAAGTAATTGAAGAAATATATCGAAAGCAAACGCACTCTCTACATCTTTAAATCTCAATGAACTTACCAAGTATGTGGCCGGTTGACTCAGAGCGTTGCAGTTGGCGTCCCATAAGATCTTCATCTTAGCTTTATCTTCATCGTATTCAACGCGCAGGTTCTTCACCGGTGCTCTAGCAGAAAGTTTCAACATTAATATTTTATAATGGAACACATTTTCAGTAGCAGCTGGACGTTTGTGACCGGTAAAGGCAAAATATTCGCAATATTACATAAGACATAAAAACATAACGGGACACAGTAGGTGTACATAGTTACTCTGCCTAACTTTCGCAGGTACAGTTCACAACACACAAGGTACCAATTTACAAAATAGAAAATGAAATGTATCTACAAATAATAAATGGGAGTACTCACTTGGCGTTCTCGCGCGTGATGATCCCCTGGTACTTGGCAAGCGGTCCTCCCCGCAGCCCGACCGTGAACACGTACGTCTCACAAGCGTGCAGACCTTCTACCAGCAAGCTCGTATTCTTCGTTATTATACTGGTGCCTGATGAACACAAATGTTATATTGAAATTATTTAGACTATTTACAAAATCTACAGGTCTCATACATGATAATAAGATCTTAAACCTACAGTCAATTACGGAGTATTATAATTTACAATGCATTAGATTACAAATGAATAAAAAATTTACCATTAGACATCTCTCCGGGATTGATTCTATGTATCATGTTAGTGTAATGGACCTCGTACTCCAACTCCTTATTCTTGTACCGGTCTCCAGAAGGCGGGGTCCACTCGAGCTGGACGGATGTCTTCTTCTCTCTAAGTAGTTTAGCCGTGAAGTTTAAGATCTCATCCTTTATGCCTTCGGTGCGCAAAGGTATGGTGAATGGGTGACCGTTCACGTGGTTCTTGTAAGCTTTAATGTCGATGAATGACATGACACCCGGTGGAAGATCAGTCACTGAAATACCAAAAATATATGAGTTAGGATCCTACAAACACGAAACCTGGTTTTTCTTATATTTATTTAAACAAACTATTTAGCAGATTTGAAAAATGCGTTTCACACACCCGTAGTGTTTTTAAAAGACTTATTCAACGTACTCAATTCGATTGGAAAAAAATCATACCCACTTTACGTATCGATAGATAGATGACGTCATTTTTTTAGGATTTATATTACCAATTTCTTGGGGTCATTAATACGTTGATACATGATTAAATCCCATGCCATTACAGCTCCCTAAGTCTCTGAGCTAAATCACATACAGACAGACGGAAGACATGGCAAAATTACAAGGGAAGCTATAGAGGAACTATAATTCTACCCTTGTTGACTATGGAACCTTAATATGGTGAAGCGGGCGTTTATGGGGGCTGTCTTTATTGTCGACGTTCAAAAAGAGCCAATAAAATTTGACCTACTTTGAATAAATTATATTTTGACTTTGACTTTAAATACATAAAAGGAAATTACTTACATGTAATATTATTAACTTTGGTAGTAATAGGGTCCCTGTAAGCATATTCGGGGGGCAGCCTCATCTGCACGATGTACCCGTCCACGTTGTAGATGGCGTGCCAGGCGAGGCGCACGGCGGTGGCGTTGAGGCGCGTCATGCTCGCGTTCACCAGGTCGTCCACGTCGTTCGCCGGGTCGAAAGTTATGTTCATCACCTCAGATGAATTCGAAGTGAACGCGTTGTTTGTTGCCGTTACCTGGATTAACCATTCCAGATATTATTAACATTTTGGCTTTAGTTAAACAAATAAAGTAACATGAATGGGTAAAGAAATGGGTACGTCAAAAGATGTAGAAATCGAAATTAATTTGGTAAAAAAAATAGCGGTATTTTTTATTTCGGAACATGTACTCTCAACTCTAAGGCGTAATTCCCAATGCGCGATTTTTTACGCTATTGATTTTTTTTGTTGTTGGAAGGATTTTTTTATGTTTACATGTATTTCGCTGTACTGTTTGTATATCGATATAAGAACTTTGAAACTTACCCAGAACGAGTAGTTGTTGAAGGGCTCGAAGTACCCCGCAACATCGACGGACATAGCCTTGGTATTTATGGCGGATATGATCTTTTCCACGGGCGGCAGTGGCGGCGCGAAGTAAAGGGTGTAGTAGCGAATGTTGCCGCGCGGCTGTTCCGGCCGGTCCCACACCACGTTGATGCGGCGACCGATCAGCTGACGCACGCTCAGACGAATCGGCGACGATGGTACTAATAATAATTATTATTTATTTCAGACTGGTTTATTCATAGAGTGTTAGCAATACATTAAAAGTTAGGAACTGTACTAAAACTAAATACAAAACACACATACCAAAAACTAAGAGCAGTACATAAGATAGTTTGAATCCTCCCTTTAACTTAAAATACTTTTAGCGATAAGAATGTCATAGATACATAGGGTATATTTTATTGCAGATCGTATTAAATAAGAAGCTTACATTGCGATACTAAAAAAAATCTGCGTCTAATAATGATATGGCAAGAAACACAAAATGTCATTTTTTTGTTGTGTTTATGTGTTGAATGTTTATAATTAAATATTATTGAATTCTTTTGAGAATGAACATAAGATATGTATGTATATGATTTAGAATTATCTACTATAATTATTAATGTTTTGTAACCTACCTCCTTCTCCCGTGGTAGTGTTGATGTACTTCATAGACGCATAAGTTTTATTCGACTTGCTGTCTCGGATATAGAATGTCACGTTGTAGTTAGTGTAGGGCTCCAAATCCGTAAACCTGTAAATAGTGATAAAACGGGACATGATTATGGATATAGGCACGAGTCGTGAGCACAAACTTCACTTGCGCATTTAATAAATTATCGGTATCTTTGGCGGAATGATGATGGCGAGGGGCGCCGAGGCTGCACACGATAGTTTCTGACCGGTAAACTGATACTGAACAAATTTGGCCGAAAGCGTACATGCATAAAATTATTTTATTATTTACTACTAAAATCTGTACTCACGACGCGTGCCAACAATTATAATCGTAAGTGTAAGTAATCCTAAAGTACGTCATGTTGATTAAAGGAGATAATTGTATCTTCCATTTGCCATCATGGACAGATACGACAATAGCCAAATGTATAACAGCCATTATACAATCGATGAAAAATGTCGGAACTGTCTTATTGGTCTAGGGGTCGTAAAGTGTGACTGCCTAGCATGGGCGTACCTAGATTGGGGGGCCCGGGAGGGTACGGCCCACCCTAGGATTTTGGGCTAGCTATTAGAAATTCACATACAGTGGACTGTGCCCACCCCAGAAGGGGCCAAGCCTCCCGAAGGAAAAGTCTAGATACACCCATGCTACCAGGCAAATCTTTCTCGGTTCGATTCCCAGGTCGGGCAGTGTTATTGTTTTTTTTTATGAAATTCTCAGTAGCAGCTCGGAGTTTGGATTCGTGCCAGGTTGATTACAATAGGGACCCTTATCAAGTGGGACCTTAAACATACCGGCGAAATGGGCGTGTACATTAGTACACCTCTGCCTAACCCTTCGGGGACGACAGGCGTGATGGTATGTAAAATAAGTGACACTTACCTATAGATGCTGTCATTAGTCCAAGTCTTGTTAGACCAAACTTTGTCGCTGACTTTCGCTATGGACGGCAAGAAGCTATAAAGCACCGTCTTTTGCTGCGCCATCCAGCACGAGATGAGGAAACTGGTCGAGTTTATTGAGGACTGGTCTACGCCAATGCTGAGGAACTGTAGACAAATATACATATTTATTTTCCAATTTATATTGGGTGGCAGATTTTTTTATTTTTAGGTACAAAAATGCAACTGTAATTTCTTGTAACGCTTAGGTTGGCTTGGAATACAATAAAGTTATATCGTAACTTTATTTTATTCCAAGCCATACAAAAACAGTGTCACATTTCTCCTACATAATTAAAAGTCTGGTCCTTAATTGGTAAATCTGCATGTAACTAAATGAAAGTGATAGTAATCTAATGTCTTATGTATATAATTGTCCACTCACTTGATACATGTGTGTGTTGTCGTTGGCGGCGCTGGTACAGTTGAGTTCGTCGGTGCCGTCGTAGCAGTCCTCCCTGCCGTTGCACACGCTCAGTTGTGGCACGCAGTTGGTACCATCATCACACATGAAGAAGCCTCGCTGACACACCACTGTTGGCCGATGGCTCTATGGTACATATGTAAGTTAAGTATTGAAGTAAGTAGTCATTTATAGGACTTCCAATTTGTATTAGCAAACATCAACCCAGTTATTTCAGAGAGATTGAATAGAAAAACCCTCAAGCATGCAGGTTTCCTCACGATGTTTTCCTTCACCGTTTGAGCATGTGATAAATGCGAAGTGGTGCGAGCGTTGGGTTCAAACTCAAGACCTTTGACTTTCACCATCCACTTGTCGCACTAGGGTTATCACTGGTCAAAATATTTAAATACATATATTAAATTTGCGCTCAGCTCCATCAAACAAATAAATAAATTTTGTTTTAAAGCTCATACACACAGGCCGTACGTTACCAACTGCAGCCGTAGACACGCGTCATCGCTGCAGTTGGCAACGTGCTTCCCGTGTGTATGAGATCTTAGGTTTTTTTAAAAAGAATTACATACAGTACTGGATTAAGGTAACTGGAAATCAAGGGCTAAAATAACGCCCGGATTGAAATTTTATTATTCCAACGCTTGTTCTTTTTTCTAGGTCGTCTATAGCGCCCCTAGACGGCATGCCATTTGCTTAAATAGCTTATAAGCTAATTCAGGACTGATTACGTACCGAGCTTCCCGGGCAGTTGACCTCGTCGCTCTTGTCTTCGCAATTAAACACGCCGTCGCAGATCTGTTCGGTGCGGACGCAGGCGGCGCCGTCCCGGCAGGGCGTCTCCATGAGGCCGCAGCGCGGGGCGGCGGGCCCGCGGGGGGGGCAGGCGCGCTCGTCCGACCCGTCCTGACAGTCCACTGCGCCGTCGCAAGCCCATTCTAACGGGATGCAGAAACCTAAACAAACGAAATAAATTCATATACATCTATACTAATATTATAAAGCTGAAAAGTTCCTTTTTTGGTTTGTTTAACGCGCTATCTCAGGAACTTCTGGTTGGAATTGAAAAAATATTTCTGTGTTGGATAGTCCATTTATCGAGGAAGGGTATAAAACATCACGCTAGGTGCGGGGCATAAATGAAGGTACAAATAAATGTCCACCCGTACGAAACTGGACGGGCTAGTACATACAAAAAATTACGCCTTTTCATACGTAGGCAGAAACTACAGAATGTAAAAGAGGCTATAGATGGTTGATACAATATATAGTCATTTTTTTATAAAAAAATATATTTTTATACTTAAATACTAATGAAGACTTCTTTCAATCGTGTTTCTGATCGGGAAATAATGCCCAAGGGTGTCGTAATAACTAAGTGACTGTTATCTAAATAAGTACTATATAAAAATTAGGTCGGTTTGCAGAACACACCAACATATATATTGGTGTGTAAAATCTTTGGGTGTATTACTTCGCCTATTTATCAGTGTTTTCTTTACGATAACCCCTAGATCACGCACACACTAGCAATTATTATAAACTTCAATGTCGCAGAAAATAAGAAGCATAAATTCAACAACTAAAGCAGTCCCCTTCCCGGCGCATTATTTTTAGTGTGAGATAAATATTATCTTACGCCGCCAGCGCTGTAAGATCGAATCTGACTACCAATGGCTCCACTTTATGTATGTTTTAATAAAATATTTCACATTTATTTGTTCAATTCATTGCATTAACTATATTAGGAGGCATTCTTTATCTTTGGATAAGAATATATAAATTGACCTCTAAATGACAAATCACATATAAGATGGCAGGTAGTTTCAGGTTGGCGCCATAATGAAACTGACTTCTGCTATTATAGCTTCTATGTTATTGCTTTAGTTTAGACATTATGGACTGGGTTATTCGAAAAGCGATTTTATTTATTAATATCAACACCACCTTTAATTATTTTGCATGAGCAAAACGTTTCAATTAATGAAATTGCGAGGCGCTAAATGATTAACAAAATTTTATTACATACATACATACACTCACGCCTTTTTCCCATGGGGGTAGGCACAAACTACAGAAAGCCACGCGCTTATTAAGTTTAATCCAAATATTATTTTTTGTAACAATATTTTATTATTGTTCACAAAGAAAAACTGTGCAATCGTGGGTTCATCGTTAATATTATATAATATTGCTGAGCCCTTCCTGATTTATCTTGTCATGACTAAACATGACATGACATTACAAACTGTACGGTGGTGTGAAATGTAGTATGTATTAGGTAAAATAACAAAAATAAAAATCAAAAGAATGAAAAATAAATTTTATTAGTAAAAAAATTTAACGCCGGCTGGCTTTGAGATTCGGTCCTAAGAGAATTGATTTACCAGCCGTAGTATACACATAAGCCAAAGGACAATACCACCACAACATTAAAGCATCCCGTCAACATTAAAGCAACAAGATATTGCAAGTGTGTGTGGACAACGAGTTATTGTGAGGCAAACGCTAATAGAGTGTCTGACTAAACGCCGACAGACTGAACACCGACAAAACTTTACTTCGACGGATCTCTTCGCCGACAGGACACTAAAAATATGTTCGGATCTGGCACTTCGCCGCCGCGGCACACTCGCCTCGCCCACTATGGGGTCAAAATATACCTACCTATCATTTTTGCTACTACCTGTCTTACCCTACCTGTCGGCAAAGTGTCCTGTCGGCGAAGAGTCCCGTCGAAGTAAAGTCTTGTCGGTGTTCCGTCTGTCGGCGTTTATACTGCGCTAATAAATAGGCGAAGTACTACACCGGTTGATTTTACATACATCACTATCTATGTTAGTGAGCCCTGCAAACCGATCCAGTTTGCTTTGTGTATATAAACTTAAAAGCTATGTAACATAAAAAAAGTGTAAAATTGTACATATTATTGCTTACTTTACTTACATATTATTGAGGTTTTAACAACTATATGGCAAGATCCCCGATGAATTCCTATTTAAGTACCTATGTACATATATCATATGTAAATTAAGAGTTCCCGCGGATAGCGGGAAATAAAACATAAAATGCAAAACACTTGAGATAACATTACAACCAACTGACCAAAATGGCCGATTATTTAAAAACTAATAACATATTCTATTATTAACGAGTATTGCTTGTATTGCTTGTAACGACTATTGGATGCCCTTAGTTAAATATGGCATATTTAATTTAGTCTCTACTTAATAAATCGAATATGTTGTTATATTCGTCAATGTGTAACTCACCAACTGCACAAGTAAAATCGTTCTTGCCGCATTTCTTTGTAACCGGTACATGTTGTTCAGGCGTGACGGGTCTAGGTTCAGGCATCTTGCCACATCCAATCTCATCCGACTTGTCTCCATCCCCACAGTCGTTGATGCCGTCACACCTCCACCAGTCGGGCAAGCAATTACCATTGTCGCATTTAAACATCCAGTCTAAACATGTGCCGTTGCTAGGGAAGTTCGGCTTATCCGTGCCGGGAATAGGGAGCAATTTGGAATTATTGCTATTTGTGCAATTGGTTTCGTCTGATTGGCTATCGTCGCCGCAGTCATTTTCGCCGTCGCAAACCTAGTGAATAAGATACCGTGGTGAAAATTAATATATATTTAAATAATTTAAATGTTACAAGTCAATAGTTTTTCCAAGGATTTAAAACAGTTCATTTTTAAATAAAATTATTAGAATATGTCCAACTTTTAAATTACATTAATTTAATTGTTGGTATATTTGTTACTATGTATAGGTATTTAGAGTTCATTGTTTTTCAGAGTGAGAATAATATTATAATAATACTCGCTTCCGCCTGCGGCTTTGCCCGCTTTATATAAGGTTAAAACCTATGGGTAATAAACTATCTATGTATATGCGAAATTCCATCCAAAGCTGTTAAGCTGTTTTTACGTGAAAGAGTAACAAACATCCGCAAACTTTCACGTTTAAAATATTAGGATTTCCAAAATATTATACTAACAACATTCACGAGGTTAAGTTACAAACTATACATACATACATAGAGGCATAGAAAATCTATATATTAATACGAGAAGCAAAAACTTTATACCCCTTTTAAAAAATCTGCGCCGACGAAGGAGTATGAATTTCCCACACTTATAGTTTATATAGAAAAGGGATTTTCATATATTTTTTTAAATTTTGAATAAAAATACGACCTTAAAATAGTTTAATTAAGGACTTACCCATGACTTGAAAATACATTTCCCGCTGGGACACCTGAACATGTACGCGGCGCAAGTGGAGTCCTTGCAGCGCTGCTCCCGCTCATCTTCTCCGTTGTCGCAGTCCTTCTCGCCATCACACACCCAGGAGTTGGGGATACACATGTTGCTGTCGTTGCTGCACGCGAAACCAGTGCCGGAACAGCTGTCTACTATATCTGGACGTTTCGATTGTATCTGTAGAATAAATCATTTATTTACTCTTACAGCTCTTTTTGAGAGGTAGGGCATAGCGAGATTCTTCGCTCAAATTGAGCTGCCCGACTGGGGAAGTACCTCCGTCTTACCCGCCTTACTCGAAGACTGCAGTGAATCAACAATATCAATATTGTATTGGGGGAGTGATTATTCTGACATCATGTGCATTCCTATTGCTGTCAGTTTAGTAATTCTGTTTTAAGAAACCTAAACGGTTTCTGCAGGGTTTGGCAACGCATATGCAAGTATTCTGGCGTTGTAAATGTCCATGTGCGGCGGTGATCACTTTAACGTTAAAACAGGTGGTATACAATTATAATGAAGAGAGACAATTATGGACACTGTCGGGCACAACAATGTTGAGTAGGACAGAGGAAGCGCCTTACATACCACGAGAGTTGTAAACATGCTTACGGCCCGCTTGAATGTAAGCGGTTACCCAAACCTATGTTCTTAATGTACGTTTGCAACAACAGAGGCACGCTCGCGCGGTGCCGACCCTGTAAACACTCATTCGTTGCTTTTTGTAGAAGAATGGGGAATACGCTCCCCAAATACTAAACTGACAGCAAACGGAATTCACAAGGTATCCGAATAGTCACTCACGTAACTGGTAGTATCTTCAAATCGTTTAGCAATCAAACGGGTAGTTCAAACCGAAAAGGACATCGAAATACTTATTACACCAGCTAAGTAAAAGTAACCCTGTAGATTACTTATATTATTAGAAGTATATCAACTGGTCACCGACCGTAACTTAAACATTCACTATCAAAAATTGTAATTATAGTAGTAACATGGTAGAAATTTCTAATTGTGCTGACTTAAATTCATTTTTTGAACAAGTACCTACACATAACATTCGATTAACATGCATCCATGTAAACATTAGATCGATGATCAAAAATTTTTCGAATTTATTGGCAACGCTAGGTAGCTGCACTCAAAACATAGATATAGTTATTGTCACGGAAGCAGCTATAACGGATGGAATATCTACACTGTTTCATATAGATGGCTACACACAGTACACACAACTTCGTAATAATAAAAAAGGAGGAGGAATTTTGATGTACGTTCGTAATTACTTAAAATTCACACCCAAACTTTTCAAAACTTATAATTTTGAAATGCTAGCGGGTAGCCTAAAACTTCCTACAAATGAAACTGTCACCGTGTGTGCACTGTATAGACCACCACGCATGAATAGAAAACTATTCATTATCGAACTAAATAAACTTTTAACATACAATCTAACCAGCAATAATCTATTGATACTAGGAGACACAAACATCGATCTTAGTTCACATAATTCATATAGGACACAATACCTAGACACGATCTCCTCGCATGCACTAATGTGTGGGATAACCGACAATACTAGGATTGAAAAGCGTAAAAACGTCATAACTAAATCTTGTATCGATCATATTTTTATTCGGTCCCACTCATTAGATGCGTGCGCGGGCGCGGTCGATATTGTACTGGCTGACCATCGGTTAACTATTGTTAGTTGTACCGGTGCTCAGTCAAGCGTTCCAATACAGGATGTTCCTAAAACAAAAACAATAACCACAACTAAATATGAATGTTTTTATAATGAGTTACGAAGAACAAAATGGTAGGAAACAAATGAAATTAATTCGGCAGATGAAATCTACGCATTTATTCAATAATCTTTTTATGAAGCTACAAAAAAATCATCGTTCAATAAAACTATTAATATCATAAAACACCGGCCTCGTGAGCCTTGGATTAATAATAATGTCATAAAATTATGTGAAAAGAAACATATTCTATATAGCCAGTGGAGAAAAGAAGTAAATAATAATGCTCTTAAACTTTCCTATAACAAAATAAGGAACAAAGTAAATAAAGTAGTTCAGTACCACAGAAATAAATATTATAAAGAAGAAATTGAAAAAAACTCTAAGAACCCTCGTAAATTGTGGAAAACAATTAATACAATCTGCGGAAGGTTGTCTTCATCGCTGGACAAAATACTCACTGATGTATTTAGTTCCTCAAACGCATCTGACATAGATATAGCCAACCGATTTGCAAATGAGTTTGACATCGCTGTAAAGAATATCCTGCCTAACTGTTCTATCCTTCTTCTAAATAATCAGAAGTATCCTTCTGCCAACGTCAGCATGCACATTCAGAAAGCAAACCCGTATAAAATTCATAGCATTATCAAAAACCTAAACAGTAGAAAAGCACCGGGCCCCGACGGTATCAATATTAAAAATATTCAAACCATCGGTGATGGATTGTCGGTCGCGATAGCCAATCTGATTAATGTTAGCATTGCAACTGGCAAATACCCTGACACTTTAAAACTAGGTCTCGTGAGAGCCATCCATAAAAAGGGTAGACACGATGATTATGGCAATTATCGTCCAATTACTTTATTACCAGAAGTCGACAAAATAGTTGAGAAGTTTGTATGTGACCAAATCTGTAACATCTACTCAAAGAACTCTATCATAAGTCAAAACCAGTTCGGTTTCCAACCAAAGAAGAGCACTATAATTCTACTTTCTAAATTTACGTACGATGTCAACAATTGCCTTAATGACAGGAAACATGTTCTTGCGCTCTTTATTGACTTTTCACGCGCATTTGACACCTTGGATCATGCAAAGTTGGTTGACCGATTAGACAATTGTGGTATCAGAGGTCCTTTGCTGTCATGGTGTACTGATTACCTTAAAAGCAGGTCTTATATCGTGAAGGTCAATGACAGCACCAGTAAACCGATTACAGTATCACAAGGCACAGCCCAGGGTTCTGTCCTTGGCCCTCTGCATTTTTTATCATACGTCAATGACATGAGCACAGTGATCACATATTGTACCCCGTACCAGTTTGCTGACGACACCTGTTTAATAATATCTAACAAAGATCTAAGCGTTGCCCTTAATAAGCTACAGGAAGACTTTGATAAAATAAATAAATGGTGTCACGATAGCGGAATAGTCCTGAATGCCCCCAAAACCAAACTTATGCACATTAAGTCGCCATACCTAAAGCCCTCAATGGATACCAATATCACTTTGGTTGCCCATTCCCACACGTGTCTTCATACTAAGCTCGGTTCTGATCCGTGTAAATGTCACACCATTGAAGTGGTGACGAAACATGTATATCTGGGCCTTGTTATTGATCACAAGTTTAACTGGGAGCCGCATATTGTTAACGTGTGCGATAAATTAAGGGCTCTCAATACTCAATACTCAATACATTTATTGCACTCCACAAGTTACATAGATGTTACAATATAATTAAAAGAAACATGTGTGGGCCTTGTTGGGCACGGCAAATGTAGGAGAGAGGAGGAAGTTTTACTTCCCTTTTAAACTTTAGGTACATTATTTTATTTAATAATTCATATATGTACATTATTTTATTATACTTAATTGTTTATTTATTTAATTATTTTAGTTAATACAAAATAAAAGAAAGTATTTTTTGTATGATACATTATATTATAATTAACTATATATGTTTTTATTATTATTATTATGTATTTTTATATAATTATTTATGTATTTAAGTTTGTTTTATTGTTGAGTTAGTTCAATTTAATTTATTAATGTCGTGTTCATTTTTATATACATTTATCATTGAAATATTCATTTATATGGTAGTAACATTTATTTAATAAAATTTCTTTTAGTTTTTTTATAAATATTCTGTCTTTATCTTCATTTTTTAATCGTAGGGGTAGTTTATTGTAAATTTTTATTGACATAACATACGGGCTAGAAGAGTGCATAGTTATACGGGAGCTTGGTAAGTTTAACCGGTTTTTATGCCTTAATCTCTGATTTGTATCTTGTCGTTTTGTGTAAAAGTTTGGATGATTTCTAACAAACTTGCATATTTCTAAAATATACAAGCTAGGCAACGTAAGTATTTTGTGCTCTATGAAGTAGGGTTTACAGCTATCAGTATCTTCTATATTTACAAGTATACGCAGTAATTTCTTTTGGAGAGTAAAAAGTGATGGTGTATCTGTACTGTTTCCCCACAGAGTAATGCCATAACTGAGCCATGCGTACGCGTAAGCGTAATAAGTGACGAGTGCGGTTTTGAAGTCTGTGGATTTTTTTACTTCGCGGAGAGCATAAGAGAATTTAGCTAATTTTGATTTAATATTGTTTAGGTGTGATTTCCAATTTATATGGGTATCTATGTTTAGGCCTAGTAACGTAAAGCTGTTAACTACTTCTAATTGCTGACCTTGAAACGCAAAATTTAATTTTAGCGGCGCTTTTTGTGGCGGATGGAAAGTTATCAATTTGGTTTTTGAGTAATTTATTTCTAAGTTGTGTAGGTCCATCCAGGATTTTGTATTACTTAAGAGAGCTTCGAGTTGGTTATTTATATTTATATTGTTATGGCATGATACTAATAGGGAGATGTCATCTGCAAATAAAACGCAGGGTCCGGGTATGTTTTTTGGTAGGTCATTGACATACAAGAGAAACAGTAAACAGCCGATGACACTGCCCTGTGGGATGGAGGCGTTGATAATTTCCTTGTTAGAGCGTATGCTTTGGATTTCTTTGGTGGTGTGGTTAAAGAATTCAATTTCGACTATGTGCTCTCGGTTTAATAAATAAGATGTAAACCATTTATGTGCTTCACCTCTGATAGCAACTCTCGTAGCAACGTTTCGTATAATAGAAAATAGGATACCATATAGAATAAAACTAATGCTGTACAACTCCCTAGCAGAGTCTATTGTGTCATACGGCCTTTCTAGTTATGGTCGCACGTATAATTCCTACTTGGATTCCGTTCTAAAGCTGCAAACAAAAATCTTAAAATTAATCACTCCACTTAAAATCAAGTTAAAATATTCGGATAATGTTAAACTTTTATTCAAACATTGTAACACACTACCGGTCCATACTAAAGTAACATACAACCTTCTAAAAGAACAATTCTTTAAATTCAACTCACAAAATTTTGTAACACACCCTATACAAACACGATGCGTTGCGCAAAAAAAACTAGTCACCTGCCGAGCGACCAACTGCTACGGCGAGCGGACTACCGCCTACTTGATTCCGCGAATAATTAATTCTTTACCTACCGACGTTAGGGACAAATTATCCCAAACTAATATAAAATACAAATTCAAAAAGCACTTCATATCACAGTTGAGTTAATTAGTAGATTTTTGCCATGTTAGTATTTATAAATGAGTAATGTATAACATTCTAGGTATTTTGTTGTATTTTTTTTTTAAAGAACCCGCCAAATGAATATGTCACCTAAAAACTATCTTGGTTTATGTGATGTAGTATTTTAGCTTTGTAAATTTATGTATATGATAAATAAATAAATAAATAAATAAAATAAAATAACCATCAATCAGTTGACATACTTTTTATTGCCTGTCAATACGCAATTCCCCATGTATAGTAGTTACCTGTGACTTATTTATAGTCGCTTATTTGCCAACCTAATTGACTAACAATTGATTGATTCGAAAGTTTTTTTTTATTGAATTCTGTAGCTTGGTAATCTGTGTTAACACAATAAGCCATTCAGATGGATATCTCGATCTATGTCTCATTAGCAGAGAGGATTCCTGTGAACCCCTTTCATATATTGTCAGCAAAACTTAGTAACATGCTTTATTTAGGAGAGATATGTCTTAGAATAATTTGTCAATGCGTATAAACTACCTTAATATAATTAATTGCACCAAATTATAGAAGTTACGATATATTTATAAATCACTGCAAATACTGAATGAAGCAATGTTACATTTAAATGAGAGTGGTTCTTATTTCCACTACTACTATGTTATATGTACTTACAATAATATTTAAAAACAAACACCGGATTTAAAAAGAAAACATTTAAAAGAATAATACAAATCAAAAAAGAATTTGTCAGAAGTGGGATTCGAACCCACGCCCTCAGAGAGGACCAGAACAACTCGTACTCACGTTCAGTGAGCAAGGGAACCTTGAGTCTGGCGCCTTAGACCGCTCGGCCATCCTGACTGATGTAACACACGTCGAAATAACCAACTACTATATAAATAGTACATTATTTTAACTAAACGATATGTTTTTGCTCTACAAAAAGAAAAAGTGTTTAAATAGTCAATTCGAAACAAGTTTAAACGAGAATATGCATGATAAAAATAATGTGATAAAAATAAAAACAGATAAGTATTTTTGCTTTAGTCATTTAGTGTATACACGTCGCACATTACATGCACATAATAAGATTATAGATACACGTAGGTATGTCACCCCTTTTTGTTTTTGATACGTACACGTATAAATATTAAAAGCGATTTGATGATACTAAAGATGGTAACGCTGTATGTATGTCTTTTTAACCGACGAAAAAAACGGAGGAGGATCTCAAGTCGACGCGTATATTATTTTTATGTATAACCGGGAAAAACTTTTTATTATATATAAATAAATATTAGGACATTGATTATGGCAACGGATACAAGATAGTTGATATACTACATATTTATACATATACTTTTTTGTAAATATATATATACATATTATACAAAGATACATCCATAACTCGGATACAAATGTCGATGCTCAACACAGAAACATTTGTCTCTACCAGGATTCGAACCCAGGACCCATAGCATAGAAGGCAGCGTTAACTGCGGCTCTGGGGTGATTAGGTCGTCAAGACTTAAACTTATTTGTACTAACCGTGCAATTTCGTTCATCAGATCCATCTCTGCAGTCGTTGTCTCCGTCACAGACCCATCGCTTCTCGATGCAATGTCCGTTGGCGCATTGGAACTTATTTTCAGTGCAATTGCGTGTCCCGCAGTCTAAAAATAAAATCATTTTATGAATTATACACAGATCTTAACGTACAGTTCAGAGGATTTTGATTTTCTGATATAAAACCAAATAATCATTAATTTTCACGTAAAGAAAATAATAAGCAAGTTCTTGAAACATTGATACGGTTTTGACAATGATTTAGAGTTCATTTTCTGGTAGCTAAGTATATTTATATTAACACACATAAACAACACATCTTATCTTTATAGAAAGTTGAAAAAATATATTTTGTAATCAAGTCTAGGATAGAAGTACCCTTGCGAAGCCAGGGTTGAGGCCGCTATTTATGTGGTTAATAAATACAGAACGGTATTCATCGGTTATTGTTTGTTACAAGTAAATTGTTCAAGATGACATATGCGAGAGAATCATGTAGGAAAGTAAACGCAGGAAATAAATTAAATGCGATAGTGAGTCACCAGTCCGTGTTAGAAAAGGCACGGCTGACTAACCGCGATGGCGTGCTCATATCTACACTTATGTAGAGAAATGAATATCGGTTGAAGCGACATAAAGGTATGGAATAATTGTATGGAAATGCGTTCCTTGCTAAATATATGTGGTGATAAAATGGAGAATTTACGCGATAAGAAAACGTTTAGGTTTAAAGGACGATGTCAAATATATTTAATATATAGTTTGCTGGAAACTTATAGTGACACCGTTATAAGGGGATATATTGGTATGCCTTTCTATAAGTGTGATGCAAGTTGCGCCCGTATAAAGACGTATGTAAACGAAGCAAATAGCGATACCATTTTCAGCTTTCTTCTCTTAATAACAAGGGCTAAATGTGCTCAACACATATCCGATTATAGATTTTCTTTATTTTCTTCTAAAACATAAATAAAAGTTAAGCTCACCTTTTTCGTCGCTCATATCTGCGCAGTCGAAGTCATCGTCGCACCTCCAGTGTGGGAGGTAGCAGCGAGTGTTGTCGCACATAATCATGGGCGGCACGCAGAGGCACCCGATCTCATCCGATAGGTCTTGACAGTCATTGTAGCCATCGCAACGGGAGTATGACGAGATACAACGGCCGTTCTTGCACATAAACTGGTCCTGAGGATCATATGTATGCATTTGTTAATAACTAGATAATATTAGCTTTCGAAGTCTTATATTAGTATTATTGTATCTATCAGACCATTATGAAAAACCTCTTGGATTAGGGAGATTTTATAGATTTGTTTTACCAACATCAATGCAGTTTGATGAAAATTCATTAAAAGAAACATTTTGATTCCTATGTATTTTATCTTTCTCGACGAATTAACATTTTTATCAACTCTTTACCTATCAGAGGTCGCGACGTTTTGATATAAAATATGTCATCCTCACATTTTGGACATGTTTTTTTGTGTAATAAATTATTTTTGCCATTTTCAATGTATCAAATGTACACTGTATTTTTTTGGAACAAAGATTTTGTATATATTCATTATTTCAGACATATATTAACATATGTATATTGTAATTATTTTAATCTACTTAAACATGATATGAAAATCGATAGCGTCGATTATCGAAACAAACAAGCGTCCAAACCAAGGAATTACTATTTAAAATATTATACAAATAAATACTTACAGGTCCGCATGTAGAGACTGCAGTTTCAGGACAAGTTAAATTCGCGAACGGTGCAGTATTGTTGGCACACATGCATTTTCCATTAGTCATCGTCAGTCCATCGGGGCACAGGCAGCTGAAAGTATTACCAGGCCCACCGAGGCATACTCCATCACAGCTCGTATTTCTATAGGCACAGGCGTTACTACCATATTGAACGAAGTGAGCGAACACTTTCAAGTCCATTAAACCGACGAAAGAGTCATTTATCGTCATTACATTCGATCCAGAATCTTTATCGGCACCGAAAATCGATTTAACTTTCCAGTCGTCCCAATACATCTTGTCTTTTAACACTGCTACTGCGAATGGATGTGTCACTCTGTTATCGTTCCACAGAATCCTCCTGAAATATCTGCCATTCAAATCAGAGGTAGCGATGTAATCTTCCATAGCGTCCACCCAGTATATTCTCTCCGACATTTGATCGATCGTTATTCCATTGGGCCACTGCACAATTGGTTTACCGAACAATTTCTTAACATCCGTGCCATCAAGGTTTGACCTCGACACTGATGGGTTATTCCTGTCCCAATCGGTCCAGAATAGGTATCCTGCTTTTGGATGTACTGCGATGCCACGCGGTCTCAATAAAACTTTTGAATCTAAGATGGTGACTCTCATTCTAGTTTCTTGTACCATATCTGTTCGGACGGCTTCAATCTTCTTTCTCAAACCATCAACGAAGAATAAAACGTTAGAAATCCAATCGAATGCCATCCCCTCTATACTGGCCAAGTCCCTGTCAACAATTACCTCTTGAGCCGTGCCATTATCAAAACATTGACGGCTGATCTTGTCCAATTCTATATCAGCCCAGTAAATACAGTTGTTCTTTATGTCGAATTCGATAGCAACAATATTTCTTTCGTTAACTACGGGATATATTGTGGTGTTATCATACAGGTCAATGCGGGCAATTTTACTACCCAATGCAACCAACATGTATTCTGTTGGCTGTCCAATAGGGCATGGGATCATATCAGGAACGTATGCCATATAACCAGAGATAGTGCAGACATCTCCATCGATTTTCCTATAGCCTTTTGTTCGCTTGTAGAACTGGCCCGGTACACAATCAGGGGGAACAGCATAAGGATCATATTTTATAGCTTTGTTTTGAATACATTCATTTCCGGATAACATAAATCCGAAATCACATTCGAAATCTCGGCGACTGCATTCACATGTCTCCTTCTTGAAAGGTCTGTCGTAATCTATTCCGTTATAGCAATTAGTGTGAGCAAGACGACGTTGGAAAGTATTTCTTGTTCCCAGTACACAAGATACCGATGAGTTGGGAGGTGACGGGGACCAGTACTTGTAGTCTTCGTCTGTACAGTTACGTGTAAAGGTGTTCTTAAGGTCTATTGTAATTATGATCCACTGATGCTGTTCATTCGCGGAGCCGAACATAGTAAAGGTGGTGGTATTTTCGCCAGGCTCGGTCATCAGCCCGTAGATGCGCAGATCATCGGCGTTGAACCTATAAATTAATATTATCAATAAAGAGCAATTATTAACAATACAGATAACATTAGAATATAATAGGTGACGACTTACTGATAAGAGTTCCATTCGATGCCTTCGTTCGTAGAATATAATATCTTTCTTGTTTCACCGCGGGACTTGAAGTACTTGACTGCCACAAGGACGCCGCCATGGTCTCCATAGTTGAAGAAGTAGTAGTCTTTGAGTATTCTTTTCCACGTCAAACCAGCGTCTCGACTGATATAAACTCCAGGAATACCCTTGAGGGATTTCCCCATAACACCAGTAGCCATGATTATGCCTGGAGCTGATTTTGAGCTCATTATACTAGCTGACCTATAATAGAAAAATATCCCTTTGTCATGCTAATATAAGATACCAGAATTCGACTCAATACACCCACACATACACAATCAAACAAATACTTTCCTAAGCGAAAGAATTTTGTGTGACCCCATCTATGTCATGCTCAACTCAAATTAGATATGAATCGTACTTAAAATAATATTTAAATGTTTTTCTACAATGAAACTATAATACAAAAAATATAATAATTAATTCTTATGTTATTAACAAATGAATGAATAAATCATAATGCATTCAATATAAACAATTTATATTATACTATTTTTTTTACAATTATTTTGAAAAAAAAACAATGGCCGTGCAGTGCGCAAATTATATTAAAAGCATAATGTTAAATTTAAAACTATTTTAAAGCACTCCATTATGCGTGTGAGTTTACCTCAAACCGTTCGCAACCACATTTCCAGGTGGGCTGCAAGGAATTGATCTATATCAGCATTTATTACCTTATACAATCGTTACTAACTTATGTATGTATGACTGTTGCAACGTACCATTGCAAATTAATGTGTAACTGTTAAAACAATAATTTATTACTATTAAATTTATATCATACTGTATGAATTCTATTATATGTATATTATTGATAGAGACTACCCTTAAAAATATTTCCCATTATTAACGTGTACCCTTGCCTATATGTATAATTGTATAACTTTAGTTTTATTATATTAATATTAAACTCAAGAAAATGAGCAGCACAAATTACGGGATAATTGGATTCACGAGCGCTAAATATCATTAATTTTCACGACCAGATTAAAACTGAAAATGTTAGCTAACAAAAACTTAAAACCTATTAATCAATAATAATAGTGTTGCCCAACAAATAGCTATTATAAGCTGCTTTTTTATTCTTAGACTTAAACATGGTGAAGAGGAGAAGATTAGGTAAAATAAGAGCCTCATTTTCTTTATTAAATCACTAATAACTCAGTCTGTCTATTGAAGTTTATTAACTATTGTGGAAAACGCCTAAGTCACGTTCGCATCAGTTACACTCTGCACTAATTACGTTAAAAAAATGAATCATTAGTAATACAGTCCAATATTACAGGAAGATCATAGAATTCTTGATATTATTTCCCTGAAACATTGGGAAACATTCCCTGAAACACTACAAGCTAGTAAGATCTTTAATTTATACGGCGTATTTCCGTAGATAATTGCCTCATTGGTCTCGTAATTTTGTTCGAGTAATAATTCTATAATTTAGTATGAAATCTTTGTTTTATGATTTATTAAAAATACTTATAACCCTAAATTTTGTTTTGTTAATCTTTTCTGGCGCCAAGCCCTGTAATGTGGCAAAATAAGGTTTGCTGGGTCAGCTATATTTAAATAAAACTATGTCTGGTTTGACCGTGACCATGGGTGCTGTAAAAGACCCCAAACGTCGGGATTAAAACAATATCAATAATTTAACATACCGCGATAAAATCCGTAAAAAAGAAATCAATGTTTAGTATTCTTTTAAGTTTACGAAATCAGTACAACATTAGATACATGGATAAAAAATGCCCTAAAATAAATCTCTCTGCCTTACAAAAGATACACAGTAAAAAGTACCAATTGAAGTTATTTGTTTTGATTATTTACGATATGATAACAATATATCCACTACCGTGTAAATAGTCCTTCTCTATGTCGAACCGGTCATTCAACTATGCAGTAAACAGATAAGTTATATCGTCAGAAAATGGCCTGACAATTGAATTATGGACAAGGAACATCCGAGTTCAAGGTGACATTGCCGCTAAGATAAAGCTACAAACGCATGTTATTATTATCGTTCGATACCTATTTTTGATAGTATTGAAAGACGTTTATTACTTCCGTAAATATACTATATATATACATAGTGATAGTCCAAAATTAGGACAGGATACAGTTCGTATATCGTATCACCAAAACTAAATATAATTGAACGAAGAGTAGTACAACCTCTTCACGTAAATAGAGCATTGGCCGAGGTTTTACTCATAAACACTTCGATATTAACTAAAATATAATTATACCTCATATCAATGACGTTAAATTATTATAATAATCCAAATTATACTTTCATATTAATAATGTTTATTTATCAAACACAATAATAAAATTAACAATTGCGTTCGACCATAACTAATTAATTTGAGGAAACGTATAGCAACTGATTAGGACTGCAGTATTTATATAAACTAAGTTATCGATAGGTCAACGTAACAACAATCGACAATGTTCTTAGGAAATTTACCTATGAGCTATAAATAAAAATCAACCTTATAGTTTGGCAATTAGGTTCACTTTCTAAACGAGTAACGATAATTAATGAATAGTCAGTGTTATGTATGTATGTATTGTTCTTACCTTGTGACTGGATACAATTGACTGAACTTCTGACATAAATGCAGACTGCAGGAGTTTTCTATGTGGCAGTTTAATGGTTTGCCTGAGAACAAAATATATGAGCATAAATCGACAGCACAAAGAACTTGAACCTGATCTAACAAAAGAAAATGTATGACCTTTTTTAATTTAATGGACATGGGGGCAGTAATAATAATAAATTTATCTTCCTACTAGCTGCCCCAGCAAACGTTGTTTTGCCACATTTTAGGGGGTGGTGGTAGAAGGGTGAAAATTTAGGGTTGTATTTTTTAATGCCAAATCTAAAAAAAAATACAAAAAAATATTTTGTCTAAAAAATAAAAAATAAAATATAGGGGTGGACTACCCCTAACATTTAGGGGGATGAAAAATAGATGTTGGCCGATTCTCATAGATACCGGATAAGCACAAAAAATTTCATCAAAATCGGTCGAGCCGTTTCGGAGGAGTTCGATTACGCACCCCGTGACAGAAGAATTTTATATATTAGATTAGCTTTTTATGAAATGTTTATGTGAATATCAGAATTTAAATGATTTTGGAGTTCTTTGGACCGACACGCGGTGGCTTCACGGCCCTCGGCGTTGCTAGGAAGTTGACCAAACTTGGTCATTTAGAGAAAGTAAAAGTCGTAACAAGGTTTCCGTGGGGGAACCTGCGGAAGGATATAAACTGGTAGTCGGCTTTTCGGGTTAATGACTGCATAGGTACTCGTTTTATAACCGAGACCGACAATATAGCACATTTTCAAAACATGAAACTAGTAATATGGAATGTTAATAAAGGTCACTCATCCAGAGACTAATCTTGGAACGCTCAGCCACGAATACGGTTATAGTATACATACATACCATCACGCCTGTTACCCCGAAAGATTAGGCAGAGGTGTAGGTATAGGTAGGTATATTTTAGGTCCTATGTAACAGGGAGCGAGCCTATGGCCATTAAACGGCCACGAATCCAAACTCCGAGCTGCTAGCTACTGAGAATTTCATAGAAAACACTACCACTGTGCTCGACCTGGGAATCGAACCCAAGACCTCTTTTGATCGGCAGTCGCACTGTACGACCACTTGGCAGTTTATATACGTTTATAGTATGTAGTACGGTAATAATTTAAGCAACAAGTCTGATAACCCCCAATATTGATATCAGTTTAAATAAAGTTGTGCAACCACTTCAAGATCTGGCGCACCACTGACATGAAGGCAATATTACCAAACTATGTTATTATTAGAGTTTATAACAAATAGTACTCACACTCAATAACGAGCTGTTTAAATTAACAAACGCTTTTTTATTTACTATATTTAAGCTTTATTTACCATTCTCATCTTCAGTGGGCGGATTGATCGGCGACCACGTGACTCCATGATCGAAAGTAATCAGCGAGATAAGGTGCTCCGGCCCGATGTTGGTGGCAGGCGCCTTCGAGTCTACTTTCGAAGCTATATAGATGCCCTTCAACCCTTCCACGCGGTATAGGTCAGTGAACGGGTCTTCAGTAACATCTCTGAAAGAAACAATTTATTTACTCCAAATATTTGAACATCTTTCCTTGGCATCGCAATTTGTTTTCAAGGTATCATACGTCCATAACCTCAAACTGACCTTTCAAAGACCAAAATAAATCAATTCTGCAGCCAAATGACACTGAGTCCTTGCTGTCAAGGTTTACTTTTACAAAACTAATCGACTCAATGCTATTCTCATAGTAATTAACTCGTATCTATGCTATTGGTTGCGCTGTATACATATAGTAGAAGTTTATTAAAAAATTATAACGTAAGAGAGAATGTGATAAATCGGAGTGTGGTCACATATTTATGTTATAAACGCTCAAAATGTCACATTTACGTCTTTTTTAATAGAAATATCACATAATAGACCCACCGCCTGGAAGATAAGATGGTAATGAGGAGATAAAACCAACTTACTCCAGCCAGCTGTCCTTCCAGTTTGCTTCAGGGAAATAGCACAATATCTGCTCTAAACTCATCACAAAGTTGTACTGTGTGAAATTGTAGCTTATCTCCGACACGTATAGGTCTGCTAGGTGGTCAGTGTGCATGACAGAGACAAATATACGTTGATCAGTCACGTCTGCTATATGGAACCTTTTTAGGTCCAACTCTGTTTGAAACTCTGCCTTGTAGAACGGACCTCTTTGGTGTGAAATGTACAGGTGCAAGGTATTTTTCTGAAAAGAAAATTTAATAATTAAAAAGGTGAACCGAACAGGCGTCAATTATTTTTAAATCGTTTAAACACAATTTACACAAAGACCTTTCAAATTAGGTAATCTCACCTAAAACAATAGTGGACGTAAGAAAATATGTATAATTTACGCTACAAATAAGGACACCCTAGGTTATATAATATGCTTAGAAGCATTAAACCTAAGAAGGATACCTATACAAAGGCAGATACTTCATTACAAAAAAAGTATAGGTGCTTAAAGTTTTAATAGGCAATACACCATTTAAACGAACCTAATGCTTAACGGTTTGTTATTGTCATGTCAAGTAATAACTTAAAATTTTCAAAGAACTTTGCAGATAAGCAATTTTATTAACGTTTCAAGAACAACACAGTTGCCTTGTTACATTATATTTTGACCTCGTAAGTTTATGCATATGGCAATCACTGACATTTTCATAATATTCATGGCAAAATGTATGAAGCAAGCATGCTAATAATATAATGGATATTTTTTAACCGACTATAATAGGATAAGCTTCTAAAGTCGATGCGTATGTATTTTCGTTTTTTAACGCCATCGCCCACCACACATAACATTTTAGAGAATTAATTTTGGTAATACTTTTACCATTATTATTTAAAATTGAAAAACAAAAGAAAATATTCGAACAATTCCATTACGTAGATTCAATTCATGATAAATCAATTTCACCAAAATATTAAACCGATGAAAAAATCGATCGAATCGATCGATCGAAGAAAAAAACAAACAAGCTAAGTATGTAGTTACAATAAGATGAGAACGCACCGCGTTTCTTCATTTTTTGCCCAAATTACCGAAAATATATTATTTAGTTCAATTGTCAAAAAAATATCAACAATAAAACATTTACCACCAACATAACAAATTAAATCTATATTACAATAGCTATTGTTGAAGATGAATTGGTGTTGGTGCAAATTATTTTAAATGTCATACTGACCTCGTACCCATGTTATTTATTTCCGAGCATTAAACCATTTTATGTACTTATATGCGATTATTTCAAACTCATGTATATTTTAAAAATAATCGAAGAGCTACAGATTTTTTTATTTTCTCATCTTTAGTTGTTCAATTGTTTTTGTTATTCATAAATTATCATACATAATAAATGTCCTAAGCTTGATTTAGGCTTGATAAGAAACTTTTCTGTAGTTAGCATCAAAATCAGTGAGACAGGTATACATAGTACCTACTTTTATAAAATATCTCACTCGTCCGGCCGCGATACGTCACATGTGCATACATCCTTGTATGTTTTATTTCAAAAAGAAGTACACAAGCGTACTGCGTACGCTTTTATTGATTTGCCTTCCAAGGCCACACCGATGCAATTTAAAACCACCTCATTTTTATCTTGCACATAAAAAACTTATCGTGTACAATTATTTATAACTATGAGCACATGATCATTGCATATTATTACTATAAATAACTACTCATATCAAATATCCACTTTTACAATTATTAATTTGATTTCAATATTTAAACTCACCAGTTTAAATATTAAAATCTCATTTAAAAATTTTAAAAGTGGATATTTGCTATGAGTAGTTATTCATAGTAATAATATGCAATGATCACCTGATGACACACCTAATTTGAGGTGTCAAATTAGGTGTTAGCTGGCAGGTAATTTACACAACATCGTTACACCTGTATCCCTTCAGGGGAAGAAGCCTTTATTAAATACTAGCTTTTGGCCGCGACTTCGTCTGCGTAAAATTAGTAATTTTATCCGCATTCAAACTTCCACCACACTTCTCTCCATTTCAAGGGATGATTTTCGGAATGGAAACCGTCCTATGTCCTTCCCCGGGACTCAAACTATCTCTCTACGGAATTTCATCCAAATCGGTTCAGCGGTTATAGCGTGAAGAGGTAACAAACATATTATACTCTACGCATATTATACATTTCGCATTTATAATATTAAAGTATGGATTTTATTAATAAATAAATATTTAATAATAGGTCTTTACCTATGAAATTGCCGTTCTGCAGTACTGGCCATTTCAAATCAAAATATTTTTTGTTTGGCTAAGAATTCTAATTTCAAATTAATTTTATTTTAAAAACATGGAATTCTTTTTCCAAAAGTAGTCATTTGTTTATTGATTAGTGTTACATTTTGATCGCATTTCAATCTTTTTCGTCATCATGGATACGTTAAAAATTCGAGTAATTATGGAATATGAGTACCGTCGTGGCAGCAACGCGGCACAAGCGGCACGCAACATCAACGACGTTTACGGAGCTAACACTACAAACCGACGCACCACCTGTTATTGGTTTGCTCGCTTCCGTTCTGGGAATTTCGACCTGAAAAATGAACCTCGCGGTCGTCCGAAGACTTTGGTCGACAATGACGAATTAAAGGCGATTTTGGAAGCTGATGATACACAATCGACGGCAGAATTAGTAGCAGCTTTCGACGTTAGCGTCAAAACAATATTAGTCCATTTGCGTCAAATTGGCAAGGTAAAAAAGCTTGACAAATGGGTGCCCCACGAACTCAATTATCGCCAGCGCGAAGTACGCGTCGCAACGTGCCTTGCACTGCTCGACAGACACACAAATGAAGGAATTTTGAACCGCATTGTTACCTGCGTTGAAAAATGGATCCTGTTTGATAACCGCAAGCGCTCAGCAAGTTGGTTGGATCCTGGTTCAGCACCTAAACAATGCCCTAAACGAAAGCTTACCCCTAGAAAAGTAATGGTCACTGTTTGGTGGTCTAGCGCCGGTGTGATTCATCACAGCTTCTTACCAAACGGGGTGAGCATTACTGCAGATGTGTACTGTGAAGAACTGAACACAATGATGGAGAAGCTGGCACATCTCCGACCAGCATTGGTCAATCGCTCGTCTCCGCTGCTCCTGCACGATAACGCGCGACCTCATACTGCACAGCAGACGGTCTCCAAGTTGTAAGAACTGGGGTTGGAAGTTCTCCGTCATCCGCCCTACTCACCAGACCTTGCGCCTACAGACTACAACTTTTTCCAGAATTTGGATAACTTCTTGGCGGGAAAAAAATTCAATACCCGAGAGGCATTACAAAATGCCTTTGAAGAATTTGTTGCCTCCCGTCCAGCTGATTTCTTTAAGAAGGGCATCAATAAACTGCCACTGCGTTGGCAAAGATGCATTGATTACATGGGTGATTACTTCGATTAATACAAATAAAAAATACTTGAAAAAAAAATCGTTTAAATTTTTTCATACAAAACGGCAATTTCATAGGTAAAGACCTAATATTTTGATGAATGTAATGAAAGAGCTTTTGATTAAAATTATCAAAATGTCGATGCTTGTAAGTTTCAACTTTTTGTCAACACCAGTAATTAAGTATAAAAAAACCTTGTTAAACCTGCCAGCCTGTCAATAATGTAATTTTCCATGATATATTTTTAAACCGTAAATACAATGCGTTGGCCACTTATAACTTGGCCACTTATAACTGTAAAACACAATTTGTAAAGAGAGCATAGGCATTTCAAATTTGTATTGTGTCTGCAAAATAAACATTATACAAAAAAACTACCTTATATCATGTCAAGTGTTACTAAGTTCCTACTTAAAAAAAGATACGGACCAAAACAGTCCCACCTTTTTGGTTAGCGATTGCGACAGAACACTTCGCCGCTCCTTTAACTGACTCTTAATTATCACTTCGAATTACGAAAACAAAACCGAAACTTTAGAGGATCTTAGAGCATATTTACCAATTCCAAAATTGGTAAGGTACCAATTACATTGCAATTCGGACCATGTCGCAATATAACACTCTGTTGCATCTTAAATATGACACTTTATTATCACTTCGAATTACGAAAACATAAGGCGTTAAAAGATTTCGATCAAGATTTCCAAATAGCTTACCTTACCTTCTTACTTGGAATCTCTCTCTTCGATTATATACCAGATGATTCATGGTATATTGTCTGAGTGACAACGTTTTTGGTGGCTTAATAAACCGATGCGAAACTGACAATCCCTGCCACAGGTCTGATATGGGCAGTTTGTGGTGACTGCTCTTGAGACACCTTCATGACGTTTCTGTCTTTTGATATCAAGGGCATTTAACCAGTCTTCCTCCCACTTCTTCCGGACGTCCATAACACGCTTACGCCGATCAGTTCTTTTGTCAGACCGCTTCTTCTAATTACAGTGAAATCTTAATATGCTGTAAATATCGTACAGAACAGCCACTATTCGCACCCTCTCTAACGTCATGCCTCAAAGCCTCAGTTCGATCGAACGCGAAACTAGATCTAATAAAATTATTATGTAGTTTTAACTTTCTATACCTATTCTGACATCGATGGTCTCTATGCTTTTGACGTTCTTAACTAAATTGCCAAAGTATTTTACTAAACTCTGAAATCTTTCGATTTAACAGTGCTTAAGGAAATGTATGCAGTCAAACCAATATAATGTTTATCATATAAAACCGCAGTACCTACACGAAGCTTAACCATTGCTAACGTTAATGATAATTCGATTGAAGAATAGTACAGGAAAACGAAGAGAATAATAAGAAAATTCATCGATTGGAAAATAACAGGTATAGTGAAAAGGTCAAGTGCATTATTTTTTTACTACCATTATATCCTGTTTCTCAGAAGGATTACACATGACTGAAGTGTACTAGAAATTGCAAACCTTCCTCATACATTTTTGTGCAAAATTAATGCAGTTATGATTCCTAGCATTGATTCCCCATCTTAAATAGCCACCGTGTACAGCTTTAAAAACTGTGCACTATATATTCATTGCACAAGAGCAGTTTGAATCTCAGATACTAAGTAATCTATTATCTATGATTGCAAAGATACAAGTATTTTACTAAGCAGGTAGATCAGTTAAGTAATCTGTAATTAAGGCATTTTCTGCTGAGCTAAAGCAAAAATGTCTGTTTTGTATAAGTATATTGCAAACAGACATTTCTCAAAAATCAGATCTGAATCGAGTTCGAGATTATTAATGGTGACCTCGCTGGATTTGCAAGGCGGATATCACAGTAATATAACGAGTATATGTATATAATCATATCTTAGTATTTCGAGAGTGTGGTCGCACTTACACAGGAAATATTGACTGTGACGGCCACCTGACATACCTACACACGAACGGCTTTTAGACTAACAGAAATGACCGTGGATTACTGCCTGCTAACGTATGAAAATAACAATGCAGACCATTTTATTTCTTAGCATTACAATTGCTTTATCCTTCACACATTTACAATCACTACGCAGCATAGTATATTGAAGAAGTGAATACGTAATCTGAAAATATAATATTCATTGATTCGTGAAGTGCGTATGCACATAACAGAAAAGTGTTTACCTCTTTGAAATCATTAATGTACTAAAAGTACACTCTATTATATAATTGTAAATAATCTCCTATTATAAAACTGTAATAAATCTGTGTCAGTATATTTATTTGAGTTTTTAATATTTTTATTTGGTTCACATAGGTCCATGAAACCAAAACCCCGTTTGGAAATAATTATCTGTTTGACATGCAGCATTGATACAAAAGAAAATACTGCGCCCTCTTGGAAAATATGTGGACCGAAACTGGGGTACCTGTCGCCTCAATTACTTAAATAGATCTGTGACAGCTTGACTTATCTGTTGTATGCAAACGCATACAATAAGATACCATTATTATTGGTTACTTAAGAGTACGTTTAGTTCTCTGTTTTGTAGTATTAAAATATTCTAGTACATTCCTTCTAAAAAAACTAAACCAACTAAAAATACATGGCGGTTGAATTGCCGAAGCAACACGACGAAAATTTTGTTTGTGTCTAATTTATCCATAAGACATTGGGATTGAAATATTCTATCAAACTATACATAAATATGCTACTTAGAGGCATTTTCCAATAGTAGTAGTAGTATAGTATGCATTGTTCATGATTTGATAGATGGCAGGCCTTGTAAAGCTAGCTTTCATTAGGTCTTGATGACACGACATGCGTGCAGGTAACCCATAATAATAATGGGTCTTCACGTGGAGTATTGGTAATATTTGTTGTATTTAGGCTAAACAAAATGAATTTTGTGATTTATCTTTGTCCAAATAACGTGTTAATACATGGTTTACGCTGTATTCCTAAAATTAATCAATAACTACAATTCTTTGGATAGCAATGAACACATGATACGGAAGAAAGCATAAATGTATATATATGTTTATGTGTAGGTATAGCGATGTTAAAAAACTGAACATATTTAGTCATAATTGCGAATATGCTAATATTGGTCTAGTCGTCCCAAAGCCCAAATGGCGCACTCACTAATTATCAGAAGCATATTTAGACAATTTTGAAAAAGCTCACATTCACGATCACTGATTCACACCCATGCCTTGCCATGTGGTAATAATATGAGTCACTTTTAGTGCTATAGTCCAATGCACAGGAAGACAAAGAAATTATTTATAGTATTTCTACGAAATATTGCATTAAATATGTATGTATAAATAATTATTAGTCAGTTGTGGTTTCCAACACACTGCACAAAATAAATAAATAATATTAAGTATTTCCGAGCCTGATTGCCTCATTGATCTCATGTGCGCAGCGCAGTTGTTGGGCCTGAGATTTTGTTTTCAATACCTACGTCGAACAGTATAACTAGGTTTTTCTATACAAAATATAACATCGATCTGTGTGTATAGGTACACCAGTACAACGTGACGATATATTATTTATTAGATATGATCAGGAGCATTATTATATATAATACCCTCGATGTGATTTTCTGTAGTATTAAAGATTATACTGAGCAAAATCTATGAATATTATTATAATAAGATGAACAATTACCTACGTTAAACATGCACTTTATAAATTCATTATTATAATAATTACACATAGCAAACGACAGCAGTGACCTACATTGGCAATAAGCAACAGAAAACTATGATGACCTCTATGAATAATACCTAGTTTTACATCTTGACTGTAAATACAAAACATACTTATCATTAGCTGTTCAGTAAGCCTTATTAATAATAAAGCTTAATGAACGCTTACTTAGGTAAATTTCATGTATTGTGTAATAAGTTATGACATAATACATGATATTTACCTAAGTACCTTTCGTGGCGATCCTTGGGGGAAACTTATGTCCAGCAGTGGACGTCTAACGGTTGATGTGATGATGATCGATCGATCGATCACTTTCCTAGAGGTAACCTGGTGATGATACAAAATAAAAGACTAGAGAATCACAACAGCAACAAGAGGAAAATATCTCGATTATACAAATGACTTTGAAAATAACATTGGGCATTAAAAACATTAACAGTATTATTAACATTCAG
The DNA here is from genome assembly GCA_905163465.1 of Craniophora ligustri. Classification (NCBI taxonomy): domain Eukaryota; kingdom Metazoa; phylum Arthropoda; class Insecta; order Lepidoptera; family Noctuidae; genus Craniophora; species Craniophora ligustri. Next base: position 9,498,765 of record LR990968.1, read on the forward strand.
TTTCGTATATCTGTTTGTTTTTTTTTTCGTACCTTTTATCACAGAAACGTACAGGTTGCTAATGTATACATACAAAACACCACGTGCTAACGTATCGGTCATGTCAAACACCTTCTATCTATTTGGCCCCGATAAAACATTTATCTCAAAAGGAAAATGAAAATATGTAATAACAAGGAAATTCGCAATAATAGGTATGTTCACACCTCAAACTGGAATGACTGTTTATTTCTATCGAATTTGGGTGCTTCGGTACATTATTATAATATTGACCGGTATACCACTGTAAACCTACAATACTACTAGCATATATCTCTAAAGAAATGCATAATATGTACTATAGGCAGTAGGCATATGGATATTGCATATAATTACGTGCTCCATGATAGTCATAAACAGCGAAAGCCGGAACGATCTAGAAGGCCTGTTAATACACGCCTCTGATAGGCTGACAATAGCGTTTGTAGTAACGAAACAGTCACTTTCACTGTTCAATATTGGAGCAAAGTTAAACCTAACCTAACGCTAACTGTAACTGGAAATATAAATATATTGTGATTTCACCCCAACATTTTATAATATCCCATCTAAACTCGGAAAAAACCATACCTCTTGATTCTTTCCAAGGCTCAAACTTTCTACTCAATGAACACTTCAAAATAACTCAAGTATCGATAAGTACCACGCTAATGTTTTTGAAATAATGAGCAGTATGCCAAGTCAACAAAATCGTTCGCTTGACGCAAACAAACCCGTAGCCAAATAAGCAGGCGTTGAAATATCACACGTTTCAAATTTTCAATATAAATAATAAAGCTATGTCAATAACCTCGGTTACCTATATGTATAGCTAGTTCAATGGTCATAATAATGGCGTGAGCGTGACACTTGCATACATTATCGTATCAACAGAGGTGATTTAGGTAATTCATACCAACACTCCAGATCGTCAAAGCGTCGGCTGAAGGAGGACAATTTGGCGTATTATTCGCTTGACAAGCCACTTCCTCGGGTCATGTACAACATCATTTATACGTGTACAGACCAGAGGGGTGGACTAACAAGATGGTAGACTACAATACCACTGAATGACATTAATTGGTGACTCAACAGCGGTCATAATGCAACACAAGTTAGTAATAACATTGGTTTTCTCATTTATTAATGAGAAAATTGAATTAACCAACACAAACCTAATTAAATTAAGTAAAAAATATAATCTTCAATAAAAAAACGGACATTAAAACCCTAATAAAGGATGGAATCTACGTCGATCACTATTTTTAGTTTCTTTATAGTTTTTAATTTCGGGACATCTTTGCAAATAAATTAAAATATTTAAATTATGTGTAAGCGGTAGAACAGAATTTCATGTAACTAAGCATTCTGTTTCTAGAACGCGTCATATTGATGAATCACATATTTGCAACTAGCGTTTGACTGTGTTCTGACGTATATAATAAATCATGAGAGTTAGGTATATGTCAGGGATGGAACCATAAAGTTAAGTAGAGTTTGTTTGATCTGTATACTCCATCTACGACTTTCGAATCAGAAAAAATTGCGGTAGATCTTCTTTTGGGCCTAATGCATTGGTAATAAGGGTGAAAAGTGATAAATTGCCGCGTTTGGTTATTGTGCGTGCCTGTTCTCAAAACACATCCGTTTCAAACCAAACATGTTCGATATCAGCTCGTAAAATAAAGTCTAGCACTGTTATGATAAACAAAAGAGCCGGTGTTGTTTAGCATAACTGATGTCGTCACATATTACTTTCGCATGAGTTAATGACTGATAACAGAATAATCGGTTACAATGATGTGTCATTGTATCACATTATATGTTTTGTTGTCTGAGGGGAGAGAGCCAACGGACCAAGGGCGAATGAGGTTTTTCAAACAATGAGTTCTTAGTTGACAATATATAATATCTTCCAATGACATTTTCTTCCTGATTCGGAGGCAGGATAAAGTTGTCAAACATCTTCATTGTAAATTACTTTACTATACTAGTTTCCTGTCAGATATGAAAATAATCTTCATTGGAGGTTCCGCTTCGACATTTTTTTTACGAGTGTGACTCGACGATACAGAAACAGATATCACGTAAAAATTAAACAGGATTATACCTACAACGATCTACGATTTAATTTACAGTACAGTGGTCATCTGCTGGCTTGCTCACAGATTTTAAAGCTTTACACATCTCCAAGAACTTGACGACTGACATTTTTTGTCATATACTTATATGTGGGTTAGCATTTGGCCTCATTCTCACTGATGGTAAGGGACGATGTGGTCTAAGATGAACCACTTTAAACTAGAGAGACCTATTCACTCGTGACCAGCGGCAGCTTAGTGCGGGTTGCGGGGATTTCTACCATAAAACGGTACCGCTTATCAGATTGCCTGGTTGTCCATGTCCAGCGGTAAAAGGGTAATATTCAATTTATTATTCGGACATTTATTCGAATGGAGTGAACTGGGAATACTGGTTGTTGTAATAACTATTAGGATGATGCCGTATTCACAAATTGATGTCCTATGCGATCGTGGAATAGTCCAGCACTCCACATGACTAATACCAAACCTTTGTTAACTGCAAGCTAGTGAAGTCCTTGTAAAGAATTCAAACAATATTGACGTTTTATAAATATTATATGCAAACTTCGTTCATTTTATACCAAAACGGTTTCTGAACTCAAAAGGTGACTCGTAGTGATTGATTGAACAAGCCAACTCAAGGTATTCTTTTGTTTACACTAGGAAATTTTCCTTATATTGAAAGGCATTTTGAATCGTAAAGCTTTCTGGTAATGACACAAACGTGGAACAAAAAAGCAATGCCTACTTCTTGTGTTCATTAACACAGCAGACAGACAGTGGTATAGTTTTTAAGTATTCACAAAAAAAAAGAATTGTTTCACTGACTTTCACTGCGGCCAGATTGCAGACAAGATTATTTAAAAAAGAATTCTTCGTAACCGTAGCTATTCAAAAAGAAAACTTTGGACTAGTCTAAAAAAGAATGAAAATACTTACATCTTTGGACTGTTTGGTAGCAAACATGTAGTCTCCCTTAATCTGGAAGTCTTTGGCTTCTTCAAAGATGATCTCTGCGTTGACTAGGTCCATCGGGTCACTAGCACTGAATACGGTACTTGTGCCGTCCGGCTTCCAACGCTCCATACAGAACACCTTCGGGAACGCCGGTCCAGATGACCAGAAGAATGTCTTCACGTAACTTTGGATCATTTTGAATGTCTTGCCACCATCCACTGTCAGGTACAGCTAGAGAAATGTACTTATATTAAAAAATCTTTTTATATAAAAAATAAATAGCCAAATAGTGCTATTCTATTTAAAATTCTCACTCATATTCGTAAAATGTAACTGTTACTTTAGCATTGCGCTAAGTAAGCAACTGAATAAGGATAAAAATAAATACGTACTACATCCATTCATACATACAATAACTATAAATATGACGGTCCAACCGGCTGTGTACAATCGTATGATTGGTGATATCCCCTCGACCATGTCTACAGTTATTTTGTACCATGTCATATGGACCAGTTGCATCTGGCTAAAGATGACGACCGAATGGGGGAAAAAAGCTATTAAACTTTGTTACTTACTTTTCTGTTGCTGACGACTTTGTCCAGAATGACGTATTTATCGGGGAACTCCTCATCAAAGGCCAGCTCGCTAGGGTGAAAGGAAAGGTTGGAACGATGTATGGTGCGTCCATTGTCGCTCGTGTAAAAGAGCTTCTTGTTTGTCGAATCAACGAACACGCACTGCGAAAAATAATTCAGAATGAAGTAACGAATTATTAAATAAATTTATTATAAGAATGTAGGCAAGAATCTATAGTGATAGACAGCAAAGTTATAAGTCTCGAGCTCAAGTACAAAGGACACAAGACCTTTAACATTTCTAAATCATGCGTATTGATTATCACTCGCTGAAGGAAAACCATCGCGAATAAAAACTTCGTGAGGTTTATTTTTAACGATTAGTCATGATTCCTACATCGCCCAGTATCCTGTTACCGGACCGGACTTTGGAAACTGGATTCGTATAATAATTTAAAATTAAAAATTATCAAGGGAACTACCATGACGTAATGTCGACCAGATAAAAAATCTACAAATTGGTGCCTACTTCCCTACGTTTTCGACATTATAGTAATTATTGAGCGTAAATCATCACATCCTTAAAGATTCTAAATCAAATATTATTTTTTAATTAATATCTTTGGTTTTGATTGGAGAGAGCATTTTCTGTTATTTTTATAGGTACTTTACTTTTTAATCGTTACTTCCAAGGTAACTTGATTATTTTATTTACTTTCGGAGCCACGTAGCGGATAGACAGCGCGTCGACTAGTTGAAAATCGTAAAACCGCTATCTCAAATATTGATATTGATCTGATCACTTAAAAATCCGCGTTTCCTTATGAAGACACACTTTGCACATGACTTCATGTAAATTTTCGAGATTTACACAAATAAAATTGCGAGCACGGTATTTAAATAATAGGGAAAAAATACCCATTATTATGTAAGATATATTACTACTTTATACTACTACTTGCCAATTAATAATTTATGTACATAACTATTACACATATAGAAAATATTTCAAAACACTGTAAAATTGTCATAACAGAACAATAATTATGTATGTATGTATACATATGATACCAAGTTTGTTACTGTATTAGCCATTAGTGTCTATACCTGAGTGTGAATGACCTGAAGTTCTGTTGCCTTGTTATTAGGCCGCCATTATTATTATTAACTCTACGATGTACAAAAAGAAATTCGCTCGACGTAATATTCAGTTGCAAAAACTTTACGAGTATATTTATCGGTACCATAGTTACCATATTTTACCCATTCTTTGCCAGATTAGTGACTTAGCAAATAATGGGTAAATTCAATAAATTATTATTTGTATAAATGTACTATAATCAAATGAAACATTTTGGCCATCAAACTCGATACTGACAACTGCAAATAGGAAAATTAAAATAATTTAATGGCCATCATTATGAATTTATTAATGTACTAGCGTGCCGTCCCGGCTTCGCACGGGTGGACATTCAAGCAACATTTTTCATTTATGCTCCGCTCCTATTGGTCGTAGCGTGATGTTAAATAGCCTATAACCTGCCTCGATAAATGGACTATCCAACACAGAAAGATTTTTCAATTCTAACCAGTAGTTCCTGAAATTAGCGCTTTCAAACAACAAACAAACTCTTCAGCTTTATAAAATATGTATAAATAAATAAATATTCCTGGACATTATGACACACAGCGCCATCTAGTCCCGAGCTAAGCAACGAGGCTTGTGTTACGGATACTAGTTGGTTGATATACTACATATATACTTTTTTTTTTGTTGTAAATACATACATATTATACATAGATACATCCATGACTCGGATACAAATGTTTATGCTCATCACACAAACATTTGTCCCTACCGGGATTTGAACCCGGGACCCTTAGCACAGAAGGCAGTGTTAACTACCGCTGGACTATCTGGGTCGTCTATATCTATTCACTTAATAGTATAAATATTATATTTAAATTATTAGGTACTCGATGTGACTATAATAATATACATGTCTAATTCTGTATATTTCAATAAATGACGGACAAATGGGTAAAATAAATTTACATCACTGCATTACTCAAACGTAGGAGCACAAGTAATTGATTATTTAGTGGAGCATTCAACTCGATGCGTGATATGAATGCGATCATCCTTGTATTAAAACTTCCTGTTTAAAGAGTCTATACTAAGAACCAGATTTCGGCGAATCATTTTTTGAGGATAACAACGATGTTATACTTACCCATAGACGGGCAGTGATGGAGACGATAGAAACATAATGTTGACTGATATTTTTTTACCCGAAGAAAAAGACATCAACTTACATTTTCGTTAACATGACGCTTCTTCTTCTTTTAAATGTAAAATTGATAAAATAAAAGACCTTTACGGGGGAAAACAAAATTCACCTATGCGGAAAACGGTCACTTAACTAAGCATAATAAATAAATAAAAAATCGGACATTTTGGATTGATTCGGTAGTTTCTTATTGTACTACATCATAATAATAGAAACAAAGACGAAGTATATGGGTTGTTGAACTTGTTGATCACTTTTCTACCTTATAGTCACAATGATAAGAACGAAAGTTGTCAAAAAGCTAAGTTGTTGCCTATACATACTTCGCTGTACGATTATATAAATACAAATAAGGAGCTCTATTACTCCAATGAATCGTTTATTCTGTAAAGGCACTATTAACGATAACAGACATATTTATAACGAAGTTGCTAGTGGTTTTAAGTTTGAGCATTCATGTTGGAATACCTACTTATGATGTGAATGTTTCGAGTGTCGATGAATGGTAAATGGTAACTTATTATGTTGTGAAGTCAAAGGTCTGAAGTTCAACCCCAAAGGCACCACTGGCTTTTCGGAGTTATGTACGTATTTAGGTGTAGCAGACTGCTGAATGGATTGGATGATGATGAAGTAACATACTCTTTTCTTATAGCATTCAAACTATGGTACCAGGCAGCACAGAGTAAATAATTCTTACTTATATGTATTTAATATTTACTAACGTAGTAGAGTAGGTAGTCATGAATGAACTGGCATGTGACGAGACGTTTTTAAATAATTGTGTAGGTAGATAAAAGTGTCAGCAGTCTATTTTTAAATTTAAAAAATAACGCTTTATTAATGCACGTGTACAAATTCGTGCTAATATTGATTACGATTTGTACATCGCTGATAGAAATAATTCACTTACGTAAATATCCAGCAGTACAAAAAGCTACGAATATCGAAATATGATAAAAAAATTGAAACTAGAGGACTTATTTCCCAGACATAGTACCTACAAGTTAATTTGGTTTAAAATCATGTACCTAAATAAACGTTATCTATTAATAGGTACTTAATATTATTGTTGTTTGTTACTATACTATACTTCTACAAACAATGTTTTTGAGGAATCTGAGTGAAGAAAAAATATTAAAATCAAGTAGTTAATGGCCATAAAAAGGTTAATTAAGTATTTTTTATGTTAAATTAGTTCTATGTTATAATTAGTAATATTTTTTTTAAACAGGAGGAAATGAATTAATTATAATCAACTTATATTTATTTAAAGTAGGTATACACAATGTAATTACATTGGTTGAAATGGTACTTAATTAGTTAATGAGACCACAATATTTTGTTATAAGAATGACAGTCTTTATCATCTTTGTTATAACTATGACTATTTATCCTTCCCATTCTCATATCATCATAATATGTCAACTACCCTAAACTTTGTAAAAGGAACTGAACAAACTAAAAATATTTTTTCTTGGTGAATCAGCAACAATAAAAATATTAAATTATTGTATTTTTTTCCAATACAGCATGAAAAATAGATAAAACAATAGGGTTGTGTCAAAAATCCAGCTACAGAATACTACAGAACTTACTAAAATTTTGAAGTTTACATAAACTAACTTATCATAAGAATAAGGAACTAAATAAATTGATAAGTAAGGTACACCTTATCATATACATATGATGATGCAAGAATTATTGTATGACTATAAAAAATTTATTTAGTAAGGATATTAATGCCAGTTTCATACCTATTCTTAAACAATAGTAAACAATAATTGACCTTAATTAATTAGGTATTATCAACTTCATACAGTTATTTAAATAAGGTTACCCTATTACTCACTAGCCATTTTTGTATGGAATTAATAAAATATTATTTAAGATCTTTTTCTTCCTTCCTTTAAACTTGTACAAAATTGTGAGTATAATAAGAAACTATAACAAGTAAAAGCTATTAAATTGTTTACTTTCAATATTTACTTGATACAGGATACCAGCATAGATAAAAAAATCTTCAATTTGCCTATTTGATAACAAGTAAGCATTTACATTTTCATTGTGAACACAATCCCTGATAATCTTATTATTCTACTGTTATGATGTTAACACATATTATTTGTGTTCACAATTTTAGATTGCAACATGGTTTATAAGAAAACAAAGAAATAATTTTGAGGACTGCATCAAAAGAGATGGTAAATTTTAATGTTGCACCATCAGAGAATTTACTGTATTGTTTGTTAGAACATACTGTTTTAATAACGAATAGACAGAGAGCATACAATTAAATAAACATTAAAATACTCACAAACTCAGGATATTTTGGATGATTGAAGAACTTATCCAGCTGTGCATATCCACTGTCAGGTTCGTCTCCCAGTCTAAAGTTCTCAGTTTTATTGGTGAAGTTCTTGCCATAGTCATAGGAGATGAAGAGAGCTGATGGTGATACCCCCCCTTTGTTCCTAGGACTGGAGTCTCTTGCCAAACAGATGATGACATTAGACCCTTCACCCACCCAGTGGACCATCAATTGCTGATGACTGTCATTGAGATGTGTAGTCTGTAAAACAAATTAGATTTTAGTAGTTGTCATTGAAATAAAATTCTACTTTCATGTCTGAAGAATTTCAATCTTATGTTTCTAGAGAAAGTGGGACTGTAAAAGTTTATCAGTGCTTGAAACAAACATTTATTTGAAAATAATTATAGTAATAGCAGATTACTACTTTTACTTTTTTTGTTGCTTCTCTCATGAGAGAGTAAAATGCGAGTAAATAGTAATTTAATAAGTCAAAAAAAATTGCAGTCCATCATCATCACAATCACAAAAATTTGGCATTATACCAAATAATATATTTTAAATAAATTCGTTTTCAATATCAACCTTTAAAAAAATAAAAACAACATTTACCCTCAAAACTGCAAAGTCATTAAGACAGACAACAAGTAAATATAAATAGGTATGCTTTCTACTAAATATACTTAAATAATCTACCTACATACAAACAAGACCTTCTAAATATACAGTCTTCACACAAAAGACATCGTCATTTAGTGATATAAATAGTAGAAAGTAAACAGTACAATAATATTGCTCAATGTGACAAAATAATAAACAATACGACAAATACTACATGTTCTTATTTAAGTAATATATTCCAAGCCGCTAGAGGGGGAACAATGTATTTTAATCAGGATGTGGACCATTACCCATGTGCTGATGTTTTTCTGTATAGCGGGACTTGTTAACGTAGCCGTTTCGCGTTTTCTCCTTTCCAAACGCGAACCGTCTTCTTCCTCGGCGTATCTATTGATAACTTGCAATGTTCCTCGACTTTGTTCCACATCCTCAGCCACGTACAATGTGTTACCCCGCGTCCCATACTGACGCAAAGGATTAACACAAGCTAGTAAACACACTAAAACAATAAGGCCGATGCTACGTCCAAATGATAACAACATTTTGTGATCACTGCATATCCAAACACGTCTAATCAAACCCAATATTTCAAGGAAACTGCGAGTGCGATGCGAACGGAACTGCGCTACGCTACGCGCATGGAAACGGAATTATTATTTCTGAAGTTAGCTGTAAATAGAGGATTTTTGAAAGTTTGACATTATAGACACTGACAAGTGACAATCAATAAAAGATGACAAGGACTATTGATATTGCTTTTGACGTTGTCAAAGGCCATACTTTTTTTTAATTTCTTTCCTTTCGGGATGAGGCAAAGGAATCTAGTCCATACAGTTTAGTCTTCGGTATTTTATCATTTTATTTAGGATGGATGCCAGGATGATTTATATGATAATGGTTGATGATTTGGTCAATTAATGGGCTATGAAGGATAATATTTTTTTTCCAAGTTTCAGTAAAGATGTTGTTCTTTACTGAACCCTAACGCGGACTTGGGAGAATTTGAAAGTCACGTTACACCGTGATGAGCGTGAGCGATGCTATCTCATTTAATTCAATACAAACACCGACAAAGTGCGAATCCGACTCGCATAAGATGGGTACCGGCCACCAGCTAACTGTCACCGTTAATAATACAGATTGAAGACAACAACAATAATAATATGTATAAGATAAAAATCATGTTTGTTGTATTAGAGCGCCCTTAAATATTTATTTTATTATATTTACAGTATTTGTTGATAAAGCGGCAATAAAAATACCTTATTAAGGTGGAAGCTTCACGGTAGCCCGCGAAATTCAAATTTTCGTACGTTTTTTGCAATTTGCCGGTCATTATCAGACTGAACATTCAACAAAATAGGATTCTGAATTATGAATATAACTGCATTGATTGACTTTTTCATGAAATAGACAATCAAAGCAGTTATATGCACTTTGGGGGCTGTTTTATTGATTTAAATGATTATAATTCTGTAACTAAATACCTATTACAGGCGCGAATCATATTTTGTTTAATGTACAGTCTGACAATGACCGGCAAATTGCCAAAAACTTACGAAAATTTGAATTTCACGGGCTACCGTGAAGCTTCCACCTTAAGTTATTACATTATAAATGCCAATCTTGGTTAAACGCTATAAGTTAGATCAAGATTGGCGATGGCGAGTAAACTGTGACTGTCAAGGATGAATGAGATCTAGTTATCAATCAAAGAATTTAAAGTTTAAAGTCATTACTAAAAGGCTGGCCACACATTTTCAAGCCCTCTGGTGTTGCAGATTATATGTAATCGATGTTGCGATATTTTTCTCATACCATCGATTCATCGATGTTTTATAGGGTCTAACATCGATATTAAAACATCGATGTATTTGCAAAACACGTGCAATACTTGAAGGAAAGTTCCAGTAAATGGTACACGCGCGTACAAGTCTGTGTTTAGACAAGCCAAGGCTTGAAAGCAATAGTCTTCTAAATATAATTGTATGGTGTAAACAGAAGACACTTGCAAATGTGTTGTCAAGATTTGCAAACAATAATTGCATTCAATTTTTTAAACAGTATCAATTATTACGCTTCAATTATTGATAACATCGATGTTTCCCGACATCGATGTTTTCCTTTCGATATATATCGAACAGCGATAGTATGAGATCGATGTTTTAATTCATCTTCTTCTTCGTGTCGATGGAACATGAATGTCGTCAAATTTAATACCCACATTTTACTAAATATGGCCATTAAATCTGGCGAGCCCAGAATGTTTACGGCATTTTCAGTGGCAAAGCAAAGGTTTCTCGACGTGCAGATGTTGGGGCACGAAGGGCATGAAAGTAGGTGCGTATTGGCCCCCCCAAACCAGCCAATACCACATTGACAGGCCATCCCTGTTTCGTCAATGTAACGCCACCTGTTCATGTCATATTTACTTCTACCCACTTGAGTCCGGAGTCGGTTTAGTGACTTCCATGTGGGCCAGGGGAGATCGAAACCAGAAGGAAGCTTTTCTTCAGGATGTATGGTATTAGCTGGAGGGGGGAACCTTTTTTTCCATAGTGAACGCCGCGGGCTTCATCCGGACAACCCGACACGGCCTCCGTCGCTTTGAGGAAGCTATGTCAGCTTTTTAGACGTTGTCCGCAGGTGGACACCAAACATCGGGTGTCTTGTATCAGAAAGCTGTTTTTGTCTTTCAACGCCACACGCGACCTTTCTACGAATTTGTGGGGGTACTATACCAGTAATGGGATACAGCATGTTGAGTAGGCGTGTGTAACTCTTTTCGGAACCGACTCACTGATTCGAATCATTGAAGTGATACAAAAGATTGGATCAGTAACAATGTTTCAAACGCATCATTTGGATCTGAATCATTACTTCGCTCTCTGCTCATTCCGCGCGACGCGTCGTCGCGATGCGATTGAGCCACTGAACAGTGAGCGATCGAGAGAGACTGAGGCCTGAGATACACTGAGTCACTGAGTCACTTCGCTGAAGCACTCGCGAGTGAGCGGGCGACATAGTTACAATCTATACAAGTCAGAAAGAGATACCAAATGAGATGTGTATCACTCACACATTCAGAAATTTTCGTTGTCATTATCCATGCACGTAAAAATGACCACTAAGGCGCTTACGTATCAAATACTATACGGTCGTTTTTTGCTTATAATGTTTGATCTAAGAGATACCAAATGAGATGTTCACACATACATTCACAGATTTTCGTTGTCGTTATCCATGCACGTAAAAATGACCACTAAGGCGCTTTCGTATCAAATACTATACGGTCGTTTTTTGCATATAATGTTTTCTCTAACATTTATCGTTTTAAGTTGATGCGGCACGCGAAAGATTGTTTAGGTTCGTTCGCGCCGATTTACGAAAACATTGTAGTTCAGAGTTCTGTTTTTATGATTTCATTGCGATAGTGATTAGTGTTTTGACTTACTTTCTTCCTTTTATTCATAAAGTTAGAGCTAAGAGACTTTACGTGAGAATTTTGTGTTAGAGCCGATGATCCAAATGAAACATATCAGTGATTCAGATCATTTCAGTGAGCGAGATGCAAATGATCCAATCCCAAAAATGATACACTTTGCCCACCTCTAATGTTGAGCGGTGTTGGTTTGAGGCAACCTGTCATTGACATCGATCATCCCATATATTATATATTGATAATCATCCCAGACTCTAAAAGTGAGTATTGAATCAGTACTGATAGACTTTATTTGTTTTAAATTTTCGAAGGTTTGTATCAGTTTTCAGTTTTTAACCAACTTCATAGAAAATCTCAATTCAACTGTGTATTTTGTATATATAATAACTTTGTATATTTTCATAGTGTGCAGATTTTCAATTTAGTCAGACGTCTTGAAGCTGGTGAAATAATGTGATAATTATTATACAAGGCAAGCTTTACAAAGGAATATGAAAAATATAAGTCATGTAGATTTTTTTATATTTTATTAGTCATAAAATTACAGAACGATGACTTGCTGCTTAGCGGCTTGCTTTGCCTTTAGGCGGACCTGCGCGGCGATTCTGTCAAGATCACGCCTACCCTGAACAGTGAGGATGCGACCACCATCCTGTACCTTTTCAACCATCTTCAGGGCTTCAAGGGCTTGGAGGGCTTTGCGGGCAATGCTGCCTGATGACCTGTAAAATGGAGAGAAGTATAAAGATTTTGTACAAACAAATATTTCAAACATCATTTTAATTATGATGTTCCAAATTTTTAAAACATTATGGATGTTTTAAAAATTGGTCAACAGGTCATTGGCCGACTTGCAGTCAGCTAGACAAACAAAATATAAAATAATTGATCAATGATTAAATTGGACAATTAACAATACCATCTACAGTTTTATCAACTCAAGTAGCTCATAAAATGATTGAACCTAACTTGGTATATTATCATGTTAATTAAGAAATTATCATGGTAGCACTTTGTCTCGATAAATTATAAACTAGTCATAGTGTAGGTTTTTGACATAATTATGCTGGCCATTCATGAAAACATTCTTCTTCATAAAATGTGAGTCAAACTAAAAATTGACTGAGAAGTTCTACATATTAATAAACATGAGCTTAAATTGTTCTTTCAGATATACCCATTCACCCACAGATCATACATTGCTTATAATAATTAAATACAAGAACTTTATGTGTTAATTTTGCTAGTTTGTAGATAAAGTCACATCATTTAAGATTACCAAATCTAAACAAATCTTAGTCTGCCTGACCAATATCAATGAGCATGAAATGAAAAATAAATAATTATAACTTGACTCATTGAAGACAATTTTAACAATATTTATAATTTTATTTTCCATTACCCAGAAGTCCATCATTATCTTCAAGTGTACTGGTAGTAGACACGAAGCTCTCAATAGACAAATGTGTTTGACAACCCAATTAATCCAGCCATAGTTAACACTGGCTTCTGTTCAATGGGTCCCAGGTTCAAATCCCATGTTCAAATGTGATGAGCATAAATCTATGTATGTGTAAGTATTTACAAAAAAAAAGTATATATGTAGTATTTCAACTAGCTAGTATCCGTAATACAAGTCTCGTTGCTTAATTTGAAACTAGATGGCGCTGTGTCGTAATGTCCAGAAATATTTAAAACAAGTATTGAATGTAATAATCCTTATTCAACAATAATTTACCTGCAGAAATGTGAGGGTGTGACTCCATTACGTTTGCGACCACCAAAGATCTTGGTGACGGTCTTGACTCCAACTGGGGAACGGATGTAGATGTGGCGAAGGATAGCAGCACAACGTACATAGAACCAGTCAGGATCGTAGGGGGCCAGTTCCTTGAAACGACCAGTCTTCACCAGATCCATATGTTCTGGTACCTTGACCTTGCCCGTCCTGGAAAACAAGAAATGATTCTCATAAATGTTTATTTTATAAATTAATATTAGTGAAGTATTTTAAGATTCTTCACTTGCTCTTCCACTTAGTTATAATAGACAAGTCCAGCGGTTTCAATAAGTTTAAGATAATAATAATGTTTATTATAGGACAATCCTATTTCCAAATATTGTATCAATGCAATTGTATTTCATAGTTCTGAATTATGAGATATTCTAGCAGCAGATTATTATCTTAGTGAATTGAATAAAATAATAATTACTTCTTCAGATGGGCAGCGACGGTCTTGACAACTTTGTCCTGTTCAACATCCTTCAATGTGACGGAACGCATCTGAAAAAATATGTGGAATAATATAAGAAAAACAATATAAATTAAAGAGATGCACTATATAATATAATAACTTATTGAAGAGATCGTTGTAATCTACATTAATTAAACCATTCATAAATAGATCACAAATCTCAAAAGGTTGATCCAAATCAGATGTTAAAACAATAAGCTAAGTAACGTAAGAGTTGTCATGAATTGAAAATAGCGAATTTAGATAAATCAGTTCATAATTAACTTCCTCTCCTATTTACTAGGAATTAGGATTGAAATTTACGAAGAGTTAGGTTATGTTCAAGAATGCATTTATAGATGGAAGTATTATTAATGTTAAAGTCCATTAAACTCGGCGGTAACAAAACTTAGTCAGAAACTAATTATTCAACAATCACTTCACCATTAAATTAAGAGTTCAGAAGCCATTGGATTTTCAATACTGTGAATCAAACATGACACTTCGTGCGCGTTGTGGCCACATTCATTTTATTGCGATTACTTTACAATTAAAACGTTAACTGACCATTAGATTTTACAAATCTTACCTTGGACTGTAAACTTAAACAATAATATCACTTGAAATCGATAAACATTTAATAATTTCAAGTAAAAACCATGTGGCTTTTCTTGAAAACCTACCTTGCCTTGTGTTGGCAACCGGAAGAAAGAAATAAAAAAAATATCGATGTGTTAACATCGTAAAAAAATAGAATCTACCAAACTCAGGGTAAGAAGATCGTAATAACTGACAGAATTATAATTATAATTATATGGATTACGTTCCTATTTGGAAAGCGGATAAATTAATTATATCTTAGTTTGATTCGAATTTTTGTAGCCTACGGTGACGGCTTTCTATCAGGCGTTCCGTAAGCTTGTTTGCTACCTGTGTGGTATAAAATTACTTACTAGAAATGTTGATTCCATTACATCAATAAAACATGTAAAATTATCATTTAGAACTTGATTCTAAAAGGTAGCGTAAAAGAAACGTTATGAAAAGTTTATGAAATAATAAAAACTACTAACATTAAATATACATAAACGATACAATTAAATATAAGCTAAATATAGACACTTTATTTTAAATTATACTTCATTGTTGAATTGGTGAACTCCTTCAAAAAGGTCAGGTGCGCAGTACTCATAACATAACCGGCGCGCATGCATGACGAGATGTATGAATGTGGACGAGGTAAAAGTGGTATGCAGGGATCATAGCGCGAGTCATTCTGTAGTTTCTGCCTACGCCCATAGAGAAAGGCGTGAGTGTATGTATGTATATATTAAACTTCATAATTATATAACACAAAATACAAAATAAATTGCCACAAAATCACCTATCCTCCTCTCTCTAACTATACTTTTGCTGTACCCACAAGGTCCATAATTGGTTCTAGCACCAAGCCTTACCAATTGTATTTAATACATTATGGAATGCAATAAAGTTGAATTGAATTGAAAATATAAGCCCAATATCTTTAAAAATACTTTATTTACTATGATAGGCAAAAATAACGTTTAACAATTTTGTAGAACACATCATAAGTAAATTTAATTTGTATGTTTTTTTTTTCTTTTCTTTAGTTTTGCTGGATATTTGTATTATTATAGTAACACCACTATTAAAATGTGTAGATTTTTGTACACTGAGGTAACATGCCCCTTTTATCTGTGACAGTGGTCCATTAGACACGGAATTTTACTTCCTTGGTGTTTTTTTTCTATTCTTCCTTGGCACCAGCGTACACCGCTACACAAGTGTTATTTGTACCTTTATCTGGTTGAGGTCAATTTTTGTTTTTTTTTGTTAAATCATTAAAAAAGGATGTTAATAATTTTATGACAAAATCCAATATCTAATTTGTTGAATACAAAGTAACATTAATTGTTTATTTTTGTACAATTACTGTACGACACAAAATAATATGCCTATTTACTGTAGTAGATAATATACTGTTTCAGAATTATAAGAATATTGGCAACATTTAAAAATAAATAATTTTCATTTATTTTATTTTCATCTTCTGATTTTATGATTAGAAAGGAACTAAAGTTTAACGTTTAATGTTTGTATCTTACTTCTAACAAATACTACGGAGGTACATTTCTATTTTTTCTTTTATTTATGCTAAATTACTTGTATAACCTAGAAATTATCTATTCAGTTTTATTCAGAATAAGGATATTATATTTTATCTGTTTCTAGTTAAACGTAAACCTATTGTTTTTGGTCCTGAGAAGTGTCAAAATAGAATTGGAAAATGGCCGCGAAACAAAATACCATTGTTCAAGAAGGTAGAATTATTATTTTTGTACGATTTTAGTGAATAAGTAATTTAAGCGTGTGTTTAATGAATCAATCAATAATGTGTACGTCTAACTTTTGATGTTGTGTGCCTAATTTGAAGTTGAATTTGATGTTGCAGAACAAACAGCATCTGATGATATTCCTTTGACGTCGTTGGAAGAAAGCTTGTTCAGCTCAGAAAAACTTGATCGTGCTTCGCCAGAACTGTGGCCTGAACAAAGTATGATAACTTATTCGATATTAATCACTAAAAAGTAGCGAGAATATGATCCTGATTTTAATTATATTTTCAAATATCGCGCGAAATAATTTACGGCCATAATGTTGTCATCCCGTCCTTATGATTTCATTTTTGTTTGGCATTTCGGTTATAAACGACCAGTTTTTGAACAAAATTTGCAATGAGTGGCGATAATGTAAATGTAGTGAATTCTGACGAAGGATCTCAATGTTCTACCTCATCGTTTGCAGTTCCGGGAGTGTCGGAGTTTGCGCCGCTGCCAAGTGGAAATCAATCTCCACCTTCATGGAACAGAGGGGCCACTAAGGAGGATTATAACATAATGCAGCGTAAGTTTAAATTTATTGTTTCATATTATGCTAGCCATACCTTCTTATAGTTATGTATTAAGTATAAAATAACTATGGGTTCACCATTGCCATTGTGCTCTATAAAATTATTCTTATATTAATTTGCTTTTCTTCAACCATAAATGTTTAAGCATTTATAATAATGTATTGTTACTTAAGACTACTTTAGTTCTAAGAAGTTGATCTTATGCAGAAAAATCCAGAAATAAGCTATAGATAGATACTCTTTAAAATAATAGGTGTGTCTATATATTTTAAGTTTCTATGACAAACTTAGTAATGTACAATCACGAAATCAATGCTAAAGCTAAAGCCATGAATCTCTCATGAAAAGTTAAAATTTAATTCATGATTATAAGTTCGGTCAGAGTGTTGTCTTAGGGGAATTCATTCAAAGTATACTCACCTGGTGTTTGTTTATAAATAAAGTATAATTTATATGTTTGTATCAATTTGAGCATAAATATTTTTGTCTGATAAATCAATCTGGCTGTCAAAAGTTTAAATGATTATTCCTTTAGTTGTCTTCTTTTTTTTCATTAATGTTCTTTATCTTGCATTTCCATGTATCCTTAACTTTCACTCTGCAATAGTCATATTATCAATTTGAAGTAACCATTAAAATACAAATTTTACAGAGTTGGGATCTCTAACCACCAGCGGTCTGATTATGGAAGTCAAAAAGCTCCATGACCTTGCCTACCAACTTGGTCTTGAGGAAGCCAAGGAGATGACAAGAGGAAAATACTTAAATATTTTTTCTTCTAGGCGACAGCGGTAGTCAAAAATATAAATTTATATTATTAAGTTTTAATAATAATTAAGAGTATGGTTTAAAATTAATTTAAAATATAAAATGATTGGCATGTAAATTAAACTCATTAGTAATTTTTAATCTTTATTTTACAAAACTTGTTAAAGAACACCTACAATTAATTAGTAGACGCTAATATACTGTTTAAAGTTTACAATGTATTTTAACTGAAATACTACCACCACTTGCAACTAGATATTGTTTATAATATAGTGCTACTACAAGAATCAACTTAAGGTATGCAAATGTTTTCTTCACACTCTATCAACAAACCTAATTTTCAGTGGTTTATTAGGTTTTGATATAAAACTTCTTGTGGTTCCAATATCTCCATAATGGTACTCCAATTTGTACTTCTGGATAATCTGAAAGTAGAAACAAGTATTGTTATAACTGTTCTGTGCAAACAGCGGATTCTTATGTTTATTCCTGATCATACTGTTCTCCAGATGCTAAAAGAGGAGTAGGAGGAGTAGTAGTGTAAAGTTTGAAACCCATGTCTGTCTAAGGTTTTAATCAAACTGATTTTACTTAGTTTTTGTTTTAGGATCATGGATCATTTTGATTTGAGTGATGTTTGATAGAATGCATGATAGTTGTTCTTGTATCTCAACTTACCCTGATAGTTAACAGTGATAACATTGTTTCGGCAATATTTTGCCCCAGGCACTTCCGTGCTCCAAAACCAAAGGGTATAGAGGCAAATGCATGGTATTCTTTCGCATCGCCCTTCAACCACCTCTCTGGGTAGAACACTGATGCGTCGTCGTAATTACCTTCTTTGAGTGATGCATCTCTAGTAGACATTATGATAAGAGTACCACGTGGTATACTGAAATTAGAGATTTCAGGTTAAAAGCTTGTTATTCCATATTATAAGTTTCCGTAAATATCGCTTGTCGGATTACTAGTTGTTTAATAAAGACGCCCAGTATTTTGGTCGGAATTTTTATATTCTTCTATTTAAGCTATTATTTTAATAGCCTACGATATATCTGCCACGGAGAATGTTAATCAGCTTTGTAACAGTCCATATTATCTGATGTATAATCAACAGATTTAGGATAAGAGGAAAGGATAGAGGAAATAAAGCCCATGAAAGAAAGTTCCCTTCTGGAGAGTTCGTGTAAAGATTTATAATTTGTACTATGCTCACTTATATCTATCCAAAGTTATATTTTTCGGCAGAATTCTTGTCAGCACGGGAATGGGCGGAACTAATCTGTAAACAATATTGACAATAATGTAAGTATACTTTACAACCCAAAGTGCTTTTCTTTTCGTATAAGCAGAAAGTACATACATATTATTATTATTGCAGAGGTGCTTACCGTAAGGACTCCTTGATACACGCTTGGAGATATGGTGTTAGTTCTGTAATCTTCGTCATGTCATTTACGTTCAAATTGGTACGCACATTATCTATTTCTCTGTATAGTAACTTTTGAGCTCTTTGATATTTAGCTAGATAGTATAATAGAAAAGCCATGGAAGAAGTAATCTGAAATGCCAATTAAAATGTGAGTGTCAGATACCTGGATCCTGAACAGATAATTATGTAATTAAGTGTCGCAAGTTTTCCTGTTATGTAAACCTTTAGTATAGTACTCATTTGGGTCCTGTAAGTCTATAAACCAGGATTTTGTATCCAAACAAGGAATCAAATCAACAGCCTACTATCAATTTTAATCATATAGAAGTGTGATCTTACGGTATTTACTCCGATTAGAAGCATGTCCATAATAATCGTGGCAATATCTTCAGTACTCATTTTTTCTTCACCCATCAACATTGCGTTGATCAATGAGTTTTTATCTATGGCGAAGAAATATATATGTATTTATCGTAACTTGCTAGGTTACTTGTTAATGGGAATGGTCTGGATGAGAGAGGGGGTGTGACTGTATAGACAAGAAATAGGCTAAATATCTGGTTGGAGGCATTGTCTCAACCATTGTCTCACCGATATGTCCATGCCGAGTTGTCACTAATCGCCTCAAAAAATGGGCATGCATGATCTTCACTACTGTAATTTAGCCCAAATCAGAACTGTAGTTGGCCAAGCTTCACCAAGCGGGAAGTAAGCACGATTTTGTTAATCATACTCAACCGAAATGCCTACTTTTGGGAAAATTTCAGTGCCTACATCCTACTTGAGTTAAAAAAACAAAGCCAAAACTGAAAACTTACTAAACTCAGTTGTTACATCTTTTGATGTAAAGGAAATATCTTGTTCTGCTTCCAAGACATGTTTTCCAATCAAACTGTAAATAAATAGTTATACGATTATGATGTTTATTCTAGGCACCTTATAATATCTACTTAAGTGATATAGTACCGAGGTGAATAAAGTTTAGATAAGTACCTAAAAGTATAATACTGAGGGTTTTGTAACAGTCTTATCCGGGCCAATAAATATACCAAGGCCATGGGCCTAAAACGCGTTCATTTAAAATCGCTGGTATTTTCATCTTATCCCGTTGTATTAAGTTAATTAAGCGCGAATACCATTTTTATGAACAACAAATGGCGCACACACTAACACAAGACACATCACAAATGATTTTTGTAATTTTAGCTTGAGAAATGCTCCGTAAATATTTATATCCATAATACACACTTATCTAAGCTGTCGCAGTATTTTACGAGGGAGTTCCAAGCGGGCGTTGGGAACAGTTTCCAGAATTGGAGTCCTGATTCGCACTTGATTATAGCATCAGTGGCCTTCTCCAAACTGTGGTATAGCCACGACATGTCGCATTGACTGTACACCAGCTCAGTGTCCAACATTGTAAACCTTTTTGAGAAGAGTATCAATCCTGGAATGTAGGTAAATTAGGTAAACATGATAGTTATAAATTTGTACAAAATAAATAATGCAAAGAAGAGCCGATGATCGAGCTCTGTGGCGTTCACTAGGGGAGGCCTACTTCGGTACGCTACGAGTATAGGCCGATGATGATAATGAATAACGCAGGGAAGTGGGAGGTAGATATTTAGTCGTAATTAATGGAAAACGTCAGGTATGGACATCAGTCCGACATATTCTGCCAGCATATTATACAATAGCGTACTGACTTACTGAGTACCTAGGTAGGTAGGTATCTATGTACTGTATCAAGAAAGACTGTACTACGTATAAAAGTGAGTTGTTGGTTGATGGCTTACCCATACAATCAAAAGCCCACTTGTGAAGCTCTTTGAATAAGTCCTTTTGTACTTCATCTTGATAGTTTCGCAAATTATAAATCTTCTGGGTAAAATTCTCGCATACGTCGCTAATACCCAGTAGGTGATGAGTGAGTGAGTTATTTAGAGGTGTTAGTACGACGCCTCTTTGACGACTCCATTCTTCACCATGACTGTAACATATTGGTGTGAAATGGTTTCATCCTATGGTTTTAAAGTAGCAAGCAAACACAGTAATTATGTTCTTCATCAAATAACTTTAGATTCGCTCTCCAACAGAGTTGAGTGCGAGGAAAAAAATTGGACGGTGATAGAAGTCGCCTTGGAAGCAAATAGGGTACCTACAGTTTTTTTTAAGTGTATCTAGATTTTAAAATATGAACATGATACGCCCGCTTCGTTAAACTTGGAATCCGCAATATCGTACCACCGAGCGGTGCTCGATAGGGCGTTGCAAACAGAGCAAGTTTGCGATCCATATTACCGCACGGCGCTGTCAAAGCGCAGACCAAACGAGGTGCGTTTCAATGTGGTATCCGCCTTATTATTATTATTATATACCGTAACAAATAAAATTACCTTAAAGCTTAGTTAAAATGGAATGCCTTTACTTTCATATGTTTTATATAATATAGTAACATACTAACGCTGTGTACAATCCGCCATAAATAAGGTTTCTGTGCTCCGATCTATATTTTTCCAAAGAATCCAAGGTGGACCTGACAGGACAATCACCCTCCATGGTGTAAACTTTTTGTATATGTTCCGGATGGTTTATGAGAACTATGTCTCCACCCACAGGACTAACAAATCTAACTACGGGTCCATACTCGTCAAAGAGGACAGATAGATTCTTCAGAGGTTTTTTGGTGTTTAAAAATGTGCCTGTAAGTATAGTTCACAGTTTACATACAATAATACAAGAAGTTATAAGAAAAATAAATAAAATTAAGCACTTACCAACGTTAAGTGCCATAGTCAGCGCCCCGACTGTAAGTTGGGTACCCACTTCTGATAGATACTGACGAAAACTAGAAATATATTTAAAAGCTCTAGGTCCTGGTACATCTTCGAATGATAACACAACTGGTTCTTTATTTGTTAGTAACATGGGCATTGCCCGAGCTGTAGGGAATAGTTCACTTAGGGGATCTTTTTGTGAGATACCATTATAAGCTGCTTTATTAGCGTGCATTTCTTGATGTTTTGCAGTCTGCAATACTACCTTCTCATAACATCTTTTCTGTGTGTTTGCCAATCCCAATCTAATGGATGGCTGAATATTTCGTAATTGATTCAGAATCATTTTTGTCTTTTGGTTCTCCTCTCCTTGAAAATATTCACTGGAACGGAGAAATGTCGATTTTTTGACAAACGAAAACAATAGAAAGATGAAATTATTTGAATTTGGCGCTCGTAATCATTTGGTCTATGTATTGAAATTGTAGATTGGTTATGGTGAGGATATAATAAAATACATGATTTTATATTATTACATTAGACGTCGTTACATACCGAGTCAATGTAATTAATATACTTCTCTCTTAAAAGAACAATAGTTCTGCTCATTATCTTACATTTTGTAATCTTGTAAATTACTGCTTGTTATAATGTTGTGCACCGACCTTTTTGAACGAAACCACCATCTCTCCGAGTTTTTTCTTAAAATATGGATAAACTGGTTTCAAGCGTTTTCGGGTTTTTGACCACCGCGTCCGTATAACAATAGAATCTGACCTGACTTGACCAGCCGTAGCTTTACCTTACAGATCGATTGATTAGTTTAGTTAGTAATATAAAGCCATAACTTGCAGCGCATGGTTTGGCATTAATTCCATTCCTCACAACATCTTTTTAAAAAACTCAATTATCTAAAAGTGCGAGTCGGACTCGCGCACAAAGGGTTCCGTGCCATTGACTACCAACAATTAGTAATCAACAGTAGGTACACAATTGAATGAAAGGCAAATTGCTATTTACGATTTATAACGTATTAAAAAAAACTTAATAGATCTCGTTCAAACCAATTTTCGGTGGAAGTTTGCATGGTGATGTACGTCATATATATTTTTTAGTTCTCTTATTTTAGAAGTCACACATTTTACCACTTTGGTAGTGTCTCTCGCGCAAACTATTCAATCTGGAATAAATATATATTATAAACCTCAATATCATTTTTGAAGACCTATCCATAGATATACCAAACGTAAGGTTTTTATGGTGAAAAATATATTTTTTTGAGTTTCAGTCCTAAGTATGGGGAACCAAAATTTTTTTTTATTTTTGCGTGAAAATCTTAATGCGATTCACATAATACATCTACTTACCAAGTTTCAACAGTGTAGTTCTTATAGTTTAGGAAAAAAGTGGCTGTGACATACGGACGAACAGACAGATAGAAATGACGAATCTCTAAGGGTTCCGTTTTCAGCAAATTGGCTACGGAACCCTAAAACCCATCTTCTTGTATTTTGATTTCAAATCTTGGAGCAAAATAATTTGTTGGTTTGCATCCCTATATATTATTATACTCTTTGGTTTGCATCAAATGGATGATAAAGATTGATAATTTATTGTTTGTGAAAACTAACTAAATATGTTGCTAATGTACATGGTGGGAATAGTAGCTAGGGACGACTATTAAAATGATAGTGTATTCAGCAAGATTAGATATAATTAATTGTGTTTCACATAACCTAGAAGTAACCAAAGCCAATAATAGGACTGTTTTACATTAAAATAAAACAGTTATTATGTGCCGAAAGAAAGACACAGCGTTTATGTGAAGAAGCTGTCTATGATCTTGCCATCAAGGAGCATATTTAGTTAAAAACATACCTGTTTGTCTCTGTTTACTGAAGTTACCATGAATTTCCGGCAGGGGTCGAGCGTCCTTCCCGCGCGTCCGTTGATTCACTTCATAGTGTCTTCACTCACCAGCCAGGCCCTTGCTCTAACGCTGTGTCTTTCTTTCGGCACATAATAACTGTTTTATTTTAATGTAAAACAGTCCTATTATATGCCTAGTCGAAAGACACAGCGTTTATGTGAAGACTTGTTTGATATCTGCTGGTGATGGTAACTGCAAACGCTATGTGAATTGGATATAAATGTGTAAAATACCAAGAATTGTTTCTCATACTTTAAACATTTATTCTTATTAATAATCAATTATTATTTTTTCTAACATTATATAACAAAATATAAGTAAGAATTATAAACGACTCATTTATATAGTTATATATTATTATGTAGTATGGTTATCTACTACTACAATAAACAAAATGTTATTAATTAAGATATTATAATAATTTGGCACTCAGTCTCATGATCATTAACAATCAATATTATAAAAAAGGTGCATCTACAGTAGATGCTAATTAAGATCAATTCTATATTTGTAATTATCAATTAAAATATAAACTCTAGACACTTGAGAAATTTGATCTAAGTAAATCCTCATTTTTATCTTTCTGAATGATTTCCCTGCAATGAAATAAAATCTTAAAGTTTTATCACTTTTCCAATTGCCTGTTTTTAGCCTTTCTTCAATTACAATGTACATTTTTCCACCAGCCTTTGAATGCTACTGCAGCTCTAATACTCCCTGGTGGTGCACTTATGTCCACTGCTTTAAAAACAAATTTAACCCATCCTGCAATTAGGGTTCTAGTAGTTGGCTTAACTTACCCTTTAAGAGGAATAAATAAATAAACTGGATATATTACTATTTACCCGACTATGCTGCGTCTAAATTAATTGTTTGATATGTTTTACAGGACATATATGTACAGGGCATTTGGGTGTTTCACCAATGACCATCCTGACTGCCTGTAATGGCTTGAATCTGTTATTATCCAAACCTGGACCACAGCACAATGATGTCCTCTTCTTCTATGCAGTTGTTTTGAGATATGTCTAGTAAGGTAAGGTCATGTATTCTTGGACCTGATGCTAAGAGCAAAATTAATGCAGTTCTTCTATATGTATATATCAAAAAGCGAATTGGTGCTATAAACAGTGGTTTCTAACCAATTAAATAATAAAGGGATATGCCATAAAGGCGATTTTGTAGGTTTGAGTTTAATCAATGCAATGGCTTTTATTACTTGTTAACAAAGGAAATTTTTTGGAAAGGTTTTCTACTGTTGAAACACAATAAGTAGAAATAGCAGATTTATGTAATAATATTGTGTTATAGTATATATAACACAATATTATTGTATATAGTGTATATTGTATATTATATATACATATACACTATAAAATAGTTCTAAATAAAGATTTGTTACAAAACCTTGCAACATCTCTGCCATCTGGATTTTTATTATTAACATTATTTGTGGTGGAAAATGCTAACCACCTGTTTATAGGGGTTTTGTATGTGTTTAGAGTGCTAGTTCGCCAACTGCTACTCAATAATTGTATTTCCTCTCTATTCCAGTTTGAGAGCTGATCCCCCCCCCCCCCCCCCAATTTTGGGAGGTTTGATTCCGGTTTGGAAGGACAATTTGTCCACCTGTGGGGGACCTAGACCTGTTGTTTGATCGATTAGATTCTGCTGCAGATCCAATGTTGGCAATGGATCTGCTAGGGCTCTGGCTTTGAGGTCGGTTAACCCAAAGTACTGGTCCCAATGTGGGACTATTAAGGTGAACATTCCCTTGGCTTTGTTCAAATGTGCCAGTACCCAAGGGACTAGATTGGGTGGGGGAAAACCCAGCCCAACTGACAGTTTCAATTTTGACTGGAGGCGTCGCAGAAAACTGCTGACCCATCTGTCGAGTCCCAGGTTACGTACCGCGGGACGACTGCGGTTTCTTTTGATGCAAACAAGTATATGTCTGGCACGCCCTATTTTTTGAATTTGCAGATGCCACTTGGGCACAGGCTTTCCTCTTGAGAGGTGGTCTGCAATCCTGTTTAACCTCCCTAAGAGGTAAGAAGCCGACAGCGTTATGTTGAGCTGCTCGGTCAAGTGAAGGAGTTTGTCTGTTAGGCCCAACAGGGGTAAGGAACGGGTACTCCCTTCGTTCCTTATGTAGGCTATCAGGGTGCGATTGTCTGAGTGTACCAGTACGTGTGCACCCCTCATGTCTGCACCTTGTTGTGATAAGGCTGCATACACGGCATACATCTCCTTCACATTGGAGTGCCACTTTAGCTGGCGAGGACTCCAATTGCCCGGCAACATTGTGTTGTTCAGGTGTGCTCCCCAGCCCGCGTCCGCCGCGTCTGTGGTTGCACTTTTAACCTTGCATTTTTTAGCCAATTTAGTAACTCTACTCAAGAGTCTACTAGAGGAGGTAACATCCTCTCTTGCCTTGGTCTGCCTCCTCTGAATGATTTTAGTAAAATCGGTGTTCTGCGATAGTGCAGGTGACCATTCAGTGTCGCTAAATTGGTAAAAATTATTATACCCAGCCATTTCTGTACCTTCCGGAGACAGGCCATTTTCTTTTACAATAAATTGGTTGACATTTCTGTTATATTCAGTACTTTTTTGACAGGAAGAGATATTAAATTGGATTTTGTGTTCCATGTCATGCCTAAGTATTCTAGTTACTGAGTTGGGGTGAAAAGTGATTATTGATAATTCACTTGCCAACCCAACTTTATCAGGGTTCTACAAGCTTTGCTTGGTTTTGATTGGTTAAATAAACTATTAATAATTAATAAATGAAAATTAATTTTTATCCTTATGCCCTGTCTCTGAAGGATTTCCGCAATCCAATTGGTAACAGAAGCGAAAGAGTGAGGGGCTGATGAAAGACCGAAGGTTAGGGCTGTTTACTGCAATATCTCGCCTCCATATATTATACGTAGAAAACACCTGTGGGTTTCCTTTATGCATAAATGGAAGTAGGCTTGGTAGAGGTCGATTTTTATCATCCAGTCCTGATCTTGAAGTAACAGAATAATATCCACTCGAGAAATGAGTTGGAAATGACGAGTTGAGACATGCATATTCAGTTTTCTTAAATTGAATATGAGTTGTACTCCTCGTCTGGGTTTTTATCAAAATCATCTTTGAATGAAAACCCGGTGCGGTTAATTTTAGTTTCTCTAAAATGCCCACTTCCTTGAGTTCGCTTATGACTTGTGTCATTTTTGCTGATTGCTTTGTAGCAAATCTGGTTATTATTTTCTTGCAAGGATATTGCACGGGAGGTTTTGTTAAAAAAAGGGTATACAGCCCCTGGCTATAAAATTTTGAACATATTTGCTCGCCCTCAGCTGTGCTCATATCTGAACATGGTACCCCCCTTGAATATCCTGCTTTGATAGTCACTTGTCTTTATTAATGTTGGAGTTGTCATGGGAGTCTGTGAGACAGGGGAATATTTTATATGATAGTTATTATAGTAATTTTTCTCAACTTTTGATTTATTTTCCTTATCAAATATTCTTGATTTAGAGGACTATTTAATTATTTTTTTTTTTTATTTAAGTTAGTATTATTACTGTCACTAAATTTATTTTTATTCTTTAAATAACTTGGCATGTTTAGCCACACCTAGGATCTCCCCAAAGAGTATACCAGCGGAATACGAGCATCCCTATTAATTAGGTGTTTCAAACTGGGTGGAATGTTTTGAAACGCAATTTTTAAATTGACATTGTTTATTTCTTTTAGAATACGGTCACATATAACCTCAATACATTCTGCCTATTTTGCGCAATTAACCTGCATACATGACTTCATATTTTTATATGATGGAGATAACAGACCAAATATTTCTGTAAATTTACCCGAGTTTGCATTAAGTTCCGTACCTGCATTAGAAGCCTAATCTATGACGTCCTGTAAACCATTTACTTAAATAGTTGTCGACTATGTAAGACTGCATTCGATAATCCCGCTAGTAAATGTTCAGTATTAGTTAATAATCTGTTCCCTTATTTAAATGACAGAGCTCCTCATCTAATTTCAGACCTGTAAATCTCACAATCACATCGCTACTCCGGGTAGCGAAGTGAGCCTGTAATGCTTTTTTATATCTTATGCCTTTCCAAGCTTGCGAGTTAGACTGTTGTAAATTACTGATTTCCGCTAATTTACTTGGGTCAGCACTAGGTATAAAGTTATTATTAACTTTCCTAATGACATATTAGTAGTAGGTATAAAAGAAAAAATTGTTTCGGACATCTTGGAATGGCCGGCATTATCTGAACTCTTATGAGTTTTGTTACTATTTAATGCATTTAGGTATGATGGAATCTGAGCTACGCACTCTGAAAGGAAATCGACTTGATTTATTGGCGAGTCTTAACAGGATTCGACCTGCTTCGACATCCGCCTGGATCTATTGTTTGGTGGTGGGTCCGCAAAACCCTCCTCATCTTCTGAAGATGAGGAAGAGCTGCTGCTTTCTATTGAGCTAGAGCTCCTAGCACTTCGCCCTCCCTCGGGAGCGACGACTTGCGCATCGGAAGCCTCCGACTGATTCATAAGTATAAGTAGGTACTCACCTAACTGCCGCTAACGACGACACCCACACACACTACATTAAACTTATGCGATAAAGCACTTATTTCAGCTAAATAAATAAAAAATCAAAGTAGGAACACTTAGTTCTCACTTTTACAACTTTGGAAAATTTTCGCTCCTTACGCGACGAAAATCACAAACGCTATGAAGTGAATCAACGGACGCGCGGGAAGGACGCTCGACCCCTGCCGGAAATTCATGGTAACTTCAGTAAACAGAGACAAACAGGTATGTTTTTAACTAAATATGCTCCTTGATGGCAAGATCATAGACAGCTTCTTCACATAAACGCTGTGTCTTTCGACTAGGCATATAATAGTCTATTTTAGTCTCGTACAATATTAAATTTATTCTGTAAGATTTAGAATGACTTATTAATGTTACTGCCCTGAATACACTTATAATAAGAATAGTTTAAAAATAATTAATTTACTATTATTATTGACTTCATTACCCATAATATTTATTATATTTGCAAATCATTGAAAAAAATATGAAATTATAGCACTGTATGTAGATATTGCAGATCCAAATAAAGTATTTTATTATTGTGTCCGCGTTCGGTACCTTTCGGTACCTTTGGATCAGTACCTCCGGATTTACCCACCGCTATATTTTATGCGTTTGGAACACCGATCTGTCAAAAAGCGATTTGTCGAAGATTAGCGAAATAGAAATAGCGAAGCAAGTGAGTGAGCGCGAGCTGCACTGGTAGATGGCGGGAGTGATCTCGTGTGATATAACTGTTAGATTAGTTTTTAAATTGTAGTGTTTAATTTTTAGAATAGTTATTAAAATGACTAGGTAAGCTATTTACCGCTTATTTCACTCTCCCTCCGGCTTACAATAAAACTTGTGTCGTGAATTTTGGTGCATTGATGAAGCGCAATGTCCGTCCATAATATCATGCGATTTTACCTATAAATGAACACATTTACCATTTCAGAGCTAAAATAGAACTCGGCGACGTGACGCCGCATAATATAAAACAACTAAAGAAGTTGAACACAGTCGTATTTCCAGTGTCTTACAACGATAAATTCTACAAAGATGTTTTGGAAGCAGGCGAATTGGCCAAGTTAGCATACTATAACGATATCGTAGTGGGAGCAGTATGCTGTAGAATAGACACGTCGGAAAACTCGCGAAGACTATATATTATGACCTTGGGATGCTTGTACCCCTACAGAAGACTGAGCATTGGTACTCTAATGGTGGAACATGTGCTCAAGTATGTGGAACAGGATGGCAATTTCGACAGCATTTTCTTGTAAGTACATCCTAATTTACCTTTTGTCATACTCACAGCTACAATTTTCATAATTCATTTGATATTGTATTGTATATTTTTAAATTGAAGGTTATGAGTCTTTACAAGTTGGTACCTAGTTATTGTGCTAACCAAGCCATTGTCAGATTCTCTATATTATGTTTATCAGTATATGAGCATGGCTGTGTTAATGTGAAACTTATCAGTAAATTGATCCTTGAAACCTTCATGTAATAATCTGACAATATTTATATACATACATACAACATACTATCCATCACATATGCTATCCATCTAAATAATTATGTCAAGGACATACATAGATGCAAAGAGTATCCATAAAAAGAGTACCATAACTAATTTATTGGCAAGCTGGATTCATTTATATTGCCTATTAATAGATAAAAATTATTAGAATAACATACAAGGGGTACACACCTACTCACTCAGTGGGTTTTAAGTGGGGTACAGGCAGTCATTGTGGACAAGATTATAATACTCCCGGTACATACAATCAAATAGACAGATCATCATCAAAATAATGTCAAGTCTCCTCCAACCAAATTGTCATCAAAATAATGTCAAGTCTCCTCTATCCAAATTGTTCAGGGAGCTATGATGCCACAAATTGACACTAAGATACACATATACATATTTTAAACTTACAATCACTCAGCAACAGGGCTAATATCTAAAAGGCTATTGTGCAAGTGGGCTACAAAGGAAAAAAAAAGGACTATGTATTCTTTATAATTAGACAATTGACAAAATACAATATGAAACAAGTCAAAGTTGAGGATTTAAAAGATATTGATTATTGTTTGTTTTTAAGTTATATATAGGTTTTCAGGTTATTTTCTATGTGATTCCTATATAAAATAAAGCAGAAATTATCATAAACTATATACGGATATTAAACTTAAAACTTGTTATCTATGTAAACTGCTCATACTCTTAGAGATTTCTGTTTAAGTTGATTGCAAAGCATTATAAAATGTATAAAGAGTAGTTTTTATACAAGCTACATTAATATAAATTTTGGGAGTATCATTGTAATTATATCTGCGGAAAAGTTATATGAGCTCATTAACTCAAACAAGGCTGCTTACTTTTTGTTGTTAATTAAATCAAATTATTTTTATTGCTTACATTTATGAAATGTCGTATGACTCTAGTTTCCCAGTTCCAAGAAATTGATCTTATGAATAAGAATCTGGCAAGAATGTCTGTAGTTACACTTTTAAATTAAAAAATGTGACACTTTTGGCCGGCAAAATATTCTGTTCAATGTAGTTTGCTTTTGAAATAGTCTTAAGTTTTAATAACATTAAAAGAAAGGTGTTAAATAAATGTGTACTAGTAAAATGGTAAGTTTGTCAAGCTTATTGCAGTCATCTGTTGGATGTAATTCTATTCTAAGTACATGATAATATACATAAACTAGTGTCATTTGCTATTTCAAATAGATAAATATTGCTATCCTATATAATATTTAAACAATTTGCCAGTAAAACAAATGTTTAAAAAATTTCAAATGGGGAAACATTATGTATTAAATTACAGGAAATCCTAGATCCATACTCCAAGGGTCGGTCTATTCTCATTAATGCCATTTTTAAGAAAATCTGTGATAATGTTTGACATTTATGTTGTTGGTGATGAACCATATGAGGAAACAGAATTTTATAAGAAATCATCATCATTAGTTATAGTTACACAGGCCTAGGATTAATAGGATCTAGCTTAAATTGATTCATGAGTGGTTGCTTACATGTTGATTAATGTCAATCAGTTAAGGAATATATTTATCTGTTGTAATGTATGTAACGAAATGATATTCATTTTAACTTTATGAAATTGAGATTCAAATATATATATGTTTGAACTTTTAACATTTCAATTTCAAAGCATATGCTTTGAAATTGAAATGTAATTTCTCAAACTGTCATTTTACTCGTAGTAATAGGGAACAGTTTACTTGTAGAAATATTAGATTCAGTACATTATTTGAGATGAGTCTTTTGTATTTGTTTTTATACACACTTGACAACAACTTTGTTTGTCTCTCTAAGATATTATCTGCTGTATAGAGTAAGATCCCAGGGCCGCCAGACGTCACGTATTTTCTGACGAACGAAATGTAGACGATTGAGTAGTGCTAGTGTGTACTAAGAACGCATGCCTACCAGCTAACTTGCATAGTGGGCCAATTTTGAGGTATCAGGAAATCAAAGTACAAAAAAACATGACTTACCTCACGTTCTCCAAGCTGATTTTTACGTATATTTTAGGCGATATCTTTAAAAATAAGTCGCCAATACTCCCAGACACTTTCCGTGGGCCGTTTTGCCTAACAGACGCCTTAAAGGTCCCAAAATAATGACTTAACTTCACGTAAATTCTCATGCTCCATTTTTATATATGTCCATCAGACAACTATTTCAAAACCTTTTACAAGAAGACAGACCGATCCAAGGGGCCAATCATCTTCAAAATCAATTTTAATGTCTCTGTGGGTAGGAGCGCCAGGGCATTATACTACGCACATGACACTCATTGAGACATGTGTAATAGGATATATTGACTTCTCTCTCTCACTCTCTTACAGTTAACTCGTATCAATTAATGATTCATTTAAAAAAAAACGCTTAAAAATAAAAATCAGGTAAATAATTAAAAATTAACTTGTAAAAAAATGCTCATTTGACTACAATAATTCTAGAATTTTATCCTGCAAGCTGTTTTGATAAATGAGAAAAAACTTAAATTTTCTTTTGAATGAAAAACTACAGTGTTAACAAATTAATTATAGGAAATGAATCATAAAAAAATACACAGTAGAAAAATATTAATCTTTCAACATTTCTGAGTAGTCCCTCTAATCTTCATTATCATCGTCATTTAAATTAGACAATTCGTCATCCAGCCAATCTTAATATTGAATATCTAAATCGTCGTTGTTATCATCAGCATTATCCTCATTTCCTTCCACCACGGTAAAAAACAATTCAAACAATGAACATCTGAAAAAATTTAAAAGTGACAAAAAATATGAGAAGCGATAATAAATTACCTGATTGTTCTTCCAAAGTTGACTGACAAAATCCGGTTATTGATCTCCATCGAACCAATGAAAATCATATGTACCATCTTTTAATGTCCAGCCATTATTTTCGGGTTTGAAAATATTTATCATCTTCATAGTTGCATTGTTCCAAAGACTACCGAAGTTTTTCAAATTTTTTGATTGAATTCTTCATTTATGTCAGAAACCATATAATTGTTAATAAACAGTTGGAGTCTGGCAACATCTACATCACCATAAAATATTAATTATCTGCGAGTGAATGTCCCGTCAAAATCAAGTCCAATAAATTTCAGAGATTAGCTTTGATAAACAGACAAATTTAATTTATCTGTGATGTATACAACGTTCCCGGAATAATTTATGTAGATGTTGCCAACTGTTTATTAACAATTATATGGTTTCTGACATAAATGAAGAATTCAATCGGAAAAATTTGAAAAACTTCGGTAGTCTTTGGAACAATGCAACTATGAAGATGATAAATATTTTCAAACCCGAAAATAATGGCTGGACATTAAAAGATGGTACATATGATTTTCATTGGTTCGATGGAGATCAATAACCGGATTTTGTCAGTCAACTTTGGAAGAACAATCAGGTAATTTATTATCGCTTCTCATATTTTTTGTCACTTTTTAATTTTTTCAGATGTTCATTGTTTGAATTGTTTTTTACCGTGGTGGAAGGAAATGAGGATAATGCTGATGATAACAACGACGATTTAGATATTCAATATTAAGATTGGCTGGATGACGAATTGTCTAATTTCAATGACGATGATAATGAAGATTAGAGAGACTACTCAGAAATGTTGAAAGATTAATATTTTTCTACTGTGTATTTTTTTATGTTTCATTTCCTATAATTAATTTGTTAACACTGTAGAGTTTTTCATTCAAAAGAAAATTTAAGTTTTTTCTCATTTATCAAAACAGCTTGCAGGATAAAATTCTAGAATTATTGTAGTCAAATGAGCATTTTTTTACAAGTTAATTTTTAATTATTTAGATTTTTATTTTTAAGCGTTTTTTTTTTAAATGAATCATTAATTGATACGAGTTAACTGTAAGAGAGTGAGAGAGAGAAGTCAATATATCCTATTACACATGTCTCAATGAGTGTCATGTGCGTAGTATAATGCCCTGGCGCTCCTACCCACAGAGACATTAAAATTGATTTTGAAGATGATTGGCCCCTTGGATCGGTCTGTCTTCTTGTAAAAGGTTTTGAAATAGTTGTCTGATGGACATATATAAAAATGGAGCATGAGAATTTACGTGAAGTTAAGTCATTATTTTGGGACCTTTAAGGCGTCTGTTAGGCAAAACGGCCCGCGGAAAGTGTCTGGGAGTGTTGGCGACTTATTTTTAAAGATATCGCCTAAAATATACGTAAAAATCAGCTTGGAGAAAATACGTGAGGTAAGTCATGTTTTTTTGTACCTTGATTTCCTGATACCTCAAAATTGGCCCACTGTGCAAGTTAGCTGGTAGGCATGCGTTCTTAGTACACACTAGCACTACTCAATCGTCTACATTTCGTTCGTCAGAAAATACGTGATGTCTGGCGGCCCTGGGATCTTGGACTAGTACTACCTTTTAGGAAATTTACCTGTGATAATGTGACTAATTAGTAATGACTACCTTAAACTGTGAGTTCCTGATCATTAAAACAAAAGATCTATACTATACTCAAATAATGAACTAAAATTGTTTTTTTTTCATCTAAAGTTTCATAAAATAAAGACATTAGTGGTCAATTTCAAGCTGAAATGTAATGTGTAGGAATCCATCTGCTTGTTGAAGCACTGTAATTGGCGGTAACAAATCAAAATAATAATATTTGACTAACCAACAAACATATGTATATTAGCCTAAACTAATTGATTTACCTTGATGTGTAACCAATCATTCAAGAATCAATTTAAATAACATCTTATAATGCTCCTAGCATTGTCTTCAGACCATAACTTATTTTACTTCACAAGATTGGATTATCTTTAAGTGGGTTAATGACTTTGTAATCTATTATTATCAACAAATATTTTTGTTTGCATTTGTCATTATGATAAATAAATATAAATTAATCCATCAAGGAACTAATTACACACTAAATAGAAAATTGTTACACTCCAGAGGGTCAGGGTACCCTACATTCCTTTTTCACTATTATTTAGATAGGTTAACTTTTGCACTAAATACTCATTTAAATATTATCCCAGTCTGAATTCTATTGTTAGAAGGTTAGATTGGTTACAATGTTATCTTTTTCTTTTTCAGGCATGTCCAAGTAAACAATGAGGGTGCAATAGATTTTTATAAGAAGTTTGGATTTGAGATTGTCGAGACTAAAGAGCACTACTACAAAAGGATAGAGCCAGCTGATGCACATGTGCTACAAAAAACTATCAGACAACCACAACAACCTTCCGCACCGTTACTCAATGGTACTGTACCACATGCAAAAACCAATGGACATGATTGAATACACAACTAAACCCAAAATTTGTACTTGTAAAAGCCTCAACTTGGTTGTTAACGTGAAAATAAGTGATAACATAACGTGTAAGAATCATAATAAAACACTGTGTGTATACAGGATTGATTTACATTAAGATATATTTGTAACGGATGGGTTAATCAATAAGTTGTGGTTGTGGACACATGAGGCCATAAAATAAATATAGTACTAGAAATGACTGATATTCCACTCAGTATCATATAATATATGTTGTACAGAATATGTTCATAATAACACATACATATTGAATAAATGTATCAACTATTATAACTGGCTCCCTTTACAAGTAACACTATGACTTATAAAATAGCATTCAGCTTTTAAATTAACTCTTGATGGTTTTAAATAAGTATATAAGTAATGGATAATTGTTAACTCTAGACATTCTTTTAACTATATCGGACAAGAAAATTCTGTCAGTTTTTTACTGTGCTTGTATATTATGGAATTTAATTATGGTCATGAAATTCCGTTTTTTAATTAATTTTCTCGAATTCAGAACGGAAGTGTTAATAATCACCTCGCAATTAAAATGATATTTAATAACATACATATGTTTTTCAAGCAATGAGGAAAGTGAGGGTTTTGATAAACTACTATTGAACTGTAACATTTTTTTATCAAATGCTTATTATACTTTGCACGACAAAAA
This sequence comes from Craniophora ligustri, assembly GCA_905163465.1. Lineage (NCBI taxonomy): Eukaryota > Metazoa > Arthropoda > Insecta > Lepidoptera > Noctuidae > Craniophora > Craniophora ligustri. The sequence goes on from LR990968.1 coordinate 9,535,272, forward strand.
TAAATTTTATTTAATTTATGTTGAGTTGTACTGAAATTTTTGTTTTGTTAAGATTTTACATGGTCTAATATAATAGCCAAATAAAGTTTTATTCCTAAACGGCATCTGTAAGTAGTCATTGTATCATAATGTTGTTACCAAAAAGTCAACTGTCGACCCCTGTCAAATCTTCTCTGTAAACAATAACATTTGTGTAACATCATGTTCACTGCAACCTTAGCATTATTAGTATAATAAACATGATTAACATTTCACGATGTTTTAATTACTTCTATTTTTTCTTGTAAGTACCCCAATATTAACAACGAGCGGCCCGCCCCGGCTTGCAACGGGTAGATAATATAGGTATTTAATCCCTAATTATTTTTTAAATAAAATGCAGCTTATATTATGATGGATAATGTAGCATTCTAATGGTGAAAGAATATTAGATCAGCTCAATAGTTGCGGAGCCTATTCAATACAAACAAACGTTTCTTGTTTCGCGAGCTTAATACACACCGTATTAGAAGAACAATACAAATTGTCAGGAATACATGGTACCTATGTGGTTGTTTTCAGTTAAATATAAATTAGTCGAGTTCATTTGATTGTAAATTTTTCTGTGTGCTTTGTATGTCAATCATGTTGTGTTTGTGTATTATCGCAAGATTTTTTCATGTGACTACCTCATTAGTCGCAAACATGAATAGAGTGAGCTTGAGGTCATCAGTTTGACTCTAGTTTTATTGGGTTATATAAATTATTCTTCGTAGTAGATCGAAGTTAGGATTTATGTCTGGTTAATGACAATAGACATGTCCATCTAGAGATCATTCTGAGAGTCAGTGAGCGTTTGGTAACTTACCATGGAAAATATATCGTAATAAGCTGTACAAATTCTTACACATCATTACCATCGTCGAGTTTTATCATTTTGTCCCTAGTAATTCCATGGGGTATCTTGTCCAAAAATTAGAATAAAATTATGTAGAATGAGGATAAAAAAAGAAATAGTTAATTGCATTAATTTATTGAAATAATATAACATATTGCACAATATTGTCATTCTTGACTAGTTGTTACATTTTTAATATGGACAATGGACCATAACTATTTCGTTTTTGTTTGTAATATAGGTATCCATATCCGTAAGGCCTAAATTCCAAGTGTCTATTAAAACCACATTAACAATAAAACGTTGCAAGTTTTTAATATTTTTATAATATATCTATATGGATATTTTTATTTCTATAAAAAATATTGTTAAATACATTTTTTTTACAATTTCATAAATACTCAAAAGACAACATTATATTACATGATGTACTTATTATTCGTGTTTTAGAATACTGTTAGTTATGCTTTCGAAAAGCTTCAATTCGCTATCACAGACACAGTTTACATTTGCATTCCTATTGCACATAACATTAAGTATAGCTGGTTTCTTTATACATTGACAAATAATCCGAAGCCAGAGAGCGAATTTTCACGAACAAAAATGCAACTGGAGGCATTTTTTTAAATAATTGTACCCATGGTACTGGTGTACCAAAATACAAATAAAATACCGAATTACTTAGACATTTGGTCAAACACTCAACCGTTCTTAATTTTAACTAGCTTTCTTATATAGACTGTAGCGCTGCTTCTCAGTTTGGAGACAAGTAAGACAAACACCATCGTAGTCTATATTTGAGAGCTACTTAAATTTGAGTAGCGCTTGAGTATTTGCACGATTGACAATATAAATGCATTTTTTTTACATTTCAAACAAAGACATTCAAATCTATAAGATGGTAAAATTGGATGAATATTAAGAATACAAAATATCTTATTCCATAACCAAAACATTAGGCATATTCTAAAGCTATCGTTCTCTAAGTCTACTCGCTATTGATCTTGTTAATTGAGAGATACATAGTTCCAGTACACACAAACATAATAACTAGATATGTGATTCTACTGAACACAGCTGCGGAAAAAATAAGATAAGAGCATTGAAGGAAACAATTTCATTTATTAATTTACACCATGTTAATATTATATTGTTACCAAATAAAATGAATAATTTTAAAACAATTCTGTTGCTGAAAGTACTTCGTTTATTTTGTTGAAATTTGAATAATACACATAAAATAGGTATTTATTTTACAAAATAAATTTATCAAAAATATGTAACGAAGAATTGAGCATTTTTAATGTGTTAACAATATGACGATAAGGACAAATTTTAATGGTCTTTCTTGTATCGTGGGTATCATTATTGAGCTTGCAGACTGGATTTTATCGTTTAATTACAGCATCAAGTTATGTCGCGCAGCTTATGCCGATATTGCCCGATATGTTAGAAGAAAAATGCATTAGTTTTAAAGAATCAGAGAATAAAATTTATACACAATAATACAGATGATAATCACATAACATATTCATAACAACAACCATATTAAAATATAAAAAAACAATCGTCAGTTAAATAAGTAGGTAGATAAAGCTTCTGTTATAACACTTAGTCGACCGATTTAGTAAATAAATTTCACTACAATATAATATGAATAAATAAGTAATTAAATTTTACAAAAATTTTGTGTATGACAATAAATCCCAAAAATGTGTTGACAGAAAAAATTGGAAATCGCAAGAAATTTCGTTCAGAGCTTGCGAAAATTTCAGGAACATAATTTAAAGTTACATTATAAATGCATCTTTTTTTCTTTATCACATAATGACATTATTTTTACATAATGGCAATAATAAAAATTGTGATGAAAATCCAATAACAAACATAAAGGGTGCTTTGCACTTTTGTTTGAATAAACAGGTACTTTGAAGGATGAGTAAGGGTTTTTAGAAGTCCCTTTGATAACTGTGATATATACGGTCCTCTCGACCTGTTTTGCTGCTCTGAAGTTATACGCAAGCAACATAAGGACATGTTGCTATTCCGGACAGTGTTCAGAGCGGTTATAAAGTTTAACGCGAACTGTACAAAGATAATAATTAATTAATCTATGTATATTAAAACACATGTACCACAAAATAAAAATAAATCACATTTTAAGAACTGAACATTTTGTAAACTTTATTTAATATAACTTAATAAACTTTATTTATTTAATATCATAGTATAAGTACGTATGTAGTGATAAAATAGAACATGATTGTCGAATCTAATTGTGATTTACGTAGTAAATAATACGCATCTATAGTTGGTAACTAAAATACTGAACAGTACTGCACCGCCAGTACAAACATCAACACAGCTTAGTTTAACATTTACATATTATTGAGTTAGTAGGACGAAAGTGTTCAGATAACACGTGACTTTGCATTTAAAAAAAATGCTTAGTGAAATTTGGCATTGTTCGATAGTAATGTAGCACGACGGGTATTCCAGTAGTATTTCTTTCTATTAAAATTTAGAGTTGTTAAGTAATTACTGATATAATTTAGCGAATAATCGCTTACTAAAACACCGATAACGGATGCGTTCACATCTATCCCCAAGTGCAAATTTCTACTGCCAACTTCAAAAGAAATTTGTGAAATCCATACAAATTGGTCAGTGCGAAACTTCACGCGAATAGTAATACAACTTTGAAACAATAATAGTTTCGCGATTATTATAATAAGCATTTACAATTTCTTATACCGTAAGTACGTATGATAGAAAATCTTAATTTCAACTAGAGAAGGTCACGCAATTTACGATGCTGCAAAGTCGATTTCGCTTGCGTCGGTCGTTGGAAATTGCCAATTACATAAATAGATTACGTAGCCTATTACGGTACTTACTTTACATCAAAATCAAATCGATACTCGTCGATTATTATGGAGAATGTGATATTCTCGCGTATGTAGCGGCCTACTAACAATTCTCGCTGTGGTCACGTCTGTTGGACCGGGCACGTATGACGTCACTAGTCTACGTACGGCAGCAGAGGCCGCACATTCATAACTCCTCGTTCTCATTCCCACCTGCTTCGTTCTCGAGGTCTAAAAGCTGTTTGATGCGCTCAATGCATAGCTTCGAACCTTCGTTCGCTTCTTTGGCCATCTGGGGAATTGTGAATGTAAAATTAATCGGAGCTAGGTGCGACTACATAGGTATGTTCTCTGAGTTGTTTAACTATAAATAAAAGTATAAATTATAATGATTTAATAATATCAAGCAAGATTCTAAATCTCAACTGTATAAAGAAACGGCAATTACGGCAACAAATGACCCAATTGGTACAGCGGTATTAAATTTCAAGGTTAAAAATTTTGTGTGATGAACATCTACATTTGTACCTAAATGACTAATGGATGTTTCTATGTATAATAGATATGTATTTAAAATAAGACACCTATTTACAGTTGGCGATTAAAATAGTAATTTAGGAAGCTTATTTTCAGTTGCCATTATCACGACATAGACATACTTACAAGTGAAAAATTAAGGAATCCATGTGGCAGTCCCTCTAGTACTTCAATTCCAACAGTGTTGCCAAGTTTCTTCAGTTTCTTGGCAAACATTACGCAGTCATCCAAACACGGATCCAAGTGCACTGTCTGCAATAAAATTATAATTAGTCTTCAATTTATTCAAGTAAAAATAGACCGGTTTTATTTCTTTCAATATCAAGTGAGATATCGAGAAATAATTCAGTAAGCGCTAACGCTTAAATATGTAACTTTTTTATAACTATACAAGGGTGGAAAAAAACAAACAAGAACAATATTGCGTTCCACCTGATTGTAAGTGGATACCGTGGCTTATGGATGTTTCCACCACCGAGAGGTGTCGCTTGCGCGTTGCAGACCCAGTAAAAACCTTTACTTACCAGTATTCTGACAGGTGGGAACTTAGTGAGAAGATGGTCTTCGGCCCAATACGGCGAGAGTAGCGGATCTCGTGGCACTGAGAATATGAACTCGTCAGATGGACTGCGTGCTATCAAGGCGTCCAGATTTGTTCGTGCTGCCAGACTGTGGAATTATTCAAATTAAAAGCTGGTTAGTATTTTTTTCAAGAATACCTATAACTACAAACTTAATTAATTAATTTAATTGTATATAGTACTTATCTTTGAAATAATTGATTTGCGTGGTAAAAAATCAAAGGCGAGGTGACTTTCGTGGTGAAAAAAACTGTGACTCGACTTATTAATTTTCTTTAATTAATTTAAACCTTGCATTTATAATGAATTTAAATTCTAAGTGAACTCTTAAATAGAATGTTTTCGGTAGTGTCCTCCTTCAGTGCAATTATTGTTATGTTATTGTAAAACTGCCTTGAGGCCTTCATTATTTGATTCTCCTTTCCATTTCTACGGAAACTAGCGATACTGTGCAGAACAATTGATAACTTTTACCAGTGTATTATGTGGGCCTTTGATTTTATCATTATACTATACTATACTAGTCCCTATAAGTCATTCGATAGGCATTTAAGATATTGCAATAATTATAAACTACTTACTCTTCTTGTGTTGGTTTTGAGATAGCGTTTGATCCAGTAATGTACGCTAGCCTAGACGACATCGCACCCATGAAACCCGTGGCAGCTTCGCTTATCCTACGACAACGGTAAAAAATATCAGGTAGGTAAAATTATATGTCAACATCATCAACCCATTATTGTCCCACTACTGGGCAGGGGTCTCCTCTCGTTTTAGAGGGATGTTAGATTATAGTCCACCACGCTAGCGAACTGCGGGTTGCCAGACTTCACATTCCATCGAGAAAACCTCTCAAGCATGCAGGTTTCTTCACGATGTTTCTCATAAACATTACTTGTTATTAGAACTCTTATTTATTATTGGGTTTAGATTAAATGCTAGTATGTAAAATATTATGTTCGTAGCCATTTAAACAGGGAAGTGCGTTTGCAGAATGAACGGTCTTCAAATGTCGCCTATATGCATATATTGTGTAGGTACAGTCTTATTTAGTGTAATTTTTTACAGTGACATCTCTATCAAGCAATCGCATTCCGATGAAATAATTAAATTGTTGTAATATTTTGAAAGTTATATCTATCTACATATATTATCATCATCATCAATCCATTCATGTCCCACTGCTGGGCACGGGTCTCCACTCATTCGAGAGGGATTAGGCTATAGTCCACCACGCCTACTGCGGGTTGGCAAACATTACATGCTATCGAGAAAATCTCTCAAGCATGCAGGTTTCCTCACGATGTTTTCCATCACTGTTTTTAATGTAATAAATACGCACATAACTTCAGAAAAGTCAGTGGTGCGTGCCTTGGGTTTGAATTCGAGACCTCTGACATCTCAGTCCACTGGTCACACCGCTAGGCTACCACAGCAGTAAGGCACATAAATATATTATCGATTAACATGAAAAAACTTTATTAGACTAAATAGAATATTAAAAAAAAAACTGTAAATGCAAACTTTTTGGCGCAATTATTGTAATAAATACCTAGTTTTTATCCGCTTCTTATTGTCTTTACTTATTTCATTGTCTTCCACTAATGGCGGTTCACCAACTAATGTGCTCGAATTTTCTGATTCCGCCTCCCTGGAACAATATGTTGCTTTTTTAATTTACCACACATTTACCAAACATTCCATTATCCACACTGTATGTGTGGCGTAACTTTGAATGGATGAATGATATAAAAGCCATACAAAGGAACAAAAACAAAACACGTAGGTCACGTGGGTTTGATTTATTCCTTTCGCTTGTTTGTCCTGAACTCCTGAAATAATAATCTGCCAGCGCACAGCCAAGACTACTAACTAGAAAACTAAAATTTTACCCAAACCTACATTTATTTTATAACATCGACTTAGAAATTAATTTTCATTATTAATAAGGGAGAGAGCCACTACTTGTTCAACCTGGGCAAGATCCGAACGGGTAGCTAATATAAAGTCAGATTTGTCAGATATGTGAGAACATAAATCAGACCAAATACCTGTGTGATTCGTCGAGCGCTTTGGGTGAAGGTTTGATGACGGGTATCCTGCGACCTTCGGAGTCCGTATCACTGTCCAACACATACCTCTCCAGAAAGTCCGATACGTACTTCTGGGATTTATCATCTGGCGGTGTCACACCTGAATAAAATAACAACATGGTCAACTTAAACTGACTGATTGAGCTACTTGGAGACGCGTGCTGTCGACAACGAAGGGATAACTCAATGTACCTGCTCTTTCTTTAAAATACCTCTTTAGAAATTTTCTCTACATTGTAAGACTTACGTCATCATCAACCCATTAATGTCCCACTGCTGGGCACGGGTCTCCTCTCATTTGAGAAGGATTAGGCTATAGTCTACTACGCTAGCCTACTGCGGGTTGGCAAGACTTCACATGCCATCGAGAAAATCTCTGAAGCATGTACGTGTCCTCACGATGTTTTCCTTTACCGTTTGAGCATGTGATAAATACGCACATAACTTCCGAAAAGTCAGTGGTGCGTGCCTTGGGTTTGAACTCGAGACCTTTGACATCTCAGTCCACTGGTCACACAACTAAGCTACCACAGCTCTTAGGATATTATCCCTCATCAATCCGGACCAGTGCCTAACCTAGTTCGATCATGGGTGCTAATGAAAGACTAGTCTGGATACGCCAATGCTCCAAACCGGCAAACCAAAACTATAGCACAAAACGCAAGGCAACATTATACGGCATTGAAAGAACCATATCAAAGAAACTCATAAACGTGTCCACAATATTTGTTGCTGCGGTTGCCTTGAAACGGACAGTATGAAAAAGAAATTTAAGATCTCAGGTATAGAGGGACATTGGTAGCTTACTTGCTGTACCAAACCTGGAGACACAGATTCCAATCCTTGTTAGGAGTAGAAACACAATAAAATAACAATGCATCTATTACCTACGTATAAGTTATTGTTTTATTACTACCTATTAGGTGTTAGTGTTAATATCCAGTTATTGTTTGAGTGATGGTAAGGATTGCGCGATTGTGCGCCTTGCGTACGTACGAGCGAAAATTTGGAGTAAATCTACAATCTTCAATCTTTTTGGTTAACCGTTTGGTTAACCGCTTAATCCTTATTCATTATCAATCTATTATTATAGTCCTAATGCTAGGCTCTCCAATATTTCTTTTTAAGAGAGACTATTATTAGGTCTAGGACTAGTCGACCACGCTAGCCTAGTGCCGATTAAAGGACTTCATAACTATCCAGAGACCTCCACGATGTCTCCCTTCACCGTTTGAGTAACTTCGAAAAGTCAGTGGTGCGTGCCTTGAGATCTAATTCAGGACCTTTGACTTTACACTGGTCACACCTCTAGTTCCATCCTTATTAATGAAAGCAGAAGGTCTAAATGTGATCACATCACACCTGTTGTCCCCGAAGGGATAATCAGAGGTGTACTAATATACACCCACCTATATGTAATAGGGGGCGAGCCTTGCCATTAACTGGGCACGAATCCAAACTTCGAGCTACTGAGAATATAAAAGAAAAACATAATAACACTGCTCGACCTGGGAATTGAACCGCTATAGCGGTATAGCTATAGAGGCAGTTAATGGTTAATTGTCAACGTTCTTCAGCGTACCTGTGGCGGTGTGTTCGCTTTGTAGCGAGGTAGCGCTGATGGTAGTGTCCGAGGATTTCCTCCGCTCGCTGCCAGATTTGTGAGCCTGAAGCTCTGCCAGGTCCGAGGGTGACACCTCCTCGAACGATGATGGACCTTCACTTACACCTTCTGCAAATGAGAAGTAGAAACCGGTAAACTTTACGTTCAAAATACCAACACTGGCTCGTCACACTGCCTTCATAAAAAGTACAATTAATTATGACATTTGAAATTCATGCATATTAAATGATTTTACGATGGTTATTGTTTTTCCGAAAATCGAGCTCTGTGGCGTTCACTAGGGGAGGCCTACGTCTAGCAGTGGACGAATATGAGCTGATGATGATGATTGTTTTAAAAACAGAGAGTAGTACGCTGCGAGAAATAGTATAGTACCTTGTGAAGGACTGACTTTAAGGAAGCCGTTGCTATCGACTGGCGTTGTAGCGTTTGATACAACTGTCTGGTTGAGTCCTCCGTTCTGTTTGTCTTCCTTGCCTTTCCCACCTTCAGGTTTTGTGTTGGGGTTGGCGTAAGCTGGAAATAATAAACAGTGAACCTTAGCAATCTTAGTCGGAGTGTAGAGAAAATATTGAACGGCAAACAATCGCAAAGAGAAATATATATAGAGAATATTTGTTTCTATTTGCTATTTTGTATTATAAAAAGAAAGTTTTGGTAGAAATAGCAGTATCTGTATTCTACCAGGAACAAATACTTGAATTGAATGGTCTCCATTGTCCATGTGGATTTTGGGGAAATTTGGAACTCAAAAAAATATGGATTCCGGTTAAGAGGGGAAGGAATATATACCATAGCTTTACATACCTTTTAGACACCTCATCATGAAACCAAATGGTAGTACAGGGTCCATCAAACACAGCAGCCTTGCTGGACTGGGCACGAAACTAATCATGAGTGGAGCATATGCCAGGAACATGCCCTCAGGCCTTCGCAGCCCAGATGTTAATATCTTCAAGGTGCAAGCAGCTACTAGATTCGCGCCCGCAGAGTCACCAGCAAATACGATACGTTTACCTATAAAAAAAAAATGAACTATTGTGGAGAAAATCGGTTATAATAATGTTAGTTTTTCTTTGCAGTCAGTCACTTAATATAATCAAGAAAATATTGCCTTAAATGTAGAATCATATAAATAGGTATCTAAAGTGTAAATAATAAAAACAAAACACTAGACAATGAGGTCTTGCTTCACGATTTTTCAACAAACTGTTCATGTATCCCGCACTCATCCTGGGACATAACCAAACCATCAGAAAAATGTGGAACCAGTACTGTAGTTATTGTGCCGTTGCGCGTTGAATGCTAATGTCTCAAGAAAACTAGGTATGCAAACTTACCAGTAGTTCCAATCTCCTTGAAATTCGACAGCATCCAGCAGTAAGCGTAGAAGACTTCTTCCAAAGCCCTAGGGAAAGGCGCTTGGGGTGCTAGGCTGTAGTCTACGGACAGTATAGGCACGTTCAGCTTAGCGGCCCAGTCGCGGAGGTACGTCTCGTGAGACTTCGAGCTTTGGGCCACAAAACCGCCGCCATGGCAGTGGAAGAGGACGCCGTCCGCTGGCGGCAGGGACGATGACCCTTCACCTGTCTGAATATTTTATGTTATGGGTAAGGAATTAAATTGATAATACAAATTGGTATTTTTTTAGGTTAATGGAGTTTCACACACTGAAAAGGCCATGAGGCGACGTTTGTAAAATTTATTTTATACATCTACAAAGCTATTTATTACGTTTATAAACAATATGCTCTCTTTCATGATAATAAACATAAATAGAAAATAATAAATTCGTTCTACAACGTGTCGAAACACGAAACATATTGTTGCCATTGAACATAGAGATCTATGTTCAATGATGTGATGATCTGGGTTTTATGGCATGCAATGAGATAAACGCGTTCATTGTACGCCATAAAGCCCAGTCAGTATTTCGAGAATTAATGGGAAGATGCACGTTAAATCGATGTATATTTGTTTAATCAAATGCGTTTTCACTAACGGCCGCCCATGGAATTTTGTGTGGAATTCGTAAGACAATTTTCTTTGGATAACTGTGGCTACCGCAAACCGCTCAAAGAGTCTAAAGTCAAGACCAGGTAATAATAAGATTATTATTTAAAGAAATGCTGTTGAACTAAAAAAATGCAAATGTGTAACTAAAATATCAAGGAAACATGTAATTGAAATTCAGATACCTATTATGATAAGTTGATTACTATGTTTGTGATAAGTTCAAAAATATATATATTTATTTAAGAATCGATACACACACTAATGCTTTCTATTTATACTTCTAAAAAAAGTTAAAATTCATATTTAATTTACCTTTACCTCTGGGGGAAGCTGCAGTGATTATTGAAAATAGATTACATTTGAATAAAACCTTACAGCAGAGCATAGCAGACAATAATATTAATCATAATGGAAAGAAAATATTTTTAAACATTCTTAAAAACTTTTCTTTTGTATTTGTCCGTGAGTTTATGTAGGACTCTCCTGCCGAATGTCCGAGAAAATGCTTTTATCAATGCGACCAAATACTCTACCGTTAATGAATAGAATGCTCTCTGTAATTTAAAAAAGCTCCCGCAGTATTGACATCTCAATATCAACATCTCTTTTTGGTTTTTACTTACCATCATAAAGCATGTATGCTGGTTTGTCATCTTATAAAGTGAGGAAAATACGAACTAATAATATCATTTTACACCTAGTAGTAACATCCCAAAATTGCTCTAAAAATATAAAGAATTTTGTAGATAACTTACCATGCCTGTCCTTTTACTAGCACTGATAAGCCTGACATTCAACCCTTGCAGTCCTATATGTACAGTGGGAGGTAGTATTGTGACGTCTTTGCCTTCCAAAGTAGTAACAACTACAGGTTCTGGTGGGATAGTTATCAGCTTGTTCACTGCGACTGGTGATGACATGAGGCTAGGAACCCTTTTCATTATCTCTGAAACAATAACAAATATTGTAGCCTAGCTTTTGCCGACCTTCCACATCATCAATCTGCTTATTTATTCCTACTCTTTTTTAAGAAACTATCGATTCCGGAATGATTTTCGGGATAAAAAATCCTATGTCCTTTCCCGGGACTCGGACTATCCCCATACAAGATTTCATCAAAATTGGTTCAGCAGTTTAAGCCTAAAGAGGTAACAGACAGACACACTTTCGCATCTTTTGATGTCGTTCTTGTGACCTTGATTTTTTATGACAACTGCCATATCAATTAATCTAGATAACATCTTTACAAAGGAAAGTAACAGTAAAAAATGCTGCCATACGTGTTTTTTTAAATAGTTTACAGTCCAGATACGTGCTGAAGCTGTTCTGTAAATGATATCCAAACACGTACAACAGATACACATCGTTTGGTAGCAATGTTATCGTTATGGAAAGTCTGTATTGCAGGACAAGGATAAAAGAAGATTTGGGATGTGTTCTGAAACTTTGAATACTGACCTAAGAATAACTTACATAACATTTACGAGTGTAATTATATTAAAACGTCATTTTTTTTCCATATTTTAAATATCGCGCATCATATAAATTTTAAGAACATTATTAGGTTTAAATTCAAATAGTTTACGCGCATTCGCAATATGATGTTATAATTAGTTAGGGGCGTTATTAGATCTTTGGCAACCTATAATGGACGAACGCTCAGGCTGGACGATCATCTCGCGCAACTCGAAACAGAACTCGGCAACATTAGGTGGCACATTCTTGGGTTGTGTGAAGTCCGAAGAGAGGGTGAGGACACCATAACACTTGAATCGGGTCACCTGATGTATTACCGTGAGGGAGCACAGCAATCCCAAGGTGGCGTAGGGTTCCTCGTCAATAGAGTCCTCGCTGACAATGTTGTGGAAATCTCCAGTGTGTCGAACAGGGTCGCGTACCTAATTTTAAAACTGACTGACAGGTATAGCCTGAAAGTCATACAGGTATATGCACCGACATCGACACACTCGGATGACACGGTAGAAGAGATGTACGACGACATCTCTTCAGCGCTTTATAAGACCACGAAGACGCACTTCAACTTTGTCATGGGGGACTTTAACGCTAAGGTGGGAGTACAGAAGACCAGTGAATCGAGGGTTGGTCCACACGGCTTCGGTAGCAGAAATCACAGGGGGCAAATGCTCGTCAATTTTTTGGAAAAAGAGGGACTTTTCTTGATGAATTCATTCTTCAAGAAGCAGTCCCAAAGAAAATGGACGTGGCAAAGCCCCGACACTGTGACAAAAAATGAGATAGACTTTATCATGACGGACAAAATGCACATATTCAGAGACGTCTCTGTGGTCAACAGGTTTAACACCGGCAGCGATCACCGACTACTAAGAGGCTCTCTGAATATCAACTTTAAGCTCGAAAGATCCCGTCTGATGAAGTCTACGCTCCGACCAAACTTGCTCCAAAACGCCGTGGGACTGGAACAATTTCAGCTCCATCTAGAAAATCGATTCGCTGTCCTGGAAACCACCTTAGACGTCGACGGGACCCTAGATGAAGTGGTGGGAATCCTACGGGAAGAAGGTTCGAAACTCTTTCAGCTGCAGCGTACAGGTACGAAGTCCAAGCTCTCGGTCGAGACTCTTCGCCTTATGGACGAGAGGAGGAACGTTAGCCAGGCCACTTCGTCAGAGAAGCGGGCCCTCAATCGAAAGATTAGCAAGCCGGTGCGGCGAGACCTCCGCCACTCTAATACGCTCCGCATAATGGATGCCATAGAGAAAAATCGGGGGTCAAAAGTCTTCGCCCAGCAATTGAGAAGGCCCCATCTGACGAAGCTGAAAACATCCTCTGGCAACACCGTCTCATCAGGGCCAGAGATACTCGCCGAGATAGAGGACTTCTATGGCCGATTGTACGACTCGCATGCTCCACGACCTCGACCCAATAGAGAGGATTCCCGTGCCACTTTAATCCGCCACTACACTGATGAGCTGCCAGACATCAGCCTCGACGAGATTGGGATTGCTCTTGGGCAGCTTAAAAATGGAAAAGCCCCGGGGGAGGACGGAGTTACTTCGGAGCTCTTGAAAGCAGCAGGTAAACCTGTACTTCGAGAGCTCCAGAAGCTGTTTAACTCTGCTCTTACCGATGGGAGAACTCCAAGGGCGTGGAACAGAAGCGTAACGGTACTGTTTTTTAAGAAGGGAGATAAATCCTTACTTAAGAACTACAGGCCCATTTCGCTTCTGAGTCACGTCTATAAGCTGTTTTCGAGGGTAATCTCGAATCGTCTAGCAAGAAGACTTGACGAGTATCAGCCTCCGGAACAGGCTGGGTTCCGAAGGGGTTACGGGACCATAGACCACATACACACAGTGCGGCAGGTTATATAGAAGACAGAGGAGTATAATCAGCCCCTGTGTCTTGCTTTTGTGGACTATGAGAAAGCCTTTGACTCAATTGAAACCTGGGCTGTTCTGGAGAGCCTGCAGCGATGCCAAGTAGACTGGCGGTACATCGAAGTGTTGAGGTGTCTATATAACGCCGCGTCTATGTCGGTCCAAGTACAGAATCAGCAATCTGGACATATCCTGCTACGCAGGGGAGTGAGACAGGGGGATGTCATATCCCCGAAACTGTTCACCAACGCCCTAGAGGATATGTTTAAGATGCTGAACTGGAAAAGATTAGGCATAAACATAAACGGTGAGTACATCTCACACTTAAGATTTGCCGACGATGTTGTCCTTATGTCGGAGTCGCTGCAGGATCTCGAGCGAATGCTGACTGACCTAGATGACGCCTCTCGACGTATCGGTCTTGGGATGAACATGGATAAAACCAAGGTCATGTTCAACAACCTGGTTACCCCAAGATCGGTCTTTGTAAATGGTGTATCTCTCAAAGTTGTTCAGGAATACGTCTACCTCGGGCAGATAATGCAATTAGGTAGAAACAACTTTGAGAGAGAAGCCGATAGGAGGATTCAGCTGGGGTGGGCAGCATTCAGTAAACTTCGTCAGGTCTTCTCGTCGCCCATACCACAGTGCCTTAAGACGAAAGTCTTCAATGCGTGCGTCCTACCCGTTATGACCTACGGAGCCGAAACGTGGACACTCACGGTGAGACTGGTCCATAAGTTTAAGGTCGCTCAGCGAGCTATGGAGAGAACTATGCTCGGAGTTTCTCTGAGGGATAAAATCCGGAATGAAGTTATCCGTCAGAGAACTAAAGTTACCGACATAGCTCAAAGAATTAGCAAGCTGAAGTGGCAATGGGCCGGTCACATCTCTCGGAGAACCGACAACCGTTGGAGCAAACGAGTGCTTGAGTGGAGACCGCGTCTCGGCAAACGAAAGCGTAGGACGACCGCCGGCCAGGTGGAGCGATGACTTGCGGAAGGCAGCTGGCAGCAACTGGATGAGAAGAGCCGAAGATCGAGCTCTGTGGCGTTCACTAGGGGAGGCCTACGTCCAGCAGTGGACGAATATAGGCTGATGATGATGATGATGATGATGATGTTATTAGATTTTAGAACTTCTATTTGCTTACTAAGCTTGTTGCTTGTAAAGTGAAGTAATATGTTCGTGCATCTTAAATTGGAAATAATATCATTTAAATTATAATACTGGTTCATTTATTTTTGTCTTCTAAAATGTTTATCCTCAAAATATCATTTCCTTTGATTTGCGTTGTGATCAATGAGAGTGCTTATACTCCAATGAATAAATGAAAGCTTAATGAAGTGATGTTAACTCTGATGATAATCTCAAAGTAATATGATGCTGATGTTTAATGTAATATAATGATAATTTGAATTTGGATCACGATAGAATTTCAAAATTTCCACTTTATTTTTTAAATTATTATAACATTAAATCAGAAATGTTGTATAGGATGTAACAGTGGCAGTTAGGTAATTCACCGAATTTTCTATTCAAATTTATTATAATCATACAAGGTCAAAGTTTTGATTTAACTTTCTAAATCTATTACGCAATTCTGAGAACAATAGAAATACGTTATGACATTGATGTATTTTTTTAAACGTTGCTGAACACTAGGATTTTCTCCTGTGTTGTATGTGCGTAAACTAACAACATTTTCATAGACACAAACGTCCAGACGTCATGCAAATATTTGCTCCGTGCAGGGAGCGTTACTCACAACCCGTGACGCAGAACCCGATCACTGAGCCACTGCGCAAATATATGAAATATAAATTACTTATTCATTAAATTGATTTACGAAAAACTCCTAGTTAAATTGGATTCTAGGTCATTGCCCCTACTAAGTATTTGATGGTAAATGTCACAAGGTAAAGCCACTGTAAATTATTTATTGGTGTCCGTTATCTCAAGAATGTAGACATGTAAGGCAGTCGGTAGTTACCATATTCGATAGTAAGTCAATTGATTGGTTCGATGTAACTGTTTCTTCGAAGCGATGTTTGGGTTTGTAAACCGTTTAAGTCTGTGACAATAATAGTATAGGCGCCATATTTGGATACGTCTGGGTCACACGTACATAAATCAAATTAATTTTGTGACGAAATCCAAGGTCTATACTTTACAGCTTACCTACTTAGGCATATAGTTTTTGTTGTGAATAATGATAATTATATTAATTTATGAAAATATGTTAAGTCATATTTAAGATTTTAGTGGCTGCGTTGCATCGGTATTTCCTAATTGACGAGTTCTGAGAAATTGGGATGCCAGCTCAGTAAATTACAGTATCTTTTAAGGTTATCATTGTGGTAAACAATATGCGAGTTTAACAATATAGGTCAATATCATGTCATTAGGCTACTTAGAGTGTACCCAGAAATAAATGTTAGGTAATAACAGTAATAATATAAAATAATGCAATCAGAACTTCAGTACCTAAATGTACTATAACGTTTCCGGCTCATACTCTCAGTGTACGGCAGAGATGTGCCTACTTTTTAGCTCACATGTAATACGAGGTCATTATTATAAAAAAGTATCTCAACATACCACTTTCAGCTAAAAACCAAAACGCCTTGCAGAACTCAATGCTGGCGGACTGTGATATGTTAACGATCCTTCTTGCTCTCATCTCAGGGTCGATGAGGTACTGGCCACCAGTCCACACAGAGCTGATGAGGTTGCCGTGACAGTAGTAGGCCTCTGAGAAACCCGCCATACATATTGATATGCCTTTCAATATGCCACGCAGCGATGGTAGGAACTGCAATAGAATTTTAATATTAGGGTAAAGGTTGTTTTGAAGGCATAATAGATTGATTTTAAGGCTGCAGCTACATTGGAAAATGAAAGCAAAGCGCTAAATTAAGAAGTCACATATTTATTAGTGATATTTGGTGTGTAATTGAAATCTTATTCTAATTTTTGGGTAGCTCAAAAATCGATTGACAAATATGGACGTGACACAATTTGTTGATGTTCGCTGCAACTATATATGTACATAGTATATATAAATATACATTTGCTATACTAACACAATGGTGACAGCGTGCAAATTGCTCTGGCAGATTGGATCATGTCAAACGTTAAACGAAACGTGAACTATTGAACATGTATATGTATAGACATTACTGACACCTAAATGTTACTTTTATTTGGTAATTGTACTGTTGGTATGCTACATAAATATACAGGCAAACGCATTTAGATATATAAAACTACTTTAAGAAATGATAATGATTAATGCAAATATGATTTCTAAATTAGAAATAATATGTGTTTTTTATGTAAATCTCGCTTTGGGACTCTATTAAAATGTATACTTACTTGGAAACCTAAACATCTGCCATAAAAACAATACTGATTGATGGTGTCTGCCTGCGCGAACAGTTCCTCAGGAGTATGGGGTTCCGTTGGGAACAGTTCCCCTGGCGGTGCCCATCCTAATAACGTATGTAAATGATGCAGGCATGTACCTAGGGACGCTAGCAACTGACCGCATGATTCAATCTCCCTAGAACAATAGAAACGTGTTACTTTACATATTTCATTTAAATGGCAAGAGTTCGACATCTATAAATGAGCTCTCCTGGGCTTTTGTTTTTGGAGTCGAAAGCCATCGGTATATTTACCTATACATCTGTTACACACATTCATGTATTAATGTAGAAATAACATTTATTTAACGTCAATAAAATTGTTTCAGTGGATGGAGTGAATTTGCGATGTTCGTTCTTCTAAACTTGTAAAGGTACGAAAATATTCAAGTACATTTACTAAATATAGATGGAACGGACTCCCGACAGTCCGTAAGGGTACATACATGTTTTTCACATTTAAATGAACAAAGATATAGAATATTGATTTCTTACATTTACCCTAATGTTAGACATTGAATTACAATTAATACTTAATACGACTTTTATCGCGGTACTACAGCATCCATGGTCACATAGTCTCAGTCGGCCCGTGACGTAAAGGATCCGAAACGTCGGGTTAAAATAATATCAATACCTACCGCGATAAAATCCGTAAAACAATAGTTTTATTTAAAAAATGTAGTAATTTGTCCTCCTTTATGTCCTGAATATACATACTTAGTACTTACAAAGATGTAAAGGGATTTTTAGGTGTGGCACAAGTGCCTAAATACAAATAACGCCAGATACGATAATGCCAGAATATTAAGACTGTTAATATAGCACATTTGTCATAAAACAATGTACTGGACATTGTTTTAACCGTTAAGTCAACATTGGCGGTGGAAATACATAATATATAATAAACAGAATTAGCTATCATAGTAGCGATTACGTATAGAAACCACATAAACAAACATTGGAACTTAGAGTGTACTTATTTATATGCATTCACAAACGGGGAAACGATGACGTCTTTGCAAATATATTTATGGAAAACAATGAAGCAGCAAATATATTTTTTTTCCGGCAAATATCGCAGTTCCATACACTATCGTTAACGACTTAGTTAGGTTTTTGTAGTATTTACGTAATAGCTATATAGCTATAGCTAGCTATATGCAATCATGCATTAAAGCGACCTTGATTAAGATTACTGAGAGTTCGAAGGAATTATAAACAATCAGTATAAGACATAATGATGAAGAATAAGACACTTTTTGGTAAAAAAGCCGTAAGTTTTGTGGGACCAAATTCTACTTTGTTTCAACATTAGGAATATTATATTCGCTTAATTATTTAGATAAATTACACGAAAACAGACAAACTGCATAATAATGCCTATTCAATGTATAAAATATTTTATATTAAATATTTTCCTGTGTTTTTTTTTAAATAATAAAATCAAATATATGCTCGAAGACTCGTGTACGTAGCATTCAAACTAGCAGTGTCAGAATCTACGGATGTACTGTTCTGTTAATTCGGAAAATAATAGCACAAATTTTGAAAGATTTTCTTAGAGGAAGTTATTAGTTATATGTATCATCATCATCAACCAATTATTGTCCCACTGCTGGGTATAGGTCTCCTCTCGTTTGAGAGGGATTAGGCTATAGTCCACCACGCTAGCCTACTGCTGGTTGGCGGACTACACACGCCAATCTCTCAAGCATGCAGGATTCCCCACGATGTTTTCCTTCACAGTTTGAGCATGTGATAAATACGCACATAACTTCCGAAAAGTCAGTGGTGCGTGTCCAGGTTTGAACTCGGGATTTTTGACATGTCAGTCCACTGGTCACACTACTAGGCTACTACAGTTCTGTACCTCATTATATGTATAATGGGGGCAGCATTTTAAAGAAGGTTAATAGTTTAGTTGTTGGAATGTTAAGTGGTTGGCAACATAAAACTGACTCAGTAATCGTTTAGACGGAGCAAATACTTCAAAAATTATCTGATCAAGGATAACCACCGTCCAGATCCGTAGTTTTATCGAGCCGAAAAGATAGCAAACAGTGTTTAAAAATATTTTGTACACAACACTGTTTAAGCGGCTATTTCGAGTACAGACTTACTGGCAAACAATAACTAGATTGAATCTTAAACAATATATTGTGCAGAGCTGAAAAGATGAACCTTATAATTTGTCATCTACTCCTGTAGACTAATTTATATTGTCATGCAACCTATGTATTAACATAATATGTTTAGAGTATGTTTTCGTCGGTTCTATTCTCAATCATATCCTAGATAAGTTTTCAACAATTCAATGGACGTTCGTATTTAAAATTGACCCGACACGATATTAATTGGTCTTAGGACTTTAACCTTCATCTCAAAGTAAACGAGAACTAACCTAACACGTTTGTGGTAAGAAGTACTATGTAGCTAGCAGTGTAATTTTACGATACATTTCGCGTCAATATTTTATTACGATAATGGACCTAAGTGTAGGTATCCTAAGGTGCATTTTAGAAAATAATTGGCTGATAATGACAATGGAATAGGTACTTAAGTCTCCGTAAGGTCATCTTAAATATATAAGGTATAATATAAACGGTTATATTCGCACATGATGTGATTTTAAGTAATTAACCCGTCAAGGAGCTAATTACTAAAAGCTTAGCTAAACTCGTAAGAAAGAAAGATAAACCAAATTTGACACCTTAGACTCCAGGGGTCTGAACCCGAGATTCTACATATAATTATGAATTATGATGCGTTGTGTCGCGATCGCAACTCGTGATTCATACACAGTACAAAGTATCACAACACGTGCCAGTTTGTTCTTCTAGCTGCGTTGCTTCTATATTAAAATTCTAGACAGACGAGGCTATGGAGTTACCTTAAGAACTATTTACTTACAGGTCTAGGTTACCTAAGGAATTCATGTTTATTTTGATGATGAGAGATCATCATGCTCTCACGTTTTGCTATCTTCTTCGATCCTGTGCCAGTCTCCTCTGAATCCATACTTCCATATCCATACTATACTTATATTATATAAAAAATTAGAAAGAGTGTCTCTGTCTGTCTGTTATCTCTCCACGCTAACTGATTTAGATGAAATTTGGTCTAGAAATAGTTTCGAGTCTCAGGGAAGGACAGAGGATAGTTTCATCCCCGAAATCACCCCTTAAAAGGGCGAAAAGGGGGGATGGAAGTGTGTATGCACATAAGATTACTAATTTTACGCGGGCTAAAACTAGTTGCGAGATATATTTAGAAAATCTACTTACTTGACGAAATGGCCTTTTCGAAACAACAGTGCATCTCTACTTGTGTTCACTTGTCGGCTGAGTTTCAGTCCATGTAGTACACAGGAATCGACTACTGATACAAAGCTGCGGTAGCCGTTACCGGGGGACTTGGCATCAAAGTCGTATATAGGAGCCACCTTTAACAAATGAATATAATTAAATAAAATGAATACTTCTTCGCCCATTAGGATCAGACACATTTCAGAAATAATTCGAGTTATTTGTATGTTCTAAGCCACATAAATACTTATACTTGACTTGTGTGTCAAACGTAATTAGTCTTTAAAATTTTGTCTCTTACAACTTCTCCCTTATTATTCACAATATGTTTTTATACATACAATTATACATATATGTAACATCACATAATGTAACACAATGTAATGATGACAATTAAGCAGCTGTATAAACAACTGAACACATGTTTTGTGACCTTAATAACAACTACAAAATTGTAACAATTTCATTGCATATTATATGCAAAGGCTATTGAACAAATTGACATAATGTATGAAGTGAATAGTGTATTTTTGCTAATGAATCATTTATGACATCATGTTAAAGATCAATTACAAATTATTTCAATATCGTGTTTAGTTGAGATTAGAGATGCACCGAGTGAGGGGATTAACCGAATACGAATATTCGGCCGAATATTTGGTTCAATTTGTACCGAACCGAACATTCGGCCGAATTATTCGGTTCAATTTTGAGCAGTGGACAGCTCTATTTATACAGGGTACATTTTCATGAAATTTTATTACAGCGTCATTTGAGACAAAAAAAAAAGACAAAGCAATTGGCACAAATGAACCTGGCCATTTTAGCCAGGATTTTTTTATCCTCTCCTGCTACCTCTGTGTGGAAAGATTATTTTCCGAAGCAGGAAATATTTCATAGGGTAGTCTAGTTAGGAGTCTAGTTTTCCTACATCACAATTTAAGACTATTAAATCATAAATATTAACTTTATGTAACTTTGACATACTTAATACTTTTTTAATCATCACTGTGTTAAAACAATAAACAACATACACTGATCTACTTAGAAAAGTAAGTACCTAAGTACTACTAGCGGTAATAAAGAAAATAAAGAAAATACAGAATATTGAACCGAACATTCGGCGCATCTCTAGCTGATACCTACCAATATGTATTTGATATGAAATTAGAACAAGATTTCTTCTTATCAAAATCATGAACTTGAAGTGTGATATTCAGAATGTTGGTTACAAACTAATAACAAAAATATAGTTAGATGTAGTTAGCACATTTTTAGTTAAATGACTTGGCGAAGTTTGGCGATTTGCAAAAATTGGCTAAATTGCTAATGACAATGACATCAACAACATCATCAGCCTATATTCATCCACAGTTGGACATAGGCCTCCCATATTGAACGCTACAGAGCTCGATCTTCAACAATGACATCAAATGGGATAAAAAATATATTAGGTTAATTTGTTTCTATTATTTCAAACATATTAATAAAACATAATAAAAAGTAGTACATAATATACATATAATGATGTAGTACTTTTTATTATGTTTTATAATTAAGTATCTATATATTAGAAAAAAATATGTTACATAAATTGCCACAAACCGGATTTAATTTATTGACATTATCAGTATAAATCGATTATAAAACATGAATTAATATGAAGTGATCGAAGTAGGTAGAGTGATTTAGGGTCAATGATCTCAAATGTGATATGGACAATCCTTCAGAAACCCGCTATCAATTACAAAGACTTGTACTACAGATATAATAACTAATTGTTTATCTATCTTCTAGTAAACAGAATCTCTAGTTTTGCATCTGAAACTTGATTTAATTGTCCCCATATAGTATTTCTACTTAATAATAAACATGATACATATACAACTACATGCTTTACATCCACTGCACAGGGTCATGAACACATATGCAATAAAAGTGGTACCCTAAACAATAGAACCGATCATCATAAGATGGGGTACTTGGTTAAAGGTAAATTTTTCTAATTATTTTAGCAAAGATAAAATCTATAGAATGTCCTTAATAATCTAAAGGAAAATGATATTGTCATTCACAAAGAACATATTATTTCAAATTATACAATTCATGTTTGGTATTTGACCAAATCAGAGCTCTCTTGGATGAGTGTACATATGAAAACATAAAAAAAAACAAGTTTAAAAAGTCAAGGATTAAAATAGAGACTTAAATGTACTTAGCAAATACAAAGAGACTAGAAGGCTGAAGGTATTTAAATAATTTTAGATATTGTATTTTCCACAAAATGTTGGACTCATTAGTGACTTACAGATGGAATTCAAGCATGAAAAGTAACAACAAAATTAAATAATAAGGAGATAGGTACTATGGTTATCAAATATTTTTTAAAGTTTCACAGAACAATAATGAAGAAATATATTATAGATATGACCATGAGATAAGTATTTAAATGAAGGTTTAAACAATGGTAAATACATTTTACACTATTCAAGGTTTATATTTGGAGGTTCCCAATATTTAATTGATCAGTATTACATTATAGTATTTGATATATCTTTTTGGTAGCTCAATATTTAAGTACCTAGTTGAGTAAGTAATTGTTACAAACATTTTATTGGATGTTTCCTGTTAATTTAATATTTTTCTATTATTTTAAGTACTTATTTGTAATTATACAATCTTTAAATCTATTGTAAATGGACTGGCTAGTGATATTTAATTCTATCCCCAGAAACTCAATACAATTTTGTTTTGTTAAAAAAATCATGTCCATAAAATCACAGTACATCCCAAAAATAACTATCTACTCCAATCACTTATTATAATATAAGCACCACTTGCATACAATTTTACTTTACATAGGATCTAATATGGTCTGCATTCACTGATTTATATTTAGAAAATAGAATAAACAAATGTTATGAACATACCTTTCTCACATGATCTACCAAAGGCCATACAGTATCCACATGGTCCATGAGGGTCATGAAGCCCTGATACAATCTCTGACCGTTCTCACTGTCGTCCGGTTGGAAATAGGTCGCGTTATTTTGGCATGAATCTTTCAATGCTTCATACATAGCATACGTTGGAGGAGCACCATCCTGCGACCCTTCACAGCACAACGAAGCTTTAGCCGGTGACTCCGTGAAAGCCATTTTAGACAAACCCCCTTTCGCAAAACGCAATCCGCGTCTAAAGAATTGAATCCTCATCTGCAATGATTTTAATATAAATATCTGACGCACTTTTCTAATAATCATAAAGAAAAATATGATACCAATCGAAAATATAATTACAAAATTGTACGCGGGAAAATTTTGTTATCATTGCACCATAATTACTTTACTATTTCATTCATCAGCCGAATTTATCAACACTGAATTTTACAATTACTGTAAAATATTTCTTGCGTTACGACCGAGATCGAGTATTGAATTGAAATACAATTTGACATTGATATGCCACTCAATATTTGCGTCAATTTTTGTTGACATAATGACAGCTGTTTTGATATATTTTCTTAATGTTGGCACCATGTTTGGCAAAAATAAATCATTTAAATATAATTTATCATTTCATGATAAAATATTATGATGATTTTTTAATATACTCCCAGTTTCCCATTTAATATTTTACATAATTATAGATGATGGCGTTTAGTTTTGATCTCATCATATCGTCAACAATGTCAACTTTGATTGAACACATGGATGAGTTTGACAGATAGTCGGAAACTAAACAATTTCGCGACAATAATGTAAAATAATGTTTTCAAAATGAAATATTCTATTGAAATGGGGGAAATAACTATGGAAATTCATTCAGTCGATGCCGGCGAGCAACTTAATGTAAGCGAAAATCCTAACGAAGTAGCCGAGATCGCTGAAAACGCGGTGATTACCGAGAACAGTGTGTACCAATATCCAAGTTTATTTACGAGTAAAACTCTGATAGAACTATCGGATTCGTCTTGGTCGGGGTCAAAACAAGCTAAAGGGGATATACAGCCTTACCTCCGAGGCTGTAAGTGGTCGCCGGACGGTACATGTTGCCTCACTGTGGTCAACAATGACGGGGTGCATGTGACTGAGTTACCTAGGGACCTCTATTCGGGTAATGTAACACCCAACCGTGTTATAGATGTTATGGACTCCGTAATTCATGTGAAAGAAGCGGGGTTGATTTACGACTTCTGTTGGTTTCCTCAAATGAACAGTGGAATACCTGAGACTTGTTGGTTAGTGTGTTTTAATTATGTATGTTATGCTGCTATAAATGTTCACAAAAACTATAAATAAATAGAGAGTAATAGATATTTATCTCTTTTCATTATTAGAAAAGCTAAAGGGCAGAAATTATCCAAAATACAGTACAAATAAATCAAAGTCTTACATGGAATTGATATTTTATATCAATAAATTTCATTAATACAAGTAAGCAGAAGTAGATAATAGCCCTCATAGTATTGAATTATAGGTACATTTTGTATAAAAAATATGTTTTATTAAATTCCAGTTGGCTTACTACTAAACAGAATTCACCGGTACAGATGTGGGATGCATTTGATGGTTCACTGCGATGCTCCTACAGAGGATTTGATGCGGCTGACCAGATGGAACCAGCTATTTCTGTGCAATTCACACCTGATGGCAATCGAATTATTGCAGGGTATAAGAAATTCTTGAGAACTTTTGATGTGGAAAGGTAATGCAACACACAACAATTTTTATGTAATGATCATATGCTTTATTGTTTTAGAGAGTATTACATTATTTTGGAGACTTTAATATGATGGCTAAGTCATTGATTTTCTTAAATAGGATATTCTTTCACTTTTTCACTATGTTACTTGTTGTTATGCAAGAAAACACTCACCAGAATTAACAATAAATACTCACAAAGACTTGAAGGCTAGCTAGAAAAAACCTGCCAAGTTTAAGTTAGACTTGCGCATGAAGTGTTCTGTACCATTTGTCGGCTACCTGTCACCACACCACAAACTGCAAAAAAAACCATGTTTGTTATATGGTAACCCTCCTTAAATATTTATTTTATTATATTCTTAGTATTTGTCGTATAACGGCAATAGAAATACATCACCTGTGAAAAATTTCAACTGTCTAGCTATCACGGTTCATGAGATAAAGCCTGGTGACAGACAGACGATTGGACAGCAGAGGCTTAGTAATAGAATTCCATTGGTACCCTTTAGGTATGGAAAAAACCCTAAAAATGCTTCAACATTATGACATTGATGTATGGCTGTATTTCGAAATCCACAGACCTGGAAGAGACTTTGCAGAGCACAAAATTACAAGTTCAGCTTCATGCTTTGATATCTGTAGCAATCTGCTAGCAGTTGGTTCCTGGAACACAAGTATAAGTTTATACAATATAAATGAAATGGGGACTTACAGGAGCATTGGAAAAATGCATGGCCATAGTGGTAAGTGGTAAATTTAAAACTACCAAACTATGTAATACTTAAACATACAAACTATTTACAGGGAAGTGTGTAGAATAGGGCAGCAATCTGCTTTTTCTCCTTAGCAAAGATAAGAAAAGGGAGTGGTGGAGGGTAGGCGTTTTTGAGGGCTGCCTTTATTGATGATGATCAGAAAGAGCCAATTAAATTTGGCTCGCCTTGAATAAATTATATTTTAATCTTATTACAAAAGTTTGAGTCATAGTTAACCTGGTTCCTGCTTTTTATTATTAGTCTGTGTTTTTTTAACCTAATAAAACAATGTAATATTTTATTTATAATATTTCAGGTGGAGTAACTCAAGTTAAGTTCGCGCCCGATGGCCTGCGACTTATATCAGGCGCACGTAAAGACCACAGACTACTTGTATGGGACATCAGATATTACCGTAGACCTCTCAACATATTATCTAGAGTAGTTGATACCAACCAAAGAATTTACTTTGACATATCACCATGTGGGAAGTACTTGGTGACTGGTGGTACAGATGGAGTGGTTAAAGTCTGGGATGAGGACCAAGTGAGCTGGAAATCCAGTATGGATACTGAAGGAGATTTAGGTGATAATGCTACATACAAGGTAAAAGTATTTTTAATTATAACAACACCTAAATATCTCTGAGATACATCTTAAGATCAGGAGAAGTGTATCTATGATTCTATGTTTGTTGACTCTATGTTGTACTTTGCTGGTTGCTGAATTTACTCAATATTCCATACTTTATGGCATTTATTTAAATGTGAACTGGTATGCCTGGATTGTAGTGCATGGTGTCCTGTAATATCCCTCAAAGGAAAAAAGGCCTGAATGCTACTAATTATATATAAAATATGCAGCATATTTTATCAGCTAAAACATGATAGAATTTAAAGAGATTTTAAAGCATTTTGCATTCCAACATCCAATCCATAGTTATTTTCCGATTTGGTTATTAATACCATCTTGTTTTTTTTTCAGTTTCCCCTGCACCAAGACTGTTGCAATAGCATCTCTATACATCCACTACGGCCGATCCTAGCGACAGGATCGGGACAATATCACCTAATAGACCCACTACTGTCTCCACCAATGAACGCCAATGAAACAAAAGAAATTATAGAGGAATTTAATATAAATGATGATGGTGTTGCCATTATTCAAGAAAAAATAGACACTAATGAAATAACTGGCGATAAAGAAACTGTTGAAATGAAATATTCTGAAATCAGTGAAAATAATTTGGTATTCTGGTGGATAGGCGAAGTGCCTGAATTGACGTAAACTTTGTAATATGGCTGTATATATGTATAATTATAATATCTTAATTTAAGAAATAAGTACAAAAGAAAATCCTAATAAAATTGATGAGATTTTATATTTACAATGTGTATGTTCCTAAAAAGGTTCACTCGCACGATGGAGGTTTTAAAAACGCAATCCAGTGAAGCAATTCCGATTTCTTTAAATGTTACTTAAAAATCTAAAAGTATGAACTCTTACTACATTATCAAGAGATTGTTTGGTCAATCTGGAACTACCATCAGATTAAAAAAAACTGTGTTTGAGAAAGGTTATAATGAGCTATTTAACATCATTTTACGACATTTACTCCCGAGCATAGGTACCTAGAGTACGAAAATGTTTATTTCATACTTTATACAGTAAAGATTATATTTTCATAAAGTAAAGATACATATCATATTTTGGATTGTCATTTTAAACAAGAGAGTTAGTTGAGGTGATATTAGTCTACTCTTCGGATTTATTAATGTTTAATTAGCTATTACGTTTTTAAAATTTAAATACGTTAATAATATCTTTCGCATCATATGGCTGCTATATCAGTGCAGCAGCCATGTGATGCGAAATGCTGTATCTCGATAGAAGCAATAACAATGAAGGTACCTACTTGCTACTATGGTTAATAATGTATTGCCCATTATCGCAGATTTTTTCTAACTTTTAACAACGAGGACGAAGTTCCAATTAAATGTAAAACCACACTTATTAGTGTGGTTTTACATTTAATTGGAACTTTAAACCAAAATATATTTTTATAGTTACTCAATAAGTAAAATAAAAAACAGTTTGAATGATTGAATTTTCGAGTTTTTAATTTTTATTGACTCTATTAACAAATCGAATAAACGGCCTCGTTTTATTATTGGTGGACATTGGTGGCGTCGACAGCCCTAAACCCGTATTAGATATAAAAACTCACCCGGAAGCTCATCGGACGCCCTCTAACTAAACCATAACAAATCTAGGGAAACCTGGATGATTGGCTACCAATTTACAATTTTACAGTTCTCACGAAGTAAGTTGACCGAACATTGGAGACTCCATTATTACCGCAGCAGATTGAAGGTACGGAATAGGAAGCCTTCTGTGGCTAGGGTCCTATGTTGGAATCCCAGTAAGGACAAATGTTTGTGTGCAGAGCATAGTCATTTGACCCGAGTAATCGATATATTTTAAGTATAATTTGTGTGTATTAACAAATATCTATTCAAAATATGTATGTAGTGTATCAACCAGGCGCTGTGTCGTAATGTGCGGATATATTATTATAGTTAGACTTTCCAAAAGGCAGAATAGGTCTCAAAATCGTTGCGGATAATTTTGACTGAGTTAATCGTAGGAACTGGCGCTGAAAACATTTGTCAAAAAAAAAGCAGTTCAATAACAAACAATCGACTCGATTGTCTCAAAACACGCACAAAAGCAATTTCACCTATCAAACATTATTCTCCCAAGTCAATTTAAATTGAGAGAGGACAAAGGTCCCTTTATTGATAATAGGGTACAGTAAAGTTAACAAGTAACTTGGTATTCTTTGATATCTGACCCGGCAACACAGACCGTTCATTTCGAACTAACCGTTTGCAACTAGGTATGAGAGTAGTTGACACAGACTGGGTACATAGTAAAACTGCTCTGTTTTACTTTTGTTATCAACTGGGCCAAGTGAAATAAGTATTAAAAACGTTTTTTAATTTATAGGGCTGCGTTCTAAACTTTATGAGCTATTTGGCAGTTTGTGATACATATTGGCATTTTTAGGCTTATTTATTTCGGTAATTCAATTATTTGAAGCTTTTTAATATCTTAGTCGTGACTGTAAGTGAAATTTTTCGTAAAGAATAAAAATAAAAGACAAATAGAATAAATAAAAGAAGGAGTTCTAAAATAACGCCAAGCACGCATTAGATAAGAGCGGTTTTTGTCGTATTCTTGAAATATAATGCTGGAGAAATTTGTGCTTAGTAGGTATTTTAGGCAGTTGCGTAGACCTAATTAGGCGAAACGCGAATGAGCAATGTATATTAGTATTTAGGTCTACGTGGGTAGGTATATGTAATATACCTATATCTAAACCCGTAGAATGTTAACGATAGCGTGGAAAACTAAATTGTAGACAGCCTACATACAATTAAGCCAAAAAGTGTTGCCAGATTATGAAGGCAGCTCGAATCTCACTGGAGATAACACGTTACGCTGTTATATCTAACCTTGTCTATCACTGAGCTTTCAAACTGGGACGTGCTCCGTGCTCAGAACAGTAGCATCCGTAATGTTATGTTTATGTATACGTATGAAATCGGAGGTATTTTTTAATTTAAGGAAACTTCATAACACAATTTCTTCGTAGATTCGTTCTGTAACGACTGTTATGTAGGTAAGACGGTACTGCGTGCCATTATCGTTTAGTGGAATAAAAATGCCTAGTCTTTTGAAATAACTAAGTAGCTTAATAGGTATCGCACCGGAATAAAAAACTCCTATGTATTTCTTTGCTTGCTTTTTTTAAAATGCTGGTATTTAATAAAAAAATAGTTTTTTTAGTTAGAGTAATTAGAAGTGGCTGATTTACCAGCAGGCTGAGTAGGCGGTAGATGTTAGGGGGGCGGCACATTTGGAGATATTTTTTCTTACAGTAATAAGCTAAGCTAATATTTCATATCTTTTTTACATCGAAACGATCGTGGACAAATTATGGAGTAGTAATTTCATTGACAAAATAAAGTGTAATAAATATGATTGTGATAAGTAGGAGCAGCAAAATTACAATAGCCTACTGACGGCGAATGTGTAGGTCCGCCATTGGTAATTAATTACTTAATTAGGTAGTAAAAAATGTGTTAGTTGTTGGTTAAGATCCTATGGGCCATGCAGGCAAGCTAAATATAGTTTTTTTATACATACGCGAATATGAGATTTAGAAATACCACCGACGAAACCTTAATTTAAGGACTGGGATAACAGTGTTAGAGTTTCTTTACAAAGTATCCGACAAAAAAGTGCGCAGGGATACGATTCGATTGATTACATGAGTTTAAAAGTATTGCATATATGATTAAGCGCATTGATTGAGTATTTTACTTTGATATACAATAAAAGAAGATACAAACTACTTTGCGACGGAACCTTAATTCAGGGATTGGCTTGGCAACAGTGTTTGAAGAGTTTCTTTGCAAAGTTAAAAAATGTGCGCATCGATACAATTCGATTGATTACATGAGATTGACATCATTGAGTATGCATTTATTAAGTATTTTAGTTCTTTAATCTCTATTTTGTGTTAAAACCAACAAGTATATAGTACTAAATATCTACGCACTTACGTGTTTGTAATGTACTCTAACATCCATGATAATTACGTACTGCTTCAATAATATTGTTTATTTATACTATAACTAAATAAATAAATAAATATTTCCGGACGTTTATTACACAGCGCCATCTAGCTCGGTGGTAAGCAACGAGGCTTGTGTTACGGATACTAGATGGTTGATATACTACATATATACTTTTTTTTTTTATTTGTAAATACATACATATTATACATAGATACATCCATGACTCGGAAACAAATGTTGATGCTCATCACACAAACATTTGTCCCTACCGGGATTCGAACCCGGGACCCATAGCACAGCAGGCAGCGTTAACTACCGGTGAGCTAAACGGGTCGTCAAAATCTAAGTTTTTTAATATAGTTATTAAATGTAACTTTATTTATAAGTTATTAAATGTATGTAGTTATACGATAAATATCGTCATTAATATGTAAAATAAAAACCGATCGTCGATCATTTAATAAATAAATACTCATAATTATTCGGTTTCAATCAGCTTACATTCAATTTTCTTGATAAAAGCTTCACTTCGATAACAAATTCTATTCGATTTGTTCAGCAGACATAGATTTTTTTTAATAAATTGAATAAAATATTCAACGATTTTAGCATTATTCGCTGTTCTAACATTTTGGCACGGTTAGTAGATATACAAATAGAACAAAGAAAGATATTTTATTTCAACCTCAAATTGATTTGAATTCAACGAACCTACAGAAAGAAGAAAAATATACAAAATTATAGACAGAAAAATATCTTGAAGATCCACAAAATATTAGTAAATTATGGTAACAATTTTATGTAACAAATTACTTGTAGCTTTATAACTGTTAAAGACACTAGAGTTCTAGCTATTGTAAGAAGAATTCTTGTCTTGAAGACACAATAATTACAATACAAACAAACATTCCGCTGTACGAGTGGCTTTCGTAGCTCGTAGGCGAATCTCCGTAGCTGTAGCGGGCGGCAAATAAAGACTACGAGCACGCTACGCTCATTCGTCTTGTACGCGTGGCAAATACATATAATAATATTGCGGTAGAGAGGTTTATGATATTGCGTGATCAGGAAGGAACTCACAAGAAATATAATATAGCTTTTATAATGAACTGCAATTGTAGTTGCACGCGATTCAATAATGTTCTCTCTAGTTTTAGTAGAATTCTGTTCCTTGTGAACGGTCTATCACTAAGAGGAAGCAATGTAAAGAAATATGTCCCAAGTTTACGGCACCAGAGTGATGTTTTGTTTGCTCAGCCATACCGGTTATTTATTGGTAGGATACGCTACACGATCCAACTTTCTAATGTCGGTCAGCTAGCTATTGCAATACTTATTCGAGCCGCGTTTTCGCTTTTGCCGATCTTCTTCCTTTATTATTTAGTTCTGTGAAGTATAATAGAAATGTGAGTTCCTAACTAAGTTATCCACTTTGGTTGTTGTAGAACTAGTTTATTATGCAAGCAACAATATCAATGCGTTATTGTTGTACATACATATACAGTATGTACTTATGTTTAATTGAGATAGCTCTTTACATACGATAAACTTACTTGTATTAAAGATCTTCTACTTCTACAAATAAATTACAATACAAACTTAGTATATATCGGATCACCATGAAGTCTTTCTACAATATACTCAAAGTAATTTCACGCTTGTTGTTACAAAGACAACTGCCCTATTTTGTATGTATAGAAAACGTACACGTCACAGCTCCAAGATTTACGAGGTTAAGCAAACGAACATCCGGCTCCCGTTTGCGTCGCATTCGCATCGCCCTGTATCCATACTGTGTGAGTAGTCGAGTACCTACCTACGTCGTGTATTTCATTTGTATTGTGGATCAGCGTATTTGCGCGCAAGAATGTATAAATGCGTATTTTTTCGTTCAGATTACGTTCTTTTGCGTAAACAAGACTTCTTCCCGTTAAGATCCCTTTTTGTTGATGATCGGGGGAGTCTTCAAATGGCACTCGGCTTCTGGCGAAAAAGAGACCGGCGTGTGTCCGGAGGGAGAGTGATTCAGCCTAGTAGCACCTTTTGAACCAATTTCAAAACCCCCTCGCAAAGCTTAAAACGAACATCCATGACCTTGATCCTTAGGGAGACATTATCAGTGCACGGCCTTGAAACTCCTAACAGTAAAAATCTTTCTACAGACAGGGCAGGGCAGGGTAGGCAGCCATGGTATTAATCTTCCGACTGCAATAGAAGATTTTTTTTTAGTCTTGGTGATAAGACTAGCCAAGATAAGAAAATCAAGAATAGTATCTAACCTTATTAATCTGTACCGTTATTTTTTTCTGACAAGGTGTAGCGCAGTTTGGGAGAGGTCTGGAGTCCAGCAATGGATTACGATAGGCTGAGTTGTTTTTATCTTATAAACAGCGGCGTAGAGTGGGTTTTCGCCGCCCGGGGCCGAATGGAAATTTGCCGCCCCTATTTTGAAATACTGGTGGTATAAAAAAGAAGCATGGGTTGATGCCCCCTCGCATATGCCGCCCGGGGCCATGGCCCTTCCCACGCTACGCCACTGCGTATAAACTAATATTTAGGTACTATAACAAATTAGATAGATAGGTAAATAAAATTGTGCGTGGTGACAAAGCCTAATTCAATTATTTACATACATTTATAGGCAGAAATTACAGAATGCCACGCGTTACAATCCTTGCATACCACTTTTGCCTCGTTCACATTCATACAACTCGTCATGTATACGCGCCTGTTACGAGTATTGCGCACCTGACCTTTATGAAGAAGTTGTCCAATTAGATCAGTGTATGTCCTTCTAGAGCGCTCCTTCTCGGCGTTTTCAGTGACATCCGCCTTATAAACTCCTTTCGTCTATCGTCAATTATTTATTATTGAATAAGTATAAATTAATTACTACTGAGTAATTATCCACCAATTCCATAACAAAATAATATAAAATAATGTCTGGAAGTGTCTGTCATCATCTCTAATCACAATTTATAGCTGTTCTGTTTAAAGGATCCCTCTTAATTTGATAACAGCCCATTTGTTGATTGTTTTCTCAATACACTTGATGCAACAGCTGTGCGATAAAACGTCACAGATTCATCCATCATGACACCACAATATACCCCACTTTAATTAACAATTTCGCATGGAAATTGGCTCGGTTCGGCAGATGAGCCACAATGTCGACAGAATATTTGTTGAAACTTGTTTATCAGAAATTAAACAATTGTCTGGAAAGTTAGTGAATATAAAAAGATATGATTGATTGTATATTTTGTACAGCATATTAGCAATATTTAAACTATGTGGGCTGTTTTTTTAGGCCTATGTTTTGACTTAATTTATTAGTATGGCTAAGCAATATTTAAAAGTACCTTCGTAACTTCCGATTTTATTCGTTTTGGTAACTTCTGTATATATATTCTCTAATGAAAATAATTATCAAATTTTTCTTGCCTTTGTTGTATTGTTGTTTTTATTAAAATATTTCATGTGACTACTATTCAGGTAAACTCAGATACAGTTCAGATTTTTCCTTAGTTACCTCTCTTATCATACCTTCTAATATTTCATAACGAGTGTGATTGAAAAAGAATACATACAACATTTTTGTAGGTGTTATTTTTCATTTAGGTACATTTCAACTATAAACAGATTATTTATTTTATATTACCTAATCATAATCTATAAAATTAACACACTAATTGTTTCTTTACACCGAAAAGAACTGGAATTATCTAAATCCTCTCAAATAAAAATAGTACCTAAATCATAATGACTTGAAATAAGTATGACTTGTAAATTACATTTATTCATTGAATATGCTATATTAACTTTTTTAACGACATGACGTTATTTCTTTTCTAGACGGTGAAAAAATATATTTGGTAATGTCAGCAGCTAACAGTGAGACTGACCCACAGAGTACTTTTTATACATGTATATAGGGCTGACCAGACGGTCATTTACATAAAGCACCCCAATAATAACATTTAGTTGTTGTTTAAGAGCCTCAAATGGATCCTCATATGGCCTTCGTATAAGAGATAAGTTAAGCGTCGTATATCATACGATGTGGTATAAAATGTAGGTATATAAGTATTCTCGAAGACTTGTACTAACTTGTATGAAAGTGACGCAACGATCTGTATGTCATTCCCCTAGGCCGTGAGTCAACAAGACAAGGAGTTGATAAACTGTCCTACATACTCAGGCCAGCTTAGTTTTCTCTCTAGTAGATATTTATCATCCTCTTCAATAATTTATCTACTAAATTGTTCACAAGCTGTCTAAGAGAACCTTAATACAGGAAATTTCCCATTTTATTCTCAAAGCTAAAGCTCGTGCCAAAATATGTGGAATAATTTATTAGTCCTAAAACATTGCCTTTACGTTGATATAAAATTACGTTTTACGGATTTTATCGCGGTATATATTATCGCGTAAGTGTAAGGAATCAATATTGACTGTACCTTTAAAACATGTATGTATTTATGAAGCATGGTAAGCACTCGGCTTTATTTTGACTTATACGCGGAGTTATATAGCTAATCTGCTCTAGATACTTTACTTTACTTATAATTAAATAAACTAAATTATTTGGCTGTTTCCGGAATTGTATTAATTAGGCACATTATTTAATATTTCCAATATAAATCATACATGCATATTCCTTGAATATTATTTGTTCTTATCCCATTTTGGGTAAAATAAACAAACATTATTATACTCTGTATTAGAATACCGAAAGGTTGAGATTAAAATAATAACCAGAAATACACCGTGAAAATCAGTAAAATGTATTTTCGTTTTAAATATTATTTTAATATTCGTGCGTATATAAAAACAATCTACGTGAGTGTCTACCACATAACAAAAAACCTAAAATTGCAATAACAAAAATTTAACGACTTATTCTTAGGCATACAGAATAGAAATCATAAGAATCAGTCAAGCCCTTTCGGAGAAATTCGATAACAAACACAGTGACACGAGAATTTTATATATTAAAAGATTCATTATCATTTATTAATCGTCTATTATTGTCCCACTGCTCGACATGGTTCTGGGTCTTCTCTCATTTGACAGAGATAAGGTTATAATAATCCGCTACGCTGGACTAGTGCGGGTTCGCAGACGAGAAAATCTCTCGGGCATAGGTATGGTATATGTCTTTCTTCATCATTTCGAGCATACGTAAAATAGTTTTTTGCGATTTGAAACTTACTTATAATTCAAAATTTTCACCCGTTTGCTGGGTCAGCTAGTATATATAATAATAAATAAATTAATGGGATGGGATGGTTGGCGATGTTTGGGGGAGGCTTACGTTCAGCAGCGGACGGCTATCGGCTGATTTGTATAACATCGTATATATACAGGCGGTCCGATAAAAAATGGATAATTTTGAAATGGATCTCGGAAGAACTAATGGCCATTCAGAAAAAAAATGTTCATCACATCTTTTTAGCACATAATATTTTCAAAGTACATTTGTTCCCTACATCATATATTATGTAGCTTGTATTATTAAATGTGTACGTAGACACGTATTTAGGTTAGGCAAGCAAGTAAGCAAACTAAAGGCAGATGAGGATTTTGAATGTCTAAGTTGGTAATATACGTTCGTAACAAAATATAAGCTGTGTAAATACGGCCTCTTTGTCTCTCATCAAGTCATTTATTGTTGCTCAGGGCATGCGTCTCCTCGCAAGGGATTTAGATATTGTCAGCATGCAGGTTTCTTCACCTGTTGAATAAGTGCCATAGATACCTATATCATAATGACATAAATAGTTGTTCCAGGTTTGATGGATGACAGATGTTTAATGTATGCAAGCGAGAGTGATTAGTGTAGTGTATGTTTAATGTGTGTAGTTTTAGACAAAGACACACTAAAGCCACGCATTTATTTAAGAACCGTCCTCTTATACTTGTCGGTTTAAAATCAACTATTTCATCTAGCTACGTCATATACGAAATTATACCCAAAGGTCGGCCGTACCTTAATGATACAAACTAATCCAATACATTGCGGTAATTGCCTAGTCTCGGCTTAAGAGTCCACAGACAATGGCCTGGCGTCACGTCACTATTTAACCTACCCCTCTAATCTCAAAATCCGCCATGTCACTTTACGTGGGTCTTCAAGAGCCTTTACATGTGTGTGTTGCTACTTCTAAGATAATACACATTATATAGATGTGCTCGTGTGGTACAGTGCGTGCGAGTAAGTACCAGGCGTTCATAAAGCCAGAGGGTTGACACGGGTTAAGTGCATTATAAATATTGTATGGAGTTATGTTATTTATAAGTAAGGAAGAACTGATATAATAATCACGAGGATTTATTTGGTCTACTGTAATATAAGTAATTATGTAGATAGTGTTTGATAATTAAAAAATATCAAAAAATGGTTACATATTTTGGTGCAAACTTTCTAATTCTATTCGTTTGAAAACTGTGTCAGCACAAGCTAAAATTTTGGGTTAAAAATCCGACGATTGGCTGCCCTACATACCTATTATATATCTTCTCTACTATTATCCTACTTCCTACTAATATTATAAACGCGAAAGTTTGTAGGTAGATGGATGGATGGATGGATGGATGGATGGATGGATGGGTGGATGTTTGTTACTCTTTCACGCAAAAACCGCTTAACACATTTGAATGAAATTTAGCATACATATACATATACATATTACCTGGATTAACACATAGGCTACTTTTTATCTATATACCATGCGGGCAAAGCTGCGGGAGGCAGCTAGTAAAATTATAAATAACTAATCTGTAGGTATGACACTAATTTAAAAAAAAAAAATTTAAACCCAGTTTTAGGATAATTATAATAGCGCGTCATATCATCGCGTGTTTACGGTTCCAGAAGAAAGTCATACCACGTTCAATTAGGCTGTAGAATGACTAACTGCTGAGGTATTTTTTAAATATTTTTTGTGGGTATAATGACGGATATAATTTGTGGATCGAAGTATAAGACATATCATAAGTTGGTATAAGTCTCACATTCGAAGTCGCGGGCCAAAACTAGTACCAACCGTATTCTATTCATTATAAATCTGGTTCACTGTAGTTACGTATGATATACGTTACTATTTTCCAATACAAGTTTAGTTAGGTACTGAGTAACCTTTAACCGTACAAATGCCAACCACATGCATAGCATTTCTCCCACGGCATAACATTGTAAGAATAGACAGATAATTTGATTTTGCTTGAAAAGGTCACTGCATCAATTTCTATTTTGCAACCAGTACCTATGGGGTTTTCTATGTATTAGCAAGAATCATACCTATGTCTACGTACACTACGCACACACATAACAGTTCGCTAATATGTTTTTAGGTCCCATATAAAACGGCTCTATTGACTTTGATGGGGCACAAATCCAAACTCCGTTTTGTATCGTACTCATTTAAGTATCACTTCCAAACTATAGCTAGATTTGCAAGTGCATACAACTATGGATTTTCTTAAGCCGAATAAAAATGTGATGGTGGTCAATGCAATCAGCACAAATTATGCATAATAAAAGAAACATTATTTAAAAGATAGGCTGAATGAAATCCGAATTAACAAATCGGATTACAAAACTGTGTCAGTTCGTGGTGCTGGCAATGTTGGTCTCCAGCTTTCAACGTTAGCGGGAAAATTTGCTCCAACTTGGAGGCATCATCATCATCACATCAACCGTTAAACATCCACTGCTGGACATAGGTCTAAGGATCACAACGACGACCGTTAGACTTGGAGGCATATGTTAGATAAATACACAATTAAACAGATTAGTGTCAAAATTACTCATTATCTACCTAATCAAATTTTATATTTGCAAACGCTACAGTAGTTGCTAGATATTCAGCCAATGTACCTGCTCCCCAGTCGTTGTAGTCGACATAAAGGTCATATTTGCATTTTACTGGTCAATATGCCATATGTACGTGAAGAGCAAAGTTTGCCAAAGGCAACACGCCTTATAGTAAAATCCCTGGTGAAATGTAAAATAAAATCAACATATTGTAAATGCATCTTCTGGGGTTTCAAATAGTGGCATCTATCGTATACCATGGTTTCAATATTAATGTTTTAGAATAAAAGTAAGTAAAGTTTCGTTTGTAGAATAACTGCAATTTTTTGAGGAATATGTACTGGGTTTTTTCATGAAATTTCCAGTAGGTAGCAGTTCGAACTTTGGATTTATTCCCGATTATGTGGCTGTACATCGCACATAGGCCCTAGTCCAATGACATAAGATAAAAAAATATCTGTGAACCGTGATAAACACTGATTTATTCAACCAAGTTCAGGAACATCAATAAAACGAAATAGGAATAAAATTGTAATCAAAACAAATAGGCGGTAAGCAAAGGTAATAAAGGAAAAGAAAACAGAATAAGTAAGTAAATAAAAGTCACTTTGAAAAGTCTGCCTCAAAGAAACATTACTGAAGAATAGAGGAATATTTATATAGTCAGAAGTAAACAAGATGTACCGTGTAGTAAAAAGTAAATAGAATATATTAAGGGAGGCAGTCTTACGCGGTATGTCTGTAAAGTTGTAATGAATACTACCTACATTGGCGGCCTTTATAAGCAACCTAATCTAAATCAGTCTGCCTATTTTTTATAAATTCGGTGATTGGTAAAAGAAAACAGATAATGTACACATCAACACAGTAATTTTTTTTTTAATTTAGAGGTAGACAAAGACAATAGAGCAATACAAATTAATTTATTTAAGAAAATACTGTTCTATAATCAAACCGAAATTGGAACTTACGGTACGGTACGATTAACATGTTTAAGATATTTTGAATTTAAAATCGAACAAATATGTCATCAATTAAATCTGGCGACAGATCTGCTGTTTATGTTTTCCCAGGTCGTATACCTGTGCTCTCTAGATAAAAAGGCTATAAACATGAAAGTTATCACGTTCTGTCTGTTGCACATAGTGGGTGATAGTGGAGCACATTCCGCAACCCATTTGGCATCTATGACAGTTATAGGGTCGCCATTTTATTATCCCTGGGGACCTATTCAACGAATTTTATTGCTCTAACACGCCAAAATGGCTAAATTATTCTAGTTAACACCAACGAATGGCTGGTTAGTATGTAAGGGTTTGATGTACGATGAGAATTTCATTTAAATTAGCCACGAAATTGGTTTGTTGTTGTGTTAGCTAGCTTTGTAGTTACTATCAAACTAACTAGCGACGTAAATGAGTATTTAACTGTTTGTGCATAAAGATGGATTAAAGTTGTTTGTGTTTCCACAGCACACTAATAAAATAGGAATATTTAAAGATAACATGAAAAATATAATAGAATTAACTATTAATATATTATATTTAATAAAAATTGGGAAAATAATCGGATCGAGATGTTTTATAATAAATTGAATAGAATAAAGTAACATAATTATTGAAATGGAATTCCACGTAATTCTTTAGGAAAATATAACCCACAGTCGTAGCAAAAATTTATAAAACATTTTCACCGTCTGATTTTTCTTTTTTCGTGGAAATTTAATAACCAGTGGGTATAAAATTCCCCGAAAAATGAAAACTGACATCGTATAACGCGATTTAAAAAATAAGCGAGCCATTCGAGAGGCATATTGTTCAAAGCTGAAAGTACAATAGTGTGGAACAAGATAAAAAAAACCCAATGTACAATTCAAATAAGCACGACTTGCGTGAGAATTATTGTACCTTCAAAATATATTCGCTTGTAAAATGTGTATTATAATAAAATTCTGTGTACCGAGTCCTCACAAAGCTTTTGAGAATTCTCGTTCCACTTACAATTTACAAAGTAAAAGGTGTACCTAACGTCATGGAGAATTGATTGTACAGTTTCACAAATTTGTTATTAAATTGTTTTTTCCTTTGAACTTAGTACATAGGTTGATTGTGATGGATTGTACAAACTGAGGCATCCCAGCAGTAAGTCATAGGCATGTATATGATATCTTTGGATGCTGATGATGGCGTCACTAAGCCGCTTGCAGTTATTAGTTATCTCTGTACATATATTAAAATTTACTGAAAACCTAGTAGATAAATATTGAGAGAACTGTGTAAAACTAATAAAAATTGGTTGATTTAGGTTTGTCTACTTTGTATTTTTCTTCAAATTCATTGATTGTTCGAAGATTGATACGATACTCTTGTCATTAAAGTTTGATGGAGTATTGCACCTACCTTAAAAAGTGATGGTTTCTTACAAGTTACGTCATAAGTTCCACTGTACATAAACCAAAAGGATCGTGTTTTACCAAACTAAACCCCTTCGTATCGTAAAACTTTTGTAACTCAACACTCGTTACGAAGTTGTTGCGTCGTTGAAGACAAAGTTACACGCGGGCTCCGGACGAATCTCCGAAGTAATGAGTACGTGTGGAGTGATGCTGGAATGGCAGCTGTTCGTGATCCTTCACTGTTGGAGATAGGTGTTGTAAACGGATACATTACTTTCAGGTTCTTTCTAGATTTAAGAGTTGGAGGTTTGAACAGGTACAGAGAAATAAAAGTAATGCGTAAGATACATACTTATAAGTATTTGACCAGGTGAGGATTAAATACGTAAGATGGACATAAAAGTGAGAAATACCAATGCGAGATGATGAGTCCTAAGTCATCATCTGGACTGTATAGGTATCTATGTAAAGAGAGAGACTAAGCGTTTTGAACTAATGCTGTAGATTTCCTGCTGAAAAATTCAAATAGCTAAACAAATGTTTTGGAACTGGATTTTTAACCTAATTCACACACAACAATTATTTCTGAGCAAATTAATATTAGCTAGGTACCTACGGTGGGACACGACATTTAATCAAAAATAGTTTTGTTAGGAGGTAATGTTAAACAAAAACTTTACAGACGGCCAAACCGAAGGTAGGGATGGGTTAGGCAATTTTTGCCAAACGAAAGCCAACTACGTAATAAGCAACAGAGATCATAGCGAGATTTCTCGCTCAAATTGAGATGCTCGACTAGGGAAGTACCTCCGCCTTACAGAAGACCGCAGACCGAAGATCTTTCTGCGAGTGAGTAAGGTTACCAGAGGGGGAGTGATTATTCTGACAGTCGAACTAAATTCGAAAATGTTACTCGTTCAGTCCAATACTTCCTTTGTTTATGAGCCTAATAATGCTCAAAGGCAATAAGTACTGCAAGAAACAGATGTCGGGCTACCTTACGTTGAAAGTTAATAAACTTTTGTTTATACGTGACTACAATAAAAAATAATGAAAGAATAAAAAATATTAAGAAGGGATCGATACTTTTGCACTATTACTAGTGCCTACGCCTACAGACAAAATTCAACAACAAAGTCCACTTTGCCCTAATATGTGGGCGCTCAAAATGAGAGCTCCATGATACACAGTGACCTCTATCGGGCATGAATTATATTCATAATCCTCGTATTTAGGGTTGCCAAACACATAATTGACACTATCTTACATTCATAGCTTGCCGATGACAGTATAAGCCCTAACATGATGGAAGGCAGGCTTAGCCCTATTTATCAGATATCTGCGGTAGCAATCCGTAGTTATATCGAATATAATATAAAAAAGTCTACATCTGAAAAACCAATCACAATATTGGCTGATCTAAGACTTGAATCTAAGCTCACAGAGATTTATCCGGATTTAAGCTGTATTTTTGCAATAAATGTTTCGTGACAATGTTTTAAGTCAAATTGAAGTAAACAGAGAAGTACTGCTGTAATCACGAAGTACGAGTAGGTATATTTTTTAGGTATCATGTAGGAACGAGCTTACAGAACACTACTGAAAACTAATAAAACAATCAAGTTTCTGTCAAGGGCCAAAAAACCGTGTTAAAACAAGATTATCACGAATTTTTTTGATGTGATGTGTGAAGCGAAGAATTAAATGTTTCTAGTTGGCTCGTTCTTGTTCCAGCAGTAGGACAGGAAAAGAGATGAGATCTAAAGATTCTGTATTCATTCTAATTAAGTATAATTGAGTAAGATCCCAGGGCCGCCAGACGTCACGTATTTTCTGACGAACCAAATGTGGATTATTGAGTAGTGCTAGTGTGTACTAAGAACGCATGCCTACCAGCTATCTTGCCTAGTGGGCCAATTTTCAGGTATCAGGTAATCAAGGTACATATAATAATACGTGTATAATATTATTAGTATTTTTTAAACACAAAGTCCATAGTTTTTTTAAAATGTCTTAGGTCATTAGGTCATTAGGTTATTAGGTCTTATCTTTAATATAACTCGAATACCGATAGATCATTTATTAAAAAGATTTATAAACGCCTATTTAGTTTTGTAGTACAATAAGTACATTGTTTGATGTTATCAAAAGACATATTGGTACAGTGTTTTATTGGATGTATGTACTCAGGTGGAAAGAGGACTCAAAAGAGTTTGTAATACATCAAAAGATAAAGGACCTCAAACGGAGCATATTGCTTCATGGTTGATTTTATTCTCTCTCCAAGTGTTTATTGACTTAGTTTTTCTGTAGAATTTCTTTGGCTAATTTCTAAAGAAGCCGAACCGTGAAGAGTAGTTACCAACTGAAGTTTGAAACTCCGTTGAACTTGATCTCCGAAGGATTTCGAGATATATCTCAGTACCTGGAACAGCTGTAATAACGTGAAAGTTTTGAGGTTTGACATAACAATAACATACCATTTGCCTGTACTCCTCAAAATACTGGGCTCAGAATGTCACAAAGGAAGCAGGTGAGTATGTTGTTATTAAATGGGTGCTAATCAGCAGTGCAGTGTGCTACTTTAAAAGCTTCTAAGCCCGACCTGGGAATTAAACGCTAGACTTCTAGGTATTGTTTGAATAGAACGGTCTTAATTGAAACATCGTAGTTACAATCTGTATAACTAAAATTATGGAGAGGTTGAATTTATTCATATATTCATTTATTAAGCACTATATGTATATATGTATTTCACATCAGAAAAAGGCCCTTGTTCTAACATGTGATTTATCTACAAGTCTTACTAGTTAAATGTTAAGTAGGTTACAGTAGTAGGTACCTACTAAATCTTTTTATAACTGCACAACCAACACATCTCAACAAATTCCTAAAGGTGTTGTAAACATCCACATCATAATTGTATGTTCATATGAGAGTTGAATACTGCCTATTTTATGTGTACTTTTACTCTCGGGAGGCTTTTGTCTCTCCTGCCAATATTGAAATTATCAT
The DNA here is from genome assembly GCA_905163465.1 of Craniophora ligustri. Taxonomy (NCBI): domain Eukaryota; kingdom Metazoa; phylum Arthropoda; class Insecta; order Lepidoptera; family Noctuidae; genus Craniophora; species Craniophora ligustri. The sequence continues at coordinate 9,579,298 of LR990968.1, forward strand.
AAACTCGTATCAATTTATTTCGGTACATACACGTTCGTGAAGAATTTGAGAACGCAACATTTTATATTTTTCAATCGTCCGTTTTTCGGGCCGCGCGTTTCTGTCAATGTAATATAAAATTCACGGATCAAATTTTTGTCTGGGAATTCGTTTAGGCTTTGTAACGTACGAACGCCTGTATAGTAATGGTCGATTTGAATTAATAGAAAAAAGGCTTATTCGAACGTTTTCTAAGGGGTGACGTACGATCAGTTTATATTACAGGATTAGTCGCCTTTTAATTATTTGTTTCATAAAATAATGACTAAGTTGCAAGGATTGATGACTAAGTTGAAGGTGCTTAGAATGATTAAGGTGTTCGTTTTCTTTAGATATCTCAATACATAAGCGCGATATATCTTCATACTAATACGTTAACGCAGAATTTGGGTTGATATCAATAATGTGCCGTAACCAATCCCTTGCCTGTGATAAATCTTTCAATTTCTCGAGGCTATACCGACGCTTTCTCATATCGTCCTTATAAATGCTTTTCCAATTTCGTACATTCATATTCGGGGCGTATATTTGAACTCGGAAAGACTGAATGAGGTCATTTTCAGTTGCCTGAAATTAAATATTATGATATTTAATTTCAGGCAACAAAAAATTTTCGCGTGTGTGTGTGTTGTTCCAAGAATCTTGGATCTAGAAATCTTAAGATAAATTGATTATTTTATTTTAAAATTACTATAAAATTATATTTAAAATTAAAGAACTTTTATAGAATTAATTAGCTTTGATTACAATAATCAATATTTCATTACAGTAAGATGCTTAGATTTATGATATTACCTATACGACTAATTAAATCATCAGATGTTTAAAAGAAACCTCGTTTTTTATTTCAATACGTCATTGTATGACCATACATCTATTATTTTGACACTATTTGTTAAAAGAGTGCGTGTTAACAAAACATCAAACGACTATATATAGACCGTGCTCTCTTTTCAAAACATACAAACATTCATAGAGTTTTTTATTTCTGAGTCTGTATTTTCAGTCTCTATTATTTTCACCATCCAATATTTTGTTAAGCTGGGGGATCTACGAATATTGTGTGAATTCGGTCCCCCAATAACGTACTCGCCTGAAGCGCTTTCAATTCCTATTGTGGACTTTCAGTGCTCAATAAAAGGCTCTACGATGTTGGCTACTGTAAGTGGCGAATTGGATCGGCCTAAATATTAAGAAAAAGTATGAAAACTAAAAGACACTCACACTTATATGAAAGTAGTAAAAGATATGTAGTTATTATATTGGATTTTCGCTGTAAAGAATTTGTAGAACTATACTTGTACTAGGGAACCAGCCCATTGTCATTACCTAAACACAAACCCGAGAACTTACTGAGGACTTAATATCATAACTCGATAAAATGAAATGATACTTTATTTCTGTAAAATGGTGTTTTTAAGGACACTTTTACAAGTCAAAGATTTAATTACGTTAAAGTAACGCCATTGCTCGGCCCTTTGCAGTCACGTTTGCTACCACCAGTCGGACAAGGCAGTTAGTTACACTCGTCTTACAATACATCCGACATATGTAATTATGTATAATGTCATCCACGATTCCACTTATTAATCTGCGCTTGAGAAATATTTTCGTCGCCACGATGATTAGAAAACATATTTTCCCAAAGAATTCCAAAGAATCACATGAATTGAAATATATATTTCAATAACTTAATCACAAAAATGTGCGCGACTGGAGTAGATTACGTATAAGAATTCTTAAGAAATGTTATCCGATAAAATCATGTTTTTCAACAAATGGTTTCTAGGAAGGAAATTAAATTGGTTCCAATTAATATTAATTTTGTTGGAATATTAAGAGGCTAGCGGAGACTGGAATAATACCAATAAAAATGTAATAAATATTTATTTATTAACACTGTAAAGGTAGTTTCAGCCTATTGAAGGCCCGGTTTGCGCAGTAGTCGAGCGATCGGCTTCTGCACCGCATATCACAAGTTCGATCCCCGCACCGTGTTTGTATACGCAACCACGGCACAGGAGCGTGTGGGACAACGACAAAAAAAACAAAATGGCGAGGTTGTTACATGATAGCCAATAAATCCCATTTTTCTTTCTTTTGATTTTTTTTCGCTGTTGTCAGGGTTTTACATACCTACATCACGTAAAAACTATACAAACCTAAATGTTTTATCTGAATTTTTTAAACTAGTTGCACCGTTCTAAACTCAGTTTTGAAGATCCGATTAGCACAGCGGTAGATACCGCTGCCTTCTGTGCTTCGGGTCCCGCGTTCGAATCCCGGTAGGGACAAATGTTTGTATGATGAGCATAACATTTGTATCCGAGTCATGAATGTATACCTTCTAGTACCCGTAACACAAGCCGCGTTGCTTACCTCGTAACAAGATAGCTCTGTGTCATCATATCCAGATAATTTCCAGATTTAATTAGTGGGTGTTATGGAGAAGAGCCGGCAAGAAATGATATGGGCAATCATCGTTACCATGTTTACTTTCATAGAAAAATGGGGAGCATAACTTGAGGAGCGTATCTTATTTATTTGGTTTCATCGCAATCGGATCTCTTGATCAAAATATGGGTATATTAATTCAAGAAGAACTTATTAGATTAGGTATATAATCGTTTGTAGACCGTACAAAATCCCGTGAAAAATGACGAGATGAAAGACCGTGGAAAATGTAATTAATAGAAAATTATTATCAATCAAGTTGATAATAATTTTCTTTCTTTTTTGGATGTTAATGACACGATATGACGTGTTTCGTATATTTATTAATTCGCGATTCGATCTTATTGCTTAACTTACCGTCAGTAAGGATTTACTCACCATCGGCGTCTTAAATTCGATTTGTTAAAGTTTCCCGGTCCAATGAACAGACAGTCTAATTTTTAAGGTATTAAGTAGGTATCTACGTGATTTTTTCTCTTCAATTTACTTTAATATACCTACACAACGAAGTTTATTTTCTCTCAAAACAATCCAATTATGAAAACCTTCCAAAAGGTGTCAACAGATCAATACTGATAAGACTTATTACGCATCCAACGTCCTCACTTCAATTTAATGGAACAACGCCTTCAAAGATATATAAGAGGCTTTTACTACTCGAAGGGTGAATAGTTTCGTATATAGGCAACAAACTCCCTATGAAATATTGAGTTATTATGTACCTACATACTAGAGACGCTGACACGGTGGTGAGAAGCAAGGTATTGTAGGAAAACTTGACGATTGGTGAGTTAGAAACACAATTAGAATGTATTTAAATTTATAATACGTAGGAAATAAAAAAAAGCGAAGGTGTTTTAACCATTGAAGATACAAGTTTTAGTACGAGAGTACATAATACGTTAACGGTAAGAATGTGAATGTACTACTTACCTTTGAGGTGTAAACTCTCATAGAATTAGCAATCGGTCGGATGTAGCGGGGTAGGTATAATGTATTCGTGAGAGTTGCCAACGTTTGTACGTTGTAAATCTGACATGAAGGGATGGTTCTGTATTGAATAAATTGTTTTGTCAGTTTCAATATTTATTTGATATGATACATATGTATATGTTCTTAGACAAAATAACAACAAGTAATTTATATTCATTGAGTAACTTTGTTTAGATGCCGCGAAGTTTTTTTTTTATATATGGTAAATATTGTAACTAAGGTACGCTAGAAGAGGTCGCCGAACCCATGTCTATTTGCCTAGAAAATAGTAAGACTTACAACAGTCTTCTTGTCAAACTTCTTTGAGTTTAGACGTGTTTCTCTTTTGTTTGTAGTTTGCTGGTGTTAACGCCGCCTTATTTTGGATATATAAGCTCATATATAGAACGGGAGAAAAGTAAAATGTCAAACACAAAATGTCAAGGGGTTGTATTATGAGTAAGTTTTTGCTAAATGTCAAATCCAAATATGGTGAATTTTGATTTTTATAGTATTTTTAGCCTTTAGACTGGTGTTTATTCGCATATCGTAATCAATCTCCGCGTTCGTTTATGGTCGTTTGAATGTTCATGCAAAGTATGGCTATTTTCACAGAATATTTGTTTTCTATTTGTTAATGTCGGATAATCCGCAAAATAGACAGAAAAATATTTAATTTCTATCTCTAATGTTAAGCTGTATTCATTAGTAACAGGATAAAGGTACATTCCATACCTTTTTGTATAATCTTTCTATAAAATAAATGCAAATTGCTTGCCAAGATAGTAAAAATACAAAGCCAATAAATAATGACTCCTATTAATTAAATTTATACTTACAAAAGTTTTTAATAATAACGATGTAGGTACAAATTATGTTTTGTGAAACAAATTTCATAGCAACTTTATTTTACTAAGTAAAGTATACGTATAAACTTCAAACAGAGCTATTTTGCGTAGTAAATGACCCTATTCTTCACAGTAGCAGTCAGGTTTCTAAGATATTTCAAGTTTAACGTTAAAAACATGAGACGTCAAATATACATCATGTGGATTATGTGAAGAAAATATATGTATATTGCCTTGTTTTATTAACATGTAGTGCTAGATTTTCTCGTTTTTTTACTTTTATGTTATGCGGAATGAAAAAACTATTTTTTTAAGGTACATTGACTAGGTAGTTATTTTTTCTTGTTCGGAATGTTTCATATTGAGGAACTAAAAACATTTTCATCTCCTCTGCTTCATTCTATGAGGATAAAGGCGAGGAAAGGATGTTATGTTATGAATTATATTATAGTATTTAATTTATTTTTTATTAACAAAACGAGTGCCAGTGATTAAACTCACCTCATTGAGTAGATAGGGTGTGAAAGATTAGTATTCTAACTAGTTACGAGGTTTTAGTTAATTTTGTTTAAAGACGCTGATGATTGTGAGATGATTGTGAGAAGGTTCTTTATTAGTTTGTTTGGAGCCATAGTGATTGAAAAAGAGACTGTAATAAGAGTAATAATTTGACTTAATTTAAAATAACGAAAGAAAATAAAAGATATTCCGCGACGGAATAATGTAATAAGATTTTATTTCCACGCGTGAAGTCGCTTCTTTTGGGGTTTGTTTAGCTATCACAATTTCCAATACATTGCTCAGATACTATTTTCTCACATATTTCTTTACAGCCATATTATTCCTAGACATTTATTATATTTATGAAATTAATGGTAGGAGATTATTGGGTATTCTATAGCATTTTTATATTTATAGGGCAGTGATAGTATAGTGGCAGGGACCGTAGCGCGTAGCATAATGTAGTTTCTGCCTACCCCCATGGGAAAAAGGCGTGAGTGTGTGTATGTATGTATGTATGATAGTATAGTGATATCAGACTAAAATCCCGCCCCTCTCAACCTTATAAGGTATTACAACCTTATAGGTTGATAAAATTGATATTAAAATAACGATCCTAATAATTGATTCAACAGACTAAAAGATTCAGTTTATATTTCCGTTTCTACCTGATATAATTGAATTAAATGGAAAATGCAAATATTTGTAACCATTACTAAATGGACGACCTACATTTTCTGTGTGTTCGAAACAGGAATGATGAATATGAAATGAGATTTAAGTATATTGTATAATTGAGAAAGAAATGCAATCCGTGTCCTTGTAGTCTTCATAGAGTTTTCATTATTACCCGTAGATACATAATGTAGCTAATAATTTTAGACATGTTATTTTCATATTATATCATCATCATCATCAGCCCATATTATATACTGTTGGTAAATTTTGATTATATATAAAAGCAAATGCATGTTCAGCGTTAAGCGGAACCCAGAAACTGACCTATATTTTGGCTAGTTTTTATCCTCTCATGTTGTATCTGGTACCACCTGTATTTTACGCAAATAAATCATTACTTTACTTACTTTACTCGATAATTTCCATCCAATGTGGCAATACCACCAGCCTTTATGGTTTTTTATCCATTGACATACACGTAAAGCAGTTTTTTAATGCAGTTTAGCTTTGGTCATAGTAAATGGATAAGGTGGGTCCATAAATAAGTACTCACAAACAGTGTACGCTACGCGTAGTCCCGTATTGATATCCTATTATTAAGAAGACATTTAATTTTCATGCGAACCGCACTGATTGTGATGAAATCTATAGAAACGAAATATACCACTGTCAGATTGAATAGGTCGTGGTTGTACGTGAGCTAAGTACCTAGTGGGTGAGTACCTAGCATTAGGTAGGTACTATGAATATACTCGTAAGCTCTTAATCGAGACCTTATGCCCCGAACACCTGAAGGAGGCAAACAACTACCAGCGAATGAGGAAGCGGCCTATCACGTAAAAGAAAGGAAGCATGCTGTGCTATGACCCATCGTTTACGCATCAGGAGTAGCAAACCGCGGTAGAAAGCCGAAGAAGGTCCCCCGGGCAGACGGTCTTATGGCCGATATCTGTGGGCCGGGAATGTACCATGCTTCTAACGTATAAAGGTATATGTGAAGAAAGCACTGGAAATTGGGAAATGGGACAAACAGGAACTTAAAAGCCAAGGTAAGCAATAAATAACGGAAGAAACTGAAAGGGAAGAAACTAAAAGGGAAAGAAATCTGAAGCAAAAAACTATAAACAATAAATATAAACGCGGAAATAGAAACATAAAAATAAAAACAAAGACAATTAATTGATATAGAGATCTACATTATGTACAGACTTAACAAAAAACTAGTGAAAAATTATGAAAGAGACATTACAAAGGTCTCTGATAATGTCAGGGGGACACTAGAATGGCAGGAGTGTGGTTTTAGCCGGTAAGAGTCCGGCACTACCCAGACCAGTTACTCGTGACCGGTCTGGGTGTCCATGAGGATTTCCCACTCCTGCTGACAAAAAAAAAAATATATACTCGTAAGGTCTCAGTTTGTTTAGATGACCGCTATGTATTTTCATAAATACAGAAAGGCGACAGATATGTCGTCCGTATAATACTTATATGTATTCCATTAGGATTATTAGTAATATAGTATAATGTACGGTTTCGACTTTTACGACTTGTCATTTGTTTTATAAATTGATTAAGGGCTCGAAGTATAGTCGGGAGTAGAGTCGAACATATAATTAAAACTAGGGAACATGCATGTTCGAAGGGGGTTAAGCAGGGATGTGTATACTTATGTAAATCTATAATGGTTCACCTATATTTTTATAGGTCCCATAAATTGAAGCTCCATTACTTGCGAGAATTTCCACACAGTGATGCACTTAAAAATCTAATGTAGAACCACAGGCTCAGCTGTCGCGCTGAAGTCGGTGCATTGTTTATTCAATAAATTATTAGGTGTTTATGTAATTAACACTATTGTTGATAATAAGGCCATTAAGTTTGCAACCAACCTTTTATACGCACTTTAATTAGATTAATTAGGGTCATAACGCGGGTCCTTTTTAAGGCCGCTGGCAACCGATATCATTAAAGCTGTATAAGTATACATCTCTAATCGGGTTTTGGTTGAACACATTTTCGCTGGTGATTTAGCTACATGTGTAAAAGGCTAATGTTCTTTTTAGGGCTTCGGGAATCGGGTATAGACGGGCGTACGGAATTAGGTACCTACGTGTGGCAGATTGCTTTTGCGATAAAACCGAATTTACGGGTACCTATAATTGCGTAGATTTGTGGATATTTATGGTATCTGTGTATTAGGGAAAATTAAGGTCCTATATCTACTATAATTAGTAAAGTATGCTTGATCTTTTCTTTGCTTCTTCTGTGTAATTTTGTTACAAATTAACGATACCCTTTTCAAATGATACTGTTTTTTTTAAATAATGTTTCTAGTTCATAATGTAATTTAAGTTAGGAATCTAAAATTGATGTTATTTCAATTGTTTCTAAAAAAATGCAAGTCGCTCCTAGGCCTAGCATAAGGTAGCTTTTTGATCTTTTTTTTGTTATATATTATGTTAAGGCATTATGATAGACAATATAGTTTCGCTTTATCTACTCAATGGGCCATGGAGAGCAGGATATGTGAGTGCGACATAATTTGAGGGTCAGTGCCGAGGATTATGTAATAATTTTGACAACCTTCATAACCGTTGCATTAGTCCGATTAGGTCCGTCCCATAAGTGGTCTATAAATGTATTAAAGTAATATAATATATTATGTATTTGTATAGGTTGATATGTGCAAATAAATAGAGGGCCTATAAAAACTCCTTAGTTACTCGTTACTGGACGTCATTCTCACAAATAATAAATATGAATAGTAAGGATTCTTTACAGGCATAATTATTTTGTAACAGAAGTAGAATGAGCCTTGACTCCGCACTAGGTTTGTACCTATATCACCTATTTGTAACACAGGTGCTATAGGAACCAATGTCTTCTTCTAATTACATGAAATTAAAATGGTGTGATTTTGAACAAAATAAAATATAAATATATCCGGCTATAATGACATAGCGCCATCTAGTTTCGAGCTAAGCAACTATGCTACGGATAGGTACTAGATAGTTGATAGGTACACTATATAGTTTTTTCTTGTAAATACATACATATTATATATACATAGAAATATTATAGATGGACTTAGGTCAAATGTCCATGCTTATCGCACAAACATTTGCCCCTATCGGGATTCGACCTTAGGACCCTTAACACAGCAGGTAGCCTATAATATCGCTGAGCTAATCGGCACTCCAACACCCATCTTCGTTCGTCCTTTTACTGTATATACAGTGCGTACTGAATACGTATTGAGATTTATAGCCAATATTTACTTCGGTGGTAGGCAGCGAAAATACCACGCGCTATGCGCCGGGTATTATGAACTACAAACACGGGGTAGTGTGGTGGCATAAATTAAATATCCAACCTCTTTGTTTGGTGAATATTGCTTATAGTATCAATATTAAATATTAAAAGGTAGGATTCCTTGCTAGATTTTAATTTTGTTAAGATTTCAGTATCAATGGAGACACTATAAACGCTCACCAATCATCATCAACTCATTATTGTCCCACTGCTGGGCACGGGTCTCCTCTCAATTGAGAGGGGGATTAAGCTATAGTCCACCACGCTAGCCTATTGCGGGTTGGCAGTCTTCACATGCCATCGAGAATTCTCTCAAGCATGCAGGTTTCCTCACGATGTTTTCCTTCACCGTTTGAGCATGTGATAATACGCACATAACTTCCGAAAAGTCAGTGGTGCGTACCTTGGGTTCGAACTCGAGACCTCTGACATCTCAGTCCACTGGTCACACCACTAGGCTACCACAGCTCTATTATACCAATATTAAATAAATATTCCTGGACATTATGACACAGCGCCATCTAGTTCCGAGCTAAGCAACGAGGCTTGTGTTACGGATACTAGTCGGTATACTACATATATACTTTTTTTTGTAAATACATACATATTATACATAGATACATGACTCGGATTATCGGATGCAAATGTTTATGCTCATCACACAAACATTTATCCCTACCGGCTTTCGAACCCGGGACCGCAGCACAGCAGGCAATGTTAACTACCGTTGGACTAATTGGGTCGTCAAATTATTGAACATAACATTGCCCCTAGTGCTATGTTTTCATAGTAAACCTATCATACATACTATTACGCTTGTCGTTCCTGAAGGGTTCGGCAGAGGTGTACATCCACATATTGCCTATTGTCATCGACCGGGCGCGAATCCAAACTCCGAGCTGCTACTGAGAATTTCATAGCAAAACCCATTAACACGCTCGACTTGGGAATCGAAACCAAAACCTTTTGCTCAGCAGTCGCACTTTATGATCACTAGACCAATGAGTTGAGTAATTGCATTAAATCAAAGACTATTACTCGTTGCATTAAACACATACCCACTAATTGCATTTAATTCAATCATCATCAACCCATTATTGTCCCACTCTTGGGCCCGGGTCTCCTTTCAATTGAGAGGGATTAGGCCCACCACGCTAGTGGGCCTAATCCTAGTGGGTCTAGTGCGGATTGGCAGACTTCACATGCCATCGAGAAAATCTCTCCAGCATGCAGGTTTCCTCACGATGTTTTCCTTCACCGTTTGAGCATGTGATAAATGTACTAATTCAATCAATGTGGGATAATTTAAAAAAGTTTTTAAATTTTCCCCCTTTTAAAAAATCCTGCTCTACTTTACTGGAGGAATTGATTGATAAAACAAGTAATTTACTGTCAGTCAGTGAAAATGTATAAAGGTTGGATAGAATATCATTGCCTATAGTTTTATTTACCGCAGCCTTCATTTAAAGTTAACTTTTAATACCAGTTGCTTATAATAATATTTTTTTACTATATGCGTAGTCACCTATATACACATGTATGATAATATAAGTCAAAAGAAAATAGTTTAGGTTTATTAAAAGAGTACACAGGAGTTCACACATAAATAATTTTGCTAATGTAACAAATACTAGGTAGGTAGTTAAATAAAGTAGAACCGAATATGTTTGTTGTTGTTAAACAAAAGTACTTGGCAGACGCGGCGAACTTTCGAGACATTACAAGTTGGTAAGTGTACCAGGAGCCCATACAAGTAAAACGTGCTGTTTATCGCTTTAGTGCTCGTATAACTGTCGGATCTATTCGTTTATTATATTAACAGCTTTCGTGCGATTTTCCTACGGTGTGAAAGTAAAGCCTATACAAAAGTTGATGAATGATTTTAACAAATCATTATATTGTGATGTTATTCAGATTCTGTTAATATTAAATATTAACAGAAATAATTTATACATGCTATTGTTATATGCTAGGGATATTTAAGAAAATTGGATCGCGAGTAGGTTCACGATTTAACGAATAATGGATCAATTCGAAGCCATCGATTTTCTAGATGATCGATTTCATTATACTAGTATCGGATCGAGTCTATGCCCCATAAAAAAAACAGCACATGTCGTTTGCATAATAATGTTACTAGATCATGATCGGAACTAACATTTTGTTAACGTATTTTGGTTAAAGGAAGGGAAATTATTTTATTAAAAATATAGATTTATTTATCACATATCGAACATTGGCCACTTAAATTCGGTTTTATCATTCGATATTTGTGTTTTTTTAAATCGGATCAAAGACTTAATTATGTATGTTGCGATTCCGGAGTCGGATCAAATACGAATATCGCGCTTCAATAATTTAGCATTAAATTTTGCATGAGATTCGAATACAACTAAAGTCACCAAAACATTTAAAACTTTCTAAATATAAGCTGCAATATTCAACAAACACCGATTAAGGAAAGTAGCTGCGAACAATTAAGACAATGATTATTCCCTTTGCCTACCAAATGTAAATTGCTTCACTTAATATGGCAAGGCTTATCACGAAATCTTGGAGCCATAATGGTGTAATCAGACTTGATGTAACTGTCTTTCCAGTCTTGAAGATAAGCTGTCTTTATATCAAACTTTGTTTATAATTTTCCTTGAGAAAAGGACTTTTAATTTCTTTTTCTTTGTTATTTATTTTATTATTTACTTTTGGTATTCCAAACAAACCTTAAATGTAATTAAAATATATCTCCTACTACATACTATAAAATAAAAATATATTAATATAGGGATATGTAACTGCCTCGAAATAATCACAAATCATTACTCGAAATAATTACTCGAGTTACAGTGTATTGGATTTGCACGTCAGTGCTCTTGATCGCGGTTTCACATGTTGTTTAAATTATTTATTTGATAATGTTCAGCTCCAATGGATCGTAGCGAGATGTTAAACAACTTGCCAAAAAACGCATTTAAATGCAAAATTCACGTAGTTCCACCACGTTCCAACAAAAAACTAACAAACTTCGTTCGTTCTTTTTTGTTGGATTTAATTTCCTTAGTTATGCTAAAATAAATGATGTGAGCTAATCTAATTCTACCACAGTGTTATATTAGTATAGTAGAGGTACGTAATTAATTAATGATAATGTAGCGTCCTTGGGGGGTCGAATACTTTGAGAGTGATATGTGGTTTTGACTACCTTTAAGCCAGATTACTCGTTTCAATGACATTAGTATGCAGTTGTGATACCATAGACTTTTCTGCTACTCAAACATTCTGTTCAATCAGGATCTAATTTTGAAACCATGGGATCGTAATTACTTAAATGGCAATGGAATCATAGTGGAAATATGTTGTATGTGTCAATTTTGAAGATTTTTACATATTTATTCATTTAGTAAGCAGCGCACCTATCCTCTCTGGGAGCTTTCATCAGCAACGATGTGGAGTATTCAACAGCATGAATGGCTTTTGTTCAATAATTATCTTTTTGCAAACAAAGCCTCTGTGTCCAAGGCTAGCAAACTGTGGGTATTCTTGATGTGTGTCACTTACGTTGAAAATAGAAATAACAAACCTAAAAAAGCTAAATGAAAATAGATAAAAGAGAATAGCAATTTTGTTTTGAATCCAAAATAAACTACCGTAAAAAGGGGAGGTACTTCTATGATGCCGTTTTATAATATTTCCTGTATTTAATTTTATTCTTGTTACCTGGCAAGAGATATAAACAAGGCTCAGTCGATTCTATTGTTCGTGAAACTTATACCTACAACATGGCTGACACCAGAGACAATAGATAGATATTCTCTGGGAAAATTGGGCGACAAGCGTCCAATTTATTCTGTATATCCTACCTATAGTAGGTAATGTAATTTTCTGGTGACCGTATTATAAAGTGCGAGACGTCCTTGTAAAGAAAGATGGCGCATTACTGTATAAATATCGTCATCCCTCTGTCACATTGATGGCTTCAATATTCACATTTCAGCTTCGGGCCCTCGATATTCCCATACAAACATTGTTTTGTTTACCAAAAATATTGGTTTTCTATTACATTATTCATATTTTCTCTATAATTTCTTGCCGCGTCTATAAAAATGAAAAGTTTTCTCACGTAAATGGAAGGTCATTGATATATCTGCGTTTCATTTGGCGCCTCGTCTGTGTTTGTATATTAGGGTCGTACTCAATTCTGTTATGAAATATTATGTCTTTGTTTCGTACAAAATATTTGGTGTTTATCAAAACGTTGGATAAATTAGTCTACATTAACTTACTTTCCGGTGTACTAGCATTTAGGAATTCTTTGTGAGACCTCTTATTAATATTTGTTTCATAAATTTTACTGTTTAACTCAGTCATACTCACTTATTTTGTGGTTTTCAATATCCAAGGTTGAGCAGTGTTATTGGGTTTTTTATGAAATTTTTATGAAATTTCTAGGAGCATTTTGAATTTGTGGGCTCCTATGTTGGTTGTAACCTCTGTATATGTAAGACCTCTTCCTTTTGACTTGAGATTGTTCGCCTCATCACTTGTGCCTATCCCAATTCCAACTTTTATCAAAGTTATTTTCCTACTTCAATGTAGTTTTATTTTCCTTCTAAGTAATTGTAATTTAGGCTCACCGATATGAGGACCCGTGACCTCCATTCTTGTGCAGATGGTGACCACTGGGGTGGTTTTAGTGAGGTAAAAATCCCACACTACCCGGTCTCTTCCCCAGATGCCTTTTGAAGGTTTCCACACAGACAACAAAAAAAAAGGCTCACCGATATTGAATTTAAGAGTAAGATTATATTTAGGTACCTAAGTTACTGTTTATATTGTTTGTGCATGTAATATATTTTGTGTAGAACCAGTTACATACTATAGCTTTTGCTCGAACTACACTCAAAACGCTTATAACAGAAACACCTTATACGAAAATGTAACAATAAATACTTTAACGATGGTCGTGTAATACATCAATCGGATGGTTCTTTCATGTCAAGTAATCCTGGGAATCCGTCTCTTATATTGATTACCCAGTACCGTTAATTGATTATCGGCAACTGAAAGATAGACGTTTTCGGACAACCATATATAACAGATGAACTGGAGCGTGGTTGAAGGGATGTAAGGGTTGCCGAACTGTGCAACCTACATATATGCGTATCTTTGCGTATTTGCGGGAACAAGGTTTGGCTTGCGACTTTGTCTGCGTAGAATTAGTACATTTAATTACTTACAAACTTCCATTCCCTTTAGTCCCCTAAAAGGATGATTTTCGGGATAAAAACTATCCTATATCATCTCCGAAACTTTCTTTTGTTTTTTGTCTAGTGTCCATATACATACCTATAATACTTAAATCGGTATACCGATGTAAGTGGGAAGAGTAGGTAACAGACAGACTCACATTTATAATTAGTATTAGTATAGATATATCTGGGTAAACATTACGTTTGTGCATCACCCGTGCCTAAAAAAAATCTGGTGATATACTAACGAAGAGAGATAAAGGTTGCATCAACGTGGTACCAAGCTCATTATCCGACGTTTGCCGGAAGGGACTCTGAGTCATAACTTAACCCTATATAATTTCAGACATTTGGCCGTAACGAGTTGCCATACATTTCGCCATCAGATGAGGTTTGTTAATTGCCAATTTGTGCAGTGTGCAGGCATTCAGATAACTTGAACGTTTAACTGTCAGTAACAAGGGATGTTTGTCGGTCCTGATAATCAACAGCTGGTACACTCTTAGTTTCGCCTCTATGTATTAAGTGGTATCGAGCGGTAGAGTGGTATTTGTGTCCGACAATTTATGGATACGTTCTAGTTTTCAATGATTAAATGAAATTATTTCTATTATGATCACACTCTCAAAATCGAATCACTGTAATACTCTAGCACCCTGGAAGATTAGTGTAAACTTTGTTGAAGTAGGTAATGTTCTAAACCTTACGCAGTATTCGTTCCCAAGTTCCCAAGCCACGGCAGTCAATAACTCTACAACTATGAATCACATAGTTACTCTGTGGTTTGATTCTATATCATTAGAACAGTTCCTTTGTTACCTACAAACAGAATTAATGGCGTGTAACTTCAGGTTTCCGAAGGTGAAAGGGAACTCCATATCAATGGGTCCCTTGTTTATTTTGTTCAGCTTGATCGGTTGTGCTTAATGGCGTAAGTCATCAATATTTTTTTTATTTTCTTATCTGTTACGGTGGTTAGTTCTGAACATACGCCAGTACACAGACGCTTACAGTATTTGATAGGAACCTAACCTTTTGTTTGAAAAATAAATAAATATTCCTGGACATTAAATGCTAGCTTTGCCACGATTGTTACCTCGATTGACAGGTACGGTCGACTGATTTATTGCCGGGATGTATTCCGGTTTGATAAGTAAGATTTTCATTTAAAAAATATAAATAAAAAATATTTGTATAGTTTAGATTACAGTCGAATGTTTTTATCCGAATCCATACTTATATTATTAATAGATGCGAAAGTATGTCTGCCCTTCTGTCGCCTCTTCATGCTTAAATAGCTGAAAGATTTATATAAAATGTATAAAAAAAATAAGCGATTGAAGAAAATAATTTATGAGGCGGATGCCACTGGAAACGCCTGGACCCCTCCAGATGCTCTAGAAGGACATACACCGACATAAATGGTAAACACTCACAGATAGGTCAGCTGCGCAGTAGGTACTCGTAACCGGCGCGCGTGCATGACTAGATGTATGAATGTGGACGAGGCAAAAGTGGTATGCATGAATTGGAGGCCGAGGTATTCTGTAGTTTCTGCCTACCCCAAGGGAAAACAGCGTCAGTGTATGTATGTATTTAGATAAAATTTGGTGCCTACGGAGATAGTTTGACTCACAGGATATACGATAGTTTTTATCCCGGAAATCATTCTTTGAGAGGGTAAAAGTTCTACGCAGATGAAGTCACTGGCAAAAGCTAAGTAAATAATTATCTCCTATGTTAGTTTTGAGTGAACTTAAGTATCATGCAGATAACATGAATATTACCCTGAAGTTACGAGGATGCAACTTGGCTACTTAGGTCAGGAAGTTAGTTATTTATTAAGTAGTCGCTAAACAGGAGTTTATTAACTACTGTAGGCGAAGTTTCAAAGGGTAAGTATACACGCGCGGCACACGGGCGACGACACGTGCTCATTATTTTGCCTCGTTGGACTGTAGGTCGTAACGTAAGTGCGACTGCTGAGCAAAACGTATTGGATTCGATTCCTAGATCGGGCAGTGTTATACTTTTACGCACAAATTTTATTATTACACTCATTAGCGCGGTTATTCAATCTATAATCCTGAAAAAAAAAACCGACTTCAAATGTCAGAACGGGATCAAATTGAAATGGGACCACACGGAAGCACCAACTTTCAAATAAAAGAATCATCAAATTTACGAGGTAACAATCATAGAAAAAACAGTCGAATTGAGAAACTACTCCTTTTTTTGAAGTAACCGACTTCAAAAAAGATGAGTTTCTCAATTCTAAAATTGGAAAGACCCAAATTATAGTATGCAATTTGAATTTGTTGAGCTAAGTGGATTAACCTGTAATGTAATGTTGTTTTGCACTTATCTCGCGTAATTTCAGCTAACAACAACACGAAGAACTTGAGGAAGTAGTATAATGAATTTAGTTTCTTATAACGACAAGAGATGGCGCCACAGGCGACACAAAAACTGGTGTGTGGTTTCACGAAGTGATTTATATAATTTTATACCTACGCAAAGCAAGTGGGGTTTGTTCACGTGACACCCTAATAGATGTTACAGAAACTTGATAAAGTATGTTATATTAATGAGTGTAGGCTATATTGTAATGTTCCTTGCGAAATTCATCAGGACATTCCATCGTGTTAGTGTTATCAGTCTAGAAACTATCAAAAAAATATAATTATTAAAGAAAAATGCAAATATAATGTTATTTATGTACCTGCCTAATTTATTCTCAGATGACGTATTGTATTACAAAACATTCAACCTGGAAAACTTAAAATAGGCTGGCAAAGTAGAGCACTCTGTAATCACGACAAGAATTAGGTCGAATAACCTAATTTAACATTGTTGGTCACCTTTGTATTATTTCGTATAAATAACGAGGGGGAAGTTTTTTGTTTTTCATTTTATAAAAGCACTAATTTCTTTATTAAAAAAGTTTTGTGTATTTTAGGACACCGATTTGTGGTTGGTACGTAATCGTAGACGGTGGATGCTTGTTTACAGAGGCGCTTTTGTACTCACAGAATTGGCAATTCAGTCAAACGATGCAGAAATGTGGTTAAAGCGAGTTTGCTAACAATGAAAGCCTCCTCACAAACATTTGTGTTTGAGTTCGGTGAGCATATTAAAACTTTATTAAGACTAAGCCTACAGGAGACTTAAAACAGGGGTGATAAGGTTCAATTTCCCGTTTTTCCGCCGACATTCTATTCTATAGGTCGACAGTTTGGCCGATAAGTCGGGTTGGCCTATTAGCGCGCACATTGCGCCAATTAAATAGTCGGCTGACTTAACTCGAATGATTTGTTAGTTGACTTTAATTGGTAAGCTGGATACAAAATCCACATTAAAAAAATATATATATGTAGGCGTATCCGCCTCTATACATCAAACCTCATTTGATGGTGACAATATCTATATACATCAAACCTCATTGGACGCTGACTATACAATACTACAACGAATACCGAGCTCTGGTGAGGTAGTCATCTTATGATAACTGACAGTTAAGTTTGAATGTTGAGAAGTGCGCTCACAACCACGTACTCGGTCGACGTTTATCTTAATAAGAAATAATCAGTGATCAGTGCCTATTTAGTGCTTACTCAGATTGGATTATTAGCGATCATAATTACATGATTAATATACGTGCTATTTCGTCCAAATATCGCCTCCGTACCCGATAATCCACGCCTATCTAAACATGCACCAATTCTGATAATAGTCGAAAGACTTTATATATATATATATATACCTAGTCAGGTCATAAGTATTGTCACACAGTAAAAACTTTTCTTTTAGAATGCTGGCCATAAAAAAGTTTATTGAATTCGAATTTCGAATTGTTCATGAAAATAATTTTTATTTTCATGAACAATTCGCTTGCTTATTATATGCTATGCTTTTTAGAATTTTACTCATTTTTAAATATGGAGTGGACGCTTAAAGAAGACCGTGTTGGAGTTATTGCGTTGCATCTTTGCGGTTACGATCCAATTCAATTTTTTTACATACTGAAAAATTTGAATAAAACCAAAAGATTCGTTTATCGTACCATCAAACGATACAATGAAGACTCTAGTGTAGATGACAGGTCAAGAAGTGGTCGCTCTCGGTCTGTTAGGACTCCAGCAGTGATAAAAGCTGTGAAGGCGCGAATTCAAAGAAATCCTAAACGTAAGCAGAAACTGTTGGCCCTTCAGATGGGGTTAAGCAGAACCACGGTGAACAGGGTGTTAAATGAAGACTTAGGGCTTCGGGCATATCGAAGAAAAACAGGACATCGTTTAAATGGACCTGAGACTGAAGAGATGCCGCGCTTTGTTGAAGCGGTACGCGGGAAAAAAATATCGGGAAATTCTTTTTTCGGATGAAAAAAAATTTACCGTAGAAGAGAGCTACAATAAACAAAATGATAAGGTGTACGCACACAGTAGTGAAGAAGCGAGCCGTATTCCGCGTGTCCAACGAGGTCATTTTCCATCCTCGCTCATGGTATGGTTGGGAGTTTCTTATTGGGGCTTAACAGAGGTACATTTTTGTGAGAAAGGTGTAAAAACGAATGCAGTTGTGTATCAAAATACAGTCCTGACGAACCTTGTGGAACCTGTTTCTCATACCATGTTCAATAACAGGCACTGGGTATTCCAACAAGATTCGGCGCCAGCTCATAGAGCGAAGAGCACACAAGACTGGCTGGCGGCGCGAGAAATCGACTTCATCCCGTACGAAGACTGGCCCTCCTCCAGTCCAGATTTGAGTCTGTTAGATTACAAAATATGGCAACACTTGGAGGAAAAGGCGTGCTCAAAGCCTCATCCCAATTTGGAGTCACTCAAGACATCCAAGACAATGTTTAAAATTTTCTATATTAGATTAAGCACTTTCTGTACTGTAATCAACATTTGTGATGAGAAATTTATAATTGATAAATTTATTATTTATTTATTTATTATTATCCTTGATTAAGGCAGCCGCCGCTATTGCCATAGACCTCGTTCGTGCTGCGATAGACGACTGGCCGCGCAGATTGAAGGCCTGTATTCAAAATCACGGAGGTCATTTTGAATAAACTTTATTGTCATAAGAATCTATGTTTTGTTAAGTTCATTTTGGTATATAAATGGTTACATAATGAATGAACTTGTTTCAATTATTTTATATTAAACATGTGACAGAATTTATGACCTGACTGTGTATATATATTACATAGGATTATGAAGAGAAACCGAGTTTTTTTGAAGTGCGAGTCTTTTTTGCTACATCGAAACTACAATCGACGATCGAATTATAATGTAAAAGGAGAACATAAACAATTCTAAAGGTAGTAAGAAAGCAATTTAATATTGTATTTAAATAACAATTAAAGGACAATCAGTAGGTCACTTACCTACTGTTTAGCGCAGCACTGCAATAAGGTATAACTGTCTACCTCATTGCTATAAGATGAGAAAAGTTAGTTAATAAATTGAGGATGTAAAGTTCCAATACCAGCAAATGTTTCAGAAAGCCAGCTACTCAGCTTTTGACTTAGTAAACAATTTCAAGACAACTTTGCATGTAGGCCCGAATACAAACTAGGTCAGATTAGGGTTTATTGATACTTTCCAACCGAGGTCTATTTCTGACATCTGAAGGGGCTGTGTTATCCATAAATATAATAAATCTGTACCAAGGGTCGAGATGATCTTTGATTTATTTTTCTGGTCCTCTCTGGGATTGATTTACATGATTTTTTGTCTGTTTCAAGAAGTAGAAAGTATTTTTCCATATTTTATTTTTATTTTAATGTTGCCCAGCTATACTAAACTGATACTTACTTTAAAAAAATGCAAGATGTCAAGGCACAATGCATAAAATGACCTAAAAATATAGAATCAAGACATAAATTATTACATAGATAATTATATAGTTCTTAAGTAGGTAATAGAAATCTTACTTAATAAAGTCTTTGGTCTCCGTTGCATGGATAAATGCGTACATATTTGTTAACACATAAAGCAGTAAGTAACATCGAATAAAAACTATTGTAAACCTTAATCAAATATACCTATTCGTAGTTCTTACCCGTACCACAAAAGAAGAGACGAATAAGAGAGACTCATGCTATCTCGCTCATAAAATTTGTGCGTGGTGGTAATATTAAGTTCGTAATTTAAACAGCGGACGGGACGCCAGCGCTGCCACAATGATAAAGATCACAAACTCGACGCGTACGCAACCACCAATAACGGATAAAGATATTACGTACATACTTTTGAATGGTGTGTTATGATTGGTTAAAATATCGTCGCGCCACCAATGAAAGACCTATGTGCGGGTGTATCGGGTAAACGACTAACCTCCCCCATGGTCTTAGTAGTCAGCTTAATTTTTTGTGTTGTACGTTTACAAAAACATCGTGGAGCGCAGGCGCAGCATTGGCCGCATGAGGCGGGGCATCCTATTCATCGTTTCGCTGTCTCAGTCGCTCGAATACTTTATTACATACCACTCCTTTGGCACTCCAACACACAACGCGTAACACTTTTGGTACAGAACATATTTATTATGTCTGCTCGCAACTCCTGACAAGAAAAGTTAGGTTGAAGTCGATTTTAGGAATTTATCTTTTTTATATAAGGCAAAGAATTATATATCTATAATATTTTCCCGTTATTGAGAGGAAAATGCCGAGAAAAATATTAAATATTTGTCTCGGCATTTCTCTTGTCTTCGTCTCTTTCCTCTTTGGTTAGGTAAACTGCGAATAAATAGCCTTAAAAGTATTGGAGCTGGAAGAGGATCACTGTTAAAATAGTAAGATATTTTGAATACCTCTTTACGTCTACCTTTCATTGCGATTTAAACTTATATAATAAGTAGATAATTAGGTACATTAATTTCATTACTTACAGAAAGTTCTCATATTGCAATTGGAAGTTCGACACCTTCCAAGATAATAATATATGACGTTACAATATATGTACCTAAATTACAGAAGCAATAATACAAAGTAGCGAAAAAAATAATTAACTATTATTATTATGTTAATCTTTAGATCTACAATATTACAATGTCGTGACAACAGATGGCGCTCGTAGTAACTCAACGTAACCAATACAGATATAGCTTAAAATTTAACTAAACAGATGGCGCCACTAAGGCACTTAGTTCTTCGCTGAGAATTCCGAAACACTACAGGAAAACAAGGTCGTGGAATGTCTGCACGTACCCTTGACCCTGACACTTCGTTGGTGTGGCGGAAAGACCCCGTGTGGGTTTAGTCGGTAGTGGGTGACTACCGACTAAACCCACACGGGGTCTTCCACTCTGGGTGGAGTCCGATACACCGCCGTCGTCTTTCCGGGCGACGGGAAGTGCGTAAATGCATTCCCACACGGACAGCAAAAAAAAGGCTTAATGCTATAATTTTCTACCAGCCAATATATATAGTAAGCCAGTTATAACATTCAGTGCCGGATTAAGGTAACTGTATGCCTGGATGACTAAGAAATATTTGGCAGGTGGCCTAAAAAAAAAGCTCATCCCACATAAATTACCAAAACATAACCAAGGCAACTTTAAAAGTTGGCTGAGCTTTTTTAGGCCCAGCACCTTTGATCGTCCGTATTAATTCTAGATTGTGAGCTCCCCTAGACGGGATGCCATAAGCAATTGCTTAAATAGCTTTTGCGCTAATCCAGGACTGCATAGGCAACAGTAACCGCTTACCATCAAGCCAACCGTAGATGAAAGGTATGAAGTTGGTGCCAAGCCAAATGTAATGGTATGTACACTCATCGCGCCAGATGTTGAGCGGGTGGCTTCAACCAGGCACCGACTTCAACCTTTAAAACTAAAAAGAAGTTAAAACTGTATTAAGTTATTTTGAACTTTTTAGTATTGAAGTCGGTTTTTTTAATAAATATAAATATATTATATTTATTAAAAATAAATAGGTTGTACCTAAAATAAACGCGTCATCTACGTAGAAAATTTGATTGTTTCTCTCGATTTCCCAAGAATCCACTCATCAGATCCTCACCATTTTTTTATGGGACCACATGGGAAGCACAAGCTAAAAAAGCTGAAAGCTTCAAATAAAAAAGAATCATCAAAATCGTTTCACCAAATAAAAAGTTATGAGGTAACATACATAAAAAAAACTTACAGTCGAATTGATAACGTCCTCCTTTTTTTAAGTTAGTTAAAAATTTACTATAGCTGTACAAAGTTCGGAGTTTTTTTTCTAAATACTTAAATTAGATACCTACTGTAGACGTACCTATACGTAGGTACCTAAGTATACTCAAATTCCAACTATTCATCATTTTGTCTAACACCGCAATAAAATGTTCATTTTCTCGACCAAGTGAGAATGATTTATGTCAGCTGTTAACTGTTAACTGTATCAACAGAAAGTTCCAGAAGAAAGGGAGAACGATAAGTACGGTCTTAGTCAGCGACAAAATCCATAATTTCCTTTGAAATACTTTTAAGTCAAAATATATTATTTTATGTTATGACCCCAGATTCGCAACAACGACTGTCACAATAACGAATCGCAATGTGAGATGAAACATTTATTTGCTGTATTGTGTAGGTATTGTGAAGATTTCATTCTTATTCAACAATACAACGAAGCGTACACAAATAATAATTGTAGATACTTAAAGTAAACAGAATTTCAAGCTTGAATAATGAATATAAAAGAACATACGACTTTTGTAATATTGTTATTATAAGTTGAACTTAATGTCTTGGATTCGTTAAGTTCATTTTTGTGAAGAAGATATTATTCTATCCTTTAAATAGTACTTATATTATGCATACTCCTCTGGAAATAGTATTTTAGTTTAATATTACCTACTGTCGTTTGGCTATGTGATCTTAGCTGTTTATTTTTGTCTTTGCATCTGTTTTTCTCTGTCTCAGCATTAAGTCTGAGGAGATCTAATGTAACAATACTTATTATTAAGATGATCATTGGTATCTGTGTCCTTACAGTTTAGTTACAAGATAGACGGTGTTATTTGATCTACATACGTTAGTAGTTAGCCTATTATACCAATTTCCAATTGAACACAAAGTTTAAATATTTGTGTAGCTTGGCTCCTAAAATCAACGTTTGAACTCACTGTAAATATCTTTTTGAGGCTGACTGCACACATTAGGATAGGACAGAGAAGCTTACATACCTATATCTCATATCAAGTAAGCTGAGATGAGATGACAAAGAAAGTATACCTAGTACCATACCAGAAAACGAATAGCAAAATTTCATTTATTCAGAATAGACTACTTAGGTAATACTTTTTTAACGTCGAACTTCCTCCGAAAATAGTCGCTCTTCGCCGCTTTTTAGTTTCTACTGAAGAGAAATTGCCACACGAATTACCTAGCACAATATTCCTGTCTGATGGAGTTATAAATATTTAAGTAAATACTCAAAAATGTATAACTTAAGATTATTTCTTATAAAAATTGTGGCAAAATTTTAATCAGTGAGAACAAAACAATTGCTATATTAAAATCAAACATCAAGATAACTTAATATCATATATACGAAACATAATATAAATAGGCATGAGTGATCAGTATGCACGTGCAGTTTGTATACTCTTAAACTTAATCCCTACTAATGTTATAAATGCGAAAATTCTGTTTGTTACTTTTTCACGCTTTGCCCGCTAAACCGATGTAGAGATGCAATTTAGTATCCATATAGTTTGAGTCCCGGAAAATGTCGCTAGGATAGCTTATGTCCCGGAAATCATCCCTTAAAGGATTAAAAGAGGAGGGGGGGGGGGAGTTTGCAAGCGGAGTCGATCATTTCTTAAAAGAGGAGAAAAAGGTAGGATAAAATAACTCATTCTACTCAGACGAAGTCCTGACTAAAAACTAGTATTAAATATTTCAATGAACTATCCAGCGATAATAAGCGCCTTCAAGTTCAAGGCAATTAAGTGAACTCGAGCTGAAAAGGGTGAAATTAATAAAACTATATCCACTAGCCAACAAGTCAACAAGTCTCACATGTGGGATGGCATCTCGGACTGTGTGCTTCGCTCTAATGGAGTCTAGCTTAACTCAAACAGATTGCAGCATGCACGTGCTTTTAAACCTGTACCTTGGGTTAGTGACGTCACCACTCTAACTTAGAATTCATTTGTTTATTTAACGGCGTTGGTTTATATTGATGGAATTCTCACCTTACATATATTAAGTGGCAGATACATAGTACCTACTAATTTATTTTTATAGAGTGTACTTAATGACTTGATAACTAATTTAAAATAGAAGCTAAGACACTTATACAAGTGAAACGATAAAAAAAAGTACAAATAATATGCCTATCTACACATCATACTCACAAATACTTTCATACATAAATACAAACAAAATATACGTTAAGAGTATATTACGCATTATATTTCCTTAATTCCCTCCTTTTATAAAAGGAAAATATGTGCTAATAAAAACGTAACTTCCATGATAGTTATATTAAGAATATATTTAGAAAACTGGGCCGTCTGGAATAACATTTTTGAAAAGGACGACGATAATCAACTGCTTATTATTTGCATAAAAATTTCACCACCATTATTATTTCAGCCGAAAAACGTCCACAGTTGGACATAATGTCACTCTCAACATCGCCACGACGACTGGTCCTGCGCCACCCGCCTCCAGTAGATTTTAGCGACTTTCACCAGGTCGTCAGCCCACCTTGTTGAGGGCTTACCTGCCTACGCTGAACTTCATGAAAATGGTTAATCGTTTTTCAGTAAAAAAACAATTTGTTTCATGTAAAATAACAAAGTTCGTTTATAAAGGTGGGTAGATACTTTACGTGGACGAAAATAACATTGGACAATATTATTTTGATTTTACTCCTGTTATTATTTTCGTTTGGTGATACTTAATTCACTCCAGAAGAGTAAGTACTTTAATTTTAAATTTAAGTAGGTGGTTAAGCCGTTACTACATAATTAGTCCTTAATACTATACCTAGATGCCAGGAATTATGTTTTGTTTCATATTAATTTTATTTTAGGAGAATGAAGAATAAAAATGATTAAAGTCAACTGAAGTTGATGAAAAATGATAACGTTTGATTTCTCGGTACATTTGGTGCGAGACCCTAAAAGTAACATTATTCAAGAGACAAAAAAAAGTTAATGGCGTTAAGGTCGATTGATTGAGCCACTAACTTCATTTTCCACCCGAAGAAATTCTAAATTGAACTTCTTCGTATGGAACGTAATGATGTCTTGTCCGCTTCGATACTGAATAAGGATATTTTATATGTAAGTACCGCCAACTCGAATAAAATGTTTTAGAAATTTAAAGTTAGGATGTGACTGTGTATATTTTACAATAGTATTTCTGCGTTAGTGCTGGTATTTAAATTATATTAATTTATGTAATTTTTTTATATGTATAAAAATTTCAAGTAACATTTTTTGATCGCGATGAACTTCTGAACAAATGAACCGATTTTAATGACACTTTTGGTTTGTTCAATTTGACCGATTTTACCTACAAATAACTTAATCACAGCAACGCGTAGACGGGTCAGCTAGTAGGAATAGTATATAGAGGTTACTAGATGGCGCTACTGTTTTTCAATTGGCGAGCTCTGAGAAGAAACTTTTTACAAAACAAATATTTGCGAACCAACCCACTTTTAAATAAAAATATGAAAGAAAAAAAAACTTAGTACAGGTGGGCGAAAAATGCCAAAGTTTCAGTAAATGCAGGCCGAATTCAAATTCGTTTAAAAGGAAAACATAAAACAATGATAAAATAATTGATTTGTTTTTTTTCTATGCAGGTAGGTTGTCGCACATTGTCGCAGTATTATTTCCGTGCCAATTTATTCTTTGCACGTTGAGTGGGTATGTGCTGTAAAAATCGAGAGATTTCTATCATGTTGTTGCACTTTGATGATTGGTATATAATACACTACGGTTTTATAATATAACTTGAGACTTATCTTAGCGAGCAAAGGCTAGTCTATAGACTAGCCTTTGCTCGCGGCTCGGCTTGCGTAGCATGGCGATAAAAAAACGATGTGTTAGTAATAAATATAATAAACTATCTGTATGCCAAATATCATCAAATTCATTCAAACAACAACCCATTATTGCTGTTTTAGTTTCTGTTGCTTTAATAAAGTCCCCATATTAAGTTTCTGACATATAATGTACATATATCAGCCCGTTACAATTTTATTTAATGTATAGATCATAAAAGCCCATTTCGATTATGATTTTATCATAAGAAGACAGGGAATAAAATGTTTATTAGTCATAACAAAATAATTGACACATTCTTTTTCGCAATGCTCCTCCAAATCCAAGCAACACTTTCTATTTTTTTTATTACATATTTAAACGTAAGCCAGACAAGATCTCCGAAGTAAATGTCAATTTGGGGTAATTCTAAGTGAGTGATTTACATTTGCTAGAATAAGCGTTGACTTCAAAATCACGTCCCCAGTGTCTATTCAACCTCTTACTGATTATTGATTTAATCAGCGTATATTGATTAATACGTGATTGAAGGTTGATAAGGGTGCTTACAGAGCTGAGTCGTGACCTTAATTGGCGTCGACTTCGAGTCACCGACTATTGTCGGAACTCGCAAGTTGGTGCGAGATTGATGACGCCAAACTTTGTAGTTAGAGCTGTTTTTAGGCAAGGAATCCCTCACTGTTCGAATTGTTTGGAGAAGAAACGGGTCCCATTGTTTTCTACGCTCGGACGTTTTCGAAGATAGATTTTTTGTGAAATGACCCAAAGATCGTCATTGATTTTGATGTTAGCAAAAACTTGACTGAGAAAATACTTTCTGGCTTAATCGAATTCATACTTTCCCAAATATTAGACCGACATAAAAGCCTTATTATCAAAAAGCGGCGTAACTTCTACAATAATATCGCAAATCCGTTTTATTATTGCCTCGGGTTATCATTTCTTTGCTTACTGAAAGTCATAAATACAACGATATCTACGCTCGGTTGCTTCGAAACACAATTTATTAAGCGGCACAAAGCGACTTATGAATTTATGACTTATCTGGCCGGTTTCATTGAGGTTAACAACGAATAAGCTACTAAGCGGCCTCCTGGGGCCTTGCGCTGTTCACTGATTTACTGCTCTCATGATATAAAGTTATCAGAAACTTGTCCCTAAAGTATTTAACTATATAAACATTATTATTTAATTAAATATGCATTTGTAGTCATGATTGTTAATTTAAATCGCTGTTCAAATGTTTAGCTTCTATTAAATATTCGTTTCTGAACTGTTCCATTCCTGACAGTCTGGTTATCTGCTCATAAAATAAATACATATTTACGTGTACCTAACATTTTGTTTGTCTGACATTTTTATTACCTCCATATTCCTGGAAATGAATATTCTTGCAGACATTCATATTCATTCTAATGATTTTTTACGTGCAAAGATATAATTTCGAGAGTAATGAAAGACAAATAACAATATTATGTATCTTTCCTTTCGCTATAAGGCAGTTGTTTATTTTATTATCATGTCACATTAGTACAATATTACTGTTTGCTTTTATTTCACTTGTAGTCAAATTAAACCTGCATTAAATAGTAGGTAATAGTTAGGTAATAGGGTTCTGTAATTTTCTGTTGCCATAGGTCTATCACATCTCAAAGCGTCCCCGCCTGATATGTAGACGTGTTTAGTTTCTTTTCCTATGGCATTATGGTTCACCGTACGGTGTCGCAGAAAAGATTTGTGATAGATCACGCTAGAGCATTGGTCACCTGTGGCTGTTTCAAAATCTCGTTATAAAAAACGATCTATCTACGCACATTCCTACACAAGCAGAACTTTTTGGTAGACATCTGTGGTCGTCCTGAGTTATATTGATCAAAATATAAGTATAAATATACATAGTGTGTAGATATCAAATCAGCCTACAAATAACTACTACATACAAGTTACCTACTTAAATAAATATAATCCAATGCAGCTAGCTATCTAAACAAATTGTCCAACCGTCACCAGCGGTCGGGTCAGAAAATATTTAATTCCAATGAATACCCACATTTATTACGGGGAAATTTGATCTTGGGACCTTTACGTGAGGGGAAACTAAAAAGGCGGCTGGGATTCGTATGTCTGGGCTATCGGGTTTGTATGTGATATTGATGGGGCTTCGCGGCCTCATTACAGACGAAAAGTGTTTTTTATACACTCAACTTTCACACATAATTCAGTGTTCCAGACAACCGGTTAGGGTTACTTAACTTTTTCTTGCGTTAGATTTATGATGTGCTGTCAGCGGATTTCGTTCCTTGGTTTTGTACGTAAGCTACATTTTTAATAACTGACTGTAGGGTTTTATACGAGCTAAGAAAAGCGTAGCTGGGATAAATGGTGTAAAGAGGACGCTACTTTTTGCTATTAATGAGGGTTGAAGTTTAAAACTGTATTAAAACTGTTTATCATTAATTCTGTTTTTGAACGATAAATTAATGAGTGAAAGGGAGAAATATATAAGAGATCGTGAATACATATATGTATAAGTTACATGGAAAAAATCTCCTATTAATTTCAGTTCATCTTTAAGCTATTTATTGCCTCATGTGATAGAGCTTAGGCCCATCACGTTGGCCTAGTGCGGATTTCACATGCCGTCGAGAAAATCCTCCAGATATGCAGGTTACCTAAACAGTATTTTTCTTTCAGCGGTTCAGCGAGTAATATTATTTATATTACGTGGCTTAAATTCAAACTCAAGATACCTACGACTTGGCAGTCCGTAGTCAATATTGCTCCTCTGTCACTACTTTCAGTTACCCAAATATAATTTATTCTAAAGTAAAACATGAACTTTGAAATTATATGAAGTATGTTAAACATCAAAGTCTTCTTCAGAAAACGGATTGGCGATACTAATGGATTGAAACGCTTTTTGTACAGATAAAAGATTGCGAAAAACCATTTCAACTAATTCCTATAAAAAACCCTTGAGAATCGTGACCCAGTTTTTTACTGAAATCAAATTCTTATATAGTGTAATGGAATAATATAAATTGTGAGGGTTTTTATATCTTGTAGGTTTTCAGAATATCATCGGAACTCAATGTGATGAAAATATACATAATATATTTCATACGGTCGCTAAATGTTTAATTTATTCAAACCAAAACGTTTTCATAAATCACAAATAACAAACACTGAACTAACTAAATTACACTAGTTTACTGAAAATAATGTGCATCATCAAAGTGTATTTGATTAATTTAATTTAAACTATTAAGGTGATTATATATATATATTATCAGGAAGTTATATAGAAGCAGGAATATGTAAGTGTTGAGTATTTGATTTTAATTTTGACGTTTACTGCAGTACAGGGTTCACGGAATTTGTGAAATGTTACCTCACTACCCTTTTGCTAACAAATTTTATAAGGTAAACACACATACTCTCAAAAGGTTAACCACACAAAACTAAGTCGTAGGTATACAAAATAAACGTTTTACGATATTTCACCGTACACAGTCGCGCTAAACAGCCAGACGGTAATTTGCATAAAAGTTCCCGAGACGGTAGAGAAGCGCCTTGCTTCAAGTCGATAATTGAAAGTCGAAAAAAAGTCGTGTTAATTGTAAATCAAATCTTTACAAATCAATGGGCATAAACAAATACAAGTATTCCTTTTTTAATTTTTGACAGCTGGGCTGGAGCTCATAACCAATAAACATTTTCTTTATAATTCCTGTTTCTCGATTCTCATAAACGTGTTTCTCCTGAAGCTTATATGTATTAGATTTTCATGATTCATACACAAAATATGTAAGCAGAAGGAGTTCAAACATGATGTTGAAATAGAAGAGATTATAATGAGCGAATAAATTGATACCTTTCTTCATCAAAACGTGTTATCTCAATCTGGGTGTTAAATAATAAAAATATGTGACTTTATTTTATTTTCATGATATGGAATATTTGCATCATACAGATTAAATGAGAAATAAAATTAAAATTAATCTTTCTCTTTTTTTTATTGAAGATACGCATAAAAAGGAACAACACGCAAAAAGTGTTATTTATATAGTACCTTACAAATTGATAAAAATATGTTACAATTTCGAAAAAAGAGTTTTTTTAAATTTCAGGTTAAAGCAAGGAGGTTTGCGATCGTCAAAAACTGATCTTCTTTTCTATTTTTAGCGTTGTTATTTCGATCGTTTTATGTACACTCTGTATTAACTCTCAATTTTAACAACATTTGGAAATAATGGAGTTGTTTTTATAAAGGTCATTTAGAAGTTTATGACGAATCGTCTCGATCAATGTAGATATTTTTAGAAGTGATAAAAGAAAAAAGCGGGCACAATAACAATATAACGTTGTTTTTTATATTTTCTTTAAAAAAGGTTCCATAACTTCGCTGTAAGTGAATAAATAATTTTACATATATACCTCCATGTTGTATATCAGAAAAAAGGAACATATTATGTTGGTATACACTATTATGAGATACAGCAGTACAATAGGTTGGCTTACTTATGAAAGATGATGTTTTCCTCATGTAGGAAAAAAATGCGTTGTTATTTTCAGCTTCTACTGCTTTACATTTTGTTAGGCTTTCACATATTTTATGCGGCATTGCTAGAGTGAAATATACCTTATTAGTTGGCGCTTTTAGTAAAGTGCTTTTATTGACACTCACTATCTTTTTTTGAGTCGTAGATATGTATCCGGCAATTTGTTCATAAAATAATGTATATACGAATGTTGTTTTTCCATCTATTTTTATCTAAAAGCAAACGAGGTCAGATAAGCTCGTTTTGGGACATACAAACTTAAGAATAGGCTCCTAAGTTTATCTGATACGACAAGGAGAATCCCCGCCGTAGGATTAAACACTATTTGTTATCCCTTGGTTTAGGTCTAAGATTGCGAGATTTCGCACATAATAGGTATCATTTGTTATACCTTAGTATTTGGTAAACTTGGTTTTGTAAATGTCTAAATTATAAAAAGTATTTTTAATTAAATACTTTTTCTAAGTTGTTTGTCTAAGAAGTTTTTGCCTAAGTGTGTTTTGAACTAACGATAACATAATCAATCACCCAGGCCCGAATTAACTCTCTACCTTTACAATTACGGTACTGGAGCAGACTGCTGGCCAGCTGTCAATTTTTTTACAGCTTTCGGATATTTTCGGAAAGCTGGGAAAATAAGATTAAATATTCAATTAGAGAATTGCTACTAGAACACAGGTTATATCCGTAATTTTCTTGCTTGCTTTAATATCCGTCGCACAAAACACAATACGGTTAAAATAATTAAAGTCTTCGTCCCTAATGAATACTTGTTCAGATTAATGTCCATAATATAAAAGTAACAAGCATGAATAAAACCTCATATTCAAACGTCTGACACATGTTATTAAGATAACAATACAAGATGATAATCTATTTTCCTCGTTATTTTATCGTGTAATTAAGCTGTTCTTTGGTCTTGGACTTTGATAAATTGCGTCGATTTCATAGAGAATTAAATAAATGGAGAGCTCATTCATGTGTGTAGTCTTACTTGTCACACTCGTCGGTTACACTATAATATACTTGCGTAGCATATTTCGTTACATGACTGTTGTGGCCATTTGTAGTGCAAATGAAGGCTGCATGAATGCATAGTTTGGAAAATACAGTTCACCAAAAAAGCCTAGCAACCATTATTAAAACCTACTAATATTTCTATTTCTTTGCCAAATTTTTGGCCGTAGCTACATATAAAAGCTTTATTTTTTTGCGTCGTCGTTAAATTACACATATGTACGTTTCTTTTCATTTTCATAATACTCTATGTTAGGAACATTGAACTTCGCATGACGAACGGGATTAAGGGTAGGGCATCCTCACAATAGAACTGTGCGTGAGTCGCCAAGATTACAACCTAATGTTATTTTATTTCGCATCTTTCTTTTGAGAAATCTTTTATTATATACCGTTATTGTTATGTACCGTATTGTGTTGAAAATGGATCCTGACTGACCAGGCTCGTAATTTAAAGGTTCAACGGAATTAAAGAAAATGGGAAAATATTTCTTAAGCCTTAAAGGGGCGCTTTTGACCAAACTTATAGTCAGGCTTTGACTTTTAGTTAGCTCACTCTAAGCTCTTTAACTATAAAGGCTGGAACTAGGTAAATGTTCGTGGAAATTTGGCGACTATTGTCATGGATGGACTATTTATTTTGGTGTAAGTTTTATAAAGTCGACAAGTCTACATAAGTAATCATAGAAATTTGATCTATTGTATCCATCATCAAGCAGGATAGAGAGGATAAATCCCACCAGCGTCATCAATAAATTTTATCCTACAGTTGGCCACGTATCTGCTCTCGGAATAGGTTGCTCGTATTGATGGGGTTCCTGCAGACGAGGAACCAGACACAACCTTGGAATAGATGTTCGGACACTTTGGGATCTCACTTTGGAGAAGAATGCTGAAAGAATCCTGCCAAAGTTATCGTTCTCTTTTCGGAATTCTGATACTGAACTTTGAGCTTGATTTCCCGGAACAATGTGGGTGGAAGAGATAAGTAGTTTTTTCTAAATACATCTAAGTTATTCTGACCACACCCTCAACTTAACGGAAAAAAGGCTCTAGTAGTGCTTAACACAAACCGTGTTAAAGACACAAAACAATATAACAAATTGAGCGGAACAACGGCTCCAAAGTGTTCTCCAGGGAGAAAAATATTGGGCGAAGCCGTATTATGAAGCTGAACTCCAAGGACGGCAGCTAAACGTCAAATATAAGTCAGATAACTGTATGTCACTCGAGAGCGTTAAAAAAAACGTATAACATCTTCAAACATATCCTGTTGTGGAATGGATACGGAAAATGGCACACTACGCTTTCTCATTGACGGTAGGTATATACGTAATTAGTAAAACGTGAAGCTTCTCATAGCCGGCAGCAGCAGGATTAAATCTTTAAAGCGGGGTACTAATAGGCCAACTATGTATAACCGAAAAATATTAGCTAACGTTGGTATGTTTCATATTATGTTCGGTACCTAGTGATTTTCGGCCAACCTTTTCCATCGTTAGAAAAGGGATAACATCTGTACATCCAAGCATGTTTAGAATTATCTCACTTGATTTGCAAATCAACATATATCTTGTGGACCAACAGGATAACGATTTTTCTCAACAAGTGCTCAAACATTACGAAGGAGTTTCCTCCGCCAAATGAATTGATATTTTGAGTAAAGAATTAATGGAAGAGCGGAACCCCTTATCTACGAGTACACTTAATGCTCAATAAGAGAAGGTTATTCTACCACCAACTTCTGATCTTGAACATTAAGAGATGCCTGGCCATAGGAAAGAATTAGAATTTCACTGCTTTTTACAAGAGAATACATTTTCATTAAAATGCTATTAACCCTCGTCTGTCCCTACCCATTTTATTTGAACGTGGTAAGTTCAACTCATCTCTGTGATAATTCTAATCTGCAAAAAAGTATTCCACTGGATTTTATTTCTATCTATGGCCCCTATTTTATTTTGAACCACCACCCTTGTTTTGAATTACCAGCATTAATTCTTATTTATTAAACGTGCTCTTAATTGGATATTCAATTTAATCAAACAGAATTCAGTGGTAAAACCTATAAAGCAAAGCCTTTTATCTACAATTTTGCTTTTAACTTTGTTAATTAGTTTAGTTCAAACGGGTCAGATCTATCTGAATACAATACGTTGATAGGTAATTACTTACACTTTTTTGGTGACAATTCATTAACAGAATAGCGATTTTTATTTAATAAAGATACGGATTGTATCTTGAATTCGTGAGTAATTTAGTTACCTAAAGGATTTTCTCTTTTTACTTTACAAAGGTTTTTTGGTTCAAATTCTAGGTCTGGCAATATAAAATTACCTCAATTTTACTTTGCTTAGCTAAGAAATATGCCCGAAAATACACGTTAGGATACGTTTTGTAAGAAAATTCTGTATAGCTCCAACTATAAGGTTAATTTAATTGGTTTATGTAGGAGTATCCATCCATCATTTTTGCCCATAAATTTGATAACAACGGCTTGAGTTTAATGCTCATAAGAGCAATAATGAAATTACTTAGACTCAGTGAACTTTGTAGTTTTCATAGTTTGCGGACAAACTTTATAGGGCAAACCACTGCACACTGCTCCAAAATGCAAAGTTATTTAGTACACTTTAATGTGGAGACGGAGAATCAAATATAAAGTTTATTACAGACATTGCAATTGCATTTGTATTGCAAACTGTGGTATCAATGGATAGATATTGAAAATGCGATGGATGAGTGTTAGGTCCTTGGTATATTTTTCTCATCGAGCCAATGTGCATAGTGTTTGGGTTTGTGTCCAGTTAATGGTCTCCGCTTAATTGTGTTCTAATTAATATACCGGTGAATTGTTATAGGAGAATATACGTTCGTTTCGTCTATTTTTCCGGAGATACAGGTGTGTATTGAGTCCATATATAGATTCTGTAAGATCACAAAAATACAGATATTACCTGCATTGCGTTTTTTGGGTTCTGTAAGAACGACAAAAGTGGAATTCTTTTAGGACCACCTGTATAGATGTCTGCCTGTCCTAAACTGATTAATTGGTAAGAGCTTATTTAAAAAAAATATATAAAATAGTTCTTTACTTTTATAAATCTACGCTCTTAACATAACACAGTATATATATCAATTGTATGTAATAGGGGATGATGTGTTACTTACACAAGCAATACAAATAGCTTTGTCTCGAACTTATTGATGTCACAACTCGTTTATGTTGGGGTAATTTATATGGTAATGCCCTAATAACAGATGACTGACAATTATGTATGTGGCCGTATTTTGGTTGCCCGATTGCACAGATAACCCCCTGTGCCCGATTGTTAATAAGCAAAATTTTGGTATCAAAATATATATATGATGCCTTTAGAAATTTCAGTGCCTTTCATTTTACATTATTAGTAGGTATCCATTTTACATTTCTAGTTTTTAGTTTTAGTTTACTTCCATTACGGCTGACCCAGCAAACGTGTTATGCCACGTAATAGGGGATGGTGGTTGAAGGGTGAAAATTTAGGGTTATAAGTATTTTTTGATGCCAAATCATAAAATAAAAGGATTATTTGTGTTTTTTAATTGTCCGAGAAATTACCACCTTTCTCTTCTCAGACTGACTTAATGTACATAAATAAAAATTGGTAGACTAGTTTCAAAGGACAGACATTGTGACACGAAATTTTTATATATTAGATATAATGGCTCAAATTAATATGAGTTTCATCGTACGGAACCTTCTCCACGAGAGCTCAACTCGGACTTATTTAGTTTTTTAAGAAGGGACAATGTAGAAGTGAATTTGGATATCACGGGTAGGGGAGTCTGCTTAGCCAAGTCGGATTGTACCAAGTCTGAAGCACGCAAGTTCGTGTCATGCCCTCAGTATATTTTTCCGGCTATTTAAAACCGGACTAGATAGGTTAGTAAAAAACTAAATGTAGTTTTTTTTTCTGAAACAATTACTAGGTGTGTAAAGTGCCCTATACAACGTAACATACATAAACATGGCTTAAACATTAAGAGTTTTATCCTCCGAAGAGCTGTAACTTCTGTACTAACTTAGTTATGACACTTCCCTCGAACTACTAAGTGCGTCATACTTTTCCCATAATTCTATTTCCAAGTGTTAATTAAAGGGCACTTGGTTTCTTGTGGAAGTCGTAAATACGACCACAGGCTGAGGTATAGCTGTTGCAATTTACGATTACACAATTTGTAACTTCGAAAGCTATTGATATAAGATTCAAATTAATACTATTAATACCGCAAGATCGAAGTTAGGAATTTATCTGACTATCGAGTTGCCAACTAAAAAACAAGCTTCATATAACAACAATATATATTTAGGTAATTCGTCTAACTTCTGAGCTTGAAGCTCGAAACACAAAACACGATAGATCTTGGCAAATAGTATTGCCTTATCAGATCACAGTTTCAGCAAGCATGTCTTTTCTCATGTCGCGTCTAGTTGTCCAAGTGATAGATTACACCCACATGAGATAAAGCTTCTGTTATGTTTATTTAAGCTAACATAAGAAACAATAGGTACATAGTAAGAAGTACAGGTTTATAACTCCTGATGGCACTGTTTGACCAAAGTTTAGTTTGTCCCCGCTCAATATGGAGACGGAAATCGACGGTTTTTTTTTCATTCATTACGAACACAATGAAAGGGTTCAATAAGAATTTAATTGGTTCTGTAGTGGAATTGATGTAGGTACAGGCACATATTTTTATAAAAAATATTTTTATAAAGGTGATAAAAATTATCACCAATCTGGGGATTTGAGTATATCACATTTTATGACGTTATTGTAATAATAACGTAATATTAGTTGGTGTGACTTCCTTATAAGTCAAAAGGGTGCACAAGAAATTATTTAAGAGTTAAAAAAAACAATTTAGTATGGTTATTGTTGATTATATTTGTTATTATGAAAAAAATACAAATAAAAGTCCAGCGTAAAATTTCGTAAAAAAAATATTTCAAATAACATTTGAATTTTGCTGGTAGAAGAACTTTCAGGCTTAATTGGTTCAAGTACAATATGATGTATT
This sequence comes from Craniophora ligustri, assembly GCA_905163465.1. NCBI lineage: Eukaryota > Metazoa > Arthropoda > Insecta > Lepidoptera > Noctuidae > Craniophora > Craniophora ligustri. The sequence goes on from LR990968.1 coordinate 9,616,020, forward strand.
CTCCGAGTTTTCAGACGGTCAATGACGAAACCTATCCTCGCACCGACAACGAAATTCACGCTTCAAAAAATGTAAACCCCTTGTCTCCCTTCAGTTGACCCTACAATTTTTGCGTTATAAACACTATGTTCTATTTTTCTTTGAGTCTCGCATTATCATGGAAATGGACCTGTGATGTGTTTTCGCACAACTTGGGTACAATTTTGGGATACTCAAAGTCCACGTTAGAACACTAAAAGCGGTGTCAGGCCTGCTGTTTTCATAATATTAGATTTTCTGTGTATCCTAAAGATCCGCTGTGGTACATATTTGGGTCAACTTGTCTGTTGTATTAATCTTTTTTTTATACGTAGAAGGTGAATGACTCTTGAAAATAAAATTAGTTTTCTTACGTGCCTTCCTTTGAAACTGCCTCAGTGGTCGCGAGTACTAAATGCTAGGTCCAGATCCCGGTTCGCATTTAATCTTGTGCTTGGATAATAGGAATGAATGTGTAAAACGCATCGTGGTGGTAGGCTCTAAACAAAGTTGGTCGACAGCCCGATATTGGTTACTGGAATCCGCTGGATGTGGGTGACGCTGGATGGGTTGGGGAAATCCTTGGGGGCAGTCTATATCTATTAGTGAACGGCTTTCTGCTTAATTTATGAAACCTAAGCTACCAGGGATTCAGTTAAAATCTTATTTTAAATTGTCCCAAGTAAGCGGTATATCCACGGACCCTATATCTTTTTCAATGCTGAATGTTGTTGTTACAGCACGATAAAAAAAGGAAGAAAGACAATATTCAAAAAGTTACAGATATAATAAGATATATTGAAATAAAACTACTTTTTACGGATTTTATCGCGGTATATTGATATTCCGAGTCGGGCCGTGACCATGGATGCTGCCAAGGATCCGAAACGTCGGGTTAAAATAATATCAATATACCGCGATAAAATCCGTAAAAAGTAGTTTTATTTCAATGTCTAATATTCGCGTAAGTGTAAGAAATCAATATAATAAAATATAAATTCGATATTTTAACTGCCTCGTTGATCTAGTGGTCGTACAGTGCGACTGCCGAGCAAGAGGTCTTGGGTTCGATTCTCAAGTCGAGCAAAGTGTTATTGGGTTTTTCTATGAAATTCTTAGTAGCAGCTCGGAGTTTGAATTCGTGCCTACATTGGACTAAACCATACCGGCGGAACGTGGGTTAGTACACGTCTGCCTAACCTTTCGGGGACGACAGGCGTGATGTTATGTTATATTTTATTTTGAATTTTGACCTACGTTGACATCGGAATAAAGTCATTGGGTCTACATATTCGCCTCTTAACATAAAGGTATCTACTTGCTATTCTCCTTGACTCTCCGTAAGAAAATTTAACAACGACTCACCTAATTGGAAAAATGTATTAAACGTGAACATAAAAATAATGACGCCAGTGACTAGCCACCCCGGGGAACGCTTATTATTCATAGACTTAAAGAAGTAAGCTTTACCTTTTCATAGCAAATATTTGACCAAAAATGTTTTATTCATCCCATTTCTTTCCGCAACATTGAAATTAAAATGAATAGGAGGAGCCACGGGGGCAAATAAAGTTAGTCACACAACTTTATTTTTTTCAAAAGAGAACTGTATAATTCTGAGATAAATATTATTGTTCCAGTCAAATTTTCATTCAACTTCTATTTCTGAATGCGAAAATTTCTTCATACTTTTGAGCACACTAAAGAAGAGTCCACTATACCGGAATTTATGAGGTTTAATACTTTTATACGAGGAAATAAACAAACATGAAGTTTATATTCCTGAGAAGACTCCAACGTAAAGCTTTACGTTTTTATAAGAAAACAATTAGTATTATTAGGTCCTAGGTATTACAATTCAAGAGGAATAAAAAGACGTTCGTATTGTAACGGCCTAGTCAAAACGATCATTAAAATCGAACCTTTTAAAAAAGACTGAGGCAAGGGAATATTCTGTTCATTTACTTCTTCTTAATAACTTTTTCTGAGGTCGAAAGGGGTCAAGATAGAAACGTTTCATTACTAAAACAATATTAGACGTAGTAAATATTATTGCCGACTATGGACTGATTAATCCATTGTTTACAGTGGTGTTTTATGAGCAAGATTAATAAGGGTTCACTTTATTATAAGATGAGTATTATATTGTGATATATTTGTTAATACCAAAATAACTTGATTGAGATAAAATTTATTATCTTCATTAAACACAAAAGCTAAGATGTAAATTTTATCAGTCTCAGATTAATTAAGCTGATCAGAATACTGAATAAATGTGCTCAAAAATAAACTATAAACAAATTTATTCAATTGCCAGAGCTTGATTAAGCGATTTAAATTTCTGGGAGAGAATTAAATTAGAAAGAAAAATAGCTAAATTGCTTAGATTAATTATTTTGGTCTGTAAAGATTTCGTGTTTCATAAAATACGAACAAAGAGGCTTCGTTTTATTGTTATGTTTGGTCGCTACTGGCAGCTAGATCTGAGGAATAATTTGATTGAAATCTGTAAGAAATGTTGTGAAATTTCTACTTTACTCCTATCTAGAAACCCCTTATTTTTCTAGATAGGAGTAGATATACTTCAGATAAATAAAATAATAGAAAAGTATGGTGGTTATATGAAACATAATAAAATAATAACTGATTATAAAATTAGGTTAGGTCAAGGTTAAGGTTAGGTTAGGTTATTTTAGTCCTTTTTGGGAATTTAACACTTTGTTATCCCCAAACAGGGTCAGGATAATGAAACAAACTTATTTATTAATATAATTCATTACCATATATGTTGATTGGAAACCTTCAAAATTATGGTCAACATTTTTTCGAGTTGTTTTCTAACAGTTTATTATAGAACTAAAAACATTATTGTCGACAGGTATCGTCACGAAAACAAAACCGGTGAAATTTTTCCACGCCGAAAATTTGTGCCACCTTCAATATTTCACGGGCGATAGTATCTTACAGGATTCTAAATTAATAGAGCAATTTACAAATCGTTGGGGGAGATGGAATCAGGGGGTGGGTGCCCGTTACTCCAGTTACGTATATCCGGGCTCGCTTAGCCCCCACCCCTACCCTCAGGCAGGGTAATATTTGTCATGGACTGTTTGCCAGGTACTTACTTGAGATATAATCGCCGGTTATAGCAGGGAGAAAAAATATTTTAAGAAGGTAGATAAAGTTGAATGTTTTTCAAATTATAACAGGTGTTGTTTTGGAGATATAGAATGGTTAGTTTTTTCGAATTTATGTCATTGAGTTTTTCGTAAGTGGACAATTTTGAGACCGGTAGCTCAATTGTTACTTAACTTCCAATGAATCGTAGCAATATATTATTTGGTATTGAAGTTAAGTACATGTCTTCATAGCAAACACATCTTTATTTGTATTGTTTTGTTTAAATATAAAAGCTAGATCTTTCGCGATCTTTCAGAGTGTCTTTATATTTACAATACCGGTCGGACTATGAGTGTTTTCAGTCGTTAAACATGGCCGAAGACATGATAATGGTATGGTATCATGGTATCTTAAAAGAAAAGTTAATTATGCGAAGTTTGTGGAAGTTTCACTAGAAGTAATTTATTGTATTGATTTCCATAATATATGTACACTGAGAGCATTCGATCACCAATGCGCTTGACCGCCCAAGTCAAAACTATACTAAAGAGTCCACTCCATGAATGCACGAGGCAAGCAACATTACGAGAGGAATGGCGACGAATTGTGAAGCTTGCTACCATGACGATCACGACCACTCTGCCAAGAGTGTGACGACACAGAAGAACAAAAAGACATACATACCGGGTGAATTAAATTAGATTTTTATATTACGAGGGTGGCAAACAAGCTTACGCTTAATCTTAGGCTTAGCTTAGCCTGATGGTAAGATTGCAAAACCTAGGATACCACTCGCGTGTTGCCGTACTTAAAAATTAAAACATTTTAAAGGCTAAAACAATGTGCAAGGTGCGAGCGGACTGGTTGAATTGATGGTAGGTGCGCTTGCCTCGATGCCTCGGGCATCATCATCAAGCTTGTTTTGTTTCCAGGGGAGATCAAGCTTGTCTTCCAAAGTGGCGTGGGCGTGGTTGCTTGTTGACCAAATGTACGTAGACGCTACTATTCTACCGTACATTTGGTCAACAAACAACCACGCTATATACGCCCACGCCACTTTGAAAGACAAGCTTAATCTTCCTTGACAACAAAACATAATAATATTTATTTACCAACTAAAGCATTTCAGGAATTATACGAATTAACTGCCTCATTAGTCTGGCTCCAAATGTAACGGCTGAGCATAAGGTCCTCTCCGATTTCCAGGTTAAACAGTACTGGGAGTCGAAGTCTGGGAGTCGCGCTCGCAAATATTAATTAAATGAAATTTTTTTAAGACGTCAGTTCCGTTCCTGTGTAGGTAGGTACTAGAATCCTTTGATAGCCGTGACAATGCCCTAAAGGTAAATATAAATGTACCTATTATTCGCCGATCTAGTACGGCTTCATTGATTAAGATTCAATTAACCGCTGCTTCTATTTCACAATCTCATTGTTCGATTAAAGTAAATACAATTCCGGGTATCAAGATCGGTTTAAATAGATCGAGTGTTTATTGTTTGGGCAAACCATCGACAGTGGGCGTAAGACTAAACGGCGTAAACTATGATTGTTACAGCCCGTTAGTTTACTAGCAACCCGTAATATAACATCCGGTAGCTTCATACATAATTTCCATGACCGCTCAATTAGTTACAATCACAGTAAGCTGCTTAATTTAGCTGAAACAACCTTTTTCTTCATCATTGAATCACGTAATAATTGATTTCTCATCCGCTCATAGATTTGAAAGTACTTGTTCCTGATAGTAACTCGGGCTATTTATATTGAAGTCTAACACTTAAGGGGACTTTATAAAGTTCGTAGCGGTTCCTAACTCATATCAAGCCAGTGTAGAAGACTGAAAACTAAACTAGCTAGTTCCTGTGAGCGCAATATCAAGAAAAGCTACATATTTTCATTTTTATTAGGACAAACACTGTCTTAATATTAAAAAGTCTTAGGTAAATTCCGCCTTTTATGGAAAATTTAGGATAAGAGCAAATTTGAGAGATTAATTTATTTGAGAGATTAGGTACAAGTCCATTATGTGACATAATTCTGCGTATCTTTTTTCCAAAGTTAATATAAAAAACAGGTCGCTAGCGGATGCCTCAATAATTTAATATTGTCGCCGGAAAACATAGATTTCCCAGTAGACATTTTCCGCTCTGATTTTCAGGTAAAATTATTTTTGTAATTGGTAACCAATGTCACCCTTTCATTTTGTTCTGTAATATAATTGAATTGTATGTATGATGTTTATGCAATTTCTGTTTAATGTGTGATTGGTAAAACTTCTCCAAATAACATCTTTAGCTTTTGTATCACTTCAATAAATCACTTATTGAAAGAAACATCATCGGGAAATACATATCTATGTTTTGGTTAGTTATGGGAATTTGGGATCCATCTACTAAGCCATAACACAGCCTTCAGAACTTTATTGCCACAATATTTTTGGTAATAGCTTGCTTAGTAGATAACAAACACTTCCTGCTTGAATCCAATACAGTTTAATTCAGCATATTGACCGACATGTACGCCATAATATGGACTATATTCGTGATGGAAGGAGCGTCCTCTATCGACCCACGTATAATTTTCTTTAGATTTATTATCAAAGTGACCCCAATGCTATAATTTTCGGAAAATCACCGTTCATCGAAGGTGGCAAAATGTTGTCACAAAAAATAAATTGGTCAATTCATTTAAATGGTAGGTCCGTGGTCTCACATGAGGCGAACATGATAAAACCGACACATTAACGTGACTGATGTTTTCAGCCATCGAAAATCCATGAGGTGTACTCTTGCGCTCAGTTTTGTCCGAAATGAATTCGCATCCGATTTTTTCACGTCAGGCCAACGTTAAGCGATCCAGTTTTAGATAAATGAGTTTCTGGAATGTTTTTGGTATCTGATACACTTATCGTAGATTTTTAAAACGATTTATCATTTTGGGTTTGACAATGAGATCCGATTTTTTTCACGTAACGTTTTAAAATTTGAAGTTCTAAATTTATAAAATCATTTATCCTAAGTCTAGACAGATGATTCTTTCTTATTTTCATAACGTGGTGTACCTATGCTTACGTTAGGGTTTTTAGATTTTTTATTTGATTTAAGGGAATGGGGGAATATGAGGAGGATCGTTCTTAAAGAAATTTTTAGAGTTGTTGGGAATCGGAAAAAGATTCCTATGAGAAACATGACAACCCAGCTGGTTATTCAGTTCAATAAAACGAGAGATTTTAACATCACGTCCAGACAATTAAACATTCAATTTTGATGCAAAATTAATCACACCGACCGAAACTGAGGAGAGTAATCTAAATTGAAATGACGATTTCGGTATACAATTTACATTTTATTCCATGTTATTAATTCAGCTTGCATAATTTGGTCAATTTTGTCTTCTACACAATCGTTATTCAGATGTCTTATGAAACCAATATATGTATTTGAACAAAAGATAAGGTTTCTTCATACAATTTGTTTTTAATATGGTTTAGTTTACACGCGTTCGTAGGTTTTATATCTTCCAATACAAGATTCCTATGGTAGATTAAATATTTCATATCCCGCGTTCATCTCCGATAGATTTTAAATGTGGGTGCGCCAGTAGATAATGAATAAAACATGGTATGTGTGTGCTTCGGGCAGTCCATTAGCGGCGTAACTCAATGCCATTCTGGTCAGGTCAATTTCGCCCTATTTCGGAGGTCTTACGCAACGCAGTAGGTATATGAAAAATACAATTTTCTGTATTGGTAAAATACGTGACGGCTTTCATCGTTATTGGTGTTCTGTTTTGTGGATTAGGTTTAGCTGATGCCTAAGATAATTGTACTGAGCTAGGCTGATATTTATTACGGAAAGAAATTAATTAAAACGTAGGAATATTAATTTGAAGTTTTCCCTAAAAATAACAATAAAAAGGTTATTGTATTGTATTATTAATAGGTCTTTACCTATGAAATTGCCGTTCTGCAGTACTGGCCATTTCAAATCAAAATATTTTTTGTTTGGCTAAGAATTCTAATTTCAAATTAATTTTATTTTAAAAACATGGAATTCTTTTTCCAAAAGTAGTCATTTGTTTATTGATTAGTGTTACATTTTGATCGCATTTCAATCTTTTTCGTCATCATGGATACGTTAAAAATTCGAGTAATTATGGAATATGAGTACCGTCGTGGCAGCAACGCGGCACAAGCGGCACGCAACATCAACGACGTTTACGGAGCTAACACTACAAACCAACGCACCACCTGTTATTGGTTTGCTCGCTTCCGTTCTGGGAATTTCGACCTGAAAAATGAACCTCGCGGTCGTCCGAAGACTTTGGTCGACAATGACGAATTAAAGGCGATTTTGGAAGCTGATGATACACAATCGACGGCAGAATTAGTAGCAGCTTTCGACGTTAGCGTCAAAACAATATTGGTCCATTTGCGTCAAATTGGCAAGGTAAAAAAGCTTGACAAATGGGTGCCCCACGAACTCAATTATCGCCAGCGCGAAGTACGCGTCGAAACGTGCCTTGCACTGCTCGACAGACACACAAATGAAGGAATTTTGAACCGCATTGTTACCTGCGTTGAAAAATGGATCCTGTTTGATAACCGCAAGCGCTCAGCAAGTTGGTTGGATCCTGGTTCAGCACCTAAACAATGCCCTAAACGAAAGCTTACCCCTAGAAAAGTAATGGTCACTGTTTGGTGGTCTAGCGCCGGTATTATTCATCACAGCTTCTTACCAAACGGGGTGAGCATTACTGCAGATGTGTACTGTGAAGAACTGAACACAATGATGGAGAAGCTGGCACATCTCCGACCAGCATTGGTCAATCGCTCGTCTCCGCTGCTCCTGCACGATAACGCGCGACCTCATACTGCACAGTAGACGGTCTCCAAGTTGTAAGAACTGGGGTTGGAAGTTCTCCGTCATCCGCCCTACTCACCAGACCTTGCGCCTACAGACTACAACTTTTTCCAGAATTTGGATAACTTCTTGGCGGGAAAAAAATTCAATATCCGAGAGGCATTACAAAATGCCTTTGAAGAATTTGTTGCCTCCCGTCCAGCTGATTTCTTTAAGAAGGGCATCAATAAACTGCCACTGCGTTGGCAAAGATGCATTGATTACATGGGTGATTACTTCGATTAATACAAATAAAAAATACTTGAAAAAAAAATTGTTTAAATTTTTTCATACAAAACGGCAATTTCATAGGTAAAGACCTAATATTAAACGTCCTGGCTTATCAAATACTTATATCAATAGTATGTTTACTATGATTGTAAAAATACAATCATATGAAAAAAAAACATTATCTATAATTTCGCAGAAGGTTTTAATATTATAATTACAAATTCATCTACAAATAGACCTGTTAGATAGACAACTATGGCAGCCTAGTGGTGAGACTAGTGAGTGACTGAGATCGAATACTCAGCAGACGCTATTATGGCCATTACGGCGACCAACGTGGCAGTAATACTCAGGTAAAGTTCAAGAATATTTAAAACATCATTTTAATATTCAAAATGAGATTCAAATTAAATATTAATTAAATAAATATAGTCCATTGAAAAAAAAAACATTTGCGCCCCTTTTTTCCAAGATGGCGGCCGGGGGACAAGGCCTGCGATCCCACAAACATGAATTTAAGTTTACACTGACATCTTCCTTGATATCTAAAAAATCAAATTGCGTCCTCTGAGAAATGTTATTTGAAATGTAACTTTTCAATGGACTAATAAGATTATGCTTGAAAGTGATTTAAAATTTGACGAGCATAATAAAATTAATCTGAAAATGAAATTGCGTTTGTGTGCTTAGAAAAGTAATTTCCTATTTTTGATACAACCATAAAATTATGAAACTAACTTACAACTTTAATTAGATAGTTCTAGTTTTATTTATTCGCGCTAAAGCGTAGGACACAGTGGGATTGGAGCGAACTGAAGCTTAGTTCGTTAAACTTCGCTCAACTATGAGAGCTACGAGTAAGCGAGTCAATGGTTCACACTAGAAACTCACAAGCTCATAAGTTCCAATCGCTAGTGCAGCTTATCTATGTAGATCGTGATATGATACTAACGTATTGAAATGACGCAGTAGCGATTGATATCGGTTTTTAATATTTAAAAAATAATAATTCACTTAATTTGGAAAGCCGGATAATGTAGATACCTACATCACCAAACACATACGTTTCCTAGTATTTTAATCGGGTTTGGTTTTTACGTTTATTTTATTGAATGTGGAAATGATACGTTATTATGTTATGCGTTTTTATACCGCTTTCGTGTCATGTTTTCGTACCGCAGTCGTTAAAAATCATGAGTTGCCACCTGTGTTAATTATGTCTTATTTTGCCTCATATTTACTCCAAGACTAGAGTACAGTCGGTATTGGCCGTTTGTAAATGGCTTACCGTAAACGGTTATGTAGGTACTATACCTGTGACGCTAAACATTTGCCTCATTCAAAGATCGTCACGCTGTATAACAACTAAATAGCACATTATATCAATTAAGAAATAAAAACTCTTTCCTTGCTGTAATGTATATGTATGAAATTCTGAATAGCTGGATGTTTGGAATTGCTTTAATTTGAAAACAACAAACGGTTATACACCCCATAGAAACATACTGTCGAACGGAGGGTATACGTACATCAAGTTTATGTTATATACTTTTATGCTTAAGCCTTGTGGCTACATATTTTATTATTTTTCTTTAAAGTAAATATTTGTTCATTAGTGTGATGGCTGTTGTGTTGAGGAAACCTGTTTTGTTAATCAAGTATGGCTTGATTAACAAATTAGATTTGCTAAATATTTGGTGAATATTCACCATACTTCTATAGCTAATTAGCATAGCATGAAAATTACAAGTTGATTAATTGTTAAATTTATTAGACATTAGGATAAATACCACAAGAATTGCATTTTTTATGAGACGATCAGTTGACGTAGAACGGTGATCCTAAAATTAACCCAATGAGACTGTTAGTACTTACCTACTAAATAAAATGATTATACTAACTTACTTCCTACGGTTTTTTTGTTTATTACTCTTTCTTTTATGGATCGTTACAACATTGAGCATAAAAATACGTTACTTTTTTAGGGATAAACAGTTCAACAAACAGTATAAATTTATATAACAGCCCCTGCCGGCAAAATATGAAAAAGTTAAGCTGTACGATAAGAAATTCAACAATTTGTATGTATTTTATCTGTTACTTTGTTGTCAAATTAAACGACTCCCTAAATGTAAGGCTCGTAATTTTCTTACTTATCTGTCGCTGCCACATTTTTAACTTGTGTAAACGGCGGTTTGTTGGTTGTGAAGAATTTTAGGACTTTAGGCGTCGAGCACACAGTTACGGTCAGTATCGGGAATGAGCGATTTTGCAATTATGTTGGTAAGTAGGTATAGTCTTCACTGGTTAGAAAGCATAATTAAGACATTTTCTGAATGCGTTGATCCTGCATCATCGTCATCAACCCATCGCATCTAACTCATGCTCTCTTCATGATTTTCTCAAGGTGTTTCTTTCACCGTTTGAGCATGCGATCAATTGGGATTAAACTCGAAACTTCTGACTCTACAGTCCACCATCAGGCTATCACAGCTCTTAATCCTTCGTCATAATTAGCATAATTCTAAGATTTTAATATTATGAAATCAGTAATTTGGTACCTATCTTAAAACAGAGCAGCCTCTTTGGAGTGGAACTCAATGGTTGGCATTACAGTCATAGAAACCAAAGGTCAACGGATCATGGGGAATCATGCATGGAACCTGGCAACACTTATATCGGTTTGAGTGTGGCTCATAGCTATTGAAAAGGACAAGTGCCAAATACGCTCATGGACTCTAGCCCCTTTTTTTTTCAATGTGTTCGCGGCCTTAAACTGTCACAATCTGAAGTTACGGTTTTTGATGCTGTCGTTTTTATACTGGAGTTTTATAGAGTAATATTTTCTTGGTAATAACATTTTTCTGAGGACTGGTACAATAGCTGCTGAGACCAGAGACCGGCTTAAATTATAATTGCAGTTATACATTTATAATAACATAAAACTCTTTGGAAGTATCCTCATCAATCCATTTAATCTCCTACAGATAAGTACCGGCCTCCTTTTACTTGAGCGCCTTCACGCGCCATCAATAAAATCTCCTAATACCTCGTAGTTTTTTTTTGCGGTCTTCTGACGATGTTCTCATGGAGGTACATGCCTAAGGATTGAACATGAGACCTTTGACTTAATTCTCGGGACCAACTGGTCGGAAAGCCTGGTATCGCAACCTATAGCGGGCCGGTATGATTAAGACGCATTTTCGCATGTGAAAAAATGCTTGAAAGGCTTGTTGGTGATATAATTTCTTTTGAATTAAAATTGGATCTAGATTCCTTTATATCTCATCAATTCTATGTCTCTGAAGAGTTAAACAAAGGAAGACTTAATGTATGCAGAACAAAATTGCTGTTGCAAATTATCGAGTTGCTTTATAAAAACTTGGGAATCGAACCCAGGATTTCACGGGCAGCCGCCGCGCTTTATGAGGTAGGTACTTTTATTTCATAACACTTAGTCTACTGCTATCACTATCTGGATGTAACAGTACGGATTGTCCATACATGTATTATTTAGCACCTTTTTCACACCTTGGATAAGTAAATAAAATACAAAACTCAATATTTTATTAATTTATTTTTAATCATATCTTTGGTAAGTACAATGGCTTAAGGGTTGTGGCCCCCGGAGTTGGTTCTTTGGTACCTACACGCCTTGGTGTTCCACTTACGTCCCTCATAATACAAAAGAGTATTTAATTGTAATAGTTTCTATACAATTTTTACGGGTTGTGACAAAATAGTTAGTAATTTATATATGGAATCGGTTTTTGGTATTGATTTATGTTTTTAATTTTGTCATCCTTATTTCATAAAATGTCCTTATTCATTGTAACTTCACGTACCTACATATTATAGTGCTCCTGCAGCTCATTTTAAGGAAAGTGTCATAGATTACATCTTTGACATAAGCACAAGTTACGTTAAAGAAACGTTATGTTCCATTGGTTACTTAAAAAAAGGAGAATAATATTGATACATTAGTATTTATGTATAAAGATCATTTCAAAAACCCTTTCCACATTTTATATTTTTAAGATTCAGGCCAATCATTAATATGATTTTCTAACGATTTTGTCACATCCCAATAAGTAACTTAATAAAATAATTAAATAAATAGGCGTCATAAGTCTATTCAAATTCATACTAAAATATTATATTTTACAAAATATAACTCATTCATAGCAACGTCAAAATTAATCTATACATCACGTACCTATATTTTTGGACACCAGATTTGTTTAAATAGTTATAATTGAGGTATTGAGATTACAGTACTATCTATTATAGTTTAAAAAACGTTCGTTTGGAAACAAAATTTCTTTTACCAATAGGTAGAAAATTACCTACAATAGATGTCAATAATTGTCTACCTATTGATTTGTTTTCTTAGATTAATTGGTTAGTGTTAAAATACAAACCAGTACAGTTATGAATAAATACATTATATTTAGTTTGACACGTATGTCTGTTGTGTTGGTTTGAAAACATTAATTAATAATTATAAAACTTTCTTCCAACCCAGAGAAATTGGAGCGTATAATTTTTGCATCTGTGGTCTCATTTATAATCGTAACAAAGTTTAGCCTATCAGACCCATGTCAACCTTTATACACATTAGTCTACACCTTCGTTTACTACCAAAGATTACAAATTAAACAAACTAGGTACGTATGTATTTGAGCTCTAACATTTAACCAACGGATATTTTGCTCAATTGAATAATGATTCAACACTTTATATTTTCTAATATATACACATTTTAATCATATAATATCGTGCTCAATTGAGTCAGTATGATCGGATATTATACGAATACGCTATTTTTATTGTAAAATAAGTACAGTAAAAATTGCTCTTTGCTTCAAACTAAATATCTTTTCCTTATACAATAATATTATCTTTGGGAAATCTTCGGTTATCCATATAATATCTATAATATAAAATATTTACTTCTAAACACTAGTAACACTTTAATATTTCGTCAAAAACAGACAATCATTTGGAATGGTCGTCTTATAATATTTTTAATCAAAGCAATGACAACATCATATCAATATTTTACAAACTACATTAATTTAATGAATGACTTAATTAGTTCTAGCAAATGCTGCCATAAATATTTGGATACGAATTATTTCTTGCAAACAATCAAAAACTTTTTTGTATTTATTGATAAACATTACCAAGATAATTTGTATTTAACACAACATACGTCTTTCAAAACTGTCATAATCAGGTCCAATAAAAAAAACAGCACCGTCTGCGATTCAATAATCGTTTTTGAAACATTTTTCAATGTCTTTGACATACTCCTTATATACAATAATATCACACATTGATATTGTACACAAGTACGAAACACCTTTACTACTAGGTGACTATTATTTGCTTCGGCTAAGAAACCATTCATACATCAACCGCATAAAACAAGGATATAGTGTGACATCAGCCCTACGTTTGAACAATCCATTTTGAATTTTATTCATAGGAAATAGAGTCGAAAACAAAAGGGTGTTACTCCACTAATTATTAAGAATTTTAACCGCGATAACTGCACGAACACGTATTACTGGTCGTGACAAACAATCGTCACCTTTAATTAAGAGGCTTTCGATTTTTATTCATTAGAAACCGAATTGTTTTTACGGATATTTTGTTATTAAACACGCTTAAGACTAATCGTAATACTTAATTATGTTTTTATTATTATTCTTTATAATTATTACAATTTATATTATACATGATGGAGTGTGTAATCGTATATATTTTAATTTTAACATAATGTTGTTTAAACTACATAGAGGTAACGTACTTCAGATCATTTTTTAAATTTGGTATACTTTTCAATAGGCATTGGTTATTAAGCACTTTTTATGATTAATAAACACGTATGTCAAGAATGATAGTGAAGCGCTAATACCGGCTTTAATAGTATTTAAGTATCGATATAGAACCGAATTACTATTGAATGAGTGTCACGTTCGTGGCTAAATAATATTAGATTACTATAAAAGAGCATTTGGTAACAGGTAGGTAAGTGGTTTCTATATTTTTATCAGTCTTTGAAAACACAAAACCGATTTTTTTTTGTGCCCAGAGCCACTTTAGTAACTCCGAAAGTGTGTCAACAGTTCTATATAATAGCTTATATCAATTTATATGTAAACATTTTCTATATTAAAGTGATTGCTTTCTAGTGTTATTTTATTTTCTAAAAATCATTGCTAAAGCTTACGATAGTAAATTATGTACATTTTAATTAGCACTTTTTTTTGTATTGACTTAAAAGCTGACTGTTCGTAATATTTATGCAGTATATATTTGAATTCGGAATGTAACGAAACAAATTTTAAGGATTTTTAAAGATATACGTGCGAGTATATTGCTTATTTTATTGGTAATATTTTTTATGAAATCCTCTCTGGATTTAGGAAGTTACAAAAAAAATACAATTTCTAACTCTCACCTCATTTACACCCATCGATCAATATTACTACTGAGATATATTCACAGGCATTTTCGGATCATAAACCAAAATGAACCAACCGCTTCATTACATATTTTAGTTTTCGATATTTACATAAATAAAAAAACTTCAAAATGTTCATCGTCCACACTTTAACAAATTTTTGTAGGCTTGCCTGTATTCACTAGACATCACTACGTAAATGACAGGGTTGGCACACGTCGTGAAGTAGATGAGGACGTACCCCACAACGTTAGAAATCGGATGCGACGTGTCGTCTAAGAATATAGTCTTCGCCAATGTGATGGGCAGATGGCAAACGCAAAAAGAGACCATAATGGCAACTATCATAGTCAGCAGCTTCTTATCCTTCTTTGTAGGAAGTAGAGGCTTTCGCGGCGCCGTAGTCCATCTCATCGTTGCAATAAAACTTCGACGGAAATTTTTGGTTTCGTTGTTCAGTGAACGGGGCTGAACTTCAGGAGTCACTGACTTGCGCTCCTGTTCTGACGGAGTAGTACTATCGCAGGATGACGATAATTCAGCTCCTGTATTTATAAAGCAATTCATGGGGAAATGGTGAACCGTGTTCCTGGAAGGCCCCTTCTTATCCAAGTCCACTGATCTTCCTGCTATTGTCATGGTACTCATGTTCAAGGGTTTCATTTTAATAGATTTGTCGATACCGATGGTGCTGCGTGACTTTTTTGCGGTTCTTTTGACGATCAGTAATATCCTTGCATAACACAGGATTATAGCAAGACTTGGGAGGATAAAAGCCATAATGAAGAGAAATTTCTTTGGTGATCTATCATTATTGTCAGGAATGATGGTACAGGAGCCGGTTATGCGATCCAAACTGAATCTGCCCCATATTTCCAGGCATGTAGGCAATAGTGCTCCAAAAGAGAATAGCCAAATCGCAGCGATCATGAAGTATAGGTTTCTTTTCGTGTATAATCTGTTAACAATAAGAAGCTTATTAGTACTGTTGTCTTTTGGATAACTACTTATCGTACTTTTACCTATATTTTTATGATTTGACAAATGAAAGTTACTGGAAATAATTCATATAATTATAACTGATATTTACAGTAACAGAAAACATGACTTTATTGTCATTGAGTTCGTTTAGGAATGGTCTCGATATTTCATATCAGCTCGTTTTAGGTTTATGTTTGTCCATGGGAGGTCACTATACTAAACTAATTTTCAGCACGCAATCTCTAACTACGTTTCTCGTACACAATCTTATAAGGTTCTTTAAAAAAAAAATTGTTTATGGTGATAAGGGGGCAAACGAGCAGGCGGCTCACCTGATGGTAAGTGTTGACCGCCGCCCATGGAAATTTACAACACCAGAGGCTTGCAAATGCGTTGCCAAACCCCTTAGAAACCGTTCAGGTTTCTTAAAATAGGGAGTTACTGAACTGACAGCAAACGGAATTCCCATTCTGTCAGAATAGTCACTCCCCCAAAGAGCTCTAGTGCCTTTACTCACTCGCAAAAAGACAACTATTGTTGATTCACTGCGGTCTACATGAATTAAACTTTTGTATTCTTTTTTTATGTAACACTTGTAGCACTTACTCATCGTCTGAAGAAGAGTGAGTCAAAGAACTTCGCGAATGACCAATATTAATTAATTAAATTTTATTTTATCCGTTTCGTAAGAATGAAAATTTCATGGTACTATAAAACTAAAACAACCAAGACTATAAAATATTGTTGGGGTAAGTATAACACGCAACAAATGACTTCTATGCTTTGACATTTACGGTATAGATGGCCTTCCAAAAGATGACGTCTTAATGTCAAAAATAAGCGACTTACTTGGGATATAGCCTGGCATGTGAGATCATGATGTATCTGTTAATGGTGATGGCCAGGACTGTGAACAGAGATACAGCGACCAGCGCGTATCGTATGAACGGGAACATAAAGCAGAGGACTTTTCCATGAGTCCAGGACCTGTTCCAGAACGTTGAGGCAGCCATGGATAAGATGAAGCAGCAGAACAGAAGGTCGGAGCAGGACAAGTTGATGATGAACACCGCCGTCGCGTTGCGGACCTGTAAATGAATTAAACGTTGATTATAATATTATTATTTTATTATTATTATAATAGGTTTATAGTTATTATTATTATTATAGTTATATTTATTTTGTTGTCACCATAACCGTTTAAAGTTGTAGTGGATCAAGTGTACCTATACATTTTTAATTACTAAAATGTGGTTATTATTAATCACAATTGCAAACGTCGATTCGTCGAATAAGATGAATAGACGTAAATTAACGGGTTTCTGGCTAGTTAATATCTACGGTGATGAATCGATCTTTAAGGTTAAGCTGTGTCACCGGAGTTCAGTCAGAGGGTGACATTGAGACCCCTCGATGTCAGACTTATTGGTTTCAGTTGTCATAAGAATGAATACCTATGATAATCGTTAATGGCAGTCAGAAAGCCCTTATCCCTGATAGCCAGCTGAATCCCAGGGTACCGATATAGCCCAGTTATGGGTAACGAAGATCTGATTATAAAGTACTGCAGTCCTTTATCGTCAAATATTGTTATTCAGACGTACCTATACAGGAAGTCGTCAACAACATAGTAGAAGAATCGAGAAATAATGATGATCAATAAACCGTAATTAACATGTAAATATATCTAAATAGAGTAACGAGTAATTACTGTAAGCGGAATAGAATAATGACGGCAATGATGACGTTAGTAGTTATCTGTATGCCTATACAAAGTATTGTTCAGTCACCCCAATTTTGTGGTTATGCGGTTCTTTGTCAGACGAGTAATTAATTTTTGAATCGTCTGTCCTTGGTGCCTTTATATTGCTAGCTTTTTCCCGCGACTGCGTCTGCGTAAAATTAGTTATTTGGGCAGCTTATTTTTTATCCAATCTACTTATTTATTTCTTACGAAAAGTTAAATGATTGAAGTTTTATAGTCCTTTTGTAAATAATTAAGGGTTCTCTATACAAATATCCACTGCCTTTTTCGCCCCTTTAGACATGATTTCCCGACGTTATTTCACGAAATTCAAAATATCTTCATAGTTAAAGTTCATGTCAATCGGTTCAATGGGATAAGCGTGAAGAGATAACAGACAGATACTTTCGCATATATAATACTAGAGGTCCGTCCCAGCTTCGTACGTGATGTTCTATCGCCTGTAAAATTCCTCGATAAATGGACTATCCAATACAAAAAGAATGATTCAATTCCAAACAGTAGTTCCTGAGATTAGCGTGTTCAAACAAACAAACAAACTCTTCAGTTTTATAATATTAGTATGGATTCAGAACTTAAAAACAGTTTTGATATCAATATGTGGGTGATTCTTTTGTTCAAATCAAATCAAATCAAATCATTTATTTCAATTAGACCAATACAGGTGCTTTTGAATTGTCATATTTAATTGAATTTAGTTGCACGGTTCCAAAAGGTAGGTCTTATGGAGAAGAACCGGCAAGAAACTCCATAGATACTCTTTTAAATTAAATACAAAATTGTTGGTTTTGTTTTACAAAGATTTATGTATGTAATGTAATATCAATATGAGACTGGTGCAGTTCGATGTGAAACGTATGATTTATGTTTACCCATTGAACAAATTTTCTATCATTATTGGTGGGTATTTATTCCTTTTATTTTCTCCTCTTTGTGAGATTCTGGCAAAGAACATTAAAAAAGGATAAAAGACATTTGTATTTTTTCCTTTTGCTTGAATTTTTTGCCATACGTAGTCTGGTTGTCATCAAAGTCACGACTTTTTTCCCGTAATTATTATAATGGTGTACCTATAATGTTTTCACAGCCTTAAATATTTTCTGTCCTTTTTTATTATGTTTGTAAGAAAGAGATGTAGAACCATACTACTAATGATGATGAATGATGAAATAAATTATACTGATAATATTTTTTTCAAGTTATGTACCTACATATCAATTTTCAGAATTACCAACTGAATGGTAAACGTGACAAAGTTCACATTCCGTTTTCAATTTAAAATTAATAAATAGACCCGAAAGTGATTTAGTCAGTCTTTTTGCTTGTTGGCGTGTATACGAACTAAATATTGAATTCGGTTTGATACTTTTCTTTTGATACTTTGAGATTCAGACGCAAGTCTACGCAGAAAAAGCTGTCTGTAGAAACTTATTAAATTACTAGCTTCTGCCCGCGACTTCGCCTTCCCCTTTTCCCCCCTTTAAGCTATAATTTCCGGGATGAAAACTATCGTATGTCCTTCCCCGGGACTCAAACTATCTCTATACTAAATTTAATCTATATCGGTTCAGCTGTTATAGCGTGAAATAGTAACAGACAGACAGACATATTTTCGCATTTATAATTTTACGATTTTAGTATGGATGTAGGTAGGTACCATTCATTTTATTACCATATTCATAGTTGCAGGTTACCATGCAGACTTATCGAATTAGAGTTTTTTTAAACATTACCTACGTTGTAATTTACAAACACACTTATTTATAATATTTACCTACTACAATTTTGTCACGTATCGTACTAAGGTAAATTGTTCATCCAGATGCTTCATTAATTATTATTATGATACCTAAGCACTTATAGGTAACATAAATATATCAGAAACGAATGAGTATATTATTATATTCGTGTAGATATATAGTTCGTTCGTGTATTACCATTGTATTAAATCCGTACGTGACTATTTTCAGCTGCCAATGTTATTAACAGATAATGTTTCGCGTCGTATTTCCCTCCTTGTTACGACCTGTTGGATGATTATTAGCGTACTTAGTAATGGTTTGTTTGTTACACTCATTTTTAAGGATTTTGGACAAAACAAAAGAGAGAATGTATCTACAATTACCAAGTTTTGCGGTGGACCATTTTTGGACCATATATATATAAACGTGAAAAGTAGTAGGTACTGCCGAATTTTCTCTTTAAACATTCTATTAAAAATGTTGTCTATATAAAATATTGTGATTTTAAATGATTGAAATATTGTGATTTTTCATTTTATTGTGAATTCGGTTCGCAGGAGTTCGCAGTTCTAACCTAACCTAACCTAACCTATAGTATTTACACATTGTCGGTGTAACAGTAGGTACCTTATACAATCCCTAGGAATTAGGATTATCTAAGTATGTAATGGGCAATATAATGTTTATAATAATATTTCATATATTGCTTGGATGCCCCAGGTATTCTCTACATTGTCTAGGTATTGTATAGAATACCTGAATAATACAGATTTCCGGTAACACCTATACTATCAAATTTTTTAATAGTCGCCAAATTCTTTAAAGGTAATTTAATTAGGTTTTGTGTCTTTGTTTGTATCGTCACCCGTGTTATAACTTTTCAGAAGAAACGTTGAAGGTGGAGTCATTAATTGGTATAGCTCCTAAGAAAATTTTATGACGGCCAGTCATCAAATGACGTGTATACACGATGACGTCATACGTCATTTATTAAAACCTCGATAACACGCCACGAATGCAAGGC
Organism: Craniophora ligustri; assembly: GCA_905163465.1. Lineage (NCBI taxonomy): Eukaryota > Metazoa > Arthropoda > Insecta > Lepidoptera > Noctuidae > Craniophora > Craniophora ligustri. Next base: position 9,636,277 of record LR990968.1, read on the forward strand.
ACGACGTTGTATCGTAAGAATCTACGTTATTCAGTACATTCTTGCAAAGCGTCTTCGCACTACGCAGTATTGTGTAGAGGCCTTAATTACTCCAGTAAAAGTATACCACCGTCGTACGAAGTAGAATATTCTACAAACGATGACCACAAACAACGTCAGGCATTTGTGTTTTTGCACGCAAATGTGCAATATATCTACATATATATTATTTCAGTAATGTTTACGAGGTGATTTATACCGCATTAGGGCGTTTAGGCCTGTATCCGAAGTTAAAGTTTTGCTTCCTCGCGATAGGGTTGCCGTTTATCGTAGGCGGCGTTATTTGACGACCTGATTAGCACAACGGTTTAGTGATTGCTTTCAGTGATAAACGTCCACGGTTTGAATGAACTAGGGGCAATTCCAGGTTTGGGTAAGTAGGTTGGACATTTGCACCTGATATATAGATTCTGCTATATGCTTATATATGTCCAAGTAGTGTGGCCACCATCAAGTACCCGTGACGTCACGGGTACAGTACACAGTGCGAGGCTAGCCTAGTGCGAGGCTAGCCTAGCACTGTGTTTCATTATATACGGATATATGTATATGTAGGTATATTATTTGTGCAGAGCTTAAATCAATCAATACACACCTTTATAGTCAACATAAGCAATTTTAACTAGATGGCACTGTGTCCAGAGAAATTTTTTACATTATTATTAGTTATTAATGTGTTATTCTAGAGTAGGGTTGCCATACGTCCCGGTACGCCGGGATATGTCCCGGTTTGAAGCATGGTGTCCCGGCGTCCCGGCCGATAAGCAAATGGTCCCGGTTTAAAAATCATAGTTATTTTATGGAGGGCTGACCTTGGTTAACAGTAATATACCCACAATAAACGCGACTAACTAGCTAGGCTAATCGTACGTGGATAAAACGACGTAAGCGCTGACACTTGTCCGTTCACGTTTCACGAAAATACGTTCGGGATAGCGGGCTCTCTGCGTTGACAGATCAAGAGCGCATCGCACAGATAACCCCCTATAGATACCACATGATGAACAATTTGTTCTGTTTCAAGTTCACCAAATTTGGCGGAAGGCACGGGTTGCGCGGGGGCTGACAACTGCAATGTGATTGGTTATTTCAAGGACACATTTGATCGTATTCTTTTCATAGTGGTGGGACTATAACAAATCACATAGATGTTTCTATCGATAAATTTTAAAAGGGAATACAGATTAAAGCATTATTTTTATGCGATATGTTGTTCCTCTATATTCATATTGATTTGTTTACCTTGTGCACAGACTAATCTTAGGTTAGTTTATAAAAATAAATTCGTAGAAATATATGTAAAATTTAAATTCATGGCATTCATTTAAGCAGGTACATCACCTTATATAAACACATATAAAATATGAATCGAATGGGCTAGTGGTATATAATATTATTGCAAATACTTACTTCTTTTTGTGATATCAGTATAAATAAATAGGTATAATAACATAATACAAATATAATAAACGAAATTACATTAATTTTAAACTTACGTATAACAACAGGACCAACAGTATTTATTGGATATGAGTTATGACGATCAATACATTTTATATAAGTATTTGTCAAGAAATAAAAAAGAAATCCCATATAAAGAAAATAGAAACTTAGAAAGAATCGGCGAGGTACAGTAAAACAAAGCAAAATACAAAGACGTATATTTTAATGTAACATAATGTGAGAAGAGATTATTAATAAGTATTTTTTTACTGAAACACTGTTTAGATAGGTAATATAATTATGTATTTTCAGTCTAATTTTAAGTCGCATAAACGTATAAAGCTAATGATCTAACTGTAACAGTAGGTTAAGGTGCAAACAAACCTAAAGCCACTGTATAAAATATTGGTGAGCATTTTTTAAATATTTGATCGCATTCTCCCCGTCGTTAGTCCTCGATATCCGTCACGGATCAGAAACCTAAATAATATGTAAAATAACATGCAATATACTTAATACTTTAATTAATGTTGATTTCGTACAAATTATATTTTTTTATCAATATTTTGTAAAATTATCAGAATTAACACATTCAGCGGCAGCGGATGCTACACGCTGATCACGAGATCAATCAACTTACACTATTACCATAGTGTAAGTTGATTATATACACTATACAGATATTGCGTGATAAATGTAAAGTCGTAATTTTCCTATAAAATAGCCCTTACGTAAGATTTATTGTTATATTGATCAATATTCAACACAAAATTTTAAATTTTTGTTCTAATCAGTGGAAATATTTGCAGTATTTTGATAGATTTCCTCTACAAAACTCACATTTTTGGTTCTGTAATTTATATTCGGCTACGAAGCCGAGAACGTGCATTTTCGACTTTGTAGCGAAAAGTGCCAACGAACAGAAAACCTGACTGGCGGGTCGATGCCATTGGTTGGCTGTATTCAAGTTATTTTGTGTTTAGGCAAGGACTTAACGTTAAAAGCTTAATAATAAATCCTTTTTTCTACCTTTACTAGTTTTTCTTTAAATGTCCCGGTCTGAGTCCCCACACTTATGGCAACCCTATTCTAGAGTGTAGGTTCCTATACTAACCGATACAGGGTTTCGTAAATTAAGAGAAAAATTCAACTAACCTTCTTGCACTTGGCAAGTGCGATGATGGTGATGAGGTTGCCAGGGATGCCGATGAGCATGAAGAGCATACAGCTCACAGAAGCGAAGCGCAGCAGAGAGTCCGGGTAGTCTCCGAACAACACCACCGCCGCCAACTCCTCATCAGATGCATACTCCGATAAACCAACACTCTCATTCCCAACACTTCCATTTTCACTAAACATTGCAACCCCAAAATCGTCCATATTCAATATACTTAGATGGTAGCACGTCACTCAAACGCAAATATTCCACAACAAATGAATACAAAGACTAAATTGTTACTATTATAGCTTTTGTTTGTTTTATTTTCCTTAATGAGTCAATTTAGTCATGGAAGATTGATAAATGCTCCGCGGTTTGCCATAACCCGACTCGTCCTCATTCACATTACTATAATATTGCTTTCCAACTTTATTTCATTCGTTGACTTATTGCTAAGTTCCGAGTATGATACTTTATAACGTATTTTTTTATAATATATGGACAGATATGAATAAATGACTCATTCACATCACTTTTGATGATAAAAAACATACTCACTAGTTATACTGAATGATAATGAATAATATAATTGTAAGACCGATTTTTCGGTATCCTACTGACTGTAATTGAGTATCATTTTACGAGATTACTACATTAGACAAATATACGCGATACCCTAGTAAAACTACTCCAGTATAAAATATTGAAATTGCTTCCTTCTCACAATCACGGACGGTTCGCCTTACAAAATTGTCTACGTAACTGAACACCCCCTATGTACACACTAATAACTTAACACTGTCACTACAGTACACGAGTTTATGGTCACTTATCTTTTACACACATGTACTTGAGTGTCCATTATTTGCAGTTATTCAGGCTGTCCAGCGATTTACGACTAGTCACGGCGGGCGCTTCTCGGACGCGCCATCGCCGGGCGAACGTCACGCCCAGCGACGACACATCAGCAAATTCTTGTAAGCCTGCCGGTACTCCGACGACATCACTACGTATATAATAGGGTTGATACACGTCGTCAAGTATATCAGTATGTACCCAGCTATATTCGCCGCTGGATGTGACGTGAACTCCCGAAATATCTTTGTTAATGTTATGGGTAAGTAACAGACCCAAAATGACAGCATTATAGCCATTATCATCTTTAACAGCTTCCTATCTTTTGGAGTGAGACGAGGTGGTCGCACGGAGGCAGGTGATCGTCTGAGTGCGACGGCTGCTTGGCGAAGCCTTTTAGCCGTTTCACCACCACTTGGTGTTCTAGGTTTAGCATCAAGAGCGCACTCCTCATCGTGTCCATCTAAAGTATCAACTCCAGAAGATGATGAGCGTTCAGGTCCTGGCGTTGGGGGACAGTGTAAAACAGAGGGAGCAAGCAGTGCCCTCCGAGGTGGTGCCACGTGATTTATTCCGTTTTCTGGACCAGGAGACCGTTCTAAAGCAGTTGAGGCAGATCCAACGGCCGAGTCTTCTAAACCTGGCCTTAATCGTCCTCGAGCTGGAGGACGAGATTTTCTTGCTGCTTCTCTTACTATACAGAAGATTCGGGCATAACATATGACTATGGCTAGACAGGGAAGCATGAAAGCACCTACAAACAGGAACTCTTTAGGGGATCGATTATTTTTGTCGGGAAGTATCGAACAGGAACCTATCGTGGGATCCAATCCGAATCTGCCCCATTTTTCCAGCCACGTCGCTATTAATGCGCCGAATGAGAAAGCCCAGGTGCTTGCTACCATTACTGCTAAATACTTGCGACGGTATAACCTGTTGACAAAGTATTAACGTCATCAAAATTAAATCATTATTGTTAACATGATCGGAAGAGTGAATTAATTTCCTAAATCAAAGTGATAAATGTAAACGTATAAGTTTTCCTGGTTCATGACGTAATGGGTTATAACAAATATGTAATGAGAATATCCGTACTTACTTCGGGTAAAGCCTGGGATGCGAAATCATGACGTATCTATTAATTGTGATGGCCAGGACAGTGAACAGAGATACGGCTACTAGGGCATATCTCGCTAGCGGGAACATTCGGCAGAGAATCCTGCCGTGTGCCCAGGATCGCCTCCAAAAGGTGGACGCGGCAAGCGGTAGGTTGAAGCAGCAGAACAGAAGGTCGGAACATGACAGGTTCATAATGAACACGGCGGTTGCGTTGCGAACCTGAAACCAAAATATTAATATTATTATATGCCTATTCTTTCTATTTATGCTTATGATCCGAGTAAGTTCCCGTTCACAAAATGTTGCAACATGCGTTGTTGGAATGTTTAACCAATCGACTTGGTTTATTTCGATTAGTTCGAAAAGCAGCGGTTACAGCCGTTTTCTATCTAAAGTCTGTAAATTACAGCGGTCTTTTAAATAAATCAGGTATGTACCTGGTATTTTTGCCTTACACGACTAAATAAGCTTGGCGTAAAACTTTTCACTGTTATGGACCTATAACAGATGCTAGCGCATTAGGGACTATGTATGCGTATAGAATATATCAGTTATTCGTAATTGTTAGGAAATTAAGTTTAAAATCAAGTTTGCAATAAAAAAATATGAAACCTATTTTCTTTTCCCGTTAGTTTGGATATGGATGTCATCTCAGGATGAACTCTAAGAATTTTTTGTCACATTGGATACTCCTGAACATCGTCGTCACAGATCTTGAGTTAAGGGTCGATATCCTTCAAACAGCGCCACTGCACTCTGTCGATCGTCGTCGATCGATGTCGATCGTCGATGTCGCATCTCAAGAATGGAAAGTTTAAAACAACTTCTGGTCCACAGTTCATTGGAATATAAAATTATTAAGAACTAGTTAGTAGTTTAATTCATTCACATAAATGTATTCCTGAAGTGAATTAAGTACGTATAATTATTTCTGTATATATTGCGACGAGCGAGCACTGACCTACGCCAATAGTATGCAGTATTTCATCTCTTTTATTGTTCCTGTCATAGTTACTTATCACTTGTGCAGAATAAATCACGCTTTACTTGGTTGGTTGTAGAATTTATTTTTAGATATTGTTTATAATACCTTGCCCTTACAGAGAATTTAAATAATATCGTACTAGACGGGGCATATATATAGCTGTGATAGCCTAGTGGTGTGACCAGTGAACTGAAGTCAAAGTTGGTATCAATAACTTTTCGAAGTTATGTGCGTATTTATCACATGCTCAAACGGTGAAGGAAATCATTGTGCAGAAATCTTCACCCTTCAGAGATTTTTACGATATTGTGTGTGATTTGTAAAGTCTGCCAACCCCACGAGGCTAGCGGTGACTACAGATCTCCTCTCATTTGAGAGGGATTGGGCTACCCTAATCCATCTCAAATGTGAAGCCCGTGCCTAGCAGTAGGAGAATAAATGCATCGATGATTATGATGATAAGATGAAGCGTAGCAATGTTCGTTCGGAAACACTGTGGTTACAAAATAAATCTAAATTATATTCCAATATTGGTTTATTCAAAGGTGGTCCCATAATAACATAAATCTCGATCTTATGTTATTATGGGATCATTTATATAAAATTACTGTGTAAATTAAATTAAAGTAATTGTGTCTTTCTATATTTGAGGTGGTCGAAAATTATATTCAAAGGTTCCTTTACACACATACAGGTGAAGATAATTAAAGCGTATTAAAAGGCTAAATGTATGAAAAAGCTTAGCGCGTGGCATTCTATAGTTTCTGCCTACCCCCATGGGTAATAGGTGTAAGTGTATGTATATACAGCTTGTAGCTTCACTACCAGTCGCAAAATTTTATTTTCTCTATTAAGGGCTTCGCCACACAGGGTCCCCATCTTCAAATCGCGTCCCTATTATTTTACTTTGAACAATGAACACCCACTAAATATTAAATTGTGGTTAGCTATCTTGGGCATACTGTTGCCGTGCGAAAATGATCTTTAATGGTACGAAAGACGGGAAGGTTGAGCGATCAATTCACTGTTATATTCTGTTCTTCGAAAATAGTGATGTTTACTTTGATTCTGGTGATAGTTTTAGGAAAGAGCTTTCACTGGTTAATCGTCACACCCGATGTTATGCAGTGTCACGCCTGAATCAAACATTTTAATTGAATTTTTTAGAAGTAACAAATTAAAAGAGACCCACCCGCTCTTTTTATTTGTTACTTCTAAAAAATTCAATTAAAATGTTTGCATATGCCCAAGGACTAGGGGACTTTATACATAAAATATATATATGAATTTAATGGGACTTCATACTCACTATGCTTCTTATTCGAAAAAACGTTCAACACGCTTTATTAAACTTTATGTAGTGCATCGAAAAGGATTTCTATTTGTTCATTAACTGTCAAAGAGAGTGCTCTGCGACGCGGAAGTACACCGAGCTAAGCAATTATGGGCCCGCCGTTTGAGAAGCGACACCGTTCATAAAGTTTATCTACAAACTTGTTGAGAAAACAGCAAAATTTAAATATATAAGTGTTGTCATATGCCACATACTGAAATACTTTGTATTCTTAAAAAAATTCAAATGCCTATAATCTCCAAGATTTTGTACGCAACATTAAATCACTACCCCTACTGATTTAATCGCGCCGGTATGTTTTAAGATATAAGGTTTACGTTGTATTTTGCGATTGACTTGGAATAAATTTCAGCGGCTGCTTATTTTAGAGAAATACCTAAAATACTTGATTTGGGAATCCATTTAAAATAGCATCGTCGTGATAACTTAGCATTTAGCGAACTATGAAGTTGTGGCGCTTTTTCTACAATTCTGATGGTAAAGTTGAAGATGCCGTGAAATCCCTAGAATACAATAATAACTCAATGTTTCAGAATGTTCTTTGTATTTTATTTTATCATTCGAGAAGTAGAACGTAATATTACATGAGTATGTACATATAAGACGTAAAAATTATATCGCTAACAAATACAAGACGTGCGCGTGTAAGCGTTACATAAATTGGTGCTAATAAAATTTTATTCCAGATTTTGTCCATAATAATATTTCGGACGCGAACATCGGATAACATCAATATCTATATTCGATATTCAGTCTCATTTCTTAAGATTCTGAAAAACGTGACCTTTAACCCAGTTCTCGCTCTTATTTTTATTAGGATAAGGTTCAAAAGTGATGTATGTTTCGAAATTAAAACGTATAAGACATACCAGAATACATACAATTTACATTTCACATATCATAGAAATAAAATACCACTACATTGAACTTGAATTGAGGTTCATAATTAACATTGTATCTTTACGAGGCAGATTATACTTGAGATTCTGCAGTTTAGGTATTATTTCATCTCAAGTTATGGGCGTTGATTTATCAGTTTCTTATCGAATGAAGTCGTTATTTCAGTATTTTAAGAGCTATGCAGCCCCAGACGATCAATTAATTTGTATTTGCATAGTATTTGCAACCGGCGCGTATGTATGATGTATGAACGTGGAAGAAGCAAAAGTGGTTTGTCTTGGTACAATACGAATTGTGTATGTACAGAGTGAAGATATACATAATGTTTATACATAATAATATGTTTGAACATCTTCAAAAATTCCCGTCGCCCATACCATACGTTCTACTAGTTATATTCTACGGTGCTGAAAGGAGGACAGTCAGTCAGTTCTTAGTTGCGACTAATCTTGAGTATTCCAATATTTTGTATGATAAAACTTTAGTAACAATATTTGAACACATTGTCAAATTTGTTAATGGATTCTCGTTATCACATTAAGGAAGATCTTCGCTAATGTGCCTGTCTTTTAAAAGAACTGACCAGCATAACACTGTATCTAGCATGTGTACATAATTATCTCAGTATCTTATCTAGTGACATAATTGGAATTGTTTAAATTTATGAAGATCAAACATTGTACTCCAGTGTCCATAGCACAAGTCTACGGTGTATGATCGTGCGAGTTTAGCTGCATAGTTATTAATTCAAGTTTCAGTTAATTCATCATTTGGTTCTCTGTAATTGGCCCGCTGTGAGCTGTTCAACAAATCAGAGCGTTGAGATTCGGGGCATATGTGACGAATGCATTTACGTTTTGATAGTGAAAAGGTACTGTGAGTATACTATGAGCGTCTCCATCGAAATGTAAACTAAAATATACCTCTAGAGGACCTAGGAACATACATATGAGTTGTCAATTCATGCACGCAATGCCTATTAAGTTTGCTTTATTACAAATATTTAAAATTGTTTAATTTCTGTTGTCACATTTATTTATAGTCTCTAAGTTTACTCAAATTCTGCATCGCTCTAAAATATAAAAGAACACTGAAAAAATTAGACTAAATTACGACGGATGATCCTCAAAATAAATAAATTTAAATAAGTCTGCATGTAGCAGACTAGACTAGCGTGGTCGATTAAACTCTCCATTACGAGAACAGACATGATGAGCTTGTTATAAGCATCATTAGTACTGCAGATATGTGTTCTACTCGGCTGCTATACTATTCGGTATAATATGTATATTTTCTAGCAATTTAATTCAGAACAATGTGCAATCAACGTTACACTTGAATAAACTTGTTGTTTGAACAACCTACTAGGTTATTGAGTTACTTTAAAAAAGATAAACACTGTTCATTATTCAAATGATTTCAATTTAACAGCAACATTAGGGAAATTTGACTTCTGTAGAATTCGGTTCGTTAGTGAATATACATAACCATGTAGTGTATCGGATTCCGATATAGCAAATGATAACAGATTGATTATGATTTAATTGACCTCTCATACTATCTTAGTCTGTATGATATGTACGTGCGTAACGTATCTACTAGGTTTGCAAATACCGACCTTCTTGCACCTGGCGAGCGCAACGATGGTGATGAGATTGCCGGGGATGCCGACAAGCATGAACAGCACGCAGCACACGGAAGCGAAGCGCAGCAGCGGCTCGGGATAGTCCCGGAACAGCGCCACCGCCGCCAGCTCAGCGTCAGACCCGTACTCCGTCACCCCCACACCCTCAAAACTGTAGTTCCCCCCGTCTACCTCACTCGCGAACGTACTCCTTGGTATACTCGGTAGCAGATCACCCATTTTAACCATTCAACGCACATCATTCGTCCACGAACGTTTCACGGTAATTGAGTTCATCACTTATTTCATGTTCATGTTTACGGTGGCGGGTTTCGTTCGCGACTGATAACGAACCTTCGTCCCGGTCAATAAGTTGGTAATAGTGTGGTGGTGATAAGGCATTTTGTCGATGCACGAGGTTATAGGGTCGCAGCTGCTCAGGAAGCGGCCGTATCTCACTGGCCGCGCCGCTCTCAGCACACCCCGGTATCTGTACAGATAAATTAGAATTCGTTTATTATTAATTCAATGTAAACACAGATGTAAAGTTATGAGAGTTACGAAACAAGATAATGGTATGTTTGTATTGTGAGGCGGTGATTGTTCGTGAGACTATGGTACTCATTGTGTCCATTCAGTTCGGTTGTTTTATTGACCACATTTTCTTATCGCTTCGGAGATAATGAAAATGTAATTTGTATACTAAATATTATTTCACAAAATTTTATGATATTATTTCTTGGATGAATGAAAGAAGATACACATCATCATACCGCATTTTAGTACCTACATAGTATCTAAATGAGAGAAAGTGAACAAGAACATAATAAGCGGGTTTATTCCTACTATTAAATGGCTCCCAGTATTAATCAAACTGAGCTAATACAAGGTGCTGGATGTCTAAGCTATGAGATAAATTGATCTCGGTCAGTGTCCAGCATCCGAGCATCAGGCACTTAGAAGGTAATTTGGATTGCGGTGCCGACGCCGACATTGAGTAATTGATAACGTTCCCAGCAAACTAGACCTTGCCGCCGACTTGCGTAGAAGCTACCAGGATTTCATAAAATGAGTTTAATATGGAAATGGTACAGATCATTTAACTAAATAAAACATTAAATTTCAAGTGAATGGAGGATATTGGAATATTAAATGATAATTTTAGTGAGATTTATCATAGTGTTACAGAAAGTAGGCTAAGTACCAGGATCATTACACGTTCAATATTATATTTTTCGGCAGAGCTTCCACCTATGTCCAGTGATAGTTTATAAAATAGCCTTTCAATCATATTTATACGGTTATAAAGACATAAAGTCTTTATAACCGTATGACTCTGCAGTGTGTGTCACAACCAGAGACTGCACATAATTGCATATATTTCTATCAAGTGTGGATGATTATTTTCAGAGCGTCTCTTATTCCGATAAAATTATAAAGCTGAAGATGTCTGGATAGGCTCCGAACTCTGCGTTGAATCCAGTCAAAACTACAAGGTGGTAATTAGTGGAGCCATTCACATAGTTATTTACATAGTAAAATTTATTATCAAATTAACACTCTAACAGAGTGTCGAACTCCAAATGTGGCCACTATTGTTGCTACTATAATGGACCTAGGCATTGATTACACAATTAATTACATTATAGTAGGTATATACATCAATGTAAATAATGAATATACTGCGTATTTGTTTAATAACAAGACTTTTGAGCTAGTGATAACGATATCCCTGGGGGCTAGGGATTACCTTAATCCTTAGTATATCACTCTATGGTACTTATTTATGAACGTATGAGCAAGGATCTAGCTTAGATATTCTCTTTTATATAATAACAGTATAAGTATGTATCGATAGGTCATCGGTTCATCAGTTCATCTTGAAATGTTCAGCCAATTTGTCAAGCGGATTGTATTGTTTTTTAATTATGGCAATGTGTTTAAACGTAAACATTAGGTACAAACATTTATAATTACAATAATAAAAGCAATAAAAAATCGCGGCCGATTAACAGCGATATAGACAGTCAAGGAGTAGTTTTAGGATCTAATAAAGATTCAGAATTTATTATTTTGACATCATTTCATGCAATCTTTATAAATACACTAATAAAATCAAAACTATGTAAAAGACCTACCTGTAAGTAACTTCCTAATTTATATTTATTTACCTATTAAGAAAAAAAACTTTTCACGTCAGAATTAGAGTTGTTTTATATTGATATAACATCGATAATTTGACGACCGAATTAGTCCAACGGTAGTTAGCGCTGCCTTCTGTTCTATGGGTCCTGGGTTCGAATCCCGGTAGGGACAAATGTTTGTGTGATGAGCATAAACATTTGTTTCCAAGTCAGTGATGTATTTATGTATAATATGTATTAATTTACAAAAAAAAGTATATATGCAGTATATCAACCAACTAGTATCCGTAACACAAGCCTCGTTGCTTACCACGGAACTAGATGGCGCTGTGTCATAATGTCCAGGAATATTTATTTATTATATATTTATTTATTTAATGAACGCTTCAGTGATTCTAGTGAAAAAGGAACTTATATTAGTACTTAATAAATTATTACGTGTTCGCTTCGCATTCGCTTTGAAAGCTAGGTTATAATAGTGTTTACGTTCCGTTCCCGAGCTCTTACGTAATCCTGTATGTGAGAACGTTATGTTAACAAAACCTAGTAGAATATGGTTTTAGTTTTCATTTCTCAGTCCATTAGGTATAATACTATTTTCAGTAATTTCGTTCGAATAACAACGGGAGCGCGATGAAACGGTAAATTAAATTTTAAAATTTTTGCACATAATTATTTGTAGACTAGTTTTTACATAACATACACTCCCCATTAGGGTAAACACTCTCATATATATTTTTATTATTAATCTTTTTGGATGAATGATGAGCTCTTTTATTTGTACAATCCGTGTAGATATTTGAAAAGGCTAGAAAAAAATAAATACTAATTATTTATTATACCTACATCAACTAGCCTCGTGGTCTACGATAGACGAGTGATAGGCATGTCCATGCCCTACGAAGTCGTAGCTCTAGATCTCAAGTTCACACACCTCTGACTTTTGAAATCATGTACATATTGATTATCATCTCTGAAACCCGCATGGTTAACTGATTTCGCAAGGATGCGTAAACTTTGTGCCCAACATTCCATGAACGGTAGTCCCACTCTCCGTTCATGAACTCGTTTTTTAAGAGGTTAAGTTAACGCGATAATGTAGGTAAGTACTCTTACTTACTCCTCAACTCCTTGTAAGTCATAATTTCTCGTATACAATTTCTTATTTGACATTTTATAGGAAGAAAGTTAAGAGGGTTTGCCGAGGACGATACTATGAAGTGATAAAAATATATTTATACAGGAACAGCAGAAACCCAAGTCATGTTATTTACTGATGTGGTTACATAAGCTAGTTCTTTATGTAATACAGTTGCAATAATTTTATTCTATTTGTTGTTTTGTATATTCAAAATTTGGGCTGGATCTGAACCTTTTCTTTTATAGTGCGGAAAATCCTGAGATATCCCCCCACCTCCCCCTTTTCATCCCCCATATCTTCCTTGCCTATCCTAGCTGTTTTTTAGTACATGGAACTCGTGGACATGTTGAACGCTACCCCGACGGGCGGTATTGGTTTTAATTACTATTCTATTCAACTGCCTCTTTCGTCTAGCAGTCGTAAAGTGCGACTGCCGAGTAAGAGGTCTTAGGTTTGATTCCCAGGACGAGCAAAGTGTTATTGGGTTGTCCTATGAAATTCTCAGTAGCAGGTCAGACTTTGATTTTTCCCGCCCCCTATTTCATAGGACCTAAAACATTTCGGCGAAGTACATCAGCATACCTGTGCTTTAACCCTTTGTGGACAACGAACCTAGTCCGTTTGTTTCAGAAACTGCTACTTTTTTTCACGTACTTGAAAGGGAAAATGAAGACAGCATGTGGGTGAATGAATTATTGACAGGGCCGTCACTGCCTACGCGATCCATTCAAATCGTCGCCCACGACAAGCTTTTAACTTGTCATCGTGGACTCAATTGAAGCCTGTACTCACAGTCTGTATTTATTGAGTAAATGTATGTGACGTGAATGTAACCAATTAAAATAGTTTCAAGTCTGTAAAACATTATTATTGTGTGTCAACACATTCATTCATCGCACCAATTGTTACGGTAGACTCGTAACAATTGGTGATTTCTATAACTATTAAAATTTGGACACAAAAATATTTCATAAGTTAATACGAGTAGCAGTATCTTTGTATCATATTAAAATTAAAATACAAGGGTCACAAGGTCCTGATTATTTTGAACGTACGACCAAATTAATCATGTCACCTTTGTTACTTTGATAATTATAATTATCATGAGTTTTGAGTTAGCTCCGTTTAATTTCCTCAAATTATATTTAACTTTATGGATCCCTTAGAAAATAAAATCTTCTTTCACGCTAAATTTCAAGTTGTTGCCTCCTTAGGGAATCACAACATAATATTTTATGAAATACCTGTTGTTCACTATAATCGCCCTGAACAAATGAATTTATTATTTCGTATACCTAACAAGGATTTGGAAGAAAGAAGTTATTATCATTTTACGGTACAAAACCAATTTCATTTTGTTTTTCTGGCACATTGAGTCCATATGGTGTTAAATAATAAAAAGTAATGAGTAATAAATAAATAATTATATACCAAATTGTGTTAGGCGTTTCTTGATATGGTATGTTTTTGTAAGCTTTTCGTTCCGTAATTTGGACGTAAAATAAGTAATTTTCTTAAGAAACTTGTTTTGTTACTTATTTATGTTGTTTATCAATGCTTTTGATAAAAATCATATGTTTGTATTACTTATATATAAAAATCTCGTGTCACAGCGTTGTCGCTGAACTCCTCCGAAACGGCTGGAGAAATTATTATGAAATTTTATATGTATATTAGGTTGGTCATAGGCTTTTTTACACCCCTTGGTGATAAGGATTCCCCTCAACGGTTTTCTTTGGCATAACATTTTTGGCATAACATGTTTGCTGGGTCAGCTAGTATTACTACAATAAGTTGATTAGTATTGGTTGCGTAATTATGAATATAGAAAATAAAATACCTAATAAGCACATTGACTAACTTTTTCTCTATAAAGGTATTTCCAAACTGATACTCTCACAGGCTTCTGCCTTTTATAGGCTGTAAAAATGAGTAGTTGAATTTCTGTTTTCGCGGCAGTAACACGGGCGTTATAAAAACGCAAAATGCAAGGAAAGAAAATAAAACCTGAGTCTTATTGCGAGGAACAAAATTGTGTTAAGGAAAATGTGAGAAAACAATACTGTACTAAAAACGCAAATATCAAAATCGCAAATATCAAAATCTAAAAACGCAAATATAAAAACGTAATTATCAAAATCATTTATGTGGAACATCCACATAAATGATTTTGATAATTGCGTTTTTAGTACAGTATTGTTTTCTTTCGTAACTCTATAGTGTAATCTTATAGCTATATGTTTTTATAGACATATTATAATTACTGAAATACATCTATTAATGAAATATTTCTTAAGCGTATTATGAATAAATCTCATTTGGGCGTATACAGACGTGCTTAGTGCTTACATTGTAAAATTGCATGAATGGCTATAGACTGTTTTTATAATTATAAATACGCCCAACAACACAGAAGAAAATCTTATAGTGCGGCATTTATTTTAAACAAAAATAAATAAATAAATTTATATTAAAAAAAAAATGTATAAATTTCTACAGTTCAATTGAATTACAGAATAAACCTAAGGCAACAATTAAACAATTGGTAACAATTAAATTAATAACTTTATTTAATTTATGAGTGTTGAATTGAATTACTGGAATTATAAACGGTCTTAGTAACCGTGCGTGTTATATTACTAATTGGCTGGTAATGACGTCAGTAAGGTGTTTTCCTCTTAATTCCTTCTTATAAGCTTGTAAATTATGGGCAATAGGAATTGGTTATTACCAGTAAATCTATACGAGAATATTACATAGAAGTCCAAAGTGCAATGCAATTGTAGTTATTTTTATCAGGATTATTCGTCATCGTGATATATTAGAATATGTATATCTGAACTAAAAAAAATCCTCATTTTCACTGGTTGAAGGACCTAGAAAACGATAGTGGTGGACAAAAACATTATCTTTCTTCCCTTAATTCACCCCCTTTAGGTTGGCGAAAGACAAAAAGTTGTTATTGTTGTTCTTGTTGCACCTTGCTATTTTTATTAAAATTTCCTCAGTAGCTTGAATGTGAGAGGGAAATAGACAAAAAGGCAGAGGTTCTTATAAATTTAAGTTTCCGACAGAATTCGTTCAGGATTATTTTGACGTCACGTCAACAATGTTTAAGGGCTTTCCTGTACCTATATCGATATATCTATACAGTTGTCCTCTAAGTGGTGATATCAACGGGATACGTGTAATAGAGTGAGCTATAATATCTAAGAAAAATACAAAAGTTAATAATAAATATATGTGGACAATATGACACATCGACATTGTGCAGCACAAGTGATTTTTAAGAATCTGTATCTTCACGTGTAATTCATGCCCATTACAATTTAAAAAAAAACAGTGGTGTGACCAGTGGACTTATCACATGCGCAAACGATGAAGGAAAACATCGTGAGGAAACCTGAATGCCCGAGAGGTTTTCTCGATGGCATGTGAAGAGTGCTAATCTACACTATAGTAGCGTGTGGGACTATAGCCAATTCTTTCTCAAATTGGGAGGAGATTCGTACTCAGCTCAGCAAATTAAGCAATCAGATCAAAAATTATTTGTCAAAACGATCTATGTTAGGTATAATCCGTAAAGGCCATAAACAAGTATATTGCATGTACATAAACAATTCCCGGAGTATCCCGAATTACCGACTCCGACACAATTGTAAGTGGCATTAAATGTATCGTTAAATTAGGGGAGAAACAGAGCATGGCTATTGGGAGACAGACAGCCGTTTTCAATTAGGCACGCTGAAAAAAGCGTGGGCAGTGCTTAGTAGAGCCTGAATAAGCGTAAACATTATCACTGTTTCTCCCTATCCTAAGCGCTATTATACGTTTTATGGCGGAATAAGCGAGCTTTGTGTTTATGGACTAGCGGGATTTAGGACGGTTGCAAATTACGCGATTTCTATTGTGATTAATTAGAGTAATTGTCGCAAATTATTATTATTTGATTGTTTTGGGTGTTTTGTTACGCATTTTAGCTACATTTTAGCGGTCTTACTTTGTTATATTTACAAATAAGAAAATTCTTATATATTGTAAGTCAACTCTAAAGTCACCATTCTTCATTCAAGTTAAATCTCAATCGTCCTCGGACACCACTCATAATTTTCAATAACCGCGTAATTACTTAGGTGCCTACTTTGAAAAACTGCGTTGTTGGTCAAGTGGTCTGCGCGGTTGTTGAATTTGTAGTCCTCGGTTTGATTTCCATTAAAATAGGATACATTAAAACATATTGGCGAACTGTTTCTGACTTCATATGTGCTTAATACTCCACTGAATACCGGCGTTATGATTTGTTATGTTAGGATTTCCTGTGAAAAAAATATTAGATAATAATAAAGCGTGTGTGCGGGTATTAGGTTTCTCTACATCGCGCTTCAAAAACGCTTGTAAGCTCCTAAGCTCCGTAGACCCACAAAAGACGTCTATCAGTTGTCTATTTTCCTGACTCAATTATTTAGAGCTTGTTAATTTAGTAATTCTCTACTCAGCTCAGTTGTATTACTGAAGTAAGTATCTAAAGTAGGTGATTCTTACACTATAAAATAGTTTGTCGGACTCTATTATAAGGAGTTAAAGCTTAGTTTTAATTGAGGTTAATGTCTGGTAGCGAGAATTTAGTCGAAATAATAGCAATAAACGCAAGATTCAGTTAACCCTTGTGCTTGATAATGTTAAGCGAAATGTTTTCATAGTTTTGAGAGACATTAGGTTCGTCTAAGAGCGCGCGTGAATTATGTAGACCTAAAGAATATACTCATATTAAACCGAAAATTCTAAATTAGTTCAAAATACCTTAAGGATTCCTACATGTCAGAGTATTATTTTAGATGGCTTGTCAAGTTTATCAGCTCGCACTAGGGTAGCGTAGTAGATCTTATCCATGTGCCCAGTGTGATCGGTGCCCAGGCACGGATCTCCTCTCATTTTATGAGGGAGTGAGTTGATGATGACTTGCTGTTGTTGTTACAAATGCGGCGCCGCGTCGCGTTCGCAAACCATCGAC
This sequence comes from Craniophora ligustri, assembly GCA_905163465.1. NCBI lineage: Eukaryota > Metazoa > Arthropoda > Insecta > Lepidoptera > Noctuidae > Craniophora > Craniophora ligustri. The sequence goes on from LR990968.1 coordinate 9,654,051, forward strand.
TACTCTAAATAATTTAATTTTTAAGAAATATTTCTACCCTCTGTCTTCCTTTTGGGGTTGAATTTCCGACACGAAATACGTATGTATTTATCGAAAGCGTTTAATATTGAATTTCATGCTTTTCCCTTCAAAAGTGACAAACTTACCATATAAATCTTTGATCCCTTTTCCACCCTAACGTAACATGGAAATACGGGAAAATATGTATTTATTTATTTTTAAGCTTCGGAAGTTTATGTACAAAAATGTAGGACTTCCATACTAACAATTATTTGACATCTTTAGGGAAGAAAATTCCAAACCTCATTTGTTTTAATATTTAAATAATAATTTAGATATTAAAAAATTAATTGCTGCCAAAGTTTTCAGCTGCAGGTTTAAAGAATCATTCAAAATAATTTTATATGTATAGTTGGATTAAGTTATGTGACGGTACGGAAGACTAGTTTTCAAATTCAATAACAGATTGTTATTTTGTATTTTTTAGCATATTTCAAGCTATATACATAATATAATGCAAAAGAAATTAAGTTAAATACACTAATAATAGTCGGACATTGCAAACTATAAAATGTTTAGCAAATTGTACAATAATTTAAAGGTACTTATATAGTACCGAGGTAACCTAATCCAAGCAATGTTGAAAAGTAATTTAATATTACAGGCAAATTCCTGTCAGTTTACTAGCTTAGTTGGGTAAAACGTCCGGTGTCTGAAACTTGAAGGAGGTTCTACTGACAGTCAAAGTTTCTTGCAAGAAAAAACAACATACCTACATAACATACCATCACGCCTGTCGTCCCCAAAGGGTTATGCAGAGGTATACCAATGTACACCCACGTTTTGCCGGTATGTTTTAGGTCAAATATAATAGGGGGCGAGCCTTTTGTCATTCACCGGGCACAAATCTAATCTCCGAGCTGCTACTGAGAATTTTATAGAAACACTTTTGCTCCATCAGGGAATTGAACCTAACACCTCGGCAGTCACACTGTACGACCACTGGACTAACGAGGTAGAGTGGCTGACTATATCAATAACTTAAGGAACTGACGTAATAATGTATCACATAAGGTCATTATATACAATGTTATCCCACTGAATTTTTATATGTAAGCACCCACGTCACGGTCGCCGATTCGGCCTTATAAATCACGTTAATTTCCCGGCCTGCACTTAGGGATGTCCAACGACCTAAATTCCGGTTTTTGGGTCGAGAGCTAGCAGTGTTAATGAATTATTGTTTACCATTTCAATGCCTACTTTATTAGACCGTAAAAGATGAGTCCGTTTGTCGTTTGTCTGACGTCATTGCGGAAAATACATATATTGTATAGGCATCGCAAGAAAGAAATAATAGATTTGAAGTTAATATAAACTTTAGTGTCGTATGAGATTTCTCAGTAGTCAGATTTCTTCATTAGAAGAAAATCTTCCTCTTAAAAGAACTTCCCCGTAGTCGTAGATTTTTAAATAATGGGGTTTTAATTGATTAATTATGAGGAGATATTAAATGTATATCCTTTCATCGTTATGCATTTTTTTAAACATGAAATAGGTAAAGTTTATGTTTTTAAACTCAGTCTATCGGTCGTTTTCAATTTAATAAGGATAATTTATTTTTCCAGAAAAATTGTGTACTTTACTATTTCTTTTACTCTTCAAGTGTACCTACTTATTAATTAAATGCCTTTCTATTTGTGATGCTGAGTGTACATAATCCATTCAAATTCTTCCATGGTGAATAGTAGTTTGCGGGAAAATTGTAAGGGAAATTATTTAGTTTAAGGTAATAATGTAAATGTTTATTGGGAGTAAGACGAGTATTGTTTGTTAGTGGTTTTCAATAAACAGGTAAGAGGTTTATAAACAAATTACCTCGTAATAAAAATATGTAAAACATGAAACGTGGAAATAAGTAGGTATCTACTATTACAGTCACTTTATGGTTATGATTATCAGTAGTTTTCGTTTGAACACGCCATACTCACGTTGTTTTTTAATATTGTCTGGCCCGGTACTACCCAAATTTGATAGCAAAACATTTTGTAAAAAAGGAACTGAAATTTGAATTCCTTTTGTAAGATAGGATACTAACAATATTATATTATTGGTATTCTAAAATAAGTAATTGCATTTCAAGTCAGTAAAAATATACTTCATACTTTAAGCCTGCTTTCATAAAACGTGTCAGCTTATTTACGATATTACATAATTATGTCATCACACGCTGCGTGAAATGTTAATGAACGCGGTTACAATCTACGCATGAAAATATTAACTGGTTAATTAAATTACAGGATACGGTGTTGTCATAAGAATTATTTAAGACAAAAAGTCCCCAAAAATCAATAATTTGAAGTGTTTATACAGTTTTAGTGGGAATGGTGATAGTAAATATAAAAGTGTCGTTTTATGATATGTCGCGTGAGCTATTTCAATTGATGCTGAATCACCAAAATTGCTTAGATACCATATATGCATATAAAAAAGTTAAAGAGAGACTGAATATGTTCCGAATACGAATATGAATCGAATATTAAGCTTTTGCACAAACAACTCGAAACTTGCAACCGACGCAGTTCTAAAAGTTATTAAATCCAGTTCAACGCCCATTCATCGCTGAATCGATAATCGTTGCATTAAGCGATTCGAGTGGAAATGCGACGAGAGCTAATACTACACTGTGGTCTTGTGACCTCGAGGAAGCGATTATAGGTGAAGTGTCATAAAAGGTCGCGAAGGAAGTGAATGTTTTTGTATTCAATGTAGTGAAGAGACTTATTGCTGGGGTTGCAGAAAATAAGTACAAACTATCTTCCGTCTCATCGTACAGTTATATCGTTATATCGTATTTGACGACCCGATTAGTCCAGCGGTAATCAACACTGCCTTCTGTGCTAAGGGTCCCGGGTTAGAATCCCGGTAGGGACAAATGTTTGTGTGATGCATAAACATTTGTATCCGAGTCATGGATATATCTATGTATAATAAGTATGTATTTACAAAAAAAAAGTATATATGTAATATATCAACCAACTAGTATCCGTAACACAAGCCTCGTTGTTTAGCTCGGAGACGCTGTGTGTGTAGGAATATTTATTTATGTATAGTTAATGTAGCTAATGTGACAATAAAATTCAGCCAGCTTAATAAAGCAAGCAACTACACTTTGTGGATGGTAGCAGTACTACTAGCGGTTTGACTAATAATTTCATTCAGTAGAAACTGACCCAGATGCGAGATATTCTTCATATTGGCCTTTCGATAAATTATTTATATATATTTAACGGCGCTAATATAAGTCCTCAATGGAATACCTCTCTCACCATCTCAACATAATACTGCGATGAATTACGCTGATCATATACACACTAATTATAACGAAACTTCTCTAAGTAGTAAACTATGTAGCTGTCTGCATAGTTACTCAAAGTTACACAACCCTTTATGTAGGAGGCTGATATTATTATATAATAACTAGGCTAATAACAATATAGTGTTGTTCGCTTCGCGTCTCCGCCCCTTTAAATCCAACAGCTAAGTTAACTACGTATTTGTGTCATTATAAAATCCATTTTCCATGTTCCATTTCAATTACTGTCAACTTTATCCAAATCCATTCAAAAGTTTTTGCGTGAAAATGTAATAAACATCTTAAAATCGAGACCAAATTTCACATTCGTAATAGTAGTAATATGATTTTACTTTTAAATAAAAATAAAACAATGATTTAATCTCAAAGAGTGCAATTAAACGATAACTTAATTACATGCCAGTATTGGAAACATGCTCGCATGAATTCCATAGTGCCGGTGATTGGCATCCAATTACCATTGTATGCCCCTGAAAAGCTTATAAGTGACAATTTGTAATTACTCATAGGATTGATGGTGTTGTTTCTGTATTTAACTTTTTAACACGTAGGTATGATTTTTTAACCGATTGAGTTAAAACTACTTAAAGGTGAGCCTGCTCGAAAATTCGAGATTAAAACCACATCAAAATACTGCAATATATTAAACATTTGCGTAAGTCAATAAGTATTTTTTAATAAATTAATACACTACTTTATTTATCATTTACATCAACCAAAATATTTTTTGTTGTACGTCTGGAAATCTAAATGGACATACGAGTACATATATTTCAGATATAAAGAGAGGTACAGTCGAGTACTTTCAGTTAATAAAAGTCCAACATATTTAAGCCGCCGGGCATCCCAGTCCCCAGTCTTAAATATCAGGTATCTGTAAACATTTCCACACCTTTCAAAGGGGTACCTATTGCTCTACATAAAACAGCGCCGACCATTATTGGAACAGGTCTACGCAATATACAAGGCTTTTTTTACATTGACTCACTTCAAAAAGTAAGTTCATATTTCGTACGCGTATTGTTTTTCGACATGTTTGTTGATAATAACGTTGATACATATTGTTAAATTCGGTGATTGATCGGTGTTAATACGACCTAATTCAAATAGACGTCGGATTTTTTTAATTATTCACTTCCATATAGCTGATGTACCTAATAAAGAGTAATTAATATAATTAAAGTAGGTTAAACTTTCATTATTTTAGAAAACAAGTTAAATTTAAATACCACGCGGATGAAGTCACGAGTAACAGTTACAGCTGGTTATTTAATAAAACGTAAAGATAGAAAAAGCTTACAAAACTTTGTTCGACCTGAGAATCGAAACTAAGACCTCTTGCTTAGCAGTCGCACTGTGTAAACACTGGACCAACAAAGTACTTAAAAAAGCTTTAATTAAATTAAAATTTGACGCTTGTTAAATTGTCCGTAGCAGCTTGAAGTTTTGATGCGTGCCAGTAAATGATAATAGGTGGGTGTTTTGTGCTTGTCAGCCCAATTCTTCAGGGATATAAATGCGATGGTATGTTTATGTGCGTGGGCGGAGGGTTTAACTTAGTTCTGCAGCCCAGTTTCCGAGTAACATTACTGTGATTAGGTGACATCATTTGCAATTGTAATTCTGGGCCACATTGAGCGTCATTTAACTAAGCATTGAACTCGTTTGCGTCAACAGGACTCGTTTTAGGAACAGGAGTTGAAAATGAAACACGTATTTGCATATAGGATTTCATATTGAATGACGCATTTATTCTTTTTTAATGATAATGGCTTTTCTCTCAGATTTTAACGGGTCTTATTCCAACAAGTAGCCTTGTTCCAGTTGTGTATGACAGGAAAATGAATATTTAGCGGCTATGAATTATTTTTAAAGATAGAATTAAGAGTTTTTTTATTAGGATTTAATTAGGTAAAGTTAAGTTGTATTTTCTTGGGTGTTTGATTTCATCCACATCACAATATTACTGTTTGTACTGTGTGTTATGATATTAATTGTAGTGTTTTATGCGCTGCTACCACTTGTGCAGGTTTCTGTCTAATGCAGTATATATGTATATATATACTTGTAATAATCGATTATATTTATATACTAACTTATTAGTGTAGGGGCTGCTTAGCGTGAATTCCTGGGTTCAATTTCCAGGACAAACCACGTATTATTTATTTATTTTTTGAATGCTCAGATTTTGAATTTGTGACCCATTATTAGCAGCACAGTATTAAAATTTGCGATACCTACATACTGGTATTTCTTACTTTCTTGAACAAAAAAAAAGAAGAATACAAAACAACATATTATCATATCGACCCTATCATCTATCGACAAAACCGCACAGCACAGCACTATAACTGATTTAAGCCGAGAGAGAAATATTTCAAAAATTTTATAAAAACTTTTGGTCAGCTCCCCTAGCAAGGTAGCTTAGATTTCAATTACGATCTCCCAAGACAAATAGCGACTTAAATAAATAACAAACAACTTTTGTCACAGTTTCGTCGGTCAGAATAAACATCCAGTTTTATGGTAGGTAGTGCGAGCGGCTTTTATGATTTTTCTCCCACCGCTAGGGGTGTGATTTTGTACGGATAATGTTTTCTTAGTACCTATTATTAACTTTGTACCTACGGCAAATTTATATGTATATTGACGTTTTATTACATAAACTGTTGTAATGTTGTGTTACTTGCGATTCGTAAAGCTAAATCCTAATTATTTTTCTATACTTAAAATTGCTTAAATTTCTCCTCATGAAATCAGCTATCCGGGAGTGAATATCCTGTCAAAATCAGTCGTAGATTAGCCGAACAGACTACAGCAATTTTCTTTTGATTTTTTGTTATTTTTGGTACTGTATTTCGTAACCGGCGCGCGTGCATGACGAGATGTATGTATGTGGACGAGGCAAAAGTGGTATGCAGGGACCGTAGCGCGTGGCATTCTGTAGTTTCTGCCTACCCCCATGGGAAAAAGGCGTGATTGTATGTATGTATACATATACTTTCGTGTGCGATTAGTAAAAAGCTGTTATTTTAACTAGGTATACAAACATAATCTATTTTATTTATTTGAAAAGATTAAATAAACGTAGGTATATAAATAAAATAAAGTTATTATTACCAAAAAATTTAATATGGTCTACGTTATAAAAGAGTACCTACATGTACCAAGAAGCTAATAATGCTATTGATGAGAAAATTCCATGTCTGGTGCTGGCTTTCAATTGTATACAAAATCTCCAATAACATTAAAATGCGCTGACTCCACAGATATACCTAAACAACTCGTTTCCACAGTGAGCTCGGGTTTCACTTAATCCTTTTTCTAAAATGCATAAGACTCGCACCTAGGCACTTACCCATAATTTTGTTTATGTACAGAAGCTTTTAACATTTCCTTGTGCTACTTCCTACGGTAAAATGTACCTGTAATATGATATATACATAACACTGAATGCCTGAAATATTTTCTAGTCGGCCTGTTTAGTAGTGTGTCTTTCAAATGAGCGACGGCCATCACGGCCATCACATGCAGTAAATAGGTGGTTTTCATACATTCATCATTAAATTACCTAGGCATTTTCTTCGTTGATATGAATCTCATACTATAAATATCTATAGGATTGCTCTGTTCCATTGCAAGTCAAGTTGCAATGAGACAGAGCAATACACTCTCGCTAAGTGGTATCGATTGAATTATTCAACTTCATCCGATATATGTTAAGCAGTTTGAGAGGAAATTACTAATTAGGTTAATATGTCACTTGGCTACAAATACAAAGGTATGGGATAAACCAGGATATTCTCATCAATGTTCAATGCAATATTATCGAAATATATGGCACTGATTACAAATCTATATATCCTACTGCAATTGTTTTTTTTTTCTTGGAAATAAATAACACCAATAGTTATTATTATTTGGCATACACATATACATACCTACACGCCTGTCGTCCCCGAAGGGTTAGGCAGATGTGTACACCCACGTTTCACCGGTATGTTTTAGGTCCCATGTATACAATAGAGGGCGACCCTATTGCCATTAACCGGGCACAAATCCAAACTCCAAGCTGCTACTGAGAATTTCATACAAAAACCCAATAACACTTTGCTCGGCCTGGAAATCGAACCCAAGAAGCTCGGTAGTCGCACTATACGACCACTGGACCAACGGGGCAGTCATTATTTGGCATTCGGATTTGATTATCACGTCTTCTCCGTCAGTAATTTTGAAACAAAATAAAACTTGTTATAGAAAACTGACCTAAGTTCGCTAATACACCATAATAAATCGTGGTAAGTTCGCCCCTCTTTTATCAGTAGGTTCCTTTGTGAAAATATTAAGCTGATAAATCATTCACTTTTCTAGATACATGTTCCCCCGTGGCAATGCGAAGTTAACGTATTTTACTTACAGTGTATTATAATCTTAGCGCCCGCTGTGATCGACACATCGGCGCCTAGTAAGTTGGGTCGGGATTTTCTGTTCACATACACGCGGAGTTCAGTGCCCTCCGGCCTTTATATGAAACATAACACACTGAAAAGTGATTGAATCCTGATAACATTATTGGTGTGTATTTCTCTTTTATTCGTATAAAAAGGTGTGTTTGTTTTTTCGGTGAGACTTGCTTTCGTTTAAACTTGTACATATATACAAGTATTTTGTTGATCATAATCAACATATTTGTATTCAGTGTTGAAGTTTGTGTTGCATATTTTTACTGTTTTAAAAATTAATGTAAATAGTTAAAAAAACTACCAACCACGGTGGTCTTCCGTGTAAAAGGGCGAGCCCATTGGCAGTAGCTGGTCAACAATCCAAATTCCGATTCGTCGTCGAGAATTTTAAAGAAATTGCTCGTCCTGTGACGCGAATGAACCCATTCAGTATCTGCGCTTGCGATCACTCGATGAATAAGGCCGCAATTATCTAAACACAGTTTAGTATCTGTAGTTTTTTAATTCCAGGTATATTTTATTCTAGGTTTTAATTAGTTTGTAATAAGTTAATTAGTGCACAAGACTTTTAACTTTGTATATAAATATAATATGTAATATTATGCCGTAGTGCCAATAATATAGAGTAGCATATTATGCGAATATCAGAAATATTGTTTTCTACTCTGTTGTGTTTCGTTTGTTTTATCACGCGCCCTTTATTGGACAGCGTATGACCATAACCTCGTTAGTACCTCCTCAGTATTTATGTAATAAATGTATCAATATTATAAAAGCTATGTGGGAATTGCATTAGTTACAGTAATGACATTAGACAAAGACAAAGTAAGCAGATCTTAATATAACTAACTTTGTTGCTAGGACGTTTTGTTTTGTCACGTCGTCCAATAAAATTTCATGATTCTTTATCAGTAGCTCGACTCATTAAATCCATCTAGGGAATTCCTGACGTTTTTTAAGTGGAAACAATGGCAGCCACCGAGGAGGTTATAGTGCGTAAGAATTCCACACTCTTTTCCCAGAAACCAGGTGTCTGACGAAGGTCAAATGAAGGCTTATTTTAGTCCATACTTATTATTCTAGTTTTAAATGCAATACTAATTACATGATTGCTAATTTACATGATAAGGACATTTGATATCACTAGTAGAGAGTCCAGTAGCTTAGTTGGCTAAACAGGACACAACAGGACGTAACTAGGTTGTAAAAAAAATGTTCAGTGTATACCCAACGTTACATAATATTATTTTAATTAAAAACATAACCTACTTTTATTTTATTACCTACAACCTTTCCATGTTTTGGGGCTCATAGTAAGTAGGACAGGGCGGATATTATAATACGATTTTTCCATTTGTAAACAAACCCCAATCCCTTGATCCAAAATCGGGACCCTTGTGATTTGTCCCCGTTATCGAGTCCTTGTTTTGTTTCTATTTATAAATGTCGGACTGGTTTAAAACTGTGTCGCGAACAATGTCTTGAACTGTTTAATTCTCAAAAACGAATAGGCCGTCCTTGTCCTAATTTGTGGTTAACCTCAATGACAGTTAAACGAACAAATTGAAAGGATCTATTAGCCTTTACAAGTCTTTGCATATTTTTTTAGAGACACCAGTCTATTGTTTACGTATGCTATGATTTGATAGATCCATTACTTTGTTGTTCCGGGTCTAGGCATATGTGTAAGTATGTTATATTTGTATAAGCGCTCAAGGTACATAAAAAAATATAATTTGGAGCAGACTGTGTGTACAATTATAATAATATAAAAAATGTATCGCCTAAAGTCCATATCATATCATTTGTTGAAAGACTATGTCAAAATGAAAAAAAAAAAGTAAAAATGCCGTTCATTTCAATGTCTGCGGGCTGTATATTTACGTAAGAGTCATTTAAACCTCAAAACAATTTACAGTTTTGTTTAAAGAATAAATGTTCCAACAAATTTGTTTACATAGAATTGCAAACAAAGTTTACATCGTTATTGATAATTATAGTAGAAGTATGTCGATAATTATACTAAGCATTTATTATATCTAACCCTTTGGGGAATATAGAATTGATGGTTATTTGCGTCCGTAGTAATTATATTTGTTTACGCTAACGAATTATGTAATTAAGCAACTCGTTGTTGATTTACATCATTCATCTTCATTCGTCATAGTATTTGGTCTTCGAGTGAAAGGAATTAAAGCTACCCTTTATTTAACATCCTTCTTGTTTTAAAATGGTTAATAATAGTTTATGTTTTTTATGTATTATTACGTTTTTGTAGTGCTTAAAACTTAATCACTTTGCATGTACACTCTAACAAGCTAATTGGTTTACATCCACACATGGATCGGCCGATAGTTGCATGTAGGTATACCAATTAGGTTGTTAGAGTGTACGTTAATCTTGGTGAGCGACCATTTTTACCGGACATTATGGGGTTCCCAATTCCACTGTATTTTTTGTTTGGTTTTTGTGTATGTTAGTGTGTACAACAAATGTGTACAGTACAGAAGATGGCAATGTGTTTATATTTGCATAGACGTATACCCTTTAAAACAACGTTAATGATGAAGGGCAAACACAAAATGTCAAAAAGAAATAACAGGGATATGAAAACCTCAAAAATTTAATGAAACGACACGAACATGGCGTTTGTGAACTAAAATTGGAATTCCATTTTGTACGAGATAGGAAGCGTTATACTCGCGAACCGTTCGGGTTTCATTTTGTTTTATTATTAATTTTGCGAGATGTTTTTTATGCAGTTTAGTTCCTGGAAATAGATATCGTATTTTTTTATTAATTCGTATGAAAATAACAGAGATTATTCTACAATTTTGAAGCAAACATTTTATTTAATTTTTTTACGCATTTATACAATGTTACTGATTTCATAGTCGGATTTTTGTGATCACCATTTGATACAGAGATCCGTTGTAAAAATTCTAAAATACAACGATTAAACAGCGAGACCAAAAGACAAGATAATTTTAACATAATAAATCCTAATGTTTATTACACTAGGGTCGGGAATATTACGCAAAATCCTTTCCACCACTGTAATTACCGCGGTGAGCGCGGTTTTATTTGACTACCCTTACGTCTACCTCTATTTTACTTATCTGGCTTACCAGTTTGTTAAAAACATAATATATATTTTTAAAAATTCGTTGGCTGAAATATTATTCTGAATTATATTCAGACAAATCCATACTAATATTAGAAATGCGAAAGTGTCTGTTTGTGTCATCATCAGGACATCATCCCTTAAAAGGGCGAAAATGGGGTGGAAGTTTGTATGCGGAATCGATATTTTTTTTAAATGAGGGTAGACATAAATAAGCAGATTGGATACGATTACTACTTCTACACAGACGAAGTCGCGGGCAAAAGTTATTAATTATATAAACACATATATGTGGGTTACACAACATGTTAGGGGTTAGGTCCATTGGTCCCCACAGGCTAACCTGTGTCATTCAAACGTGCCTAAACAAGCCTACAGTATTAGGATGAATTTCTCACATAGTTAGGATAATTACATCGTTGCCCAGTATATTGTTGGGTACGTGCTAACGTTGAATGTAAGGTTCATGTTATGTCCGCGACAATTTCACTGCATAAGGAGCCCCAAAGCGATAACACTGGACTATTCATGTCGGTATATACCTAAACCTATATTATATGCAATAAATAACTATGATAGCCTGGTAGCGTGGCGAGTGGACTGTGAATATCAAAGATCTCGCTGGAGTTTGAGCCCAAGGATTACTCGATTTCGGAAGTTATTTGCGTATTTATCTTCATAGAAAACTTCGAAGGGATATCTGCATACCTACTTAAGAGATTTTCTTCGATGGTGTGTGAAGTCTGCCAATCCGGAGGAGGTGTGGTAGACTATATAGCCTAACCGCACTCAAATGAGATGAGACCCGAGCCCCGCAGAAGGAGAATAATGGGTGGATGACGATAATGATTCATGTTATTTATTAAATAATTACCGACTGAGTGTGTCTGGGCTACGCGCATTCGCGCAGTGTAGAGTTAAAAGAACAGTACTTTTATCTGTTCTATTGGCAACTGTTGGTTGGCTATTAGCTACTTGCTATCATATAAAGTCTACTTAGTTGTGTATTCTTTAACCTTTGTCTGAATTTTTCTCACTTAACAGAACTACCCTTAACTTAACTTTTCTCACTTAACCATTCAGGTAAGTACAGGTTCATTGTAATAAAAAAAAAAATCTAACTAGTGCATAAGCTACCGTGACACAACCCTCGTTGCTTAGCTCGGAACTAGATGGCAGTGATTAAATGAAAAACTACTTTATGGCATACTATAATTTAACTTTTTCGGTAACTTTGCAATGGGTCCCAGCCTATAAAACACAAGTACGTTCTGAAACAGTTATATTCTAGGAGTTAACTTAATGAATTTTACATTAATAATATATGAGGTTTTAGTTGAGACCTTATATACTACTATATACGACTAAATACGACTATAAGGGTAGTGGTCGTTGTGAAAATCCTTGGGGGAAGCTTATGGCCAGCAGTGGACGTCATCTAGCTGACATGATGATGATGATGAAGTGCACAGCAACATAACATAATTATATATTACAAGCTGAGCCAGCAAACTTTGTTTTGCCACATTATAGGGGTTGGTGGTGGAAGAGTGAAATTCAGGACTATAACTATTTTTTTATGCCAAATCATAAACAAAATACAAAAAAATATATTGCCTAAAAAAATTCTGGTGAGGGACATCCTTAACATCTAGGGGTGTAACAAATAGCCTACGACCGATTCTCATACCTACTAAATATACATACAGAATTTCATAATAATCCATCAATCCGTTTCGGAGGAGTTCAGTGACAAACACCGTGGCACGAGATTTTTATTTATAAGGTTTAATAATAAATAGGTAATTGAAATAAAACTACTTTTTACGGATTTTATCGCGGTATATTTGATATTATTTTAACCCGACGTTTCGGAACCTTTACAGCATCCATGGTCACGGGCAGACTGAGGTGTTGGTCGTCTTGAAGTCATAATTACTAACAGCTACCCTACATTTTTAATTATTATTGACATTATGACTTAAATAATTATGACTGATCCGAAACGTCGGGTTAAAATAATATCAAATATACCGCGATAAAATCCGTAAAAAGTAGTTTTATTTCAATGTCTAATATTCGCCTAAGTGTACGAAATCAATAAATAGGTAAGTACAATCTATCATGTAGGTGCTAGTTTAACTAGGTAACAATACATATGATATTTGTTTTTTTTACCTTATTTATATAAGGTAAAACAAATGTTTATGTCTAGGTAACATACATATATTGCAAACCATTCAAGTGCAAAATGAAAATAATTTTATTTATTGCGTTATTTTCGTGTCATTGAAACATGGTGAAGTAGCTACCTATAATTTGTCTTGTTATATTAATTTTCATTTATTTCATAAGACATAACTATTATAATTCCAAAATTAAATAAAATGCCTATTCTTTACTATTTATTGACATAATAAAATGTGAAATTAACATCGTTTCGAACTCACCATCCTCAAAAATGCGCGGCTTTTATAAGCAAAGCCCTTTTTTTTTTCTCAAATGCCATTTTGTGAAAAACCATTTTCAAAAGCGTTAGCATAAAACACGACTTCAAAAGTATTCCGGTCGCAAAAAAACTTGGCTTCATTTTCATTATTACTCTGTGCCTTTCTAAAATAGATTAGAGCAAATTTCGACCTTATTCTGTATAGTCCAAGGTTTAAGAGTGACAAACAATGTATTTAGCTACTTAGGGCTGCGATAGTTAGGTACAGGTCGTATAATTATGTACGCCTACATGTTTTGGAACGAAAGTCTTCCTTGCAGCTTCCTTATGGTCACTGTTCAGCATCCTGTGTACAAATATAAAGCCGTTCATTTATCTGGACGAAGTTAAATGACATTTTGTCCTGCGCAACCCAATAAACAGATAGGATACATTTTTGAAAAGACATTAAGTAGTCTTAATTTTAAAACAAAATAAGACTGCCCGAGACAGGATACCTACGTACTGTAAATGAGTCGAAACGCAGGGATGATGTTGATTGCAGGTTGATGATACCTATAAACATTCCGCGACATTTTACACAGCACCATCTAGTCCCTTGTAGTATGGATACTAGACAATGGATATAATACTTATATACTTTTTTTGTAATTAATACTTATAATACATAGGAAACACCCAGACGAACAAAAACACTTTATATTCATCACATAAATATTTGTGTCCCGTGGGAATCGAACCGAAACGTCGAAAAATCGAACGACCTCGTGATCAGCAGCAGGTTCACTCGAACCACTAGACTACAGAGGTCGTCAAAAATAAATATATACATATATACCTAGTATCTAACACCTAGGAACTGTTTGTCATGGTCAGATTCCATTAATTTTATCTCGCCCTATTGATCGTCGACCCCGAATGAGGAAATCGAATTCAACAATTTGCGATTTGCATTTCCTGTTGCCGAATACGTCCACCGCGATCGAACAAGACTATCCGACTGCTTTAGGTACTAGATGCCTATTTATAACACTATGGTTGAATGAGTAATTAATTGCCCCCTATTACCTATAAAGACATACCTATTGGCTTAATGTGGGTGTACATTAGTGCTTTTCTTTTCGCTTCGGTTTTCAACGAATACAGACGTGCCCATCGATGCAAAAATAATTTTAAATAAATTAACAATTGCATAAGTGACCTAGTTAATTAAGTGCATTATCGTTTTATAAAACCTGGATTGTGATATAATAGTACTAACCGAGTGCTGGCTAACAAACCGACACAATAACCTCCCGGTATTACCGGGGTACAATTTATACTGTAGCACAATAAACCACAATCAAAATGACGGTGTGGTAGTCTATGCTAAGGAGTCATTAAAGGTCACAATTGAGGAACCATCGTTAGTAGACTGCGCAAGTAATTGCTTAGTTATTAAATTAGGCACAACCACAGTGATAATTGCTATATATAGATCCCCTTCCGTAAGAAACTTAGAGTCATTTCACAATTCCCTGAACCAGACATTGAGCGCACTAAGCTCATTTAAAAATATAATATTAACAGGTGACATAAATATAAACATCAATGCTGACACCTGCGACGCAGGAACCCAAGATTACCTAAACTTGTGTTCATATCATGGGCTCCTCCCTGCACATACTTTGCCTACACACCAGAGTGGTTCCTGTCTTGATCATATGATGATTAAATCGAATTTATCTAATATTACTCTTGTTACTAACTCAACAATCACTGACCATCACGCTGTCCTACTAACCATAAATTTAACGCTGCCTAAGCATAATCGTTTCCATACAAAGTCCAAATTAAACATAAATAAACTCGAACATGATTTATGCAATATTGACTTTAGCCCAGTTTATGAAACTGCTGACGCTAATATATCATTATCGTATTTCATACAACAGGTGCAACAAGCAGTATTACATAACACAATTGTTTGCACAGTAAATAAAAAACTGGATAATATTAAACCATGGATTACACCTGGCCTCGTTCGATGTATTAGACATAGAGATAAGCTTCATCTAAGTTCTAGAAGATTCCCGAATAACCCAATACTTGAAAAGACCTATAAAAGATACCGCAATTTTTGTAATAATCTTCTAAAAAAATTGAAGACTGATTACGACAAAAGTGAGTTGAACAAAGCAGGTAACAATAGCAAGCTTCTCTGGAAACATATAAAAAATGTCACATATATTACTAAACAGCATGAATCGAATTCGAGCTTACTTTACACTAATACCTCACCAGTTTTATCGGTTAATAACGTAAATAACTATTTTGTAAACGTAGGGAAAAACTTAGCTCAACAGATTGCGAAACAATATTGTACCCAACCGGCTACAACCTGTAGTCTGAAATCTTTTGCTATGTTAGATACAGATGAAGACGAAATTTCCCGTATCATTTCAGGATTAAAGGACAATTGTGCGGTTGGATGGGATGGTATTAGTAATAAGACTCTTAAACTATTTAAATATATTTTAGTACCCCACTTAAGGCATATTTTTCAACTTTGTCTTTCTACAGGGGTTTTTCCTAAATGCCTAAAAAAAGCAGTAGTGATTCCTATCTTTAAATCTGGAGACAAAGGTCTAGTTACAAATTATAGACCTATATCAATACTCACGTCTTTATCAAAAATACTAGAAAAAAATCATAAACAATAGATTGATTAAATACTTAGAAAAATACCATCTCCTCTCTCCTGCACAATTTGGTTTCAGAGCCAAGTTATCCACCGCCGATGCAGTACATAGTCTGACAGATTATATAACGCAAGAACTTGGCAAAGGAAACCAGTCCTTGGGCATTTTTCTTGACTTAGCAAAGGCTTTTGACACAGTGTCAATTCCTAGGCTCGTTGACAAATTAGAGAATATGGGTATCAGAGGTACACCGCTAAAACTCCTTTCTGACTACTTAAACGATCGATTCCAGTGTGTTAAAATATATAACATTACTAGCGATGATCAAAAAACTACTGGTTTTGGAGTCCCACAGGGCAGTATTCTGGGCCCTACCCTATTCCTGATTTACATTAACGACCTATGTAATCTAAATATTGAACATGGCAAGATTGTTTCGTACGCTGATGATACGGCGATAATTTTTACTGCTAAAACCAGCAGCGAACTTTATGAGAACGCTCAACTAGGTTTTAATGATGTAAATAACTGGCTTAAACATAATTTACTAACTTTAAATGCTGACAAGACAAAATATATTCACTTTTCTATGCGTAAGCCTCAATTTAATATAACTAACCCTCACCTCTACGCACATCATTGCGAAAACCGTTCAGTCGGCATGTGTAATTGCCCTAATATATTTAAAACATGTAACATTAAATACCTAGGGGTTATTATTGATGACACTCTTTCCTTCAAACAACACATTGATTACATGATTAAAAGAATGCGGAAATTAATTTATGTATTCAAAAAACTACGAACTATCGCGGATTCGAAATTGATTACACAAGTTTACTTGGCTTTAGGGCAATCAATAATTAGTTACTGCATCACTTCGTGGGGCGGAGCGCCAAAAACAAACATTCTTCCACTTGAAAGAGCTCAGAGAGCAATTTTGAAAGTAGCCAATTTCCATCCATTTTTCTTTCCCACGGAACTCTTATATAAATCCTGCAACGTGCTGACTGTTCGTAAACTTTTTATTTTGCACATAATACTAAAACAACACTCCATGCTTACCTACAATGCTGACATTACTAACAAGAGACGGTTCGATATAGTCTGTACCACAAAAACAACCTCAAAATATGTATTTGTAAATCGATTCTTTACGTTTCTAGGCCCATTCATGTACAATAGATTAAATAGAGAACTTAGTATTTATAAATTAAATTATTCTAGATGTAAGAACTTATTAAGTCAACATTTAAAAAACATTACATACGAGCAAACAGAAAACCTACTCGTAGTATGTAAATAAATGCCTTGACATTAAATCTAAGTTTCATTATTATGTAGTACTTTACTCTGAATTAAACAATATAAGCTTATAAATTTGTTAATTTAAATTTAATTAAAATATTTGTATTATTCTTCGCCTGAAACACAGGTTTAACCTAGTTCAGGCATATCATAAGTAATCTTTTATATTTAATTGTAAGATATCTATTGTTAAAATGTACAGCACTTTTATTTAATAAACAAAATTAAATTATTAAATTATTATTATTAATTCAGCGGCCTCTGCCTAATCCTTCAGGGACGGGGGTGATGGTATGGTTGAATAAGCTATTAAATTCTATTTATCTACCTACTCGTATTTTGCGTAATCCAACTAATATTATAAACGCAAAAGTTTGTACGGATGTATGTGTGGGGATGTTTCTTTCACGCAAAAAGGATTTGGATGGCTTTGGTACACAGATAGTTTATTACCTGGATTAACACATAGGCTTCTTTTATCTATTTACCATGCGGGCAAAGCCGCGGGTGGGAGCTAGTAAGTAATAATCGTTTACTTCTTCTATCGTCTATACAAGTATTTCTTAATGACTCGATTGGCGCAGTAGCTGAGCGATCGGCGTGTGCGTTACGGGTTGGAGTTTCGATCCCCGCACGGAACAAATCCACGATGGTATGGTACGATAACTACTGGTCTGGGCGTTTATGTATGTCACAATTTGTTGGGGAGCACCGCTTTGTAAAAAAAATCTTTTATTATCTTTTATTATTCTTTCAAAAAGGTCAGGTGCGCAGTACTCGTAACCGGCGCGCGTGCATGACGAGATGTATGAATGTGGACGAGTCAAAAGTGGTATGCAGGGATCGTAGCGCGTGGCATTCTGTAGTTTCTGCCTACTTGCATGGGAAAAAGTCCTGAGTATGTATTATAAGAAGGTACGTTTGTACGTTTGTTGTACGTATGTTTGTTTACCACCATATTAATAATGTAATCACGGATTTCTCTTCATCTAGTGTAAAGGCATAAGTATAGGCTTGTTCCATAATTAAGGATTTCGTAGAACTTCGCGTAACGAATAGGTAAACGTACGTATTAAGAACATATTCAACGTGTGTTAGAAATGATGAAATACAATATATTTCCTCGAAATTGTATGTTTAAGAAAATCTTATCCATATTAGTATTAAAATCTTTATAATTCGGTTTCTCTTACATTCTATAAATCTTATTGTAACCTACAGCGCTGTTTTAAAAGTATTGACATTTAGCTCGTTCATTTCCACTGCACAACTAAACATAATTATCGAGTAACCTAGTTCAGACGATTCGATCAGCGCAGCGGTATTAAAAGCTACTTTTTGTGTTAAATGCCCGGGTTCGAATCCTAGTAGAAGGAAACGTTTGTGAGATGAGCATGGAGATTTGTACTTGAGTTATATGTTGTATAAACTATATGACGCTGTGTTGTGTCATGTGCCAACTAATTTATTTATTTATTTATATTTATTAAGTAAATTTCTCAAATTCATTCAGCATCCTACACCATCACATCTACATCTTGAAACTCCTTTGGATGATGAATTAACGCTGAAAGCATAATTATATGTACAAAGTTAACATATTAATCTTTTAACAAGACCACATGCAAAAAGGTGTCACGATTTTCATATGAAAATGCAGTTAATCGACATAGCGTGTTAATTTGAACATACACGCACACGCTCATATCACAAAGAACACACGCACTAAAACGTTCAGGTTTTCTGCGTACTGTATAAAAATGTTTGATTAACTTGGCCTCAATTCATTTGCTTTTTTTTAAATAATATATATTGTTTATGATAAAAATTACAGAAAATATATCTAGCCTTTTAATAAAACAATTTTCATTTTGAATGTACAGAGAACGGCGATAACGTGTAAAAGTTTTACCTACCTATATGAAAAGCGGGAAAATTTTAGTTGAAAACGCGGTAATTGTATGAAAGTTCTTATTATAGAACATATTATTATTGTTCGGTACTCTTCACAAGAACTGGAACTCCGACTTCATATGAAACGCCCAAGTAAAATGGAATTTAAGTCAGCAATAATATTTGATGTTGAATTAAATTTCGGTATAATTATGTAAAGTTTTGTAATAATTCTGCCGTTCAAGTTACGAATTCGGTTGGCGTTCGTATTTGTCAGTGAGTACTTTTTTATGTAACGAAGTTGGCACGATGATAATAGGGTACCTAAGTTTTTTTTTGGAAAATTAGTTAAATTAATCTTTTGGTTATAAGAAGCGAATACAGAAATACTAGTATATTTCTTTTGTTTAAATTCTATTATATCGATAACAAAATATAAATTATAAAATACTATTTGAAATTATGACGTGAAAACGATAACTGCCACCAAAAATATATTTATCTTCTGATTTTATGAATACTTAGAAACCAAGTTACTTTCCGCAATAGCTACAAGCTGGAGTTACAATTTCATTTATGTTTCATTTTTTTTCCAACCTTCGTGGTAGCATAATTTTCTTTTCATTGCCTATCGTATCCAGAGATAGACAACGTCGGCAATAATAATTTACCAGTGGCTTTGATAAATTACGATGAGTTTATTTAAAAATAACTAGGTTTTCATCAGCTATAAAATATCACCCAAAATGGCGCGTCTATTTTCATAACTTTCATAAATATCTTTCAGTTCTTGACAGTTATAAAGAAAGGTTGGCTGTTACAATTTGCGACTGTACTACTTGAAGAGACATTTGATATTAAAATAAATTTGAAATGGTAAACTATTTGAGATACAGAATATTTCTGACAACTTAGACAGGCCCTCATTTTTTCATAACATTTTGGAGAAACTTAATATGAAGTTGAGATAGTCTGTAAAAAAAGCTTCTTTTTTGATAATAACTTATTTAATAATAATTCAATAGAAAAAGTTAAAATTGAAATGTAAACAAACAATCACCCCTGTTTATATAAGTTGTCGAATATAAGTTGTAGAAATACATATTTAAGTAATACATATTTTCTTATGTTTTACTTAAATATGTATTATATTTACATTTACGTTATATATATTTTAAGTGGCCCTTAAAAATGTGCCAGTATAATAATTATTGTGGAGATCTATAATAAAACATGTATCGGCCCAATTAAGGGCATTTGAATATTCGGTTAAATTGGTTTCGGAATACAGATAATCTCTGAGTAGATGACAGAAATTGATTGACAAAAGCTCTCCAGCGAAATTAGAATTTAAATCCAACAGAGCTTGTTCAATTATAATCCAATTCAATTGTTTTTCAGTGACACGTTACAATCGAGTTGATTGATTAATGTTCACGTTACATGTCGATACATTCGCCTATTTCAGTCCACTTGTACCTGCTTGTTTAGAGTATAAATTAACGTCTACTGACGTACAATCAGTTCTAGCTTGCGAGGTAGAAAGCTAAACATAGCCACGATAGTGTTTAGAAACTACTTGGTTACTATAATATTGCATTTAATTAAGAGTTAAAATGAAATGTATACTTTTAGAAATAAAATTGCTTGATATGGATTTTTTGCGGTACATATTGATATTATTTTCTCGCAACGTTTGGAATCCTTTACAGCAACCAAGGCCACGAGCAGAGTATAGGGAATCACCTATATACTTTTTTACAAAAATATTACCTAGTTGCAAGTTCTAATTTAAATTTAGATTTTTGGTTTTTTTATACTGATTTTTTTCATTTAAGTAAATAGACATTGAAATAAAAGCACTTTTTACATATTGAACTGCTTTCTATTGATGTTATTAAATCCCTACGTTTCGGATATTTTATAGCATCATAAAGGTCTTCCCAGGTCTGACTATGGACACCGAATAGGATCAGAAATATATGTGCAATTTCCGTAGATATCCATTATACAGTTTTACATACCCTCACGCCTTTCGACCTCTACCTAAATTCACCGGTATGCTTTAGGTCCCACGTAATAGGGGGCGAGCCTATTGCTGTCAACTGAGTATGAATCTAAACTACATGTTATCATTGAGAATTTTATAGAAAAACCCCAATAACTCTGCTCGATCTGGGTATCGAACCCAAGACCTCTTGCTCAGCAGTCACCCTTACGACCAATAGACCAACGAGGCATATACATGTAATAATATTAAGTTGTTCCAAGTTCTTTTAAGAGAAGACTTGGAACAACTGACTGACTGTGGAAGGACTTTATTTTTAAGTTCGTCTGCAGGAGCAGTTATTACCACATGACTAAGTATTCTGACAGCGAGCAGTACTGTACTAGATTAATTGTGTTTCAGTTTGAAATGCAGCTAATGTAGCCATTAAAGCGACTACACAAATGAGATTTAATAATTAATGACTAATGGTCTGGTGTTGTTGGCATGTTGTTACGGGTAACAATTTAATAACTATAGGGGAAGGCCTTATACTTACGAAAGAATAAACCAACAAGGCGACCGGTTTCTAATTATGATTTTAACTCTTTGAACGCAACAGTCGGGTATAGCCGACGAGCGAATATGTCCGCACGTCACCGTCGGCAGTAAACGACCAAGGTAATAATAATTTATTTGTAAAAGAAACGTTTCGCCACAATCTCATCTGATGGTAAGTGACGATGTGGTTTAAGATGAAGTACGCTTACCTAGAAGATACCTATTCACTCGTAACATTACATACGTACACGTAGGTTACAAGTAGGTAGGTACAAATAGGTTACTACAACCGAGTCTAGTCGTTACTGACAGATTTCCGGCCCATATAATAGCCAGACCTGTACGCAGACTATGTCATGTGCTCATTTTAATTTGTCGGCTATTCCCGACGGCAGAGTTCAAAGCGTTATTATTGGGTAGAACTTATTCACAATTCTAAATTTTGAGAAATTCTATTGATTTTGTAGTCCACGTGTTTATTTATTACTATTTCGTGTAGGGTTTTTCCACCGATACCGAGAAATAGATTACGTCTATATTTGTCAGTGACAGGTTCAATAACTCATGGTGGTACCTTCCTTGTGTCATTTGTCTATGCTGTTGTTCGTGCCGGTATCGCTTAGGGCTTTGGTCACCACGTCTCTAAAAAAGTTCTCTTTCTTTCTTTCTGTTCTGAAAAACAACTTTCTACTTCCATAATTGATGACGATGGATTAGCTACGATTTTGACTTTAGGTTATAAAGACTGCTAAGTTTGATAGTGGTTGATAGATGATATTTACACACAATCCAATAACTAAACTAAATTGAATTGAACCGAAAAGAAGTTAGGTATTAATTCGACGCGCTTATCATTGTTGGTGTTATTAAATTAATAAACTAGGAGAAATTACAGATTTCTAATTGTTTGTAGTGTGGTTTAGTAGTTTGTAGTTCCAAAATTACAAAAATTGGTTGAGAACTATTCTATCAGTCTTTATTTTAAAATCTTGCAGTGCGATATAACCAGGACGTTATATACTATATACTGCTACTTATCTACTTAAGGTATAATAAATAATCATTGGTCCAGAAAGGGACTGCGATAAGTATATAGCACCGTAAGTTCTAATCAGGTATCCCAAATATATTTAAAACTCATTCAGATGAGTATGTAATAGCTAATCATACCTACAACCGACTTAACCAAACAAATATTCGTAAAAATATAGTCGACAATGCAATATATTCGCCTAAATCGACTACAAAAAAAAAACATTTGAAGCTACACTTGGATTACAATAATAATGTAAAATATGATCTGAAACTCGACTAACTAAAGCGGTTGCAAACGATAAAGTGTTCGAATAAATCAGGCGAGCTTTGCTTCCCCCGCAGATTTTCACGTAATAACAAGCCCGTTTTTGGGGGGGAAACTGCGAAATCCCGGGAAATTACGCGTAATACATAACTGTCGCGTAATCGATGACTGTGCCGGCTATGACAGTGGGTTTCTCAACAACATCATTTCAATGATTAAGGCGTTTTTATCTTCCGTTATGTGCTGTTAAGGTATCCGTACATCAAATAAATAGTTCCAAGAAGTAGCTACTTACGGAATTAATATCATTATTCGAATTTCCACGCTACGTATAATAAATATTATGTACCTTTTTGAGATGAATAAAAACAAATTTTTTTATAGTTTTATTTTTAGAGCTCATTAACAGAATAACAATAAAAACCAAATTAATAAGCGAGTGGCAAGATGTGTGGCGTATTTGGTAGGTAGGTACTTTACCTAGAGTTACAGTAGTAATTAAAGTTTTCAAAGTCTCTAGGTACTCTAAAACTGTATTCACGTCTAAAATAACGCGTTAGGTTAATATTCATTCTTAATAGGCCGGCAACGCATTTGCATATGTTCATGGGTTGCCGGGATCACTTACCATCAGTTGAGCACTTGAGCCTCCTGCCCGTTTGTCCTCCAATTTCCATTAAAAATGGCTAGTCTTCATAAATTTTAATAGCAAAATCAAGGTCCTTCATTATCTTGGTACGTATCCTGTATGATCGTTCAGGAAACGAAGATAAACAATGTCCCTGATACCAATATTATATTAATAACAATTATTTTATTAATGATTATAATGCTATTAGATCGGATTCGTGCCCGTTTAACGATAATAAATATTATATCAATAGGCTTTTATTTCACAACCGTTTATAAGCCATTCATTTACCCTGTTTGGACTATTCTGTTAAGTTAATCTAATGGAAAATAATTAGGCCCGAAATACATATATCTATCTCTGTATGGATACTCTTCAATTAAATAGTATTATTATTAATATTATTTATTAAATTAAATAAATATTTACCTTTTATTAAATTTAAATATAATTTAATAAAAGGTAATTATTTATTACACTTTTCACGGGTACAATACTTAAAGAAATCTGCGAAGATAATGTAGGGTGATCTTTAAATTGAAAGAAAGAAGAAGAAATAGGAAGTATATGCGATTCGCACCGGTAAACCCTGATCGATTCATCTCAATGGGAAATGGACTCTAATAAGGATTTCAATCTAATACTTTAAAGAACTACAATAATCAAGTCTGAAAATACAATGCCAATTATAACATTCTAATTTTCATCTCAATTTCAATCTCCGGTACCGAAAAAAACACAGAAATATCCTGTATTACAAACTGACCTGGTAGCCGCAACCAGAGCCTCCCCCTAACACTCGGCGGAAATCACATTTCAATAATATTTTCCCGAATATAGTTACAAGTTATTTTGTAAATCACCGTCATGAATAACAAGGGTAACCAAGCGTTCGGTAATTAATTCACCTGCTGCCGAACTTTCTCCACCTTTGTTTATATAGATTTGTTCGTATCCAGGATTTATAGCCCACTAGTAGGGTGTCCATAAATATCCAAGTGCTTACAACTTTTTCTGCCTCTATTAGCATCGTTTTTCTCCCAATTGGAGTTCGGTTGATAATAATTTTCTTAGGATTTGCGGATTAGCACAAATGGATTCATTTATCTTACTTTGACGTATTTATTTGAGTTATATGAATGGTTTTGTTTGTACTTTCAATAGAACAAATGACATAATTACTTGTCTTTGGTTATAGGATTCAGTAAAATTTGCCACTCAAATATTTTTCGTAGTTCCCAAAGAGTGAATGTAAAAGTACGCTTCTTCTCAATCCTTCTGAGAACGTGGGCGTGAAGGTATGTTGTAAATATACAGAACCATAAATAGCTTTTGATGCAGTTTCCTTTGCCAGTGTTTGTTTGTTCTCACGTGATATTGTGCGAGTATGGTTGCCCGTAACATTATACAAGGTATGTTTACATTACAGTGCATAATAATTCACCACAAAATGTAATAATTTGTTCGGTGCAGTCATTTTTAGGAACGTATTTTGAATGTAAACAAATTTGCTTCTTATTGTTTGTTGTTTTTTAAGCTTTTATTTAGAAACTGTTTACGTAATTACGCGCAGAGGCAAATGAAAATATACTTACAAGGGAAAATAAATACCGGATTTTATGACACAGCGCCGTCTAGTACTTAGCCAAGCAACGAGGCTTGTCTTACAAATACGAGATTGTTGATATTCTACAGAGACTTGATTTTTAGATATTAGGTACGCAGAAGCATCCATGACTCAGGTACAAATGTCACACAAACGTTTTGCCTCTACCAGGAGCTTTTACCACAGAAAACAGCCTTAAATAACGATTAGCACAACTAATCGGGTCGTCAAAACATAGTAGGATAGAGGCTGAAAAAACTGATGACCCCATACCTATTTTATTTCTTAATTTGGATTTGATAGTCTAGCCACTGGGTCGTGAAGAAATATTTGTATGAAAACATAATTCATTGTCACTCATTTTCCGATGTGTTTATTGAAACGAATAAAAGTCGAGTCAAATGTAATAAGTATATTATTAAATTGTTAACGCTAGAATTCTGTCGAGAAGTAGATGATTTCTATTCGTAATTTAGGTACTTCGTAGGTATATTAAAATGAAATTGTAACGTATAAACGTCCTTAGTCCCCTTTGCGCTTAGCTGCTGACGAAAAAAAGCTTTATAAAAACGAAACCTAAATAAATTCTCTGTTTCATTCAATGGAGGCTTTATTGATTTATTCCCTTTGAAGTATTGTTAGTAACACAATACATTGCGACCTTGTATTACAGATTTACAGTAAACAATAGATGATTACTTAGGCGTTAGGATTTTATACTATTAAGGATACCTTCTTTATGGTCTTGAACAAAAATATTCTAAAATGGTAATAAAATAAATATAAGTATTATCTAATACGTAATCGTTTAAAACCAAAAAATATTCCCTCCTCCAACGTTTATTAGTCTCCCGTGGAATAACCAAAATTTTTAAAATCTCAGTGGCACAAGGGACAAACTACTTATTCGGCTTATAGAAAGCTGATCCTACTAAAACTTAGATATCTTCAATATCAGTATAATAAAACACGTAACGATGCTCACAAAACCCTTTTTATCTCATTTCGCTTAGCTTCTAAACAGAATGCACAGTATTCCAGACAAACCTGAGTGGTTTTGGTCTACTGTTAGTTATGTAAATTATGAGTGAAAATATAAAGAAAAATCTATGAAGAAATACACGATGTATGAATGTGGACGAAGCAAAAGTGGTATGCAGGGGTTGGAACACGTGAAAAAAGGCGTGAGCGTGATTTAAACTTGCTAGGTTTACCAGTTTTATTTGTGCGTTGATAGATTTCTCAGTCGAGATGGGTTTATAAATTCACATAATCTCAAGACACTTTGACACCCGTGGTACTTAGATTTACTCTAGTATTTACTTAGAAAATCTTGAAGAAAATTCCATGGGAATAATAACTAAATTACATTAGGGGTGATATAATTAGTACGTATCTATATATGCTAGGCTCGGAGTTTCAAATGATTAACTAAATTATGACAATACAATTAGAGCGATATAATACACATATTGGTTCATCAGACCGCGGCTTTATAAATAATGAACCATTTATCTCATCAAAATTTAATTCTAATTTACACTATTGACTAATTTAATGAATTTATTGAAATTTAGATCTGTTGTTAACAGTTTATAATAAACACATTTCCTTATAATTAGACTTGTTACTGATCCGGTTAATAATTCGTAATTCGATTAGGCGTATCTAAAAGGGTCTACTATTATAATATACAATAAGGTTATTATAGAAAGGTATAGCTGTGTATATCTATATTTATTAGTAGGTAAAGCCTTTCAAAGTGTGTATATTTAGATAATTATAATGTGAACATAATAATAGACAGATAAGAGTATTTACGCCACTTCGGCAAAGCGAATCAATAGCTTTGATTTAGTATTGTTAGTTCTCGTATTCACACAAGCTTACGTAATAGGAGTAGTGTAATGAATACCTTCGTTATGACAGACGATAGATTAACAATTAATTCACAAACATCGTATAATTGGGCTGGGAGTGATACCCAGCCTCAGTAATATCACGCTAATCAATAGACATGTAAGTTTAAGCTGTGTCTCCCGAGGTATGTCTATGGATGGGTGACTGCCGTGGTGGTGTCCATCCGCTATCATTCAAGGAACTATGATAAATCAGGAACATGAATCATATGCTTAAGATTGTGTGTGTATGTGCACAATCACAGTGAAATTAAACGCTCGTTTAATATTTAGAACAGGTTGAGCGTAGTACTTTACGCTATTTTACTTTTAAATTGTTAAGGGGACATTAACTTACATTGTAAATAGATAATAATGACTAGAACTAGGCTTATAAAATAAAACCTAGAATCTTCCCTTTTTTTTCGAACTGTCGTCACGTCTTAGTTGGTGTACTAGACTTAGGTATTCTAATAAACTCGAGTAGAAGTCTCTCGAGAGAAATGCAACTAATTTAAATAAGTAACTTTTGTTTCATAAAAAGGCTGCCCTAGCGTCATAGCTGCGTTGATATAGTATGTTTCTGTTCATCAAGAAAATATGACAACTTATATTTATTATGTATTACTCTCACAATATTCCTTTTAAAACTAATTATTACTACTAAAAAATTACAATTTTTACAATAAAATACATTCGCAGCCAAATATAAAGCGTCAAAGAAAAATCGTCAACAAATCTACGCTTCAGTATCAACATTTTACGGTTGTCAGCAATTTGAACTGTAGGTACATATACAATGAGTGAGTAAGCCTTAAGGTCAGACTTTTTTTTTCAGCCTTTATCATCCCACTGCAGGGCAAAGGCCTTCCTACCCTCCTTCCACCTGTCTCGATCTAGGGCCTTCTGCGGCCAGTTATCTCGGTATAGGTCTAGCTCGACTCGCCATCTCGTTTTAGTTTTGCCGCGACGTCGTCTAACGTTGTGGTTAACGTCGTCTAAGGTCGGACTAAAGATGAAAATGTCGAAGGCGATGCTGATGATTAGGCACTATGAAATTAAGGATAGGTGTTGGTTTATATTTTCTCAGCAGGCCCAAAAGGCATAGGTGGAATAAGTTCAACCTGCATTAGAAGCATTAGCCGCTATGGTCTAGTATTTATTGAAATTTCGTTTTTCATGTCGGATTTTATTTATGATTTCGACCAGATATTGACTATTTTCAAACGCATTTAATTGAACATTTGAAAAAATACTCGAATGAAAAGCATTTAAAGTAGGTACATGTAGAAAGATTGACCAAAGTTTTATAACGAAACCCCCGACTACGTAGAGAGACCTAGTATCGAAACATGGTAGTATGATTTCTGCTTGTTTTAATACTCTTTGCCTGTGTAATGTTAGTTATGTAAACTTTCATATTCAAAATAGATACACAAGATACTATATTGACTCGATGAAAACAATATTTATAACAAATTGATCGCAACAGACGGCTTACAAAACAAATAAATTTGGTGCATATTCTCTTAATCATAAACCTTAATTCTGCTCAATAATAGATAGTGCCGGTTAGTTTATCCACTGTTCCAATAAATAAGGGATGTGACGTAATACACAGTAATGAAATCTAACCGCGAACGATCTTGCACCGGAAGCTGCAGTTAATTAATAATAAATATAATAAACTTTCGGTCTGTGTAGCTCGTAGACATTTTGTCGATGGATAGAATGTTACGAATATTTGGGTCATGGACACGCCTTCATTTATAATTCGGTAATTTTCCACAAGGGTGTCTCGTCCTGAATATGACGTAAGCTATTTAATGAAATGTCTTTTCTTTTCAACTTCATAATCATGATTAAGGTTTTATGAACGATGTTGGTTTTATATAAGTAATTTTGATATTAAATAGGAGACTGTAGTCTCATACTTAATATCAAAATTGCACTATATTGAGAAGTAAACATAGTGCATATGTTTTGAAATAGATATTTGTATAGTTACTAGTTGCCGCTGTGCAATTTATTGATGATCAATATTGGTCTCTGCAGTGGGATAGAAAATGAATTGATAAGATGTTCTATGAATGGCTGGTAGTCGTTTATGGAAGAGCAAAGTGAGTTGTAGTAGTGAAACCTTATCATAAGCCTGCAACAGTCCACTGCGGAAAGCTTAGAGCTAAATTATCCAGTGTTAGATCATATGATGCGCCAGTAATACAGTCGTGTATATTTAAGAGCTTGAGACTGAAAGGATATTTTCTTAAATTCACTATCGCAGACCAGGGTCTGCGATAGTGAATTTAACATCTTGCCTGACGAAAGGCACAGGCAGGCCTGTGCCTTTCGTCAGGCAAGATGACCAACGTCTATAGGCTACAGTCCGTACCGTCTCTAACCACTTACTATGAGGGGGGCCGTATGTAATATACATATAAAAAAAATACAGTATATTTCATTGGTATCAAGTATATAAGTATAATTATAAAGTTATGACTACCTAGTTGACCTAGGTCACCAATTCGCCACCCTATCATAATCCTTATGAGAGGCGTAGGAGCATAAAACCTTTTAATGAATCTACGTAAATGTTTATTTTATGGTTTAGATTTTGCGGCACTAAAAAGACCTATAATCTGCGGCCTGTGGCCCGCGTAATGTGAACGCGGTTTAATAAAAAAGGTTGGGTATCGACGCCCTTTTGTTTGATCTAAATTGGTACACGATAATCAGGGTCAGTTATTATTATTAAGGTTAAGTACTTTTAATTCATTAGCAAAATTTTAATCCATCTACTCACTGTGCTAATTACTATAAACTTTTAACGAATCGTTGTACCTATAAGATATTTATCAAAAGCAGTTTAGGTGTAGGTACTTTCGATACTGGCTCTGTCTTCAAAAGTTCATTTTAGACATGTTCTCATATTGTACACTTGAATAGTAGGTACCTCAGTATCTACCTAGATATCTGGCTTTTAAGAAACGACGATCAGTTACGACACACAGGAGATCACCAGTTTAAGTTGAATGAGCCGGAATAGCCCAGACAGTAGTACTAGAAAGCCTTTATTTAGCGCGGGGATACAATTATACATAAACATATAGGATGTGTATATAAATTACGATGATAGTGGCAAAATAATATCTTGAATATTAAATGCCTATTGATGCTCTTAAAGACCTAACGTTTGGATTTCAAATAATATCAATATACCAGGATAAAATATTTAAAAAGTAGTTTTATTTAAATATCTTATATTCACGTAAGCGTAAAAAACCATTAAGCGAGTATTTGAGACCTTACAACTAACCTAGACGTATCTAGGCTATTAAATATTTAATTACCATTTCTCGTCTATATTTTAGAGTACAGATTTTAATTAAATCTATAATTTAATAACGTAATAAAGTAATTAGCCCCACTATAGAGTCTGATTGGACGGCGAGACGTGAAAAAACTTAGAATAGAGGTCGCCACTAACAAAGTCGACAGTTTTTCTTTGACGGCTTAAGGAAGTACTCGCGTTTTTATACGTAGAGGATTAATTATAATAGAGATGTCATTATATCGATTTTTTTTCTGCGGGATGCGGGAATTTTTGTACGTAAGTAACTCCTACTATGCACACAGAATACAGGGGTTACATAAAGTAAATGGCATAATGTTATTATTAAGTTTCAATGGTTGTGCTGTGTACCCAGTCACTACCCGACCTACATCGTCAGGTAAGTAAAAAATAAAGACAATGTGGTGGGATAGAATTCATAAATTATATTCTATGACTTCATGTTGACCAACAACACTAATTTGATAATTAGCAGTAAAGATGACGAAAAGTGCGCTTATGTAAAAGGTACACAATATTCTTTTCACGTATAAATACAAATATTTTATTTTATACAGAAGTCCCTAAATCAATTAACACAAAACAAACACACAGAAACTCGTAGTTTGTTCAGTTTCTAACCAAAGCGACCTGTAATTTAGTTACCTATTGAAACTGTAATATTTCAAATTAATTAAACTAGTTTCCAGCATTATTAAGTTAATTTGTTTTGCTACAAGGGTAATTGAATTTTATATTAGTTTAAGTAGTACCTACCTACTACAAGAACTTCAGTTTTTGAAATGTGTATATAATTTTCTTTAGGACGGTTGTGACGTACACTACGTTTAAACCGTGAAAAGTACCTATAGCAGTCCTAGGTAGCGTTAGAAAGTGGTGGCCAGCACATCCAGCTACCACAATCTGTCAAATTTCTTTGATAGATTTTTCACTTTATGACAAACCAATAAGGCTCATGTTCAGTTGGGAAAATTTGACAGTTTCGGATAAGTTGACCTGCTGGCGACTGTACCTATTAGGGTACCTAGTATATAAATACTATGTTATAGCAGAACATACCATCACGTCTGTCATCCCCGAAGGGTAAGGCAGAGGTGTACTAATGTACACCCATATTTAACCGGAGTGGTCCCATATAATAGGGAGCAAGTCTATTGTCATCAACTGGGCACGAAACCAAACTCCGAGCTACTACTGAGAATACAAAGAAAATTCCGATAACACTTTGGCCGACTTGGGAATAGAACTAATTACCAATACTTCTTGCTAACATGCGCTATCTTCTGTCAATCGTGTCTAGAGTCAATGTCTGTGCCTAATTTTATTTAAAAAAAATTATGTTACCTATACTACAATTTCCCGTGTCGAGAGTGCACTTACCCATAAAATATTCACATACATCTCACAAACAAGCTTGAATACTTAAAAAACTTCCGTGACCGATGTGTGATGGCGCTAAAGCATTTGCTTTTTAGCCACTCACTGTGCTATTCCTACCGTCAAATTATTTGACCGACTAGGCCAATCTTCCCACGCAAAGTGTGAGAAATTGATCCTAGTCTAGATCATAAATGCTATTTGTACATAATGTTAACAATAATATGTCATTGTTAATGCATTATCCTGTGTTTAGACTGACTACGGTGCACGTGGCTTCATACAAACATATGCAATAATGCGAACGTTATTATGATCGGGGACATTACTGTGTCAACCGTGTAGCAATAATTGTCTCATGGAGAACAGATGACAAATTTAAGTGGATATAGACAGAACAAACACTTTAAATTTTTTAAGTAATCTTAAGTTAGAAAAAATTTTTTTTTAAAACAAATCGGATCTTATCGTTATCGGGATCGGATCGTTAGACCCTTTTTTCAAGAAGGAAATGAGCTGATGATCATCAAACGTCTGAACAGATCTTCATAAACTATAGGAAAGAACAGGTTTCAAACAAAACAGACCGCATTAAATTTCGGTCCACTGCCAGCTGGCTTAGGCGCTATAATGTCACAGACAGGCAGACTCATCAAGCTTATAAAAGTTAACAAAACACAAGCGTTAACAAAAAAGAGTTTTATCAACGCACCCACGACACAGGAGTAAATTAGAAAAATCTTTTTTTAAAATATAAGATACTTTGTAATTAAGCTTCTGAATTGTTTTTCTGATTTGCCTGTGTGTGTTTAAATGGTTAAATAAATAAATAAATAACCCCCTCATGTTTCGAAACATCCGAAATTATACATCCAAATACTAATTAATTTCAAATACAATGGTGATATCAGAATACTTTACAATATGATGCACGTGCGATTTTTAGTGCTACGGGAACTGCGTCACAATTCGACGAACATGAAAGATCAAAGCCGGCTCATGTTTTTGTAACCAAATGTAACAGACGTCATTAAATAGGTCACATTATAACATTTATTGTTTAGAAATAAATTCAACATTGGATTTCTCAGAGAATTGATATTCTGACTGTGTTTAAAAAGAACCGGCCAAGAGCGATTTAGACTAGTGCACTAATAGTTTCGTATGCTCTCGCGTTTCTGAAAATATAAATGCAGATGAAAGACATGTTACTTACTACTAGAAAGATGTAACTGGTAATTATAAGTAAGAAAGGTTTTAGTCATTGTTTTATTATGGTATTTTTTTATTCCAATGGCATATATTATTTTTTACATCTTCAACGTTGTGCATGTTTGAATGTTTGATATTAATTTCAACTTGATACTTTTAAGCATTCCTGAGAAGTAGGAATGGACGGCGAAGTGATCTTATAAGGTTTCCTTTTGAGGTACGGAACCCTTAAAATGTCGTATTGACATTTACATATAATAGAAACAATATTATTGTATTTCGGGGAAACGAGATAAGCCTTGACTTTAGTACAGTTTTTCTAATCCTTGGCTCGTCAAATTTAATGCCCATATTTACAAAGTAAATACGGGTTATAAATTTGATGTCATTCATGTTCCATTGACACACAGAAGTTTTCCTAATAGAACTAGCTTGTAATTTTAATATAGTTTATCAGTAGTATGCTATGCTAGATACATATAACAATTATAAAGAATAGTGGCCACCGATTTGTCGAAATTAATTTAAAATCAATTTATTTTGACTAATAGAATATACCATATAATAATTTAAGACGTATTAATGTAAATCATTAACTACGTATAAGTATGTCAAATATCACATTTCTTTGTGCACAGCATGCAAAAATGGTTCATTGATGATTCTTTGTTAATAAAATGGTTCAATCCAAAACGCCCGGGTTAAATAATACAAAAAAACCGCAAAAAGTGAAAGTTTTATTTCAATGTCTATAATTCTAGAAGGATAAAAAAACAATAATTATGTAACAAATTGAAAACTTTCTGCATAATTATCACGATTTCACTATTTAAATACTCGCACAGCATTTATAAACATCCAATTAAAATTGGCTTGATATTATCGGTATCATATTATGCTAAAATGGAAATGTCGGGTAGTAAGTAGGTTCACCACAATAGTCAATAGAGATTCAAATTTACGGAGGGACTTTGGAATGCAAATTACCCTTAATGCTCCCAGTGGTGACCCGCGTTAAGTTGTCCTGCTGTTAATGTTCGGATGAAATTATTATTCTGTTTTATTTAATGAACAGATTTCACAAACGAGAAGGACGAAAAATAAAGATAGACATACGGTCTATATTCCCTTGTATATCTCCAAAATGTTTTCACCGGACAGAGCACCTAATATTTTTTTTATATAGAAGGAAATTTAACGACGAATTAGCTCTGTATCAATTTAATAATCTCATTTGAGTAGTTTTTCTACAATATGAATATATTATATGGGTTGTCACTACTGGTCTACTATTACAATAGTCAAGGTTTATACATATACCACGATAGATGTCTCATTTTCCACATTAAATAAACTGAACAGTAAATAATTCTGTATGAATAAACAGTGTTTTTAGTTATACCTAATAGTAAAGAATGCCGAATGAATGCCGATAGACAGAGAACCAACTTATAGTTTACAGTTCGTTAGAGTCCAAATTACCCTCCCCATTTTTCAGCTATTGTAGTTTTCACACCCAAAAAAGACATGTTGGACACATGTCGGTAACATGCCACGATTGGGAGCATAAAACAGGGGATAGGGAATAATTAGGTGAATAAAACAATGGCATTGTTAAAGGCAAGGTTACTTGGAAATAAATGGTTGCGTTATGACATTACTAACCAGGTAAACTGGCCACCTGTAGTGCCACGCAATTAACGCCTTTATCGTAGCTCACGGCACCCGCGGGACATGTGACTCAGTAGACAGTGTTATTCTATTCTAATTTATTTCTTACTACATTGAAGCCTAGAATTATAAGGAACTATTGTAGATTATACAGATAATCGTAAAAAAATAGTTTATTTATAATTTTTACTAAATACAAAAACACAATGCTTCAGGCTATCGGATTAGAGTGAAACTTTTTGTAACCCCTCCAGACTTCGAACATTTCATTAGATACAACTTTCAAACATGTCTGTTCATATTTGAATAAATATTTTATTTGCACAGCCACGACTTTTGCAAGACAAACAATAACTATGTAAATAATATCAGACATGTTAATAAAGTTTGCAGTCTATGATTGTTTATGAAATAACTTCAAGATTCTTTTCTGTCTAGAATAATACTTATTATAATATAAAGTACATATTTTGTTGTGAGTCTCGGCTTTATGGTGACTAAACAATTGCATTTACGACACAAAACAGCAATATTTTGTAACGCAATGTATTTATTTCTATATCTTTTCTATATCTGTTTGGCAATATGGTGTATTCAAATTCACGGATAAGATAGTCAAATGTTGCTTTAAATACTTTTTACGATATATATAACCAAGGACGTAAAACCCCACCCACTATTTTTATATTAATATCACAAATATTAAACAAGATCAATCGCAGAATCGTATTGACATCTGTTTACATTTAGGGCAATAAAAATTAAAGGAATACGAAATTTACATCTGTAAAACTAAGTCATCGGTTATTTTGGTCCAACCTATTTACCTAAGCCTCATCGGTCCGGTTAATTAAGAGCGGCCATTCAAAAATGTTACATGTGTCTAATTCCTGATACATGACGACGAATTGGAGCGGTCGTTGGCACAGACGTGTTGACGTGATCGTCACCAGTGTAACTTGGCCCCTCGTAACATTGACATACTAAAGAAATAAGAGAGCAGTTTGTCTTATGCTATATGGGTCAGACGAACAATGCTTGAGGCCAGTTTACGAGTAATCTCAGTATACAATATAAGTCAGATATATCATGTTGCAAGGAAGAATGTCGTAATGAATGCCTTTTGTTCTTTGCCAAAGTATTATATTACATTTTAGAATATATGTTCTGTTCTGTTCATATTGTTTTGTTATGTAAAATCTGTTTGAATGTTTGAAATTAATCTTTCTTCACAGTTTTACTGAACGTTGAGTCAAGTCGATGAGATTAGACTTTGTAAGATCCGGGATAATTCAGGTATTCGATGATAGATGTTGCCTTAATCTATTTTCTATTTAGTATGCAAAATACCCGATGTGAGCGAGCTAAGTATGACGTCACCGGGAAATGATCCGGATAAACTTTGCAGAAAGGTAAAACTATTAACAGTTTTTGAACTAATACTAAAACTTATTCGTACTTTAACCTTCCGGCAAAGTTTAGGTAATTTGTGAACTTTAGTACCTACGTAATAAAGTTCAAAAATTAAATAACTACTAGTTAGACGTATATGAAATTCACTATTGACTACACAGTGTTTGACGTCGCTGTGCCTAATCAGTCAGATTATAGCTTTGAATATTCTATAGGTATCTCATGTCGTATGCAAGTAATTATTACTAATCCCTTGCATAATTGCATATATAACAATACAATACATATGACAACGATGATATAGAAATACGTAGACATAATAATAAACGATATACTAAATACAAAACAGTCAAGCAATTATTATTGGTAGAAAACGAATATGAATTTAATACGACGAATAAGATACGTTTGTATCTTATTCGTCGTATTAATTTCATATTCGTTCTATCGGTTGATTGAACCACAATTTTCTAGCAACCAGAGTACCTATTCTTAAAAAGGGCAAATAAAGGGCACATTTCAGTTTCAATTGATCCAAATTCAAACAGCAACGCAGTCTGTAGTGAGTTGGAATCGCGTAATTTATCTTCAGAAATCTGTCATGTAACCGGTAGCGTCGCGGGCTCAGTGCCAAACGGTTTCACTTCCCTTTGTCAGGGCTGCCACGTCGCGGCGTCGCCCGCGTCGTCGGGTCGATTTCTCATTCAAACGCAACAATGGTAAGGTTTCTAATGAAATTTTACATAATATGGCCAAAAATTTATAGTACCTTTTCTTACTGATGAAATTATTACCTCGGCGGTTTTCGTTTGCTCTGATGACGGTCAATTGTGAGCGGCTTAGTAAATCATCCAATTTTCAACAATAACACTCGGAAAATAAATGTTAAGTTTTAGATTCATTGTGTGTTTTCTTTAGTCATTGAATATAAGATTTATTAACTTATATATTAATGAATAGGATTTAGATTTACCGAATAAGTTGCGTAACTTGCAAGCATTTCAATTTAGTATATCGATAGATATTTTTCATCATAGAATATTATTTAATTATAATATAATAATATACGATGTGCTCGTTTTGTATTAATCGGATTGCCAATATTCATCAAAAATATAGGGCATCTCATACTCGGGATAGTATTAGTATATTATCTATTCTCGGGATGCTGTAAAGGATCCGAACGACGGAAAAATGTACGTTTACCTCACGATTAAAATATCACTTAAAATAAACTAGTGCTTATGTGTTAACCCTATCCACATGTACCTAATTGGTAGTGTCGGGAGCGTCTCACAGCGTCGTCACCCTACTAACCACACGTGTTGCCTCTCAAAGGGACAACTCTCTTGTTTCTTTTGTCGGTCATCATATGTCGAACATATTGGGCGAGCAACGCTGAAATACTTTGATATGCTTGAAATCTTCCAACATTATGGTCACTATAAAATAAGGACAGGCATCTGTGTTTATGATTTCTATTGTTCGCTATAATAGTGTTGGGTTTTTTTATTGTGTTGAAATGGATATATGTATGTATAGTACTACGTTGTTATTATTTTCTAGGGATAAATTATATTATTTATAGTTTATATCGTTCAGTACAATAAAATATATATATTTATTATTTTAAGTAGCATAGCATAGTTACTGTGTTTTTTGCTAATCCAAACATCTTAAATACCTGTCAAAAACAAAAACTATTATAACTTACGAAACTAATAAATTCCTTTAGTATTTAGTAAATACAGTAGTAATAAATTTGTTTGAATCAAAACGCGGTATCTGAATATGAATTAGGTAATAAATTTTAAGTAAATTCTGACTTAAGCTAGACTAGGAACCGTGAATCACATATATTATCATTTATAATTTTACCTTTAACCCAGATTAATAATTTATTAATGCATTAATATTCAACAAACGCCCCTAGATCCAATGAAAATTGTGATGAAGGTACAATTGTTTCTATTAGGGTTGTCCCTTTATATAATTAGGGGTTCAAATTGTACAATGAGCCTTTTATAATTTTGAGCTAGGTTTGACAATCCTGGGTAGAGCGGTTGCCAATGTTGCGAGCGGCGTGCTGAAGTATTGTTCCTTGCAAGGAATAACGGGGCAGTCTTGTAGAAATTTAAAAAAAGGCTGTAGGTACACATTATTTTGGTAAAATATCTACTAGATCCATGATAATAATCTCGGGTTAAGAATACAAAACTACCTCTCAGCAGTTTGATGGAACTATTTCGACCTATGTGGTCTAGTGGTTCGAGTACCGGACTGCTGATCACGAGGTCGTGGGTTCGATTAATAATAATATATATTTATTTTCTCCTCACAAAAACAGACTTAGCATAAATACTTATATCTATTTACATTAGTGGATTCTTATTTTAGTCTACAATATGTGAGGAGCTGGTGTCTGAGTTAGGCATAAAAAAATGCCTGTATTACAGATCACCAGGTCTCCACCCAGGCGACAATACAAGAGCTGTTTTAAGCAATTATTTACTATTTTTACCGTAGTAACGTTCATGATATAAGGATTCTTTTAGCAGTGAGATACATCGTGAGTAGAAAACAATATAACAACTTAATGCTACAATAAAAAAACAAGAAAGTGCCTTTTTGAATGTGTGTCTCGTCTATAGTGTCAGGTTATGAATGATATGGAAGAGTAGTGTAGACAATTAGCCTGTTCGTGTGCATGCGTGTGTGTGTATGGGTGTAAGTACGTGTGTGTATGTTAATGGGAATGTATGTATATATGAGCGATTGTGTTTTTAGTTAGTGTGAAGTAAGTTTTCTGTAAGGTTATTATTTCTGTAAGGTATTAATTAATTATAATTAACGATTCCCACGGGACACAAATATTTATGTGATGAATATAAGTGTTTGTGTTCGTCTGGGTGTTTCCTATGTATTATAAGTATGTATTTACAAAAAAAAAGTATATAAGTATTATATCCATTGTCTAGTACCCATAGTACAAGCTCTGCTTAGTTTGGGACTAGATGGTGCTGTGTAAAATGTCCCTGAATATTTATTTATTTATTTATTTAATTTATTGTGGTATAATGGCTACCTACCATTTTCCAGTTAAACCACCGCCAGCTTTCGTTGATGGAATCCGAAAGCGATGGAATCTAAGAACTAAGTCTTATTTGACACCTATATTTAAGTTAAATTACCTTTAAAATTTTACCTTAAAAAAATTAAAGGGTGTTGTCTCGGGTCAAAACATGTTCAATCTATAGAGTCCGTTTTGTAATTTTTTAAACAAAATCAAGTATCAAACGCATTTAACAAATTAATAAAGGATCGAAAACAAATTGATCCCGCTGTCACTCACGCATCACATGGTATTCGAATGAAGCATCAACATTGTTACAGAGATTAAAATGTTTATTACAGACTTACAATGTTTATTATTTACGGACGTAATCGTGATCAAAGGCGTATCTATTCATAGATGTTCACAATTCCAAAGAAAGGTCTTTGTAGTCGTTCGTAATACGTAAACAAATCGTCTCTAATATCGCCTGTCATAGAAATATTGTTTACCATTTGAGTCCCTTTATCATTCAATCGTTCATTCTTTGTTTTATATGAATTGTAATTAAGATGAGTTATTTTCCATGTCTGCTTATAATATTCGTATAACCTTTTTATTATTTTTCATGCATTTTTATGAGTATCAATCATGCAAAATCTGAAAAACGTATGAAATTTTTACCCTTCAAAGAGAAATCATCTCATTGTAAACGTGTTCGTCAGAACACGTTTTGCAATAGTTACACAACTTGCTTACAACTTGCCAGAATTAAGTTAGGTACTAATTACTAACTGGTTCACTACTTACTAGTTTTGTGGCACCAGGATTATTAAGAATCTCCCGTTACAAATATCTGAAGCTAACTTCCACCTTCGGTAATACATTTTAAAGTTTAGTTCACTTTATATAATGTAGGCAAATATTAAGAAACAGCTCATCTAAATTCAACCTCAAAAGGGATATAATAAGGGTTACCTCGTCAGCTATGTCGAACGGGAGATAGTTTATTATTTCATTAGAGGAATCTACAATAGAGCTAGAGCTTGTTGACCTTGTTTAAAACGACGTAAATTGCTTTACAATATCATCATCATCAACAAAATTGCTGTCCCGCGGCTGAGCACGGATCTGCTCTCATTTGGGACTGCACTTCTTTTAAGGCCATCCAAAAAAACATGGTTTATTTTCATTCACCGTTTGAGCATGTGATAAATACGCACGTTACTTTAGGTTCGAAGTTGAGACCATTGACTTTCTCAGTCCACTGGTCACCCCACTAGGCTATAACACCTTTTCCATACAATATATTAAACCTGCTGCAGGCAGCTAGGCCAGGAAGTTTATGGTTAGTTATAAAAATAAATGTCAATGTCTGTCAATAATTCATCTGTTTATGAACCGCCATCTCTCATATCTGTGTCATTGATATAACTCGATGTAGAGAACGTATAATATGTATACCTACCTAATAATTTATATCGATTACCATCCTTAGCCCGTTGTTTCTTTTTCCACTCCTGATTCTTCAGGAAGATCTACTCGACGTACGCTGTTATAAAATACCTGGTCATATGAAGTCGGTTAATAAAAATAACCGGCAATATTTTTTTTACGTTTAATCAAATTTCATACGGTGCACTCTCAAAATGCCCGCTCGCTGTGGGCTAGGAAATTTTTTATGCGTACCTAAGCCATCGGGTGGGGTGAATAACCTTTCGGCTGATCGCAAATTTTATTTATTTAGATCTTATTTTATCAAAAAAATAATAGTGATCGTAGTCGACTAGAATTCAATGCATTAAAAAAATGCTAGCTATATAGCGATTTATTTTCTCCATAGATTAAGTAATTGAATGGATATCCATACAATAAGCATACAACTATCATAAATATCAGAAATTTATGATAGAGGCTTTTTTCATCCGTGAATATCCTCTGGCTAATAATATGATAATATTGTACGGTTATCTTTTTTCCTTAAATCCTCGATCACATTTGCGTGGGCGTTGATTTTGGTCCTAAGTTTATTTTCAATTGTGATTTAGGCTAATTGTAATATCTTCCACAGAAAATAGACTAACTTTCCCATTACACTTTAATCGTGGATAAATAAATAAGTTAATGTCACAAGCATCTTAAGTAATAAAGAGTAATCAAGTTTTATCTTTCTCGTAGCAAATATTCCATCGGAAATATCTATTGATTCTATAATAGAAGTCTCCGACGTGATCGGAATCAGATTCTATTACAGAAGTAATAGAGTCGAAAAATAATATGATCTGAGTTCTCATTAGTACCTCATTTTACGGGTCCGTGAGTTGCAGATGCAGCCAACTATGCCTAATCTTAATTAGGTAATTAGTGGTATATTCCGCACTTGTTATAAGGTTATCGCGATCTTAGGAATACTTTTCACTATACGGGGAATAAAGTAATCTATTTATGAACTTTTATTTTGGCCTGGAAACAACTTATTATTGGGAGATGTTTATTTATACGGAACAAAAGACTCAAGTTTCGTAGTACTTATGTATTTATTTTATATACGAGTACCTACTCCTATGTAGATAATATCGTATGTTTGGATTATATTGTATGAATTATGAGGCAAAAAGCTACGTTTTTAATTGGATCTCCAATTAAATCTATTCACTACGAGCTTTTGCATAATACTATCAGTGTGTTTTTTGAACCACGTCGTGCGAAATGAGATTATTCATGGAGTACATATTATTTCGAGGATTGAAGCGCGTACGAACACGCTCCGTTGGTGTTATTATATTGATTAATTTCACAGTCGTTCCATTGCAATTAGTAGAACATTTTGTCACTGATATTTCGCGATAGTATTTTGAATGAACATTACGGCCAAATATATCGATAAAATATCGGTATTTATATCCAAAGTTATATCTAAATCTACGGCGATATTTAACGTATTGATAATAATAAACATTGTGTTGTTAAGTGATTAAAAAAAAAAATTGTATGCTTCGCTCACTATTAAACCACTTCTTGTCCCACTGCTGCGCATAGGTCAATGTATTCTGACCTAGTGGAGGTTGGCAGAGCTTTTGGGTTGTAGGTACAGTAAACATAAACATTATTATTATACTAAACTCAATCTTAGATAAGGCACTCGGTAAGTTATTGACAAAAATAGACGTAGATATCATTCTTTTTTCGTCTTCATAAATTCAACATCAATTAATAGTAGTAATACTTTTCTATATAATATAGAAAATAAATAATACAACAATAAGCTAAGTATTATGTTAAGTGGTTATGATAAAACGTATCTGCAGGTTGGCAGGTTTTGTTCTATGATTTTTGTCGGTTATGCGAATATTAATGTATTGACATTATTTAATTCTAAGACTAATTCCTACGGGTAGGTTGACTACGCGAAAAAACTGTTTATAATTTACATGTTATTTTTAGACACAACATGTTAGGGTCTTCATCTGCTAGCTTTTTAGTAGTCATTGTTCGTCCTCTGCCTACTGATGTGTATGACCTCTTGTTTTATAATGTTCTGCCTTATTATAAGAGTTATTTTTATACTTATATACTTTTTTTTGTAAATACATACTTATAATACATAGGAAACACCCAGACGAACACAAACACTTATATTCATCACATAAATATTTGTGCCCCGTGGGAATCGAACCCACGACCTCGTGAGCAGCAGTCCGGTACTCGAACCACTAGACCACAGAGGTTGTCAATATAAAACCAAAACTTCATGTTATTCACTTTGTTTTGGTATGTATCTTCTGAGTAATAAATAACTTTTTTTAAATACAGATAGAATATACTACATACAGATACAGATAAAAGAATAAAAATCAACGTGTTATATACAAACTCCTTACCACATTTAGAAGAACAATTTTGTAGGTAAAAAAAACCTCCTCTTAATAATTGAATTAGGCACAGTATGAGGATGTTTGTTTTATTTCTGCGTCACAGAATCATTTTGTAGCCATGTTATTATCAACCAACAAATACATTTTATGAATATTTTTATAGCTTCTGACTTCTTTGTTTTCATTGTTTGTACAATCCATCTTTTAAAGGAAACAAGAATTTATTGAATTCTTAAAAAACACAATAGGTATCCGTTAACGATTTTATCGACAACAATATTATTCCAAGAGAAGCTTGTGTGCAATTTGCTTTCTTTATCTACTAATATTATAAGAGATTTGATTTTTTGTTTACAGTTTGTATTGAAGAGGCTCCGAAATTACTGGACCGATTTGATGAACAAAAGCATTTTATCTTAAAAATTATTAAGAATCCCAACCCATCCTAGTATAAATATCGAGAGTCCGAATATCAGACTCCCAGTAACCCAAGCTGTGAAAAATTTACCGAAAAAAACCCTTACCATGATGTTTCTCGAAGTTCATATATTTTTAAATATTTAATGAAACAAAGTCGGGGCGGGCCGCAATTTAATTATAAAAAATGACAGAAGACTCTCCGTATTGCAAATTTAATAAAATATTCACAATTTACTACTATATTTACTTGTATCTTTGTGAATGATGTCATTTCCGTGCCAATAAACCGATGAGGCATTTATATGCAAGCCAATATAATTTTGTACTTGGCATTCTACACTCGGTTCTCATAGTTCCTATATCGATTTATTTTGTAAAGCTTTTACATTGCGATATTAAGTATCATCACATTAAAATTTCGTACCTACTTTGAGTACTAGCGTGACAGCAGTAGACGAAAAGGATGTCCCTTTTGTCTTTGACAGTTGTCAAAAAGAACGTTTACCATTGATACGAAACAGATATTTTAAGGGGGGAAAGTGAATTGTCATGTTTAGTAGTTATGTTTTATTTCTAAAATATATGTTTAGTCAATTTTTGATGTAGAATAATATTCTACATCAAGAATCGTTAGGTGTTAGTGAACGTCAATGGAAATTGGCAAGGAAAGTAGAACTGTGTAACGTGACTCTCGAGTTCTCCCAATAAGTCTGTGTAAGGTTTAAGTAAAAAACCACATTTTTGCTAAGAATTGGAAAAGTTATTTACCATCTTTCATAAGTTAATAATTCAAAAAATCATCGCATAATAAATTAATTTAAATAATGCGGAAGACTTGGTTGTGTGGATTAGATTCCTTTGCCTTATCCCTAAAGGAAAAAAAAACTATACCTACATAGAAATAAGTACATAGATGAATAAGCTCTTGTCTACGATG
This sequence comes from Craniophora ligustri, assembly GCA_905163465.1. Classification (NCBI taxonomy): domain Eukaryota; kingdom Metazoa; phylum Arthropoda; class Insecta; order Lepidoptera; family Noctuidae; genus Craniophora; species Craniophora ligustri. Next base: position 9,698,637 of record LR990968.1, read on the forward strand.
TCAAGCCATATCTACTGAGAATATTTTATTGCTTGGGACAAATCATACTTTTTATTTATTCGCGTTATTTATGTAGCGGCTCGAGCGGGCTGATTGTAATCGGCCTAGAGATTCATTCTTTATTTTATTAAAACAGCTAATACTGTAAACAGTTATTTAATTAGAGATTGAGTGAGTGAGTGAGATCTCATTAATGTGTACAATGTCTATATGTTTGTACTTACCTAGTTTTGGTTAGCATATTTGACCTACATGGAGAGGCTCATCCACATATTCCAATTATGAATTTCAAAAACAAAAACGAATAAAAAATCAAATTGGGTTTTTTGTTTTTTGGTATAGCTATGTTTAACAGGAAATAGCGCAGAGTAAACTTAAAATTAATAAAGTATAGCCTTAAGGCTTTTAGAAACTTCATGATATTAAAAAGTATAGTCTTTATTGCTTTCCAAATCGTATTGAGAATCCTTCCCTTATTAATATATTTTAACAGAATCAGTAAAAAATAAACGATAATCGAAAAACAATTTTAATAGCACATTCTTTGATAAGCACTTTCCTAATATATAATATCGAAGCAATATAAACAACGAAAGAAAACTCATTATCATAATATATACAGAATAGCTTGTAAACATTAATATACATATTTTAGACGAGTAATATTAATGTATAAACGGGCGCTGAAGAATTATGTTTGTTTCAGCGTTTCTTCTTAGATGGCGTCAGTTAGGTCATATAGGCCAACACCATATAGTTTCAAATATCTATAATTTGAATTCTTAAATAGTCCTCAAATATATATTTTATCATCTTCAACCCATTTAGTGTCATTGGTGGGTACGGGTCTTCTCTCCTAGTGAGGGTTGGCAGACTTCACGTGTCATTGAAGGTTATGTCATGATGTTATTTTTCACTGTTTTAGCGAACGCCATCTAGATCCTAAAATAATCTTGTACATTAATTGTAAAAGTGTTTTCAAAAGGTCTATGTACTGAAATTAATGAATATCATCTATGATAAATACGCATGTGACCACTGACACGCACGGTACCACTGACTTTACGGGGTTCCGTAAAGTCAGTGGTGCCGTAGGATTAAACTCAGGACCGTTGACTTCACAATGCACTGGTCATACCTTATCATAGCTATAAAGATATTTTTACGGTAATAACAATCTTATGCTATTTCATCTGTTGTAGCCACCGTACGTATATTGATGGATGTTCATTCTTATCATTTCAATTCCTTAGTAGCAGCGGAACGTTAGGATGTCAATATTTCGTTCAGAAACTGGGTCGCGGAAATCAGATATGAGTTTGAAAAATGTTTACAAGTATTCCGTGAAAAGGAATCCGAATGGAAGTTCTCCATTATTCGATTATATGTTTTATTGTTGTGTTAAATACGTTTGACTTTTGATTTGCATAATGGGGAGTATAGACAGGGTTTAAGATAGTGGGTAATTCAAGTAAACACCCTATTGGGCTTTGGCTGAAATACTTTTACTGAAATACGCCCGCTTTTATAGCTTTCATCGCTGAGAAAGAGGACATTATCAAGATAATTATGCAAATTTAAAATATCGTATGACTTAGTTTGGAATAGTCTTCATCGAGTGTTTTAAATATTAATTATATCAATATGACGCGATAAAATCCGTTAACGGTAGTTTTATGTCAATTGCTAATCTATTTCAATTATTACATTTTGTTGGGGGCAATAGTTTTTTAAAACACAATAAAAGCAAATGGCTCTAGAGTACCTAAGTACCCTCATAACATGGAAAAATAAAACAACCAAAAAATCTTAAGTAGTATTTAGGCGAAAATATCGTGTCTCTATGGGCCGATCAGTATAATTTACCTATTAAAGACTCCTTAGAAGTTGTTATTGGAATAACGATCATTACGTTTTTATTCCGAATACCTAGCAATAACACAAGCCATTGAATCTTACGGTATTTGATTTTCCCAAAAAACACATACACACACACATTTTTCCTCTCGATTCCCATAAAAAGTTGTAAAACAAAAGTTTAAATAGAGGTCTGTAGGAAAGTTTTACCCATGTCCCCTTTAATGTATTGTTTAATTACTTTATAAAAAAACATGTTTGTTCCCCGAAGAGTAAAGCGAAAAAGTATTGTCGTAATAGATTTCCTTAAAGACGTTATTAAAACCGTACGAATATGCCTATCTCAGTGAATGACAGGCATATAAGTACTTAATGAAGGGTTTATGTGAACTTGTAGGTATTAAGTCACTATTTAAACACTGATGGTAATGGTATTACTCACGACCCATTTAGCTCAGTGGTAGTTAACGCTGTCTGTTGTGCTATGGGTCCCGGGTTCCAATTCCGGTAGGGACAAATGTTTGTGTGGTGAGTATTTGTATCCGAGTCATAGATGTATCTAGGTATAATATGTATGTATTTACAAAAAAATAAGTATATACATATGTATCTAGTGTATCAACCATCTAGTATCCGTAACACAAGCCTCGTTGCTTAGCTCGGAACTAGACGGCGCTGTGTCATAATGTCCAGAAGTCCAGAAATTATTAGTATTAACACGAATAAGTGAGCTGAAACATACAATAAGCTATTTTCAAATTATAATCCGTCATTGACCTTGAACGGCAGCGGGAAAGTGACCATCTATCATTTGCGATTACAATCTCCGGCAACTTTGTGATGTTAATTTTCCCGGTAATTTGAACTCCGCTCTAAACTAGCAATCTATCATAATTTCGCGCAATTATAAACTTTATTACCTCTGAACAGCTACTAAAATATCATAATTGTACGATTAATCTATACAGATAAAACTTCCAGAGAATATTTCATTGCGATAACATCGATTCTTCAGCTATTTTATATTTTAGTTTTATAAATATTTGTATTGTATTGTTATTATTGTTATATTGTATTGTTCATAAATGTGAAAATATGATGAATGTTTATATATATACGTTTATTTTTCCACCACAAATTAAGTTACAGTTATACAAGAATTTGTTGACATATCAAGGGTGGACTGGAGCCTAAACTAGGGAAACCCTGTATTTCAGGACTCCAGGTCCCTCGCCTACGGAAACGGATTTTGTATTTATAACACAGAAACAATGGGGTGGACGGGGAGGGGGGGTTTGTATGCGTTGTGTGTGTGTGTGTGTGTGTGAATGTGTGTGTGTGTGTGTGTGTGTGTGTGTGTGTGTGTGTGTACGTGTGAGTGTGCTGACGTAGGTGCGTTGGTGTTGTTATGTACTTATTTAACGATGGTTATGAGAGATTCAGTGTCAACGTAGTTTAAGTTTAATAAGAAGATTTTGATTATCCTTTTACAAACTTTAAAAGTTTTAGGATATATATTTAAAAGGGAGTTAATTTTGTTATAGAGATAAGGCGCGAGAAAAAATGATTGTCTTCTGAAGAAGGCTGTGTGATGTGAGACGGAGTCACAAATTCTGTTTCTTCTACGTGAGGAGTAATTGGACTTTGGATCATACAACAACTCTCTGTGTTTGCGGAGTATAGTGTGCAAGACAAATAGCTGTCTTAATGTCAGAATTTTGGATTCTTTATGAAGCATGTGTGTTGGGTGTCGAAAGGGTTTTCGTAGCATTACCTTAAGCAACGATCTCTGCGCTCGTTCGACTAATATAGTTCAATACTGAATGATCGATTGGACCAGAGAGTGTAAATGTTTAAGTTTATCTATGACTATCAAATTGTGACCTATTTATTGTCCCACTTCTGGGCACGTTTATTATTCAGACGGCTGACATTCCTTAAATAGGTGTACTCGTCAGTACGGAATGACATTAAATTGTATTACTACTTACTTTTATATTTTGATTGGTTTATGGACGCATATACAGTAAAAAAATCAAATGGAGACATCAAAATAAATGAAATGGGAGGGAATATTCGCCAATCAATATATTTTTCAATAATTTAAATTAATGCATGTAATACCTACATACTATCACGCCTGTTCCTAGGTATGTCAGGGAAAGAAATTGTAAACTGTTAACTTTCTAGAAATACAAAATGAAAATGCATAACTTGGGCCAACAATGTTGTCTATCAGCAAAGGTCAGGTTAAATTTCAAAAGTTGAACTAAAAGTTTTCCAGCGAGGTGCTAATCTGTGAAATACGTGAAGCGAATTTCAACACCATATAGAGACTTTGAAAGACTTGAATACTCGAAGTTTGGCAGCGGTTAAAACTATTAACACTTTGAAAGACGTGGAATTTGAAATGTTGAACTTTGAGCTAATCTGCTAGTCATGCTGGTCTGGGCATACCAGATAAACTTTGAAGGTGTCAACTGTCAGTTGACTGTCTTCAAAGACAAGAGAATCGAGGTAGAAATCTACATACTGTAAATATACCTACATAGCTGGTTTTCGGTACCTACTTCAGTTAGAATTCATTGAACTGTACATATTATTGTGTTGCTGTAAGAAAAAACCTGATACGAAACGTCGGAATTAAATGAATATTGGTTTTGTTTCAATTTAGCACCTGTGAAGAAATTCAGCATTGAATTTATATTAAAAAATAATTCAAGTGAAATTACATGACTTGACTGCATCTATGTATTTAACGATTTTTTTAGAATTTGTTTTACCGACCTTGTAAAAATCTTTTTACTCCTTTGTAATAAAGAAATAGGTACTTCATTCCACAGCCCGATAACGTTTCTTTTTTTGCATACTTTTAGCCATTTAATTTTATGCTACTGTGTAAAATCATGAAACCCTTTCCAGTGATTTGTTGTCTCTAAAGGTTGAAACGGAGGTTAGAGGACCATTGAAATGTTGTCACCGACCGGGCCAGCCTAGGTCCCAACCTATTAAAAGATTTCCCGAGGGTTTGGATCCAATTTATCGGAGATATTAAATTATTATCGAAAGACTGACCGAGAATTTGAATTGAAATTTAGTTATAAAATATAAAGTATTTGAAAGCGATGTTACACTAGCTGTATGTTTTTGAGTATTATGTATGTTCCATTTCGGACACTGTGGTAAATATTAAATATAGTAAAATAAAACTACTTTAATAGCATTATTTTCCTGTGAGTTTCACTGTGACCGTGAATGTTATAAAAGTATTTTAAATGTCGGAATTAGGATACAACCTAATAATATTTTATGGGTATTATAATAGTGTGATTTAATTCATTAATATGTAATAATAGAAAAAGTATGTATGTATGTTATGTATATAATTGAAGAAAGAAAAGAAAAAGTAAGTCGGTATATCTTTAATAAAGTAGGTACTTAATTTCCCCAAATAGGTATTAATTTCCCCCCTAATAAAACGAACCTGTTTTCTAGAAAATAAACATTAATTAGTACTACCACTAATAAATTACCCTAATTTTAGACAAGATATAGATAATTTGATCAGTTCCTTATTGATTTCTTTCACTATGACCTGACTGTCTAGCCGTTAATATGGATGCTGTAGAGGATCCGAAACGTCGGGATAAAATAATATAAATATACCGAGATAAAATCTGTAAAATGCAGTTTTATTTCAGGGCAAATTTTATTTCAAAAGAGAGTTAATGGGGTTAATCGCCTGTTCATGTGTATAAAATCAACTTTTTGGAATTATACTACTAGATTAATTTATCGTTTCATAATTTAAAAGCTTTTGATTGGATTGATATTCTACTAATTTAATCACCCATGCTTGCTATTTAAAATTTTTTCTAGAATATTGTTTGTTTATTGTTTATTTAAAATAAGATGTCAAGGTACAATACAGAAAGTAATAAGTCAGCTTGTCTTAGAATAACATAAGCCTGCCTGAACTAGGTTAATCCTGTGTTTCAGGCTATCGCTTTACATGTTTTTTATTTTATGACATTAATAATACATAATATATTCTTATAAATGGAACCTGAAATAATTGTATAAGTGCATTTCAAAAATAAAATAAAAATATAAGGAATGTTATTAAAACTATAATATGTAACTCATTTTACAATTACTAATAAATTCTCCGTGTCTGCGTAATTGAGCTGCTCTAAATATTCCGAAATCATGATACTGCATTTTTTATAACTTTTATTGTGTATGTCAATTAATTTATTGAGTTTATTATACAAATATGGACCTAAGAATATGTAAAATCTGTTAGTAAATGCATGTCTAAATTTAGTTTTAGTACAGACTTGGTCTTTTCTCCTCTTGTTTGAAGGTACTGGGTTAAATGGAAGTTCAGTGTGCTGTTTTAGTAAGGTGTGCAATATAAATAATTGACGAACCGTTAGTACCTTACATGCTATGTAAAGCGAGTGTGTAGGAAATAAAAAAGGGCGAAAGGTAGCTACCTTTAGAATAGCTCTTTGGGCACGTTCTAGGGGAAGTAGAATGGTTTTTGCAGCGCCACCCCAGGTAGTTATGCAATAGGTAAGTATCGATTGACACAGTGCTAGATAGACCTGTTTAATTAATTTGTAGTCGGCAATGTTACGTAAAGATTTAAAAATATATATTAATTTACGTACTCTAGTGCATAACAACTCTATGTGATTGCGAAAATTTAGGTTAGCGTCAAGTGTGATACCTAAATATTTTATATTGTTCGTTTTAGTTAAAGTAGGACAAGTACATGCGGTGTCAGCATACATACTACAGCTATGTGCGTAAATGTTTTGGTTAGTAATCGGTATGTTAGCGTTCCTCATATTGAATAAAATATACATTGTTTTATCTGCATTTAATGTTAGAAGATTTTTATGAAGCCACTTACAGACGGTATTAAAGCCACTCTGCGCGTATTCGTAGACCTCGTCACGAGAGTTAGCAGAAAACAGTAAAGCAGTATCATCCGCATACGACGTTATGGCACCATTCTGAAGTTTTAAATTGCATAGGTCATTAATATAAATTAGGAAAAGGGTAGGACCCAAAATACTACCTTGTGGAATACCGTAACTGCTGTTTTCAAGGTCAGAGCTGTTATATTCACCAATTTTAATACATTGTTGTCGGTCACTAAGATAATCGGAAAGTAGTTGAAGTTGTATCCCCCTTATCCCAATGGTTTCAAGCTTGTGCAATAAAACAGAACGTGAAATTGTGTCGAAAGCCTTGGCAAGGTCTAGGAATATCCCAATGGAGTGCATACCACTATCTAAGTTATTAGTTATATAGTCTGTTAATTGGTGTACTGCTTGATTAGTTGATTTTTTAGGCCTAAAACCAAATTGCCGATCCGAGAGTAATTTTTTATCTTCTAGGTATTTTATCAATCTACTGTTTATAATTTTTTCAAGGATTTTTGACAGTCCAGTGAGAACTGAGATAGGCCTATAGTTATTTACACACTTTTTGTCTCCAGATTTGAATATAGGCGTGACCACTGCTTTTTTGAGCAATTTAGGAAAAACGCCTTTATTCAAACATAACTGAAAAATGTGCGTCAAAGGCGGGGCAAGTTGGTCTTTGAACCTTTTCAGTATGCTATTAGGTATGTTATCCCATCCAACTGCACAAACATCTTTTAACCCAGTAATTGCTCTCAAAACTTCATCAGTGTCTGTGTCTAGTAAGACAAAAGAATTTAACGAAGAAGATGGCGAAGTCATGTTAAAATTTAAAGGGAAAGATCTTTTTGTTTTTAGTGTTTTTTCTGCTAAGTTTTTACCTACATTAACAAAAAAAGTGTTAACTTTATTTATTGCTATGGTCTGGCTTGTCTCCTTAGAAAGTAGGTCAAGTGGTGGTTCAGGTATTTTTGAAAGAAATGTATGATTTTTTATAAATTTCCATATAAGCTCACTATTGTTTCCTGCTTTTTGTAGTATATTTTTATCATGCTCAATTTTTAGGTTTTTTAAGAGGTTATTACAAAAATTTCTGTATCTTTTATAAGTTAGACATAGAATTTTATTATCAGGTGCAAGTTTTGATTTTTTGTGTAATTTATCTCTATGTCGTATACAACGAATAAGTCCTGGCGTAATCCATGGTTTAATGCATCTGAACTTTCTAGGTAGATCGATATTAGTAGTATTTTTCAATATAGCAGATTGCAGAGAAGTAATAAAATAATTCAAAGAAATGTCTGCGTCGTCCGATGTGTAAATATGCTCAAAATTAATGCTGCGTATATCGTTTTCTAGATTTGTCATATTGAGTTTAGTAAAGCTGCGCATGCATTTTTTCCTTGGTATTAATAATTGCAATGTTAGTAAAACAGTTTGATGATCCGTAAGTGCAGAGTTAGTAACTAAGGTTATGGTTGGTGTTTGCGTTTTTATAATAAAATGATCTAGGCATGAACGGCTTTGATGGGTAGGGTGGTTATGAGCTGGTAAAAGTCCGTGAAATGAACAAATGTTCAAGTAGCTATGTGCATGTATATCAGTTCTCCCTGAGGCAATGTTAATGTTTATATCACCGGTTAGGATTATATTTTTAAACGACGATAGCTTTTTCAAATTTATATCAAGTGACTCCAAAAAATTATCAATATTTTGAGAAGGAGGCCTATAAATAGCTATTACTACTGTATTATAATTAATTTTAATTATTAAACAGTTACAGTCCTGAAATATGGGTTCTTCTATAATTACTTCTATGTCATTTTTTGTATAAATTACTAAACCAGCATTTTGATTAATTATTTTGGCGGTTTTATGTAAAATGTAACCCTCCAGCGGTGGTAAGTGGTTAATCTGGTGTGAAAGCCAACATTCTGTTAGGATAATTATATCACAGTTTACGTCAAGACTATGTAGCAGAACTTCAAATGCATTCATGTTTCGGTTTATGCTTCGAATATTTTGTGTTAGCATAGTTAACGTCTTTCCATTAGCGGGCAATAAATTTTTACACTCTGCAATTTCACAGATTTTACTTTCAGACACAGAGAAGCTATCTAAATCTGAGAGTAATTGGTTAGTCATAATAAAACTACAGACTATAAATTAAAATTAATAGGTAATAAAAAAAAAAAAAAAGAGAAAAGAAATCTAGTGTTTAAGTGCTCTTACTTATTAAATAAGTTGTTGGCGCTCTTAGGCGCCCTCATAGTCTATAGAGTTGATGTAATTGACCTCAGCGAATTTGCGTGCCGGACAGCTTGCATCACCCGTTTGGTGATCACATTTTCTTTTAAAACGTTTGCAGGTCGCACATTTGGGGGGGAAAGATTTATTGGTGCATTCCTTCATATCATGCCCAGTATCTCCACAGTGGTTACATGTAGGGCTGGTTTCTCTGCAAAACTTCGCAGCGTGGCCAAACTGTTGACAGTTGTAGCATCTGGTAACCAACGTGAAGTCTCTGACAGGGCATGATGTCCAATTTATAAAAATTCGACCCTGATTGATCAGAGTTTTCCTGATGCCAGCGGATACTTCCAGAACGAAGTTGCAGGTAGGAGTATTTTTCTTTCCCGATTTATGGCTTAATTTTATTAGAGCCAGAAGGGACTCTCGACTTGCGTTTGGAAATTTATCGGCCAGATTTTGTTCATAGATGCAATCAATAACATCTTTGTCACTGAGCGTGACGGGAACACCAATGACCGTAATCCTAGGACGGCGTTTCGTTGGTTCTTCGATAGTGAGGCCTGATGATACAAGTTTTTCTGACTTCTTCAATTTTTCGACGTCTCCTTTACTTTGAGTGCTAATAAGTACACCCCCATTCCTTACTTTTTTCACGCTACGAACATGCAGTTTCAGTTCCTCGGGTGAGATAATTTTTTGGACGAGGTTCTTAGTGTCATCACTGGTCTTGGTCTTATCACTGGGATAGATGGCAACCGAGCTCAGATTATCCGGGCGAATGTACTTATCGGCACCTTTTTTTACCATGTCAGCGAAAGACTTCTGTTCAGATGGCAGGGGCAACTTATCCTCAATGACCTCTTTGAACTGTTGTATTGAGTTCGCTACAGCTTGCTGTTCTTTTAGGTGCTGAATAGTAATGTGCGCATGGATCGTTTTTTGCTTCAGCGCCTGGTACACGACGGCCATTTGAGCAGTCCCATTAGTGACCTTGCGGCAAAGATTTGTTACGCGCAGTTTCTGCTCCGAGTTCATTTTTCCCTCTGCAACCACTGAGCACACTTCATCTAACAGGGTTTCGACGGTACCAATCCATTTCTGGATTTCCGGCGTAGGCAGGACTTCTTCCGGTAATTCGTTTACAATGGGCCGAGTTGGTTTTTCTTGTAGAGGGTCAGAAAATTGCTGAGTTGGCGTTGGTGGAGGACTTCGTCGGATTAATTGGCTCCGGCCAAAGGGGCTAGATCCTGGGTTGGACATACTAACACAGAAACTAGATTATGTCTTTCAAGTATCTAATTAATTTAGGTTCATATTTGCAGTTTATACACTGTATGACGCAAAACACTTGTGACACACTTAGAATATTACTTACTCCGCGGAAATGAAACAGATTAGTATTGCTCAAAATTAATTCACTTACATATTATTGTCGTAAAACAAAAAACACGTCCGCGCATTATAACGAACCAATACGATTTGAATAATAATAATAATAGTAATAATTCTGTATAGAATTATAGCTCTTTTTAAGATACAGATCTTTTCGGTTCCGGTTCATTAGAAGCCGATAATTTTATTATAAAGTATTGAAATTAATCCACTAGATTTGACTTATTATTAAATTGAATTCATATCTTCAGCTAAATTGCTCGCCTAATTCTTTTGTGTGATATTTTTTTCACTCCTTACCAAATCGTTTTCTTTTACATTTCTAAAGCAGGCGTGATAATAACGAAGAGGTTGCCATGGAAACCGATCTTAGTAATTAATGATCGTCCCCACTTTAAGTTTTTTTCAAAGCCATGAGAATTTTAATATTGGGAATGTAGAGTCTCTTTGACTTATTTCGATGTGGGCTGAGAGGTTCAGAAAATGAGCGGTTATTTTATAGAAATTAAAAGTTGATCAAACTAGGCGATACAATTGGACTGTTAAATAAGGTCTTATTTTACTATGATGGAATTATTTAGATTGCTCTTTCACACAAAAAAACAATCAGAACCGTTTTGAAACTTTATGGCAAATATATCAAAACAAAACATAGGTATGAATTACATTTTAAAAATATCTTAAATTTATGAAATGTAATACTTGTACTTTAGTATAAACTGTTATTGTATATTTGCCTTTTTCTGGTGGGTATACCTATATTACTTACTTATATATATATATATAAATATTAACAATACTTACATTTTACAGTAGACTGTATGCCATTGGTGTTTGGGAAATTCTGTAACAAATAGACAATCAAGAATTACATTTCAATTTCAATAACGTGTATCCTGACAAAGCAGTAAATACATTTATTAAAATTATGGCCATTTACATTTGCGTCAGCGCTTGAATTCTACAGTCCTACGGGTTTCGGAGTTCTATTCCCGCTGGACACAATGAATATAACCTTCAAGAAGAGAGCATATTCTTTCCTGAAAGGCCGGCAACGCATTTGTACGTCCTCTGGTGTTGCAGATGTCCATGGGCGGCGGTGATCACTTACCATCAGGTGAGCCTCCTGCATGCTTGTACCTTTATTCCATAAAAAAATAACCTTAATGTTATGGTTTCCGAGTCTAGGTGATATAAGTCTATGTGCAATCTGTTATTAAATACACGTTACATCATTAATTATAGAATAGCAATTTTATTCGACTTGATATTGAAAAAGTTTACTAACATGCTGAGTTTATTTTCCATTAATTAATAAAGTTAGATAAATATGTTTTTGTTAAATATCAAAACCGCATCGCTGACGTAAGGTGGACCCTCCACCACGCTTTTATAATTAAGCATTCTAAGCACGTAAACTTATAAACGGTTACACGTTACAGTATCCACTTAAATCACTTGTGTTCCGTCCCTTTCTATATTTGCTAACGGCTTTAATAGACCGTTGGTTGTCAGTGGTAAATTGTCGAAATTTGTCCAAACTTTAGATCAGTTAAGTAAACAGGCTTCTAACAATGTTATATAAAACCTTGAGCCATTATTTTTCCTCACAGTATGACCCCTCGAACCCTTTACTTTTTTGCTGATTAACCCTTCTTGTACCGAGTTTAGTTGGAGATTTATTTCCGTTGACCTGAACTTGTGAGGGTTTACGTGTAATCCTCTTGATTTTTTGTGATGTAGGTACTTGATAAGGTACACGTTTAAAGGATTGGGAGCCCTTAACAAAGGCTTTTTGTTACGCAGTTTAACACGCATTAACATTATTTTTAGGGTGCTGTTGTCAAGAAGGAAATCTTATAGTTTTGCCACATCTATCCGGTTGATTGATTGTGAATATTTTTCTAATACCGCCCCTACACGTAAAAAGGTAATGATTTTCTTCTTCGTCTATACACTTTGACACTGTTCAAACTGTTCACTGTGTCAAAGCTTAGGTGTCTTACAATATAGCTTATGTTTAAAAACCATTCCTTGATTCAGGGATTTATTTTCAAAATCTTACGCTTTAAAGTACATTTTTTACAAAACTACTAGCTGATTCCCGTGACTTCATCCGCGTGTAATTTAACAAAAAACGGCAAAGTTTCATACTAACTTAGCACCCCCCTTCTACACCCACAGGGGGTAAATTTTCAAAAATCCTTTCTTAGTGCTCCCCTAAGTTATAAAAGAAACCCCTGTGCAAAATTTCAAGTTTCTAACCCTTATATTTTATATTTATTTTATCAGTTGCAGCTTGAAGTTGTGGTCACTTTAACAGCAATAGACTCAACCTTTGTTACGTAAGTACAAACGTAAGTACTGAGTAGTTATGGGAATACACGAGTATGCTAATGGAAACTTAGAATTCATTACATCGAAATCGGGAACTAATTAAACTTTACACGTAAATTGTAAAGCTAAACCTCCATACGTTTCCTCAGTGGGAGCAGGTTCCAATTGTTACATCACATACGGGATTAAGTTCACTAGCTAAGTTAACTTCCAACGTCGACGTAAACCATACTAATCTCCTTGTAAGCTCAAAGACTTGAAACTCCTGTTTTCGAAGTCTGTACGAAAACAGTCTTAACTTATTTGATTTCAGGTATTAAATTAGAACTATTTTTCACTGACTTTACCCTGTTATAGGTATTGATATCATTTTAGACTAAGCCTTCTTGACACCTAACACTTCTGTCGGTTCGTGACCATAGATCCTAGTAAACGATTCGAAACGTCGAGTTTAAATAATACCAATATACTGAGGTATTCACGTAAATGAAATAAATTCGCATAATTGTTGTAACCGTTTGTAATTTTGATTTCTTGGTAGGCTATTTAAAAGATATCTTATAAAACACCACAATACTATTCCAAAATATTTGAGTCCAACATGTAAGGCTAGTTCATATGTATTTTACACGAAACTTCCGTATCCCAATTAATCTTAAGTTAAATTGCTTGTCGAGTCTTCTGGCTTACCACTAACCGTTGTCATTAGTATTCAAATGACATATGGAACCCACGACGGTTTAGTGTAAATTTCAAGTGTGTGGTCTCGATATGTCAAGAATTGACACCAATATAATAGGCTGCCTCGTCAAACGCACCTTAACTTTCTCACATAACTTCCTCCTGGGGCTGACTGGTATATTTTTTCCTAAGAATTATTATCATGTGCGAAAATGAAATGTACCAAAGTGCCTTTCAATGTTTTCATTCGTCGCTTCTCATCTTATCTCAATAGATTATACACACGACCTCAATCCCAGTCACTTTTATAGGGTTTTAAACTCCTATTTTATACCTTCCAATGAAAACACGAACATTTTAACATGTTACGGCTACGAAAATGGCCAAATTGCTTACGAGCAGTAAAAGGTTATGTTAATTTTATTACCGGCCTAAGCTCATTTCAATTTGATATGCCCAGCTTTTAGAACAAATGTGACATTATCTGAAATTTGATTTCTTTCCTGATGAGGTGAAGCGATAATGAGGTAGAGTACCTATTCTGTAACTGGTGGAGTAGTGAACATTGAATGAAAAGATTATAACTAATTATAGACTATTCTGACTTCTATAAAAAATCATAAAGCCAGTTTCAGTGTAAAACCAAATTTATTAGTCCTTTTTGCAAAAGACCCAAATTATCGCGGAAGAAAAAATAACCATACCGAAATAACCCGAAATAAAACCGCAACTAGTATACTGTAGTTTTATGCCAGTGTTTAATATTCACGTAAGTGTAACCTGTTGTGTTGGAAATCAGTTTATTTTATTTGCTAGTACCTACTGGTAGGTACCTAATACATCAACGTTCATTCTGATTTTAATAAGGCAGATTTAGAAAAAGGAATGCGAGAAATGAGGACAGGCGCTATGCGCATAATTTCACTCGCGTCGCTGAAATTAAAATATAATAATATTTACAAGAATACTTACTGACTGTTCTCATGTGTAACATGAACATATCTTTGAGTTTATGATTAAAGCTCGTGAGAGTTATTGTGTTCTTCTTAACAAAAAAAAAATACTTACTAGCAAATAATACTGTATATTTATTGATCTGATTAGACAACAATACAGTTCGGTTTAGTTTTGCGTAGTAAAAAAATTATATTAGGTACCTACCTACCTACCCATAGGTACTACCTACCTACCTACTATACATTAAATACATATACTATGGATTTTTTTTTACGCAAAGTAACCTGAATCAGCTGAAATTAAAATTCTGCGTAGTTAAATAGTAATGGTAGCTTAAGACAATTCACGACCCGGTAATTAGATTTTTGTCACATTTTTTTTTATCTTTTATCCAATAAAATAATAATCAGCACCTAAGCATATAATCTTTATTAACTTTTCTTTTATTAGACTGAAATTGGTGTCTTAAATTGCCCAAGTAGTAAAATAGTCAGATTTTTTCTTTTTAAGTGCTTAAAAGAGAGCACTAAAATTCAAGATTCAGACAATAACTGTCCTTTGCCAAAAATTGGGTACATTGGCTTAGATGCTTGTGTGCTCAATTATCTAAGTAGCTCGCACAAGAGTAGGTAGTTACGTCGCAAAGAATTTTCTCAAGATTTTTTGCTGGTGTAGTTTAGTAAAATATGAAATATTGTTAGCACGTCCAGACAGCGTGAAATCTAGGTCGTGCCCTGTCATCTAGTACATTGGCTGTATTAATAGTAAGTCCATTCTCTCACGAAGCTGGTCCGGCGCGGCGGCGGTCGGGTTCCCTCTGATGACATTTGTTATGGAACCATTAGGAAATTGAGAAGATTCCAGACCTGTTCGCCGCGACGGCTGTAATGTGCCTTTTATGGGCCCTTCATCATTTTCATGTATTGCCCAAATAAATTACGCTGAGGGTGTATCTCAGTTAAGGGTCATTAGGTCCGAATTTTATATTTTACCATCCATTTTTTCTTGATTTCGTATTCAATTGCCTTTAGAATAATACGCAGAAGATAATGTCCTGTTTTCGTATTCTTTTGTGGAAAACGCGGAATATTTGTTTTACTTTATATGATAATTATTAAGCACTGGGTATTTCCACTATATTTTTCGAGCAAATATAATGCTATGAAGCCTGAAATTGAAATAAGTAGGTATACAAATTGACTTGATTTTTATTGGTTACTTAAGCGCAACAAACTTGTTTTGGTTTATAATAAATATTGTTAAGGGCCTAAACGTACTTATTTGTTACAACTAACATCTACCTATAGAAACTCGGTTCCTGTTAATAAACTGTACGGAACTTTTAAAGGTAATATTGTAAAAGTTTAAAACAACACGTTGAGAGCAAAAGTTGCTCAACATTCCTTCCGTAAATAGAAGACCATTTGCACGTAAAATTACGTAATGACTAATGCCATGTTTTAAATAGCTTTCCCTAATGTTGACGTTAAAACTTGCGCGTTTAAAGTCAAAGCGTACACCCTATTTATAACGCAAGCAGTGTAAGGTGTAGCGTTTTAACACCTTACATTCAAAGAGAACAATTACTTTTCCTAGTAAACAACAGTGAAAATGTATCTCTATAATTCTACTACGAAAACAAATGATTGCTATACATAGATACAAGTGCGAATCAAATTCCAGCGAATGAAAATTCTACAGGACTCCACTGAGAGAAGTAACTAGCAAAAATTTAATTTCCCTTAACTACGCTTAGCAACATGTAGCTGTAATTTTTTACAGTACCTACGTCGTTTCAAATTATTCGTTTTGCTGCTCTTAATCCATTGGAACAGAAACTCAGACGTTAAATGTGTACCTACTGATAAAATATCATTTCTATAATTATTATTATTTATGTAATTACACTTTTGAACAATTTTGAGGTTTACATATAAACTTTCCGTGAATTAATTTTCTACGGAGAAAAGAACAATGCGACTAATTTTCAAAAGGATGATAAAGTTATATTACAGTTAAAAAATGCGCACTTCAGACTTTGTGTATATTTTGCTAATCTAGAAGAAAGCCAGATTTCAGTGAAGTATTTTATACCAAAAAATCTTATCTATAAAACAATTTACTAAAAAAAAACGGGAAAAAAAAGAATCTTTTGAGTCCCCTGAAGTATTTTTTGCTTTATAAAATTGAGTGAAGGAAGCTCTTGGCGACAATGGGTCTTAGGCCTTATTCGAGAAAAAATTACAACGACGCAGCTAAAACAGGGATAAGTTTCTCTTGAATGGAGGCGTCCTGTGGCTCTCGGAATGAATAGGGAGGGCGGTGAGTCGGCATTACATTCCGACAACCCTCTGCGGGATATGAATTAGTATGGAAATATGATTAATCGCCTATCAGACCGAAGATAAGGCTTTCACCAAAATATTGCCATAAAATATTATTTACGCACAGATATTCCGAGATCAAATCGTTCGATTGTGAGTAAATTGTACAACTTTTTTGGCAAATAATAAAACGATTTTCCTTATGTTTGACAGCCTGATCAAATAAGTAAAACTGCTTTGGAGGTTTTTTTAGATGTTTTTGTTTATGGGTAACCTGAATATCACATTTCCTTGTTCATTTTATATTTGTCTAGTTGTTTATTATTGCTGGCACTGTGACGCGTTCTATGAAAAAAGCCGGAACAAAAATTACGTAGTTTCTGCGCGAAAATATGATCCCGGGATATTTTTTCCCGTTATGATCGTGTACAAAAGTGTACATTGGTTCGATGAGACGTCGATGTCCATAAATCCGACATCCCGGAAGTTATCGATATGTTATCGAGAAGGGCTTTTCATTGCTTGAACACACCCTGGGGCATTGAAGCTCTGATTTTCGTGTTTCGAGTTTCGTGTAAAAGTTAAAAAAATAGATCAATGACATTGTTACTTCGCTTTATTAATTTGAATTTAAAAATCTTTGTATATTAAATTAATGTATGTTTCGATACAATTTACTTATTTTTTTTCTGTTATGGAATTTAGTTGGTAATAAAAAAAACATCTTTTGTATGCCTCCCTCAAACTCATGTGGTGATATAAAATGTAATTAATGAACTGAAGATTATTTATTATGAGCCTTTTTATTAAACGAAACTTAAATACAATCATACATAAACATACATTATCTACAATTTATATGTAAACATCGTAAAACAGCACATTTATTTGATCGAAGACGGTATAAAAGTACAACCAGTTCCGGAATTAGTTTGATAGTTTTTACTCGGGATTTGGAATAATATCCAGAAATGGTCACGGTTTTATTACTTTTTTAGTGTACTTTTAACATTTGTTATACCTTTTTTTATTGTACAGAGGTAAACAAAACCTTCATTGTTTTGCTGTACATAGGACGTACCAATTTTAGTCAAAATATATCAATATGAAAATTTTTCTTTACAGTTTTAAGTATAACAATAACGGTGAGACCGATAAAGTAAGTACTGTTTAATGTTTTAAAACCAAGCTTTATATACAACGAATATTTTCATCACTGTACCTTAATGAGAAAAATATATTAAGTATGTGAAAGTGAGTGAAGTTTTCATGTATTGTTTTGTTTAAAATTATATACGCAGTTTTTTTCTTTATAATGTATAATAACTTTGATTGAGTTAATATTAAGGTTAAATTATTCTACAAACATAGTTTAAAAAAGCTAATTAACGCTATAAATGTTTTAATACAAAAAACAATTATAACAATTAAAGGTATTACATAGAACTAACAGCATATATTATAATATTATAACCACAGAATGTTGTTTGTAGATCATATATAAAAGTTGTAAGCAGCTTTTTACGGGATTGGTGTGGCTAGACTAATAACATACCGTGATTTCTACACCTGGTTAGTAACCGTGTGATATATTTGTATATTGTTGGTAGGGAAAAATGTTTGTGTGATGAGCATTAACATTTGTATCCGAGTCATGGATGTATCTATGTATAATATATATGTATTTACAACAAAAAAAAAGTATATATGTAGTATATCAACCTTCTAGTATCCGTAACACAAGCCTCGTTGCTTACCACGGAACTACATCTAGTTATAGGAAATATGTAGGACATAATGACATATAGAGTAAGATCCCAGGGCCGCCAGACGTCACGTATTTTCTGACCAACCAAATGTGGGTTATTGAGTAGTGCTAGTATGTACTAAGAACGCATGCCTACTAGCTAACTTGCCTAGTGGGCCAATTTTCAGGTATCAGGTAATCAAGGTACACACAAATATTACTTACCTCACGTAAATTCTCCAAGCTGATTTTTACGTATATTGTAGGCAATATCCTTAAAAATAAGTCGCCAATACTCCCAGACACTTCCCGTCGGCCGTATTGCTTTGCAGACGCTTTAAAGCTCCCGAAGGAATTAATTAACTTCACGTAAATTATGATGTTCCATTGTTTATATCTCCACCAGACAACTATTTCGAAACCTTTTACGAGAAGACAGAGCGATCCAAGGGGCCAATCATCCCCTAGATTTCCGCATATTCGCAATCTGGCTCACTCTCATGCGCGTTGATAATACCCTCACGCTCCTACCCACAGTGGCATTAAAATTGAATTAAGGGGAATGATTGGCTCCTATGATCGGTCTGTCACCTGTCACAACTATTTTGAAACCTTTTACTAGAATGGAACATCATAATTTACGTGAAGTTGATTAATTCCTTCGGGAGCTTTAAAGCGTCTGCAAAGCAATACGGCCGACGGAAAGTGTCTGGGAGTATTGGCAACTTATTTTTAAGGATATTGCCTACAATATACGTAAAAATCAGCTTGGAGAATTTACGTGAGGTAAGTAATATTTGTGTGTACCTTGATTACCTGATACCTGAAAATTGGCCCACTAGGCAAGATAGCTGGTAGGCATGCGTTCTTAGTACATACTAGCACTACTCAATAATCCACATTTGGTTCGTCAGAAAATACGTGACGTCTGGCGGCCCTGGGATCTTGGACTAGTCATAATGTCCTACATATTTTTATTTTATATTTGTTATACAAAATATTCTACATAAACATTTGGTACCTACATATGAAAGTGGTAGATACGAAAGGGAATTTTTGGAATAGTTTAGATTAATTTGGGTAAGTTGCAATGATCAAATTTTAAGATACAATACGTCACAGTGTACAAAGTATGACAGCAGTCTCCAATCGGTGTAGGCAGAAACTATAGATTTCAACCTGCTACCGAAGATCCTGGAGAGAACTTTTGACAAGTTATTTAATATACTTACACACATATTGGGATTTTATAGATTACTATAAAAAATGTCCTTATACCATATTATTAATTAGATCTTCAATCAATAAGTAATATAATAAATAAACTAAAAATAGTAGATGTGAAGTAATGAAATGTGAATTTTGTTATTAGTTAAGTTTGTAATTCCATTACACCAAATTACGATAATGAATAAAGTTTTTACCAAAATAGAGTACGATCGTGACTACCGAATTGGTTCACCAATGGATTATTAAACATGCACAAGTAGGGAACGTTAAAGGGCAATAGTACCCGCGTGTTAATAATGTATTCTAATCGTGCGTGGCTTCTGACAGTGTGGACGATAGTGCCCGATAGTGACAATAGTGTCACGTCCGATGGCACAACGAGGCGATAAATGAAAACTGAACTCACCTCCTTAAACATAAACGTAGAGAATTAGAGATATGTATATGTATATAATTAATGAATAAGGCATTGGTAAAATTACATAGGTAGTAACAGGAGTGGTGAGATACACCACGTATTACTACTAATGTAATTTTATTATAACGCTGATGTGATAAAAAATGTTGCTGATAGGTATTGTTGGTGGAAAAGGGTTGTTTGTTAAAATGTTGGCTTCTTGTTTTAGATAAAAA
Source organism: Craniophora ligustri (assembly GCA_905163465.1). Classification (NCBI taxonomy): domain Eukaryota; kingdom Metazoa; phylum Arthropoda; class Insecta; order Lepidoptera; family Noctuidae; genus Craniophora; species Craniophora ligustri. The sequence goes on from LR990968.1 coordinate 9,718,985, forward strand.
ATATTTCTTTTAGTTAAGTAGGTATTATAAATACGATCTATGATGGTAATAAAGTATGAAATCGAATTTACGAGTTCTATGTTTAAAATATTTGTTTATTTATTTTTTCCTAAAGCTTGGATAAAAATTAAAAATATTTTACACTTTAGTTTTCTATCGTCATTTGCTTAAAAGAATGATCTTAATAAAACCCTCAAAGAAAGACATTAGTAGGTATTTTTCGGTTTCTAAAATGGAATTTCACACAGTATTCTGATCGTGCGTACGTTGTCACAGTAGCGGTCCTGCTGTCACGTCTCAGAGTGGCGCAAGGCGATGTTAAGTGTTATGCATTCGTAATCGTAATGTAGGTACAGCGATTTATGGGTCCCTGGTACTTCCGCGCTAAGACCTGAGTTGATTAAATTTTTCCATAGTCAGTCTTCCCATCATCTTCCGGAGGTTATCTTCCATTTCCCCAAAGACTGGGAGACCTTTAGCCAGATCATCCATCCATCATGTTGAAAGTTGTCTTATGCCTGATTCTTCACTCAAGAAGGTTTCTTTCTGCTGCACAACATTAGCAGTATAGAACTGATGCTATGAATAAAAAAAAAACTGTGAAATGGAACTTAGACAAAATATCAATACTAATTTTGAGTCAACTGAAAACATTATTTTAAAGCCGAATCAATTATTTTATAGTTAGTTGGACGATTGTGGTTTCAGAGGCTGGTATACACCTGACTGAACACCTGGATGTGGCTTTAAGTGACCCAAACGCTACCTTAAACCTTATTCCGACGGTTAGGTTTGTAATAATGTCTTCTAGGTATTCGTCTCATTAGATTACGTACCTATTATTATGTTAGAATCAGGTACACGTAAAAATATGAAAATGAAATATATAATTTTAATACAATTGATAGGTATTTTAATATGCACAACATATTACTTTCCTATGCATGCTACATACCCTTTACACCATAGTGTTGTGAGTTCCTATTATGTATTAATAGTAACTCATTAATGTGGACGCGAATTGAAGCTCTATATATGTAAGCACAACGCGTCCATTTTAACAGTCAGGATTAATTTACGTTGCTATTAGAATAAGTTACGACTATTTCCCTTTGATTACCATTACCAATTTTGACAGCTTTAAATACTGCCTTTCCTTCTTTAATAACTTGCGCTTTGTGTAACAGTTATTATAAGTTTTGTAATAAAAATCAGCACCAATCGCCTATAATTTACTCCAAGATACACTGGTAGTATAAACTATCCGTTGTTTACTTCGAAAAATAGGGCAACACTGGTCTCGTAGTACAAACTACACATCGTGATACGAACGGCGTACACATTAGCTTTTTACCGCCATTCTAGTATTGTAAACATATGACTTACGATAATTTTATTCAGCCATGTTTTTCTGGAATGAGTTACACGAATAACATCTCTATTTTTCGCACTGTTTTTAGGTAACCATGTTACTTAGTCATCAACTATGTGTCTTTTGTCGACTTATACAAAAGGCTATATACAGTATTAATGATGGTCAACTAAACAGGTCAATCGTTGTGGTCTATTTTATTCCACTTGAATAAGTGGCCATTTCTGTCGGCTTTGCGGTAATTTGATTTCGATTTTTGAAGTAGAACTATGGTAAGTTCAATGAACTCCTCGAAGTTGTAATAATCACGTCATTTTTCTGATCAATTATCTTAGGTCCCGCCTGTAGAACCACAAAACTATAGAATAACAGGAGTGTTGACGAAATCTTGTTGATTCAGTATTGTTATGTACGTATTTATCATACTAATATTTGTAAAGACTTTTACCTGTGCACGCGCAGCGCACGGGCACGGATCGTGCACGATACGCTCCTGGAATGGCTATTAACGCGTCACATTTTACGCGATCGTGTATGACGCACGGCCATGCCACCGAACCGTACTATTAGTATGTGAGATCATTATTACCTGCATGCGAAATATTCGCTAACGCGTAACTTGCACGTGAACCGCACTATACGTGCACGTGCGGAGGTTAGGACTCGCCTCCAAGTTCCAAAGCTGATGTCAGCAACATTACTGCAACATACGAGTATGTTGTTGAATTTACAAGCGAAATTTGATGTTTCGCGCGCAAACATCGGCGGCTTAGACCATTAGGCTGTCAACCTATTGGCCAGCTAAACAATAGAATGAATTAAGTACCTAACTGGTTCAAATACTAAAGGTTAAACCTTTAATTATTTACGTCTTTACTGATTTTTATACTTACGCGAACATTACACGTGAAATGAAAAGTTTTTTACCTTAGTACGATTTGTAGCGTACCTACACACAGGCAATCTACCCGATCGTATATTATGATCCAAAACTAAAAATAGCATCAATATACCGCGATATATACTATACTTTTAGTTGATATTTACAATTTTTTTAACTCACGGAGCTTCTTACCAGAAAGTGATAGTGATCATGCGGCGATGTACGCGAGTCGAATAGTCGTAAGCATACTAAATACTTTTAGAGTGTATCATTCTTTTTTTAAAACATATATTTTTTTGATAGCACATGGCATTAAGTCTGTTTAAAAAAAGAACTTGATTTTGTTTTATGAGCACGGAATATGATGTCGAGCCATGTTATTTTAGACGCTTGAGTGACACTCTCTGAAGCACTTAATTGTTTCGGTTTGATCATCTGTGCCGCTTATGACAGCGTACGGGCGTTGACATTAGTGTGAGACAAATTATATTCTTAAAAAAATACAGATGTTATATTATTTGTTGATTGAGGAACTAGTGTCGTAACTGCTATTGAGAGGATTGGATTGATGACAATTATATCATTGATTCCTTAGTTGTGTATTTTGAATAGACTACGTGATCCGATACCTGACATAGATTACGGAAGCAGATCCAAGAAACCATATCAGGAAAGTTAAAATACGTGGATTACCTATAATAACGTGAAAATGTGGATAGTGGGTATACACATTCTCTTGTAAGTTGATACTAGTACATGGAAAAAGTAATTCGTTACGCTCAATTTCAGTTCGGAGAGCTATAATAGGATTTGTCCGTTAGGATATTCCAAGATAGGCCGGTAATGGAATGTGACCGATAAAATGCTATAGGATACCCAACCGAATTAGATTGTTCAGACCGCGAGTACAGTAATCGGCAATCTGTGAGTTTACGATATCGTTGTTCTGCTTACTCTATCGGCGATTACGGGTCGCTACAATGAAGATACCAACGAATTAATAAACATAATTATATTATTTTACAGAATCATCATCATCAACAACCTACAGTAACCCGCTGTTAGGCATAAGCCAGCCACGGCGGGAGGAGTCGCCCTAAAAGGACACTGATCTAATTGATGAACTCCTTCAAAAAGGTCAGGTGTGCAGTACTCGTAACCGGCGCCCATGTATGACAACATGTATGAATGTGGACGAGGCAAAAATGGTATGCAGGGATCGTAGCGCATGGCATATTGCCATGTAATCTGCCAACCCCAATGGGAAAAAGGGGTGAGTGTATGACGCCCATACGCTATGATTGCATCGTACTATCAGTCAGCAATAATACACTACACACGCGTCTCAAAACTATAACGAAATACTAACACCGAGCATACTGCTTGCCTACTGCTTGATGACAGAATATCTGGCCACTCTAAATAAGAGTATTAAAATCCTTTGAACGATCAATGTACTCGTAAAAGGTATCTTGCTCAATAGGAAGCTTTCTGCTCATTTTATCCGATATAATACCGTTGTGGTTGAATCATATCATACAGTATAATAGGAATTTACATTCGAAATGCCTTGTATAATTAGGTCCTAATAGAATCGCTTTCATCACGCAGAGTCGGTGGGCTTATTAATTAGTAATTAGAGGCTCTATTATGTAGTAGCGCTGAACCGACCGTTTCATTTTTATAGAGAACAAATTATTCCTTCCTCATAAATAAGTAAGAAATATTGCTCAACGTCAAGATTGAGTCTGTTAGTGCGTTTTAGTTTGAATTTAGTGCTTAGGGCTCAGATTTGTACTCTGGTGGTTATAATTTTTACTTGTAAAAAATCACTTATTTCAGGCTAAACAATTGTGAACATTGTTTTGGTTTTACTCATTAAATTTGACAGTGACGTGTACAAGATAAAAGCAGTGCGAAGAAATGATATTGTCACTTTTTAAATATGCATATTGCGTTACATTCACAGTTACGTTTATGTTGCTATAAGAAGGTCAGAGCATCTTTTCATTCAGTTTCATAGCATTTTTTTCCTATATTTTTCAAAGAATGATATTTACCAGCTAATACTTTGTGTCTTATAAAAAACGTAGTCTTCCTAATTTGCACAAATGTAGTAATACTTTATACCTTACTATCTACCTATGGATTTTTTAGTATCTACCAAATATGTTATTTCCATCTGTTTTATGGCAAAAGGGTTTTCGCTTTAGTAAACAAACATTTTGAATTCTAACATGAAAAATGAAAAATATGAAGAAAATGATGATTTGATACGAACTTTATTTGAAAAACACATAAAATACCGTTGCCTCAAGAGCTGATATTTTCGTAAATTTATATCTAGCTGACGTCTCGGACCTATAAACGTAGACCTATAAACCTGCTGAATTTCAGCTTCATAAGTTAGTTTTGTAAATTCCGTGTTTCAACTAAAGAAGAAATTTCGAAAACAACTTATGAGCGAAAACTACTTAGCTGATGAACAAAGGTTCTCCTGTTTATATGAAAAATATAATGTAGAGGATATCTTATCTTCACGTTATTCCACATCCTTTTATCAAATATATAGAAACAGAAGCGGAAAAAAATGAAGCCATCATTATCAGTCGTTGTAAAGTAATTAAAACTATTATTTCCCTTAATGTCTATGCATGCATGAAAACGTAAACCGAAATTAAGTCTGGGTCATAAATCTTGCCGTGGCAAAGAAGCGCCTCTCTGAGGTCTGTATAATTAAAACCTGCTATCGTAAAATGTTCTAAGGGAATTAGACTGCGAATGCGAATGGTCCATAAAAATCAAAGTTCTATCAACCTATTTACTATTTACTCTTATTAGGAGGGAATACGCTAAACCTATAGTCCACCACTCATGGTATCCTAGTACGGCTTGTTAGACTTAATACGCCACCGAGAAGATCATTTAGGCATGCGAGTAGTTCATGGGTTTTTCTTCACCGTTTGAGATTTGAGCATGTGATAAATAAAGCACATACTTTTAATAAGCATCAATAATAACATTAGGAGTTCTACTCGGGATCTTTGTCTTCACAGTACACTGGTTAATGTATTAGACTTAGTTATGCTATTACCTATACAAACGCCTAGACCAATCAGATTCCACATGTAAAATCCACATCTGGTGTAGTAAATAATCTTTCAGCCACTGTACCAATCGTCGAAAATTGGATAAACATAGCTGGAAACTGCATTTCACCTCACAAACGACCAGTAAAGCAAACCCAATTATAATGCGTAACAAACGGGCCGTACAGATTCAAATTAGACGAAGCTAATATGATAATTAGCAGTGAATTGTAACGTGATTCACAATTGCCCGGTTAACATATGGTCCCTAATCGCTGTAGCAGAAGTTCAAGCGCTCCCACGGCCCGCTTGTAATTACCACTTGTTATTGAAATCACACCTGCCACTGTTCCATTGTTATTTCTGTTATTACATATATTATATTTTGTCTAGCTGATGCCCGTAGTCCTAGGCCTATATAGCCCTTATATTTTATATGTTTATGTTACGAATACCGAAATATTGCTTATGTAAAATTAAACTATTGTGTTTACAAGTTGTTAACACAGCAATGTAGAATAATTGAAGGAAATAATTATAGTTGCAATAGAAATATTAATATGCGTAGGTATATTTGTTTCCCTCTTTTAGCCAATTGTTTGTTTTAAAACCAGGCGGTTTTCATAAGAATATTGTTTATTAACTGTTTAAAGTGTACTAAGAACACCACAGATGGTACTTAGCAAAACTTTAGTTATTAAAACTTGGTTGGAACTGCTGTTATACTAATGTACCTATTAGGTCTACAGCTGCACTACTAATTAAAACAAGTAATTTAAGCCTTGAAATTACTAAGTTAAAAAAGCCTTTTAAAAGAAGATAGCGAACAGTTACTTAGTGTTAGTTTTTAGTTAGTTTCAATGTGATATTATTTCAACCACCCACGTGTTTTAATCAAAGCTGGTTTGGAAAGTCAAAAAGTAGTCTATTATATTTTACTCGATATTTTAACACAACGCTGCACTTTATTAGAAGTATTTTATATACATACTTGGGTAGGCTATAAGTTTGATTCTGAATATCACCCGTGCGTGGCTGGACCGGGTGGAAAAGCCCGGAAAGTTAGTCTGACTAGATTATCAATTATTACAAAAACAGCGTTAAAACAAATACATTTTAAAACGATGAGCTCACATATGCAATCATTTTTGAGATTAAAAGAATAAGGTACACAGTACTAATAAACGCATAAAAAACAGTTAAACTTTCATTTTAATTTACTTATTTAACTCTCGGATTGATTTCAGACAAAGAAAGGAAATAAGATATGTTCCACTTTAACTAATGCCTTGGTACACAATAAAATTGTTAGCCAAAATGTTAGTACTAAATTGATTCTAGAAAAGATTCTGTAACTCAATCCTATTTTACATAACAAAAGGAATACTGAAATAGGTGTGATTGTAGAAAATGGAGGCAGCCGTCTTTTTCAAATGAAAGATAAATGCTTGACACATATTGGATAGCACTATATACTGCCACGCAATAAGAATGAATCGAAGAATCAAATACGACGGACACACAACCAAAGTAAAAAAAGGAGAAAGATTTTCAATGTGAAATGACATGACACTGACTCGTTATCAGCTATCATCAATATTATCAAAGAGTATAAAAAGAGTGTCCGCAAACTCGAGCGATCCTCCGCCGTCAGGGCAGGCTTTATCAAAATACTACGAATTATAAATTGAATCTTACTTTGCAGTATAGGTGGATCCATAGGAATCAGGCTATATATTCCTTGGTCCAAATGGACCAAGGAATATATTCCTAATGCTCGAGTAGTTTTCAACTGTCACCTTCTAGCTTAGTTATCTACTGTCTTTTATCTTTCAACCATGGTATGAACTATAATTTGATACTATTGTTTTGTTATATCCTCTGCTCCTCTATCGAATTATTTTCGCTAAAATATATTTCACTTCTCTGCATAATTAGATTTGGATCTATTTAATATACATGCTTTTTTGGGGAGTGGATCTTCTGTACTTAACTTTGTATTATACCTACCAAGCTAAGTTCTCGCTTCTCATTCAAAGAGCTTCGTTTCTTGCTGACAGCTTCACTCCGTAAGGCTATACGTGTGTCCTTATTGAGTGTAGGAAATTGTGGGAGATAACTTTTGCAATATACTTCCTTTATAAATTCATCTTAGTAGCTTATTATTATGCTATAAGATTTAGATTTATTCAGATTTTTCTGCTCATGATTATGGATGCTAAAGAATAAAAAAAAATGATATTAAAGTAATATTAACGAAGCACTTTAATTTCTGTAGCAAGGTTTAGCAATAATGGATAAAATAAAGAATAAGAGTAATATAAGACGTATAAAAATTATTTTTGTTTTAAAACCACTTTATATTAATTAAATAAAAAGTTGATGCTTGAATTTTTTACTTGGCACGAGGACAGCACATAGTAACTACAGAGTATAAACTAATACGATTGTAAATCGATAATGGGTTAGCGCCTGTTGTGTAACGGATGACATGAATGACAATGAAGTCAATATTGAGGCGATGGCGATGCCTGACAGGAATGAATGGAAAAGTGAATGGATGGATTTAACGAAAAGGGGCATGTTGGGCTGACCCTAAATAAAGAATAAGTAATAGTATATTGTAGAATAATTTAATGAGTATGTCCAATTTCAGCCCCTTCAGGAGTAAGATGTATGAATAGTTAGTTTTTTTTTTACATCGAATAGGTACTTCAGTCAAAGTAAGGACAATTTCTATGCCTGAGATTATGAGTTTATCTGCTACACTACAAACAAATTTTACAGCAATCAAATCGGACGCGAGTAATAATAACCATGAGAAGACCTGTCCCAATTATACTTAACGAAATAAAACAGTAATTGCATTTAAGTCGCATAATCTAATACAGTGTGTTTGGAGCCTTGACTTAATTTGATGGCCTAAAAATAAACGCAATCAAAGTGGGTTATCTCCTTTAGAACATCAGTTTTAATTACATCGTTGTTACTAAGACACTTATTATGTGGATTGACCTGAATTTGACCCTTCAGACTTTCATGCTTCTTACCAATTAGCCCTCTTCAATATTTATTTTTTAAACAGCACGTTCAGCTAATCGGTAGGTAAACATTTAGATAAGGGCTGTTGATATAACCTTCATTTCAAATTATCTTTGGCGCACGGTCAGTAACAATTATAAAGTTTCTCAACTGAGCTTATCAGTTGCAAAAGTAAAAGTTTTTGGGGTTAACGTGTTCCCATACCATTACCTCAAATGATATCCAAAAAATCTATTTTACTTATTTTGAATTGTATTGCGTCGAGTTACGGTACTTAATTGCACAGTAGGACTAAATTAAGTAATTTGAATTAAGTGTTGACTCCAATTGATGTCAAGCTGAAAAACAGACGTGTATACAAATGCATCATATTTACAGGATCATGAATGACGTACATGAATGCACTATGCAGTAGTGCGACAAAGAGTCGAAAAACTGGAGCAATGAGCGAAACGTTTCTATTTCCACCGCGTGCATGTCCATTTTAAGACCATGCACCGTTCCACACGTGTACTTGTATACTCGTTTTATTCGATTCCAGTCAGTCTGCGCTTAGCTTTATTTTTATTCCTTTTACTGCCTGTCGGTTAACTTCGTGTGAGATCGGTAACTTTCGTTTTTATTGTGGCTGCCGAAGAATCAAACAGATGTTAATCCATTCCTAAAGTTATGGGTGCGTAAAATTTAGGGCTGTTTTAATATGGAAGGATTTTTATTTGATTATACCATCTCCACCACCGGTTATGAAACTTACGAAAATGAGTTTTAACTACCATTTAGTTGTTAAACTATTATTGGTTTTGTTTTTGGAATAACGGTGGAAGTTTATTTAAAGAGTGAACAGTAATAAAAGTGGTTACGGATTATGGACTGTGAAAATTTTAAGTAGCTTACAATACGTTCGTCCTGTCGTAAACTAACTAGGTAACTAATTATAACTTCCATTAAATAATTGTACTTGTAATTGACTATTTATTTGAGTTTTTAAAAGAAGATAAATTATTTATTGTAAAAGGCGGATGTAGCAATTTGAGAAAAAAAGGATTATCGTAACTGAATGACTCGTTGTTGAAATAGTCTCAAGCGTTTAGAGATTCCGGGTTTGGTTCCCAGATCTATGTGCATCCCAGCGTGATTAGGTTTTTCTATAAATCTATAAAATTCTCAGTAATAAATCTTTTACAAGAGCTGTTACTGAGAATTTTATAGAAAAACCTAAGGACCTAAACATATACCGACGAACTGTAGGTATCAATATTCCTCTGCTCATTGCTCCGGGGATACAAGCGAGATTGTATTTAAGTTACTACAACTTACATTGCTGCACTTAGGCTTGTTGTTAAAGGCTATTTGATATTCTCTGGAATATTTCTGTACGTTACCTATCCTGCCCACAAATTCCATGACTACATGTCCGACATTCCTGAACCGTATATTAAAAAAACACAATCCTACTAAGTGTCCAACAAGATTGAGTAATTATCTACAATCTCTGCGAACCCCATCGGGAAATATAGGCGTGATGCTAAGTAAATTAAATTAGTTTGTGACGAAGGTAAACCTAGTTTCTAAAGGAAAGGTTACAGGCAGAAACTTTCTAGTCTAGAGCTACAGACTGGTCTCAGAAATTCATTAAACTTGTTTACAGCATTGTTTGTTTATGGAGTACCTATCTACTTTATGGTTATAACTTTAAATGGCTCTCTCCTATCGCCGTAACTTTGAAGTCTTAAGTTAATTGGTAGAAAACGGCCGTCTTGTTTAAAATATAGTGTCTGAATTGATTGGCTTTTTCTATTGTATCTCCGTTAGTAAATGCATAATATAAGAGATTTGCTATGAATGTTGAAATAGAGACTCAATAAAGTGAGAAATTTAAGAGCAACCTTCACCGCTATGTTTCAGGTATGTTCAGGTAGGAGCGTTCGCTACAGGCGAACTATTCCATTAACAAAGCATTAAAATCCAAATAATAATTGAAAAAAAAAACCGACTTCAAATGTCAGGGGAAGCACCAGCTTTCAAATAAAATTAAAATTGGTTCACCCAGTCAAAAGTTCTGAGGTAACAAACATTTAAAGAAGTCGCTTAGTAATAATCTCTCATCTCTACTATATATATATATTCGTAAATGCTTCGAGTATTTAGTTCCCCGGAATGAATGCTGTCGCTCTGCTAGCTCCCTTCTTACTTCGTACGCCTTTTCACATCAGCAGAATGTGAAAAGGCGTACGTTTATATGACGCTTTTAATGTAGGTACGTGCGTATACGAATTCGCTTTCCTATTCAATACGTGCAAGTGTATTAAGTGTTAGGTACGTAAAGAATATTGCTGTATCAGTATTTTATATTACTGATATATTATATTTGTACATATTTATTATTTAGGCATGATTAAATTTTTGTACAATGCGTAACCCATTTTTATAAGTCTCACTCTAGCCAAAACTTGCAGAAAAAGAACCCATCAATGAGTTTAGCCCGCCGAAGGGTACTTAATATTTCAATTTTGTATTATGTTCACGTATTTTTCAGCGTATAATATAGAATAAAAATATGGAGGCAAGTTTTTTCTTCAATTTATGTTATTTTACCGAAAGATACAACGATGAAAAGTAAATTGGAAGCAATAAGTCGTCCGAATACATAAATAAAGATACCCAAGGATGCCGAATATCTATATAAAAAGCTTTCAGTCAAATAGGCACAAAGGACTACCTTTTTGGGCACCAAATACGTCTTATGGGACTCCAGTTCATATAAATTCTCCGTCCCTGAAGGGAAAACATTTGCAAAACTATTTTATTCCTTACTTGTCTCGAGGTTAGGTTTTGGTTTTCCAAAATCTTTAGAAGACATATTTAATAAAAAAAACATACAGTATTTGTTTTGTTCGTACTGAACAGCAATCCTAGTTTATGATGCCTATACCTATTTTATAAAATATATGGGGGTATTTAAACGGGGTTCATCCCGCTAAGGTACGGTCCTGATATGGTACTCTCGTAAAATACCTACCAAAATGTTCCGCTATGGTACCTTTCAGTTCCTAAAAAAAAATGTATTAACAAATATTATCTTTCTTAATTATTATTAATAGTATTTTTTAAACAAGTCATGCTCGGCGATTGTCGAGTAAAGCAAACTTGCTTCACTTCAGGTGACCTGACCAACCAGTTTTTTCGTAATACCTTTTCCCGATGTTGATAATTTTTTTGTCGTTTATATAAATTTACAATTAACGCCTTTTTCTCAATGTTGATTATTTGTATTTGTATGTCTGGATGTCGATTATTTTTTTGTAGTTTATAATATTTACAATAATACTTTTCTGAGATTATTTATAATTAATATTTTTGATTATTTTAAAATTTACATTGCAATTAATATTTCTTTCCACTGGTTGATCATTTGTTAGAAATATTTTGCATGAATAAAAGACTGATTTAATATCGCAAACAGACGTTTTATTTATACACTCCTAAAAAGTAAAACGATGGAGACAAAATTATAGGTGGACTTTTCTTTTCAGTTGTACTTTCTATTGTCTGACGTAGATTTAAAAGATAGGTATTATAGCGGAACTTTTGGTAGGTAATTTAAGAGGGTGCCATAGCGGGACTAGCCCTTTAAACGCTACTCAATTTTAAGTAGTGTTCAAATACAGTGTCCACTATGTGGGTCAGTGAATGAAATAACGTTCTATTTAAAATTTAGTTGATATGACTAGATACTCAAAGTATCTAGTTAAAATTACACCATATTTTATATATGTATGATCTGTCCGATCTGTTCTAGTCAATCTTTTAAACGGAAAAGAAAGCAGTTGATGACAATTTAGTCTGGTCAAATAAGATTTAATCGTCTTAACATTGTAATTGCAATACTTTCACAGGAAATCTACGGAATTATTGATAAACACCAAATGTTAGGAAATATTTACCAAAGTAAATTATTAATTTTCGCAAATTTCCGAGTAGGCCAACACGATTCGGTAATCGATATATACGCAAACAGTGTTTAGAAATAAAGTCAGAAATTTAGGCACGTATTTCAAACTTTAACAAACCTACTCATTAACGTTTCAACCGTACATGTTTCTTGATTAAAATTCTCAGCAAAACATAACCAGAATATTATCTGTATGGATACTAGAAAGCTACAAGTGGATACTCATGGAAACATTAATATGGAATACGCATGGAAGATTAATGTATAAAGTTGTAAAAATCATCCTATAGGAAAATAAGGTACAATTTTCCTTCATAATTCGAGAGAGAAAAAATATTATGCATCAAATCTGTGGTTGTCTAAACCAATTAACATATATTATTTACTTATTAGGGGACGAAATAACTGGTTCTGTAAAACACTTCTTGAAAAATAAACAATAGCTTTAGCTTATTCGGTAAGTATAATATAGTCACTATAAATATTTACGTATAAACCAAACAGGGTACAATGTTGATAGAATAAAAGAGAAAATGGAGCGCAATATTAAATATCCCTAACTGTTTGTTAAATCGTAATAACATATCTTATCATAATAAATTAGATCTTAAATTCAAATTCTTATTGTAAAATGTTGTTAACCTCTATAGCAGTAATAAGTGGTACCAAAGGTCATCATGATGGAACGCAAATAATTAATGACTTATTTAACAATTTTGAAAATATTTTCGATGCACAGATTATTATTTACTGTAATTGGTGTGGTTCGAATTGTAAATTGTCAAAGCAATACTTTTCAAACAATCAATAAACTTGTGTAATACCACTTAAAGCAAATTTAGGTTCTATTAGGCAGCTGGAACATTAGTCTTGACGGTCGAGTGAAAGCCCTAATTGCCGAACTTGGGTGTCCAGATAATAAAACTTGCACAAAGCCTCTTGAAAGTCGTATCCTTAGAACCTATTGCGGGGTCTTGGCAATATAAATAACCGGATGAAAAAGGCACTGTTTTGTTTTTAATTACGACATTAATTCTGGATGGGGGTGTTAATTTAGGGCTATTTTTAAGTGCTGATTTCATTTTCATGACGTAACTCAGATTTTGTTCGTTTTAAGAACTGGAAATGGTCTGGAATTCAAAGACTTTGAACTTGCACCTAAAAGTCTGTGATTTTAAGACCATAAAAATCATAAGTTTTTTTTTATCTTAGAATGTTTTGGTCGCAAGTACGATTACAGAGCATGAGGTGGAAATGATCCCAGGGTCTAGACATTCCAAATGAATTCTACAAGTCACAAGATTGAAGTCTTCTAGTACAGAAAAAAAGGTTTACACATATCAACATAGATTTTTTATGCTGATGACAAAACATCGGTAAAGAGTTTTACAGTTACCAGTTTAGTTTACCTTTTTTACAGTTCGTCTTTTTTCCTTAATAAGAAAGAAGTTGTATTCTTATCTTGTCTTCTCATAGACAAGGTGACTTCAATGTCAATTATAAATGGTGCTATTTGAATTTTTTCTCATCGTCAATCAGTTTCAATATTCTATCTTTTCAAACTTGTCAATACCATTACTTGCGAAGTAAAGTTCCATTTAACTTTCCGTCTACCGACTTATTTAGATTTATTCAATATCCGATATTCGACTCAAACAAAATTAAACGCTAAAACTTCAATATGTACAAACAGGCACGAACTTCAAAGTTTCTTGTATTGATTTGTGTAATTTAGGTGAAAGATTTTGATATTTCAATATTGGCAAATCAGAAATGTATAATATTTTAATTTATGCCAAGTTTGGCAAAATTATTAAAGCGAGAGAAATCTGTCGATTGGGCTATATTCAGTTAAAGAGTTTGTCTTTCGTTAGAGTTAGATATTGTGTGCAAAATATATTAATTTTACACTAAAAGTCGGTAATGTTGATTATGTTACATAATCAACATTAGTGATTAGTGAGTACTGTATGTTCTATTCAAATATTATTCAAAAGTTGTGCTTGTCTGTAATTAACGTAAACACTAGTCTATATTTTTTTGTTTGTAATTTATCAATGTAACTACGTTTTCATGTTGTTGATGTGTTTTGAATAAATAAATACTAATAGTTAGTCACATAGACTTTATTTATGAACGTTAAATGTTATTTTACGTCGTATCTGTATAAGAAATAAATTAGAAGCTTGATTGAAAGAAAATGTCGAAACAAAATTTAGCCAAAGGCTATTAAACTGCTTTTATGTTTGCGTTACGATTCAAGTCAATATACAAGACATATTTTATTTCCGTGTCTAAAGAAACTTCGCATCAAGAGGAAATTGAAATTTATCCAGTAAGCAACGTTATTTAGACATATCAGAGAACACATTAGTCGAGAATCTCACGCCAAGTTGTCGTGCACAATAAACGAAATGTTTTGTACCTCGCGTGCAAATTTAATAGTACTCCCCAGTTTCAGGGTTCCGTGCCATAAAGAAAAAATGGAATCCATTATGATCACTTTGTTGTTCGAAAAATTAGCGTTTTAATACCCTCATAGGCAGCAAGTTTAAATTAATATCAAACAATTACGTCTGCGATCATTAGAAGTCGAAAGCTAAAAAAAATTTCGATATCAACGCAATCACAATAAAATATAATATCTCATACCTTGACACTCCCGAGAGAATAAATAATATCAGTACCTACCTACGCCGGCGCCGTGATAAAATCTGTAAAAAGTAGTTTTATTTCAAAGTCTTGTATTCAAGTATACTAACATTATAAATGCGAAAGTCTGTCTGTATGTCTGAGGTAACGGACATACAAACACGCTACAAACGCAATAAAAGCTGAACCGATTTAGATGAAATCATTCGGTATAGAGATAGTTTGAGTCCCGGGGAATATATTATAAGATATATATTATAGGGTAAGATACATAGGATAGATTTCATACCGGAAATCATCCCTTAAAAAGGGGAAAAGGGGGGTGGAAATAAAATCACTAATTTTACGCAGACAAGTCGCGTTATTATAATAGCTCACATTATTATGATGTGATACTTGGCAACTGGGCATAACCCAGTTGTAAACATCTGTTCTTATGTCAATCACATCTAAACTCTATTCTGTCTCTCGCTTGACAAGGAGGGAAGTGGAAGACTGATATTTTTCTTACTACTCCTATCTAATTTTCATGATTAATTTCGTTGCAGGTTCCAAGACAGTTAAAATCATTCCCCCGGGACAAGTCGAGCTTCATTGTCATGACGATTTTCTGGATGGTTACTACTGTTGATCCTGGTTTACAGGAGTTGCAGTAGTAGGGACTTGGGTGGTGGGCATGTTGACGAAGTTGCGGGCAGGAGCTAGTAGCGTAAAAATCAGTACACTAGCGAGAAAATCAAATCCTATTGACCTAGAATCGTGAAAGTAGCCAACTGTCACAGTAAAAGAAAATAAAAAAATTGGGCAAATCGTCGATATACTTTTATTAGAATGAGCAATCACGGAACACCCGATTTATTTATATAAATGCCACAGTTTTGGTATCGCCATCTGTCGTTAAATGAATGTCGTCATAACAGCTCTGTATCATATGTAAGATTGCAGGCCTCTGGCTCCTAATGTATTCCTAACAACATTTGCGATGGGAAGAAAATGAGCGAAAAGTGTCTGATAGAAGATGGATATATTGGGCAAATGTAACTGGAATCTTAAGCAGAGGTAAGGCATGAGTTCCCGACATCATATTATTTTTAATAACCATAGTTACTGTGTTTACCGTCTATGTATATGTACAGTCGAACAAGCTAATTGGTTTACACAATCTCAAACGGTGAAGGAAAACATCGTAAGGAAACCTGCATGCTAGAAAGATTTTCTCGATGATTTTATTTATTGAAACGAAATGAAATTAATATATTTAGCCTTTTATGGAAATTAAATCCCAAATAAACTGTATAGATGTTGTTACATCTATACAGATTATTTGGGATTTAATTTCCAACTAATACAATACAGAAAACTAAAACTTAAAAAAAAACAAGTGGTATCTTCCCTCACAACACAGTTAACTATAACATCTCTATCTCAGTAAACACGTTAACAAGAAAGTTACGAGTTAACGCAAGGCACGTGTTTACCTGTTTATACTGCTCTTAATTAGCTTGGTTCTCGGTAGAACCCTTTTGAATTACAACGACCGAGATTTTACAGAACAACTTAGGTAAGGACATTTTGTTTTGCACCATACATGCATACACTAAAGCCTTATTCCCATGGGGGTAGGAAGAAACTACAGAATGCCACGCGTCAAGATCTCTACATACCACTTTTGCATCAATTTATTTTTTAATATTTAAGTATAGCATTGAAATTACATTTTACGGATTTTATCGCGGTATATTAATATTTATTAAGTATATTATAATCTGGTCTTACTGTCAATCAACTCACTAGTCACTAGTGTGGTAAACTACAACCTAATCCTTTAAAATGTTTGAGATCCATTTAGAGAGATTAGGCTTTAGAGACAATGATTGGATGGATGATAAATCTAGCTTTTGCTTTTTTTATGGTGATAAGGCGGCTAACGAGCAGGCGGTTCACCTGATGGTAAGTGATGACCGCCGCCCATGGACATTTGCAACACTAGAGGCTTGCAAATGCGTTGCCAAACCCATTAGAAACCGTTCAGGTTTCTTAAAATAGGGAGTTACTGAACTGACAGCAAACGGGATTCCCATGCTGTCAGAATAGTCACTCCCCCAATGAGCTCTGGTTACCTTACTCACTCGCAGAAAGACAAGTTGTTGATTCACTGCGGTCTTCTGTAAGGCGGAGGTACTTTCCCAGTCGGGCAGCTCAATTTGAGCCAGAAATCTCGCTATACCTCCTACAAAGAATAAGATGCTTGCTTGAAGATGTTTTATATTCTGTATTTCGTTATCATCCTGGGTATAAACTCATTTTTGTTTTAGTGCATGAAGTTGCGGGTAGCAACTAGTACAATTTTATTTATTTTGGTAATTCTTGCCTAATGGAAAACTTCAATAGTCTTAAATATAGGTATGTAATGTTTTTTTGATACCACAAAGTCCGATCCTTACGTTAGATGATTACAGCTCTGATGTTAAGCGGTTATCATGGCCTATGGACGTTTACAACACAAGAGGTGTCGCTCCCGCACCCTAAAACCGATTAAGGTTTCTTAAAATAGAGTAGTTACTAAATTGACAGCAAACGAATTTACCGTGCTGTCAGAATAGTCACTCCCCTAACGGGCTACGGCAACCTTACTCACCCGCAGAAACACAAATATTGTAGATTGACTGCGGTTTTCTCTAAGTCGGAGCTACGTGCCCAGTCGGCTAGGTAAATTTGAACAAGACATTTGGCTTTTCGCCGAAGATCGAGCTCTGTGGCGTTCACTAGGCAAGGCTTACGTCCAGCAGTGGCCAACATAGGCTGATTGATGATGATGATTTCGCTTTTCCCTACCTCACAAAAATTTTAAGTATAAGTACCTACTAAATTCCAATTTTTACATCAAACTCAGTCAGTCAGTATTCTCGTTAACTAGGTGATTCTACAACAAGATTAGCAGGATTTCAATTTTAATAAGGATGAAGTTTATGAGCTAAAACAAAATAGAAACAGCAATTTTTATGGGTCTAAGTAAGAAGACGGAGATGAAAGTCTTTTATTACAACAAACCTATCTTGAACAATGATATAAAAAACTATAGATACGTTACCCGCTCTCTAAAATGGCAACAAGAAATCAAGGCAATTGCCGGGATCGCGCTTAGTGACGCACCAACCAGCGTTGCGAGGGTACGTCCCGAAAAAATAATTCATGCATAATAGTTTTATACTTCCTGAGAACAAAATGCCTTCATGTGTTTACAAATTATACTACAACAGTGAAAGATAAAAATGTGTCTTTCCCTTTATTTGCACAAATTAGTAGCTGTCGCCATTTTGCATAGCCGTAATGTTCGTGCATGACGCGTCTATATAATAATATGTCATTGATCTTGAATATTTAATTTCAAATAATTTAAATTTGTACAGTTTTCTTGTTGTTAATAATCCCACTGCTGAGCACGGAACTTCTATCATTTGAGAATAAACTCGATTTATTGTTAATAAATTAAGTTTTTAAATATACTTGTTTGCCACTTAATTAAGCTTTAGTGTAGGAAAATCAATGTCATTCAAACAATTGTTATCTATGATCTAGTAAGTATTAATTTAGTTACAAATCACTCTACCAATTTGCGATAAAGTTTATTTAGTACCAAAAAATCATAATTAATGCAAAGTAAAACACTTTTGTGATTATAGACACATTAACTGAAGACCTTCCAGGATTAACAACCAATAATTATAATAAATAATAAATAGTCCAGACAAAGACCATTCAACGAGCCATAAAATCGTCCTAGTCAAGAAAAGTAGTTTAGACTGGGTCGTAAAATATTATTGCCTATGGAGAAGACCTAACCTTGATGTTGTAGCAGACACTTATTCTGAACACGTTATTAGTGACCAGTAGTAAAAATATAATCACTCTATTGGAAATTATGTATTAATAGTCTAAGATCCCATGAAGTACGACCTTCACCGAACTGGTTAATGGACGAAAAGTGTTTTTTTTTATGGTGATAAGGGGGCAAACGAACAGGCGGTATCACCTGACGGTAAGTGTTGATAGAAACCGCCGCCCATAGAAATTTGCAACACCAGAGGCTTGCAAATGCAAAACGTTGCCAAACCCCTTAGAAACCGTTCAGGTTTCTTAAAATAGGGAGGTACTGAACTGACAGCAAACGGAATTCCCATGCTGTCAGAATAGTCACTCCCCCAATAAGCTCTGGTAACCTTACTCACTCGTAGAAAGACAACTATTGTTGATTCACTGCGGTCTTCTTTAAGGCGGACTTCTTCCTTCCGAACTTCTTCCCCAGTCGGGCAGCTCAATTTGAGCGAGAAATCTCGTTATGCCCTACCTCCTATAAAAAGTTTTATATAATAAATATAAAATAATTATAAAGATTTATATCAAATTAAATATATTGACTTTATAATAAAATCGATACATAATTATATAGTCAACATATATTATTTCAGATCTGTGTGTCAGAGAATATGTAAGTAGCTATTTCTAAACGTACATAAAAAATATTATTATATTTGGGGACCAACGGCTGTTGGAGATGGAAAAGCAATAGTTATTACGTATCCGTATAAAAAGAAAATTATACGAATATTTAAAAAAAAAATGATTTTGTATTTTCAGGGCTCTCAAGAAGCTAAAAATGATGTCTACTTTATTGTACCTACTTGCTTCTATATTTTTTTTACGATAGTATTGAATTGGGTCAAAATATCTATTTAAACATCATCATCAGACAAAAGCATCTAACCCTTTTAATTAGTCTTGCCAGTAAATTAAAAAGCTTTTAGTCAGAACTGGAGACCGCAAACAGCACTCATTACACTGGCCTCGTTGTTTGTTGTTTATTGTAACTTTGAAAGCTCTAATAACCGATGAAAAAATAAGTGTGAGTGAGACTAAAATCCTTCACGAGACTTTTTTTTTTTAAATATGGTGATTT
Source organism: Craniophora ligustri (assembly GCA_905163465.1). NCBI lineage: Eukaryota > Metazoa > Arthropoda > Insecta > Lepidoptera > Noctuidae > Craniophora > Craniophora ligustri. Next base: position 9,738,932 of record LR990968.1, read on the forward strand.
TAATGTATTCTGACAATTTTAATAATAAAATCCATAAGTAAATATTGTACCAACTTGATAGATTTATTATAAGAATTCGTACGGAGCTAAGGATTTATTTATTTAAAGGTATAGTTTTAGTATGGAAATAAAAAAGAAGGATTCAAAGTGAATAGTAAAAGCGATACAGCACATAAAAGTTACAACAGTAAAAAGGCGTAACGTACAGTAACGAATTCATTTCTTCACAAACACAAGTTGACACAAGTAAAAAGGAATTTAAAGTCCTGAGCTTTATTCACTAAAGACCAAAATTTAGAAACTTAGTCCTTAGTTCCAAAGTTTGTATTTCCGCCTAATGAGTCCGCAGTTTAGCGAGTGCCATGACTAATGCTTGAACTGAACTCATCACAAGGTTAACATTCAAGAAACTCTTGTATTTTTTTATATTTTCTACCTAACAATGTTATGCTGACTTCGAATGATGTCCACAATATTTCGTTTTTATGCTACGTTTTTTTATGTGAGATGGAATTGGACCGAACATTGTCTGTCTAATAAGACATTTAACACACTAGCTAAAAAATAAGGCCTGACAGATATGAAATAGCTGAAGTTATGTCGGATAATAAAAATGTTTATGAACCGTTACTATATGTCCGTAGTTTATGGAATAACTTGGTTACTTTAATTAATGTTTACCTAATCCATTTCTTTATTCTTTTTGGGGGGAGAGAGTCGTTAATCTAGATAATTTTTAGAGAATAAGAAAATATTTTGTGCCTTGCTGCTTTTAATTTAAAGAAAATGTTATTGCAGTGAAGTATAGCGGTGCGTTAATTGTGATCGTTGTTTGTATATAAAGCTGGGTTAATTCGGATATTAATCTGCTATTTGGGCGAATGGTATATTATGTTAGTCGAGCGATCAGCTTCTGTGCCGCTTTTCCCGAGTTCGTACTCCGCACGGAACAAGTATATGTATGGCCTAAAGGTGGTTAGTAGTTTCTTGTCTGGGTGTGCATTGTGAATATTTTTATTTAGAAACGCACCCACGACAGTGTAGCAGGTTTAAAAAAATATATAGTAAAGGTAAAATACAATATGTTATGATAAAAAGCAACTATTTGGAATGCTCTTGTACTTGATTGACAGATAAAACTTAATCGATTCTTAATAATGGTAATTTTAAATCATGAGCAATAATAAATTATTATTTATAAAATTATAGTATACACAAATTTTGTTGCTTCAAAGTTCTTTGAAGTTCCTTGTTCGAAGTTTCCTAAGTAGATACATGATATTGTATCTAAGTTGCTCGAAGTAACTTAAACCATATTGTAGTCTTTATATACCTAATACTAATAATAATAGTGTTGCTTCTTGATTAAAGCCGTCCAAAGATTCGTTAGGAGATTAATACCGATTAAGTTCGTTTGTTACAGGCTTTTAGCACATAAGGTGAAAATTTTGAAGTCGCAGCTCATTTATAATATGCTCAGATGTAACATTTATAAGATATAGAAGGTAGTTAATGTTGAGAAACCAGAATTAAATTATGAAAATTATATACTCGTCAGTTCGTGCCAATTTTCTTTATTCCCTCTTATCCAAAATTATCCCAAGTGGTATATTCGACAAAAATGAAGTACATAGATAAAAACGAAAAGATCTATAACAAAATCTATTAATAAAAAAAAAGTTATAATTTTAATCTTTTAATTAATTTTAACTACTCTAATTGTAATGTTGGCTAATGCTTGAATCAAACACATTTTATGCAAAAACAATAAAACGTACACTTATACAAGTTTGTAATTTTTATAGGTAGGTACGTATATACATACCTTTAACGAGAAAAAGAAAAAAAATAGATTAGGGCAATATTAATATGCTTACACACTTAACCCTGCAACGGACGAGGGCTATTCCTATGGGCTATTTGTGGTCGGGCTATAACTTAGTTTGTTTTATGATAGACGTACATACATACCGTATCGATACTAAGGAGCTATTTATAAATATACCCCAAAGACTTCCGATCATCGGAGTGAACAAACTATTAGTGTGATGTTTTTATATCAAGCTTTAAATAAATGGGTGGTTAGATGAAAGAGAGAGAAAACATGTTGATAGTCAATGACAGATAAAGTTGAATTTGAAAGTGGGAGGTGACGTTAACGATAATATTTGTTGACTTTTTAATGTTTCATAGACTTTCTTCATTTTGAAAAAAGTTTATTATAGTGATTTCTTAATCATACGCTACAGCTAAACATTGAAATGAAACTATTTTTTACGGATTTTGCGCTGGGCATCGATATTTTAGCTTATGCTAGTTACAGCTTAAAACAGGGTTAAATCATAAGACTTTGCAAAAGAAAACCGATTCTTACCCAGGATATTTCATCACGCTATCAAAAATAAGAAACGGCCAAACTTCAATAGATCTCTATTAGTACCTACCCAGCTATCATCTGATAGCTGGGTAGGTACTGCCTCTACCTAAATCCAAGTATAAAACTGCACGACCAAAGGATATGGTGAGCTAATTCTGTGTAAATCAGATTGTCAAAAAATTACAATAATGTACAGTACCACCAACACCTTAGTCTGTCTGTGACATTTAATGCCGTACCTAAAGGATCCAAAAAGTCTGGGTACCTAAATAATATGAATATACCGTGATAAAATCTGTAAAAAACAGTTATTAGTAAAGTATTATTATATGTAGGTAAAGTATTATGATAATATAAATTACCTACCTATTTATTAAAGAGTATGTTTCATATATCCACAAGAGTACCTACCTACTGCCAAAAACACGGCAATGCAGTTTGGCAGGAGACTACCTATAGCACAGTATAAATTCGGTATTTATACTGTAATCTCCTGCCAAACTGCATTGCCGCCTATACTAAGAAATATGTGTGCACTTTATACCTACGAATAATTGAAAAAAAATGTGTGGTATGCGCATAAATCAGTAGGTACCTACCTAATGTAAATACCAACAAAATCTGTGTAACAGGTTTCAGATTAAGCCATATAAAGTCATTTGTCAACCACTAAAAACACAACGTGTAAACAAAACTAATTTTAGTAATGGAATCCCGAATGTTTTGTAAAACGGTTTTAATAACTTCGTTAATTAGGTGACCGCTCTCGACGCACTTAAATAATAATGGGCATCATAAAGAGTGATGGTCCAGTAGAATTATGGCTGTCTAGAATTTACTTGAGGAGTCATTTGTGTTGTGTTTTATACCAGTGTTCTATCAAGACTTGGCTATCGCGGTAGACTATTATTATCGCCCTATAACGTGGTACTTACGCACGGTTTATACATGTCCATTAACAAATTAATTTATATCTCACAGCATTGTAGTTCTTAGCGTCATCGCCAAATGCATTGTAAGTATCCTATCCACTATATCCCTCCATACGACGACCTCTGTGGTCTAGTGGTTCGAGTACCGGACTGCTGATCACGAGGTCGTGGGTTCGATTCCCACGGGACACAAATATTTATGTGATGAATATAAGTGTTTGTGTTCGTCTGGGTGTTTCCTATGTATTATAAGTATGTATTTACAAAAAAAAAGTATATAAGTATTTATATCCATTGTCTAGTACCCATAGTACAAGCTCTGCTTAGTTTGGGACTAGATGGTGATGTGTAAAATGTCGCAGAATATTTATTTATTTATTTATTTATTTATTTATATATCAATATCCCTCCACCACACGGGATATACAAAACGACTAGCAAACTGTTGGCATTATAAGTAGTACACCTCTACCACACTTCTTCGGAAATCAGGCGTGATGGTGAGTTAGCAGCGACGCATCTACATCGATTAAACAACTTGTTTGTTTATACCTAAAGGAATAATCAGTGCGAATATCAGTTATGAGGCCCTTACACGTGTTGCTACGAATAAAAATATAGCGATAAAATATGCAGTTTGCAGTCGTTTGAAAAGGGAGCTGATATTGATAAAGCGTATCGATAATGAACGTATTTACGACTCCCACCCACTGTTGGGCACGGGTTTCCTCTCTGGTAATAGTCTACTACACGATACGACTCAAGGCCAAAGAGAAAGGAAGGGAAGGTTTATAAAATAAACTCGCTCCGGTGAGACCTAAAAGAAACATCCCACCTTTTGAGGAATATAGTGACGTATTTTTTATTAAAAACGAGTGTTGTTTGTATAATATTATGCACCTGACCTATTTGAAACACTTCGCCAATATTTTAGATGGACATAATTATTTCCTTCTAAGGCCTTTTCTAGCGTGTCCAGTGATAAAGATTTTAACTTTTATTCATTCTTTTAACATCTGAGTCATAGTCAATATGTACTGTCTTGATCACCACGCATACATCATCATTATCATCCACAGCCTTTCTGATCCCACTGCATAGGCCTCTGTCAATGCGTGCCATTCGCTTCGGTCCTGTGCCAATCTCAACCAAATTCGACCCAAAAACTGAGCGATATTGTCGACCCTTCTCGCTTCCGGACTTCCAACTCTGCGTTTATAGCCCCTTGGCCACCACTCAGTTAGTGCTTTGCTCCACTTATCATCATTTCTCCTCGCCATGTGTCCTGCCCAACTTTGAAGAATTTCCCGACGTCTAGGACCTTTGTCTTTCGTCTGATTCCTTTATTGGGAACTCGATCTTGTAGTTTGATGCCGAGCACACATGACATAATAAAACTGAGGATACTTACATGTGTTCCTACATATATTCTAAATTGAGTACTATAGGCACTCAGACATGTAATGTTATACGTCAACTACAAAAGACTTGTTCACACAAAAGCTAATTATATTGACGCTGTGACCGTGAAATACGGGAAGAGGAATAACATCGTTATTTAACAGGGAAACTGTTCCTTTATGATTATGTTCTGTTCCTGAGGATCGGTGGCTTGTAAAGGTTCTAGAGAAGAATATAAGTAAATAAATAATAAAAAAATATTCCTGGACATTATGACACAGCGCCATCTAGTTCCGAGCTAAGCAACGAAGCTTGTGTTACGGATACTAGTCGGTTGATATACTACATATTATTATATACTTTTTTAATATGTCGATAGATTTGTTTTTTGCAGAAGATTTTGATGCATATTTTATGATATTTATGTGAAATGTCATTCTAATATGCCTTTTCCAATTTAAGAGCCGTAAAACAAACATAAACTGTCTTATTATCATTGTGTAAGAAAATTTTCAATAGGAAATTGTTAACTTAAAAAACTATTATCAACTAGATTTACCCACCAATTTATCAACAGATCTGGATTTTTTTATTCGGACACCATATTTTTTTTATAACACTAATATTAGGTATATTTAACAAACCGTAAAAAATGTTCTTACCGAATTCCATGTTCGTACTACCTACTAATATAATGATGCCTAACGGAATATACAGGCCATCAGAACAATAAATAAGCAATTCAATTCAATATAAAGACCACTGGTATCTCATAAAGGACGAACAACATTCCTAAATCGATTACTGATTCAGTGGAATCTAGAATTTGTCCTGTAACAAATTTTGAAACAATATACACCTCTGAAGCAAGGCAAATAAAGCATGGAGTACCTCAAGGAAGCGTTCTGGGACCTTTGCTTTTCTTGATATACATCAATGACCTCCCAAAAATTACAGAACACAAAATGGTACTCTTCGCAGATGACAGTACAGCTATTATAGAATGCAATAATCCAAATAATTATGAACGTGACATTAATAACTCCTTATCGAAAATAATAAATTGGCTTAATGATAATAATCTCATAATTAATCTCAATAAAACTAAAGTTATGCATTTCCACCAACGGCTTGTTAATACTCCTGTTAATATTACTTATAAAAATTTTAAAATAGAAGAAACAAATAATACGAAATTTTTAGGGATAACTATAGATAGTAAATTAACTTGGAAACCACATTTGGAAGAAATTTGCAAACGATTAAGCAAATCAGCGTATTTACTCCTTCAACTCTCGAAAAAAGTAAATATTGATACATTATTAACAGCATATCATGGATTAGTTGCCTCAGTATTGCGATATGGTGTAATTTTTTGGGGTCAATCAACAAATAGGGAACTGGTGTTTAAAATGCAAAAAAAATGTGTACGATCTATGTGTGGATTAAAAACAACAGATAGTTGCATCCCTTACTTTAAAAAGTTAAAAATATTATCCTTACCTGCCTTGTACATTTTTGAAACTGCACTGTTTGTTAAAAATAATCCACATTTATTTCAGAAATTAGCATCGGTAAAAAAGACACCAATACGTGCTCAGTATATTAATACCTTATGCCAAATAAAGTGTAAGACAGCATTAATGAAGAAAAGCTTCTTTGGAATTGCTCCTCAAATTTATAATAAATTACCAGATGAAATAAAATGTATGTCAGTTCAAAAGTTTAGAAAGATCTTAAAAAAACTATTAATAAATAAATGTTATTATTCATTAGACGAGTTCCTTAATGATAAAGAATTATATATTTAATTTTAAATAGGTACCTATTCATTATTCTTGTTTCGTTTTCATAACATCTAGCAAATTAATATAATTTCGACACATATAATATATACCTATGTATAAATATTTTCTTAATACTATGTACTCATGAATAAATTTATAAAATTGTGCATCTGTACCCTACTTAACTAAAGTATTATGTAAATAAATTAAATTTGTATGTCATTATTGGCAAAACATAGCGCACTGTATACCTAATTACCTAAGATCTTTGTATGTAAATGCCTACCTATGTTTAACAAATAAATGATTTCTGATTTCTTCTGATTTCTGGAACAGAATAATAGACTTAAGGATTTTTGTTGTCTGATATTTTCTCTGTAATGCTCATCAGATAATACAATTACACAAGTTTGAAAAAGTTTCGTGAACATAATTGATGGAAAGTAGGCCATTGATAGGGCCGCGCCCCATCGACAGTTTTTTACTGTTTTGTTCCATTTTTTGACTTATATAAAATATATAACACGTAAATCTACTATTTACCTTTAATTTCAATGTCTAGTTTTCGCTTAAGAAATGGAATGTACAAACGAATATGGCGAGAAAAGAGAAGAGATATTGTATAAAAATTAATTTATTATATTATGATAATAAAAATAATATCAATTTAAGCCCTTTGCAGATATATGTCTACGAAAAGTTATGTTAATTAATTTTTGATAGGTGAATAATTGAGATTGAAAAGTTAGAGTTGAGAGAGTCGATTGAGTTTATACTGTCAAATGAAGGTTTGGATCAAAATAATATTATAAAACTAGCGTATATACAATAAATAAATAAATATTTCTGGACATTATGAGACAGCGCCATCTAGTTCCGAGCTAAGCAACGAGGCTTGAGTTAGGGATACTAGTTGGTTGATATACTACAAATGTACTTTTTTTTTGTAAATACATACATATTATACATAGATACATCCATGACTCGGATACAAATGTTTATGCTCATCACACAAACATTTGTCCCTACCGGGATTCGAACCCAGGACCCATAGAACAGAAGGCAGTATTAACTACCGCTGGACTAATTGGGTCGTTAAATGTAATAATAATAAATTGGGTCGTCGTACAATATATAAAAGCTTGTAAAATAAAAATACATTTCAACGTATATTTATAAAAAAATCAACTTCTTACATCAACAGGAAAAAGTACCAAGTTTTAAATCATTCAGTTTTAGCCAATAAAACTTTTTGGAAGTAGAATTTACTTTTATTATTTTTCGTGTTCGATCCTGATATACATAATTGTGGCAGCCCTAGCGTTGATATCGCATTCGACGATTCCTATGTGAACTGAATTCGTTAATACTTCACGAGTAATAAAACTTTTCGATTAGGTATTAATTTAGTAATGCATATATTTGAATTGTATTCGATCTGAAGGCTAAAGCAAACAATATGAAACTCAATTCCTGATTCCACGAATTATACGCATAATAAATACTGAAGAACAACTTTCTTTCAATTATCTAGTCCTTACTAAGGTACGTATACTTTATAATGGTTTTAATATTTATCTTTGAAAATCTAATTTGGGAAAGTAATTTAAAACGTTTGAATTCTCGAAAGGCTTTGAAAGAGTCTTAGCATCGTATTATATTCTGCCCTCTAGAAATAAAATATATAGTTAAAAAGATCCTCTGTACACACAATCTCAGTGGTATTACGTTGGTATGCTGTTTTTAGAATGTTGCGAGTTTTTCAAGACCTAATTAACTTTATAGAAAAATATGGAAAAACTATTACATTTCTGAAATGAAAAATGTTATATTAAGTAAATAAGAAACACATAAAGTAAACGTTTTTGTTGGTTTTCAGTCCTTATTAACATTCATATAGGCAAAATGTAACAGACTAAAAAGAAACCAATAGGTAACACGTTTTAGTTTCTCTAAGAAATTATTTATCATCATGTGCGAAATTCAAAATGTTAAGAGTGAATAATCTTTATACAGATAACCGCTAACCGAAGAATTATCGTAATTACTGATCGTAGGGAATAACTGCAACGCGCTCAAATCAAAGAAGTTTGGTAAAACGGTGAGAAGGCCTATGGTAATGGCCCAGCAGTGGATTGATAGGTACGTGATGACGATTGATTGGTAGCCTACTTGGTCGCTAATTATATTATACTTAAGTTAGGCTTTTACGTGGTTAAATTTAAACTAAGTATTCAGGGACAAACAGGGATCCACTCAAACATAAAAATAAATTGCATGAAAATTGTGTAAGCCGTTTAAAGTTCAGTGACATACGCACGCATGTATTTTCAAAACTCTGACGTTATCCTACGTAGCAAAGATGTATCCCATAAATGTAAAAAATCCTACGGTAAGTTCTACGCGTTTGTGATTCCTTTCCCAAAGATTGTTTGCAATTCGACCTCTTCTCGTATTAAAAAATCCAAGTCATGTTTCATCGAATCTCTCGCCCGTCTAAACTCAACGTCACCAACAGTCGGTTCTTTATCTCCTCAAAATCAGTTCCTAGAAGGTTTTCCATTTTCAATTTATCTAATTCGAAATTCCGACGACAACAACGTCGAAATGGAATGTAATGTTGGTTATCGCCGATAGGTTTTCATTTTCAAAAAGTGTTTTGAAACCATCAGACGCTATACTTAGTTTTTGTTGATTGGTTAAAGCATGTAATGTATTCTGGGATGTCAAAAATAAAAACCCAAGGCATGCACTACTGACTTTTCAAGGTGACGTTATTATTTGTTCAAACGGTGAAGGAAAACAGCGAGGTAACCTGCATGCCTGAGAGATTTCTCGATGGCATGTAAGTCTGCCAACCCGCACTAGACTAGCTAGGTAGACTATGGCGAAACCCTTTCAAACGAGACCCGTGCCCAGCAGTGGGACGTTAAATAGGTTGATGATGATGAGGGTATTTTTAAAAGATTTTCCACAATTCCATTTTAAATTTGATGAAAACAAATAAGATTGTTTTTACGTTTTTATATGAGGTTTCTCCGTTTGAAGTTATTATTGATAGATATTCTATAAAAACCGAGTATCGTATTCAAATTCATTAGACTACAAAATAATAATCTTTCAAATTTTATTTCTATCATATACCTGTTAATTATTCTAATTAATGAAGAAAAAGCTTGATATTCGCTTAATTTATTTATAATAAGCATTTTTCTAATCGTATTCAAGCCTCATAAGAATTAATACAACATATTAATATCAGTTGAAATAAAACTATTTTTTACAGATGGGAGTCAGATTCTGTAAAGGGATCCGAACATTGGAATCAAAATATCAATATGCCGCGATAGCATCCATAAAATATAATTTTATTTTAATGTCTAATATTCACGGTAGTATAAGAAAACTGCGTACATATTAATATGTGATTTTAATCACTTACTATATGCTTAACGGCTTAGAAAGGAATAGGTAGGTACTTACATTAAAATGGAGGGCTGTTCGTAGGTTCGTGGGTGTACTCTGTGTCTTTTTGGGTCCTGCGACTGCTCATGAAGTGATTTGATAATCAACACTTATTGTCCTTTCAATGTCACTATTTTTTCCTATATATTATACACATAGTACCCAGTTATAGAAACTCTTTCTCTTGTAACAGGCTTTCGATTCCTACCAAAGCATCCCATTCTAATTGCTCAAACAGTAGATACCTTTACTTTATAAAAAAATACTAATAAGACTATAGTAAATATCTTATCTTTCTACACCAAACAGATAAACTACGTCAACATTCACAATCGTCAAAGCCATTTAAGTGTCAAACAAAGACAATGGAAATCAAACATTTTGAATCAGATAAAACATCTAGTTTGCGAGGCGATTTGGCGAAAGATATTTCATAGGTTACAACCCTAGCAAGGTTTGCAGACTTTCTAATGAGTGTTAGACAAACTTGAATAGCTGTATGATGCTTTGTCAGCGCACCCCTAATTTAAAAGAAGCTGATTGCAGACTAATATAACTAAGAGCGTTTATATTACTTTGAAACATTTTCAGCTTTTTGAAACAGTTTTGGTTTCAATGCAAATGGTGATTATTTTTATTTGGATTTAATTTCAGTTTAAAAGTTCTTCTCGGTTTAACTTAGTTGGCCTTTTAGTTCATTGAAAATAAACTTTTTAATCCCATAGTTCATTAATACTTTCTCTTCGTCTTTATTCTGATTTATTTTAAGCAATTTTATTTATTTGTATAATACAACTACTTGCATAAATACATATGTATGTTCATAACATTACTAGGGTATAGCTTTCAGTAGTGGTGTACAAAGTAAAAATCTACCGTACGGTCTAGAAATAGGTACTTTAATAAAAATGAAGCGGAATATTGCATTTTTCTCTTGAAAGGACGACATGGCGCTTTGATCGGCGGCTCTTGTTTTTATACCTAGAAGGTACGGCAAATATTAGACTTGTTTATACCTTACGTAAGAGCAGCTCACAATGTTTTTGTTATCAAAATATCTTAACTAGGGAACATTACAAAGTAGTTTCGTGTAAAACACAAACTGTAGGAGCCATCTTGTACAAACAAGAAGGAACATTTTACGAGGATTTGTGTATAGCGTTTTATTTTAAAAGATATTGTCAAGCTCTCCCCGTCGACTATAAAATGTTCGCGTCAACCTTACGTTACATTGAAATACATCGTGTCTTATGACTTTACAAAGGGATCCGTGGAAACGGCTTAGTTTTATTTACGTAACGAATTCGACGGATATTGTAACTGGGGCTTTTGTTTATCTAAAATTGAATTAGATATATCAGCATCTACAATGGAAAACGGGACGATTTATTTTACAGGATAGGTACTTTTTTATCTAGACAATCTAACATTCCGTATCCAAAACCTGGGATTGGATTGAATAATCTATTTATTTAATACGTGAAAAGGAAACTTTACACGGCTTTCTAACAATATTATCCGCACAAAATTGTGTATGATTGGGCATAGGTAGTTAAAGTTTATGTAGAGAGTGCTTAAAAAAAACAAAATAATTATTGTAGGCTTATTGAGTGATCACTAGCGCGATACTTATCAAGTAAATATTTATCAAATAATTTAGCATTTCAAGTGCTTTAAAATTTTTGCAAAGGCATGTAAATAGCACCAATATGTCATCGTCTGTATCGCAAATACGAAACAATAGCAAAATGTTGGCAAAACTTACACTACTTTGTAAGATAAAAATACACATTAACTTCTTCGTTTAGATCGTTTCGTTTGCTGCAATGTGCTAAAGTCAAATTAAATTAAAGAAAGCAGTAAATTAGAGAAAACAATTTCGAGATCAAAACGTAACTGATGGGAACAATAAAACGTTTTATTTTCCCATAAATCGTATTTTGTCACGTCCACACTGTGGGGTAACAAATAAATCAAATATATTTGGGCCATGCCCATTGGGTTGTGCGGAATGGAACTAAGATTGGACTGAAAGACGATCGATCAACGGTTCTTCCAACAGATTTAGAGGAGTGTGTTCAACGTTATTAATATTATCGGCACGTAAACGTACAAAGAGACAGCTCTGAACGAATGGATCCTACAGATTCCTAGGTTCATATTAATACGTGGTTCATAAGTGAAACATTTGTTGGAAGTGCCACTTGTTAAATAATTGTGCAAGAAAAAAATGTTACGTTTAATAAGGCTTATTATCGATTGGAGAGGTTCATTAAAAAAAATATTATTAATAAAGGCTTATTAAAAACTATACTAAACTATGCTACTGAGGTCAGTTTATGGATGGGTAACTGAGATCCTTTCATGCAAGGAGGAGGCCTATTAGGTCGTCAGTCTCGGTTATCAAGCGAAAACGAACCATCTTATTCTTAAGATGCACGATGGTTGATGTATTGCCCAGTAATTGGACCGTGGGCGTCTAATAAGGGTCTCTTCGTACTTCTGATTAGGTACTCTGAAAACCAACCCTAACCCCCAAATTTATTTTAATTTAAAGTTACCATATGTAGGTGGGGCTATTTATCAATTTGATTACCGCATCGACACCAAACAAAAGAAGTGGAAAGAAAATGCAACACAGAATAAAATACGTAAGAATTTGGAACAAAATATTAAATTCGTCTTTCTTATTGTATTTTATTTATACAATTTGTTACAAGAAATAAAACCTGTCGTAAATAAGCCCGAAATTCACAAATAAAAATAAGCTGTATTTTAATAAGATAGTTATAGCTTTGTAGGGAAAAGTGTTGCCATAATTTATCTTTTTTAGTCTTGAAAATATTTTCTATCGCAAGTTTAGGGCTGTTCACATCAAGGAGCGCTACACCAAATTACGTAACATATACTTTATCGTGATGTAAACAAGGTTCTTATTGTTTTGCTAACTCAAAAGGTACGCGTATCGTTTCGTCGAAGCCCGTGTCCGTTGGCCCTTAGACCATTTTCTTTTTAAAATAAATGTATTAACATTAAGAAGTAACTCCATTCAAACTTTTAGGAGCTCATATTTTTTGCTAAGTGACTCATTAATTTTTCCTTTAATATAGAAAAACATTCTCCCCGAAAAAAAAAACTTTGAATTTGATTAAAAGATACCATCTCTGAAAACGCCTGTGAGTATTTATTCTTATCAACTGATATACAACAATATATCAAATCATTTGGCTAAGCACTTTTTAATCTTTTATTTTATAATAACGATGGGTCTTATTCTAAAAGACTTGATAAATTTCCGTTAAATACACACATTATAAAATATATAAATTGTGTCTGTCCTCCTCATTTTGAAGCCAATAAAGTGAGACAAGGCCATAATAACTTTAGGGAATTAAAGTCTAGCTAATAGGTATATTTTTGGGGATAAGGCGATAATTAATTCATTAAATATAACCATGTATCCACATTAAGTATCCTATTCTTAGATCGAGAGTAATATTTTTGATATGCAGATATAATGACCTGATTGATCGAATATATAGTTTGACACCAATAATAGTCCCCTTCAGTAGAGGTTAGCTTAAAAGTGGCAAATAAGGAAACTATTTTAAAATTATAGTAGATAAAATTTATCGTTGAGTGTGGCTGTTACTGTTAGCGGCAATTAGTAATACTTGCTTTCTTGTACATTGTCGACATTTTTGGTGTGATTTATACACTAGTAGAGATGAATGTTTATTGACTTTGTGATACAGAGTAAATCAGTGTAACAAACTTAGGTCTCTAATACAAAGACAGGACGAAGGTGTTCGTAAGTGCGACTGCGGAGCAAGAGGGGTTCAATTCTCTGATCGAGTAAAGTTTTGTTGGGTTTTTCTATGAAAGTCTCAAGAGTTTTGATTCGTGCCCAGTTGATGGCAATGGACTCGCCCCCAATTACATAGCTCCTAAAACATACATATACATTTTAGGTACCTAACATTTCGTGGCCAACAGGCGTGATGGTAGGTATATATGATGAGTTTAAAAAGTAACTTTAATTGGAGGATATAAATAAAATAGAAATATGCAAATTAGGTTGGTTGTTCGGTAACTGAAGGCGGTTTCCAGTTGTTTATCTTACTTGAGGCGCTTGGAGGGTCTCGCCTTAAGTTGTGATTACAATAGACTAAACAAATGAAGAACGATTAACTTTCGCAAACCCCGGTTTGTTGTTTGGTTGTGTCAATTGATAGTTGGATTTCTAAAATAACTTTACTAATTCAATATTACTTTTCAAGAATTATTATTTTAATTGCCTGTATATAACGAAAAAATATAACGTAATTTAATTACCTGACAAAGTGAAACAGTTAAAGCACATTTTTTTTTTACAAACACCTTTTGCTTGCCTAAATCATCGTGGATATAAGAGTGAACGTATGATTATGAAAATGTCGATGTGATTTATTTTATTACAGCTCAAGACGTGTTATGACGAAAACATCGTTACGTATTCCTGCTGTTTTCCTTTAACATTCGATACAAGCAATAAATTATGAACATATGTTTGGGAAACATCTCGGTGAACGTCCGGCATTCGAACCAGCGATGTGAGTGACTTTAGTGAAAACTGTGTCGTACTAAAAACGTGTTAGGTTGCCTGTCTATTGGAGCTGAAATGAGCGGAGCGGTGCGAAGCGAAGCTAGGAAAGTTCGACCTGTGTTCTTCTTTTATTAGTCGATTTAATAATAATAATGAACCAATAGCCCATAGTTTGTATTAAAACTATTAGTTTTGATGGTCTGTTTACTCATTAGATGATTACTCTTCCTAGATAAATGTAGGTATTTATTGAATATGGTTTAATTTGTTATTCATAAATAGTTATTATTTAATGGTTTCTTACTTTTACCTGAATATCCAGTTTACCCGTGAAAAGGATATTTAACGTCGGGATTGAGTAATGTTTCTTTTTTATGGTGTAAGGGGGCAAACGAGCAGGCGGCTCACCTGATGGTAAGTGATGACCGCCACCTATAGACATTTGCAACACCAGAGGCTGGCCAATGCGTTGCCAAATCCCTTAGAAACCGTTCAAGTTTCTTAAAATAGGGGTTAGTAAACTGACAGTAAACGGAATTCCCATGCTGTCAGAATAGTCACTCCCCTAATGAGATCTGGTAACCTTACTCACTCGCAGAAAGACAACTATTGTTGATTCACTGCGGTCTTCTGTAAGGCCGAGGTACTTCTCCAGTCGGGCAGCTTAATTTGAGCGAGAAATCTCGCTGTGCCCTACCTCCTATAAAATGTCAACATGCCGCAACAAAATCCGTAAAAAGTAGTTTTATTTCAATTGTTATTACTTTTTTTATGACGACATGTATTCGTAGATCCATATTTTAGAATGAGTACTCTCTAATAATTTAAAGTAGGTTCTTTGTTTTCGAGGTGGTCCCATGGCTCCAACGATCCTAAAAAAGTTCCGTCTTTAGGTTTTCTGCATTATAAACTATTTATGAAACCTGACAAATTCGAGTTGAACTTGTGTGGAGAGCGTTTCGTACGGTGAATATGTTGTCTACCATGTTTTTTGATCACCGTTTGTGTTTTAGTATGTTGTAATATGATTTTACAGCACTGCAGCTGAAAAGTCGGTCGTATATCTTGGTGGATCAGTGATATTCGGTGGCCTTATCCTACCTAGGTACTATCTTAAATGCGTAAATCTAAATAGCGAAGTAAGCCACCAAGTCGTGTTTGATCTACTGTCATTACGTCATTAACATAATGATACGATACCTACTACAAGAACCCAAACAAGCTGTATGACATCGATAAGTTCCCGACATACATAATTATGTCTATTGTTTTTATGAGTAACAGATCAAACCCAATTAAAACATCCCAATAAAAAAATGGTATACTAGCTAAATGGTTCATTTATAGATAATAATGAGCCCATAAGGAGCCCAAACTCGATTAGTTAAGTTTTCTAGGATCATATTTTTTCCATCATGAGACCTTCAGCAGTATACAGGGTGATCTGCTTTTAAAAATAAAATAAAAGTAATTATAAACTTTAATAAAATAATTATCAATTTCAAGTATCAATTCAACCGCGCCGAGTAGACTATCATTTATCTATTCCACAGGAACTTACTACATGAAGTATGGCAACGCATTGTATTTAATATTTTTAACTATTTCATTGAGAAAGTAGGTAATGATGCGCGATGTTGCCAAACCGTTCGGCTCATCTTACGCATATTTGTCCTTGCCGGACTGCCCGCGCATATTGTAAACAAACGAAATTTGATTTGTTTTGATTTGACAGTCACTCGGCAACTTCCTGGAGAGGTCACAATTCATTCATAGGTTCATCGCACACACATTAAAGATAACGGCTATACACGGAATTATAATCTTGATACTTTCGCTAATTTTACGTTTTTTTGCAGGGTCAAAAAGTACTTATTCATTTCTCATATTAACACGCTCTAAATTTTCTTGGTTCCACGTAGAATTATATATTTAATTTTGTCGCATTCTTTCAAAGTCACCCTGTATATACAGATTTATTCTATTAGCTCTAACAGAAAGAACCTACCTAATACCTAATACCGGTCTTACAGTACAATAGTGACTGTCTCCATAGTACTTGTACCTACAGGTGATCTTCAACGAGGTCTGGCAGGATGTTAGTCACTTCGGAACTGTCCGGTTACTTTGGAAATATATTTAAATATTTCTCCAAGAAACATATTATAACTATTAGCTTGGGTCACGCGTTCTCGTGGCTATTTATTCGTAGTACTAGCTAGCAATAAAAAAAATGTAATAAAATATTGATTATAAATTGAGATAAATTGAAAATCTTGCAATATTAACGGGAAATTTTGTTAGCCTTTAACCTTGAACTACGGCTAAACCGACGCCAAACTACCCGTAGTCAGGTAATTTAAAGCTTTTATTTTGAAAGCAGTTTTATAGTTTCTTGTCGGATTCTTCTTCATAAGATTCATAAGATCAACTTTTCGTAACTATGCAACTAGAATCTTAACAGCTTATAAATGTTTGAAAAGTTTATTTGCAATACAAACATTTTTATTCGATCTAAGGATTTTTTTACTGTGTTATTAATAGTTCTTTAAGTCATATTAATATAAATGTTGAGCTGTTTTATGTGTTGTACACACATAAAACAGCCCAGAATTACGAACTGAATTATGCACAAGTATTGTCGAACTTATTTACCCGAAGGGTCTTAACATTTTGTAAATACAATGTATTGACTAAAAATAGCTACTCTAAATTAACATTTATACTATTTTGTTTCAAAACATATCGGCCTTTTTATTTTAGTTTCCAGAAAAGTCTTCGGTTTAATATTTTATACAAAAAAATGCTCGGTAACAGATTGAGCTACATCTTTAATGGTTCACGGAGGGAGTTAGGGATCATATTTAAATATGAAAAAGGTTCTAAGCTTTGACCCTTATCAAGAAAGCGTTTCGGTATCTTCATATGAGATGGGAACGAAAATAATATTTATAAACGACGAAGATGTTTGTCTCTTGTTTTGTTTCAAATTAAATATTTTACGGCTATGAAATACCTTATATCATTAAACACCGTATTTAAAAATACCAATCGATTGCCTTAAAATTTTGGAGACGAATTTTAAACAGAATCATTAAAAAGAACTCTATTAATTTATACTCATATTAAGTAGAAACTAGTGAATATCCGGCGTTTACTACTAAACGAAAAAAAAATTCGGGAAAATGTATTTGTATGGGAAAAATCGATAGTGACTTCATGAATAGACTGTATTATTACATTGTTTTAAATATGAGCCTATTGACTTCCACTACTAAACATAGGCCTCCCCAAAAGAGTGCCAACCATCGCAGTCTTGGGCAGCTCGCATCAATCCATGTTTTAGTGGTCTACAATCTTTTTTGAATTATTGCCTTTAAAACAAAACCAGTTTGCAACATTTTTGGGGAAATAATTTTTGTATTTTACATTATACTAGCTGACTCAGCAAACGTTTTTTGCCACATTATAGGGGTTGGTGGTAGAAGAGTGAAAATTTAGGATCACAAGTATTTTTAATGCCAAATTATAAAAAAATACAAAAAAATATTTTGACAATAAAAAAGAAAAAAAACAGTGAGGGACATCCTTATCACCTAGGGGTATAAAAAATAGCCTACGACCTTCTCAAAATTTAATAATAATCCATTCAGCCGTTTAGGAGGAGTTCAGCGACAAACACCGTGACGAGATTTTTATATAGTATAAGATTCTTGATTGAAATACCTTATATTATTATTATCTTGATAAGGTATATTTATTTCAATCAAGAATTGTATACGAGAGACACGGTAATCGATCATTATTGCTCATACCTTGTTATTGAACTCACACACACACTTACACCCACAATGAATGACACTCATCATAATAAATTTCCGTATCACAAAATACGCAATAACCTTATTCACGATATAGATGATACGTAAATGATCGACTGAGCACGATGATCGAGACGTCATATGTATTCAAACAATTTAGAAGACGTGTATTGCTATTTACTAAGGCCGATAATAATAATTATACAACATTATGAAATCATTATCGGTATGTTATGTTATCGGTTGTACGATACGTATAACTGTCTAAAAAATTGACCAGAAGTACTGAATCTGATCTTTTTTTTCTCGTTAGCATTAAGGCATCCAACAACTCAGTATACCCGAGACAATGGATGCTGTAAAGAATACGTAGCCGGGATTAAATGATTTCAACATACCAAAAGTTCTGATAGCTTGCCGTGAAAGTCTAAGGTCTTGAGTTTGAAACTAAGGCAACTGACTTCTCCGAAGTTATATATTATTATAGCGTATTTATCACATGCTCAAACGGTGCAGGAAAACTTTGTGAGGAAACCTGCACGCTTGAGAGATTTTCTCGATGACGTGAAGTTACTTACTTCACGTCATCGAGAAAATCGCTCAATAATTTATTTGATTAGTCTTGGTGTTTTGTTTTTTTATCAAATATGTCTTATTGCAATTCTCTCTGTCATTATAGTCTAAACGTTTATTTTCACATATAAATTGTAAGTAAGGAATCGAATATCTACGGCCACAATAAAAGGTTCTACCTATATTGAAATAAAGACTATGTTTAATTCAGTGCAACAAAATAAACATTAGAAAAAATAATAGATATACATAGGTAAGTAACCTACATAAGGACTTATTTAATTTGTAGTTTGAAATGTTCGGACATCTCAATTAGTATATTTCCTCAAGTCATTTATTGCTTTATATTATATGTTTACATAAGCGTGTTATAAAGAAAAAATAATCAACACCAACCCCTGTTAGGGTAATTTTGACAAATATGTACATAAAAAAGAATGAAACAATAAATTTTTAAAAATGGCTATAAAAAGAGAGTTTGCAATTTATAGGCACGACAAAATTATATTATATATGATATCCCTACGAGTAAAAAAAATATAACGACAACGAAAATTTCACGCTTACAGTTTTCTGCAGATCTTATGTGAGCTTTCGCAGTTTGATTGTGCGATACAACTGGTAATAATGGAGGTAGGTTGTTAGATCATTTGCGGAAAAATAAACTCACTTTTCATGCGAAATTACTTTTCATCATCATCATCATCAACCCATTAACGTCCACTGCTGGGCACGGGTCTCCTCTCATTTGAGAGGGATATTGCTATAGTCCACACGCTAGCCTACTGCGGGTGGGCAGACATCACATGCCATCGAGACTAATCTCTCAAGCATGCAGGTTTCCTCACGATATGTTCCTTCACCGTTTGAGCTTGTGATAAATACGCACATAACTCCGAAAAGTCAGTGGTGCGTGCCTTGGGTTCGAACTCTATACCTTTGACATCTCAGTCCACTAGTCACACACCACTAGGCTACCACGGCTACATTATAATTACATTGAAATTACTTTTAAATAGCAAATTATATGTAAAGTCAAAAGATTCCAACTTGTGAGTTTAGTAAACTCGTTTATCAACTATAGTTGCTAGATTATAATATAGCTAGGTACTAGGTACCTATATTAATCACTGTCGCCTCATCAACCTGTCACCCATTAATGCCAGTGTACATAATAGAAAACCAGCTAAGCCAGCGTCCAGACCTAGGTCAGTGGGATCATCAAAATGGTAATAGGATTACCATACTACATAGTATTAAATTGGAGAAACAAATGACACACAATTTGTGTTCCATTATCGGACTGTTTAAAATATTTTACTTAATCTAGTGATGGGCATAAGTGTGATGTTTCATTTTGATAGATGCGCCATTGTGATTTAATAATTAAATCAATGGTTACGCACAATTATGAGAATTCAAACACGTAGGGGTAGGCAAAAACTACATATCGCCATGCACCACGCTTCTGACAAACCACGTTCATACATGCACGCCAGTTGCGAGTACTATATACCAGACTTTTTTGAAGATGTTCACAAAAGAAATAGTATTTTAAAGAAAGATAAGGAAAAAAAAACAAAAGAGAAAGATGAACATGAAACATTAATACTTACAGCATAATACTGATGCAAGAGATACGATGTGCCCTAAAAAGTAATGGTCACTAAAAATAAACTTCTGTTCGGGATGAAGAAAGGAGATTTCAGTGGCCATAAAATTGATAATGATGATGATTATGACATGTTTCATAGGCTATGAAGTCCATAAAATACCGTATTTGTATGTACCTACTCAGAATTTGACGATTATATTCACGATAATAAAATAATAGTTATGTCTAAAGTTTCATGTAAATAACACTAAAAACTGTTGTCGATGTTCAAGAAAATTACACCTACTAATATTTTACGGCAAAGGATTTGTCATTATAAATGTTAGGCAAACAGATATTGTATAGCCTTTCGTTACAAAGGGACAAAAACTTTATTTCCCGTTATCATAAATAATAACAGGCCGGTCACGTACCTACATCAGTTATCTCTAAATATTCAACGAACCAAGTGTACCCATTCAAACGTGTCATACACAGTTACAGAACAAAATATTGTATCTAATTGAATTCCAGATTCGAACGTGTATAGAATACATATGAATAAAGGCACACAGTATAGTTTTATCCAATGTTTAATTAATGCAAGTTCCTTGAGGTAATAAAATCCAGTACCGAAATAGGTTTCGATAGTCTAAAGCGTGCAACCGAAGTTTGTTTTGATTCATAACTGAACGTGTGTTAGTAAAAGTGGTTATAAACATTGTACATTACACTCGTAATAGGAATTGTTGCCACAACAAACATGTTCGGGGAAAACAAAGCGTTAGTTACCATTCTGTTGATGAACCAAACATCTATTTCTAACTGGCTACACAGTCTTCGTATCGGCGACTTCCGTCGTCGCAGGAAACCGCCAGTCAAAGCATAAAATTGAATCACTATACGCACCGAAGAGCGATTGTTTCCAAACTACATCAATGAAACATTCATTATAATGTCAAAACACTCACCTCACACTATCGTTTACATATCATTGAGCACGTTAACTGGATCTGTTGAAGATGAAGTCCATTTCACTGAGGTCCTTTCCAAGTCCTGTAGAACGTTTATCTCAAGTCTCTTCACAAAATACACAAAAGTTTCAAAGTCTGTTAAAGTTAAGTTACTTAAAACTAAATTTTCACTAAGTTAATTTTCTAAGACACAACATTTATTTTCTACACAACAATTTATAATAACATTAAGTTACGCGGTTATATTTTTCGTGTTGTATATCGAAGCTATTTACGTGACGCAGAGCTTTGAGAAACCCGCGCGTGTACGAGTAACGTCGACGACGGCTCGTTGCCGACTGACGCTTTCCTTGAGTAACACTGAAAATACAAGCACATGGCGGCCCTCCCGGCGTTTTTATCAAACTCAGCCTCGCACGGGGTCAATCAACTCTAGAGGGATGAGATCTCAGCACTAAGTGCTCGGTCCGTGTTCCGTTTCAAGGGGATCGGAGGGTCAATTACTGGAACTTTAATTGCATCAGAAAGAAAAAAATAAAAAAAATTAAACCCTTTGAAAATATCAATATATCTTTTTTAGATTGAAATATCGATGGTCTGGGTGATACGAAATGATGTTTTAAGATTTTGTATCTAAAATCAACTACTAAAACTTACTTCTATCAAAGAAAGCTGAGGTTTTTCCTATATATTTTATTATTTAGAAGATATAGAAGAAGTGGTAATAAATTATATGGAATGTTATTTGATAAAACAAAGATAGCAATCGAGGCTCGTTTGGTCAAGCAAAATAACTGTAGCAGAAAATTGTCGATGACAAATACAGAGAAATATAGGATTCCCATTACTGATAATACTTTCGGAATTGGTACTTTACGGATATCAAGGCAATGAACCTTAGACTAATCCACGAATTAATCTAAAACTATTGACTATAATAAAACTTTGTTCATTTAGCTATTTATTCAGGGGTGAGATTATAAGGGATGACAGAAAGGTAATGTTGTTAGTAACTTTTAATGTAGTATGTGGTTTAGTTTAATATTCTGAACTCAGATGCATAATTTATTCATGTTGTCAAATCATTAGCGAAGTTTGTTTGTATGTTGACTCTAATTTACATAATATTATAGAAATTAAGTGTAGTTAATATACCAACATAGATATAGGCTCTTTATATTTCTTGAAAGTTATTATTCCAATTAATGTGTTTTGGCTGTGTACAAGTAAAAACATGAGAAGAAATTCGGCTGGACAGTTTTACTATGTTATGTGACCGAGTGTTCTAAACGACTTCCGAGTTTTTTGCTACATCAGAGCTGATGAAACCAATTAGTACTCTATGAAAGGCTTTCATCATAAAAAGATTCTATTCGAATGAGGCGCATATCTGATGAAGTTCGTTAAGTATTATTGACTGTGACCTCTCACCATCAACCGGTATGATAAGTGGCGTTCTTGAAAGGTTTGTCGAAATTAAATTCGAGGAAAAATATCCTGGAAATTTAAATAACTCTGAAACAGACAACTTATAATTTAGTTATTAAGTCAATATTCCTTATGCAGGGAGAGTTTTGAAAAAATAACAATTTGTAAATTAAATTAGGTACTGAAAACGGAAAATATCTGGTTGGAAATTACAATTTGTTATTCTGACTGAACTAAAATTTGTAGTTAGGCTTGGTCGTTGCATCCTTACCTAGTATTTAAATAGCAACGTCCATGTAAGACCGCAATTGTCTTGTATAATTTAAAATTATGGCGTATAATAAACCATATTCTATTTATCTTCCCGGCCCAAATTCTCGTTTAAAATGGGGGCAATCCTTTGAAACGTAGCCATGCTGAATCTTTAAAAAATATATTTTACAGTAAAAGCAAAGTTTACTTACATAATTAAGGCCCTATTTTAGATCCATTAAAAATTATTACATTCATTGAAACTAAATATATCTTGAAAAAATTTTATTATAACAATTTTTCCGAAAAACAACTGCTCTAACAATAGGCTCGCCCCTTATTACATGGGACCTCAAACATACCGGTGAAACGTGGGTGTACATTAGTACACCTCACCCTTCGGAAACGACAGGCGTGATGGTGTGTATGTAACTGCTCTAACTTTCAAAGTATAATTACAAGAGCAATCCCATTCAGGCGGCTAATATAGATTATAAATAAAAATGAACCGTCAAAATGTAATGTATGAATATACCAAATTGGATAATTATTTTTGTCTGTTCGTTATTTACAGATAATTATTTGTATAAAAGAAAATTATCGGGCAAAAAAATATGGCGGTACGAATTTCGCCAGGTTAGTGAATCGATTAAGCTACCATTATTTTTGAAACCGAAAAAAAGTCACTATCGAAAGCGACTATATGGAAAGACGACATTTTAGATAAGATCCTAGTTTCGATAAACGGACGCATGGCTACGTAAACAAGATCCACGTAGCTACAAATGCCATGCGGGCACATATTATTATTGTTACCTTTAGGTACCTATGTAACATGCTGTGTCGGCGATTGTACCTTACCTACTTTATCTTCAGGGCTTTAGTGAGGAATAATAAGACGATAGGTAACGGTATATCCCTTTAATCTGATAGGGATGAATTTACTGTCACATAATTTTGATATTTTAAGAGCCCGTTCAGTGAAATGTCTGTAAAATGTAACGGATAAGGAGCAATTGATTAAAAAAAAATTTATTAATAAGTAATTACCTATCACATAAAATAAGTGTAATTGATAGTATTACTAGAGGGCTGATGTTAGAGCGTGAATTCTTGTATAGTCCCTACTTGGAAAGATAGATATAAGTTCATAACTATTTCCAAAAATTGTATAATGCGTGCTTCAGCTCTTTTTGGCGTACTTATATAAATACTTGAGTCTTTTACAATAACATAAAATATTTATTGAAAATATTTCCAGAAACTTCTTGCTTAATATTGAAAATTATCATTAAAACTGACTAGAAATGGCAGTGAGCACGGGTTTCCTCTCGTTTAAGAAGGCGTCATCATCAAAATTATAGCTTTGTACTAATAATCATGTATTGTTTTGATATAAAAATGATTTTGTTGATTAACATAATTGTTTAAAAAATAGTAGATTTTTTACTCATGACAGGTTGTGTTGATGCGGCCGTTTCAGCCACAAATATAACAAATAATACGCTCAGACTGAGTGTAGCCAGAGTATTGAGAGTCAGTATTTCAGAGAGTCATCATCATCATCATCAACCTATTATTGTCCCACTGCTGGGCATGAGTCTCCTCTCGTTTGCGAGGGATTAGGCTATAGCCTACCACGCTGGTCTACTGCGAGTTGGCAGACTTCACGTGCCGTCGAGAAAATCTCTCAAGCATTCAGGTTTCCTCACAATGTTTTCCTTCACCGTTTTGAGCATGTGATAAATATGCACATAACTTCCGAAAAGTCAGTGGTGCGTGCCTTGTGTTTGAACTCAAGACCTTAGACATCTCAGTCCACTGGCCTCACCACTAGGCTACCACAGCTCCCATATCAGAGAGTACCTTCTAATATTTTATAAAATCACTTAACGTTACCTGGACTGGCTTTTATTTGGACTAAAAAAACAACATTTCCATTTACCGTGGCCATTGCTGCCCGAGGACAGTGAAGAAGGGGGGTACTTTGCCGACTGGGCGAGGTAAACAAGAGGTACATACTCGTACCTTTGTATAGATTACCGCACTTAAAGCAATGTATGTTAACTATGTTTAGTATGAGTGTGTATGTAAGTTCAAGGAAACCTCCTCAAAATTAGGTTAGTGCGAGATTACTTGCTTCTATATTAATGTTATCTTGCATTAATTTCGAACGAGCGTGGAGTGCTACTAGCTAAGAGCAACGCATATATAATTAATATTTTTTTAATTCCTCTAGTGTTTGTAAGTACTTACATACATAGTTCCTTATTTAGCTTTTAACTAAGCTCCCTTTTTAAACGGTATATTTGTTATCTTTAAAATGAGTTGAATATAATAGTTATCGTTTGCTATTTTATTAATGCAAAGCCTTTCTTTATCATTATTGTTACCGTTTATGTGTGGTGATACAAGTTTCCACAATTTCACATCGGTTAATATTACCACTCGCAACATTCGCTCATATTGATTTTATAATATGTATCTGAAACTTAACACTAATAATTTCATACGTATCAATATTCAATAAAAAAAATATCATGTAATGTTCAAATTTACATTAATCATCATCTGATATCCTTTGAAGCGTATTTGAATAAAATTTACGCGAGTTATTGTTTCTGTATGCTTAAAAATAAATGAAATGTCAATTTTTAAGAATTAATAATCATAATACATTACATACAATTTCTGTTGTAAAATATTATAAGATGCGTACTTGAAACGTATGTAGGTGATGTTTGTTTGAATCGTGCTTATAGTTTCTATATATGTATAAGCAGTGGCGGATAAAGATTGAAAACCAGGCCCGGTGCCCTTTTAGACATCCACCGGGCCCGGCCTTCCATACCGGGCCCGATGACCGAGCCCGGTATGAATGATTCACTCAGGGAACTCTTTAAAGAAATAAATATTATGACAGTGCCCTGTCAGTATATCTTTGAAAATATAATGAACGTTAGAAAAAATATATCACATCATACGAAAAGATGTGATATCTGCATAATTATAATACTAGATATAAGTCAAAATTAATGCAGCCACAGCTTCGTCTCGCTAAAGTCCATACCTCTTTTGTGGGATATAGTTAAAGCTAAAGCTACTAAAGTTAAGTAAAAAGCATATCCTATCAAATCACGAACAAATACACCGAAATAAAATCAGCAAAAAACTCTTTAAATTGTTTCTATGCCAATACGCGTAGCATAATTAAGCCAGGAAAGTTCGATGAGTTAAAATGTATTATAACATCTTTACAAACTGTCACGCACATTATTGTACTCTCGGAGACCTGGATCAAAAATGAAACGCTTGTTGTTAAAACACTAATTGTAAATCTTGTTTCTTCAGTAAGTGAATTATTGTTAATTCTTATGAGGAAATAAAGTTCTTAAACCAGAAACCAGAAAGTTTATCGATGTTGATAAGACAAGTTTAGCACATGAGGCTGCGTTATTAGTTTCTTATTCTAATACTATGTTTTCAAATAAATAGTTACATTAGTATTAGTAATTAACTTTAAGCAAGCAGGTCTTTCTCTTAACTCTGTATAGTATTATGTAGTAACTAACTAATTCTGTATTAAAAACTCGTGATTTTGAGACTGATTAGTGTTGATTTGCTGTTTTGAAAGTAATATTATTCCGTATCCTTGAATCATTGTATTTTTCCCCCAATTAACTTAAACCAAATTGTTCTAAAATACTTTAAAGGTTTCATCCTAATACACATACCCGGACAAGCCGCCAACCCGGCCGGGTTGGCGGCAAATGTTACCGGACCCGGCCGGGTTGAAAAACATACCTGGTTGCAATCTATAAGTATTAATAATGTTTTATTATTGATGGTACGATTGAATGATTGCGGTACGTTACAGGAAAAATAACGCGATAGCAGTCAAACAACAGCCATAGTGGTATTACTAATGGACTGAGAAGTCAGACACTGTATCCGAAGTATATTTTCGTAATTACGTTCGTTTTGAACATTTCGATCAAACGGTGAAGGAAAATTATGTGAGCAAACCTGGGAAGATTATATGGATGGCGTGTCAAGTCTGACAACCTGCATTAAGCCAGCGTGGTGGACTATAGAATACTCAACTTAAATGAGAGGAGATCCTTTCCCAGTAATAGGACAACAAAATGGGCTGATGAGAGAGACGTTTTCCGCACAAAACATACATTGGTTCCATATAGGTACACAGGTTGCGATAAAAGAGGAAATCTTAATGTGGACTTGTAGAACAATTACGTGATACAGAATGTAAATTATGTACCTGAAGATTGTTATAGTTGCAAAAAGAAGCGTGAAATGGCACACCTATCCCAAAAGTTACCGGTTCATGGACCAAATATTTGTCCTTCTATCCTAAGGACGTTTGTATATGAGAGAATTTGTGTTTGTAAACGCACTTACGAAGAAAATACTCTAGAGAGGGGCAACATTTTCATAAATAAAAAAACGTGTATCATAAATATAAGTAGGTATTAGAAGTCAGTAGAAAAACTAAAAATAATAAGTGAATTTTGATTTTATAAAATAGTAAAATAAAGACAATTTGTGTTTTTCTCTGTAAAGACGAAATTCAATTTATTAATCATATTTTACGAGGTTATTTATTATACAAACTGTTTTTTCTTTAAATGTCACTTTCAAATGTGACTCTATAAAAAGTATAAACCTCTGTGAAGAAAGTGGCCAGTTGTAAAACGCTAAAGAAAAGCTCTATTATAGCGATTTTTTTTACATACAAATATTTTCTCTCAACTTACGTGAGCCATCTAATACTAATTTGATTTTGTAATTTGAAGCAGTACTTTAAAAATTAAAGATGTCTCCACACTAACGGCTCCCTAAGGCCCAGTTAGATTAAATTAAACGCTAGGAACCGAAGCAAAACGAGAGAAAAAACCGTCTGAGGTTAAACAAAGTCGAGTTTAATTCCACTCCTAGCATTATATGCTCATGGAAAAGGTTAAAATTTAGGTTTTTTTATTTATTTTAAGAGTTTATTTACGTCAAGTACATTGACTTTAGCTAGATTGGAAAACTAATGAAGAATTAAAAATCTTTTGTTCTTACTTTTCCAATTGTTGGAAAGGGCATTTCACTTTTGTTTTGATATTGATGTGCGTCACGACTATTTAATTAGAAAGTATGATTTGTTTTAAATTGTCTGCTTTGAATGAAAATGCGATCTTGGTCAACCTTGCACCTAATGTGTAAGTTCTAATAGGTACCGAAATAATGGTATCAAGCTCTTAATAACAGGCAGAATGAATAACACCAACACTACTGTATATATATTTTATCATAGTACTATATATGTATACTGTGTATATATAGTACTGTGATAAAATCCTTAAAAATATTAAAACAACTTTTTACGGAAACTGTAATTATATTTTATATTCTTCCTTATATTATATTTTATATGATCCTTATATTCTTTTACAGCATCCCTGGCTACGAGGTAGACTGAGTTGACTTGACGTTATAATTACTAACAATACCTCATAACCACTACAGAACGAGTTCACTGTATACTTGGAGTTTGCAGTTTTATACTTGGATTTAATATAACCCACATACCTAGATTGATAATATAATAAAAAGACCTATGAACTGTGGTCTGTGGGTGTTGAGCACACTTCTGCCTAACCTTTCGAGGAATGCAGGCGTGATGGTCTTGACAGTTACTCGAATGCATGACGTGTGTTCATTATTTACCCGACAATATTTATTTCATATATGAAAGAGGACACGCCCAAATTAACACCTACACTCCGCTGTATGACAAACGTTTATTCAAAGGCTTCATAATATCATATCGGATGTAAACGTCATCTGTACGTATTTCGAGAAATTTCTAAGCCATCAAGCAGGTAGTTGTATATACGCAAGGTACAAAACTGAAGAAAAAAATATTGAGTTACTATAAAATCTTCATATCTGAAAGGCTTTGTCTACCTTAAATGACACATGATTAAATTTGTGGTCCTCGAGACCTTTGCTTGCGAATATTTGTATCGCGAATATGATACATGTGCTCGTCTAAATTATTGTTCATCGTACTACCTATACTTACTAAAATAAATAAATTGAATATATCTGGACGTTAAGAAACAGCGTCATCTAGTCCCGCAACGAGGTTTTTCACACAAGGCTCGTTGCTTGGCTGATATACAAAGATATTTTTTTGTAAATACATTCATACCTATTATAAAATAAAAAAAATTAGCCATGACTATGGTAAAACGGTTTAAAATTGTGAATAAAACTAAAACCCCTAATATTATTGGACAGGTCAACTCAAAGGCAATGACTCTTACCTAAAAACGCCATTCAGGGACGACCCCTACTCTTTTACAGTCTTAAAAGAAATCGTAAACCGACATTATTTTTGCGTTTGTCTACAGCTTTTTCTCTTTACGGTCGCTACCCGTGCTTAAACCCATATTATCAAGTCCTTGTAAGACCCTTAGTAAGAGGAGGATAATATTTTATTGTAGTCATTGAGCAAATAATTATTTACAAACTAATATAAATGTAGGAATGTAAAAGCAAGGAACAAAAATATTACTTGGAAATACATAAAAAAAAAATAGTATTCGGGCTTAAACTTACAAGTAGAATATACTGATAAATATGTTGGGTTAATAAATACGATGTTGCTCTGAATTCAGCTACATGCGACAAATGTATGTATGTGTCGTAAACTAATAACAGCTCTTTACGAGGCGATCTAGCGAAGTATAGATAGTAGAATATATTCTTGGACCAAAGAACCACATCTATAGGTTCCAACTTAAAACGATCTTGCTTATTCCTTAAGTATACATCGATGTGAGTTAGCCCACAAAGACTAGCAACAGAATGTTAAATACAATAGCTAAGATTAAAATATATTTCTGGCCATAACAACGCCGCAACGGCACAAAAGGTCGAGCTCTATGGCGTCCAATAGGGGAGGCCTACGTCCAACAGTGGACGAATATAGGCTGGTGATGAAGATGATGATGAACGGCACAAAAATATAATAATAATCGTAAAAAAGGGAAATGCTATAAAAGAAAACAATAATATGTATGAAATGGAACGACACTCAGTATTACGCCGAAACAAAATCAACGCCATTGACACTCGTTTTCACTAACAACCGACCGACATCACAGTATGAAAGAGTATAAATAATTCGCAATACGTAATCAATCATCTTGCTAGTCTAACTGTATTCGCCATTTCCTCTGGCGAATAGCCATAGAAATTTTAGTTCCGTCGACGTGGTTTGTTTATTAAATGTATGCAGACTTGCTAATTATTATTCGGGAGGCGGTTACATCGCTCGGCCTTTTAAGTAGTCGCTAAGTTTGAACGTCCCGTCCGTTCATTTGCAACGTAAATAATCTAATCGTTCCATTGAGATATTACAGTAGCCGCATCAAAGTTTGACTATTTTTTTTAACGTGTTCGAGCGCGTTTGGCTGTGTCTTAGCATGAAGATAAAAGACAGCCCTCAGAATTGTACCGCATCTGACATAATAAGAATACTTTGGTTTTATCCTGAAAATAAAAACCCAATATCGGAAACTCACAACTTAATTTTTATAATATTCCTATACCTATTTAATTTTATTTTAGTATAGCTTACAGACAAAAAGCTTTTACTATACTGAATCGGTAAAATTGTTTACGATGACTTAATTGTTTACTTAGAAACAAGTAAGAAACTGCTTGGAAATATACCAACGAACTTAAAGTAAACATAACATCCAAGCCTGTACAAGTACATTATTTTTTCTTGTGTGTATTTAAATAATATAAAAAAATGCGTGGGCATTTATGAAGCAATCAAACATAATATTATGTAGCACCAATCCGCTTTGCGGCATTGTCTCGAGTTCATATTATCTCAATGAAGAGTCCCTTGATTTAAATCATAAATTAGTTAGCCAGACATTTTAATTTGTTGATGTTTAAATTTAGAATAGTTTGGAATTAAAATGGTTGTCGAGGATTGCTGTCTCTGGTTGGAAAATGAAAGTAGAATTTCCATAACTAGCTTGATTGTCTCAACACTCATACGTACCTAAATAGTATACATATAGTACCTAATTTACACATAATTATGAGTATCAGACAATATTTTTGAATGACGTTTGTTTCTCAGATATATTTGATAATTTTTAGGATTCTGTATCCAAGTAAACAAGTATCTATCCAAGGGGGCCAACGGAACCCTATTACTAGGCTTCCGCTGTTCATCCGTCTGTCTGTCTGTCTGTCACTAGGCTGTCTTATGAACCGTGTTAACTAGACAGTCTAAATTTTCACAGATGATGTAAGTATTTCTGTTACGCCGCTATAACAATAAATACTAAAAAAAATATAATAAAATATATATTTTTGCTCTGTATAAATAACGTTGACAGATAGCCGGTAAATGGTATGGAACCTTTCGCGCGCGAGTCCGACTCACACCTGGCCGGTTTTTTGCATTCATTCAGCATCACGTGCAAACGTGTAGTATTGTCGCAATTCAAGCCAAATACCCTTTCGGAACAGTTCCATAACAAAAACAAATGCTCGTAATATAACTTACATACATTATTAATCAGCACTTGACGCAAGTAAGGCGATGTCACAGGAAATTCGTCACTTATATGATTTACTGTTTCTTAATATAGAAGTGTAACCGCGTCTCAATCTGGATACCTAAACTAGAACCTAAGTTTGATTGAGACCAGATTTATGAGGCAACTTTTGAAAATTGATGACCAAACTTTGTAGTCAGTAGTTTTCGCAACTATACTGGATAAAAAAAGGTTGGTAGGTATAAACCTTTGCCATTATTCAAGACATACCCGATGTGAAAGTTTGTCTGTGTATGAAACTTTTGATTTATTTGATAGCCTCGGATGTTGAGGTGACGCGTGTGTTTCTTCTTGCGTCCTTTAATACATTAGACTGATTCTGTGAGAGTAGCAATACCAATCCAAACGATTTATTAATTAAGATTATAAAGGTGATACACAAGATTTTAACTCACAGCCTCGGTAATTTCAACGA
This sequence comes from Craniophora ligustri, assembly GCA_905163465.1. Taxonomy (NCBI): domain Eukaryota; kingdom Metazoa; phylum Arthropoda; class Insecta; order Lepidoptera; family Noctuidae; genus Craniophora; species Craniophora ligustri. Next base: position 9,771,193 of record LR990968.1, read on the forward strand.
TAACTTAATTTAACCCTTCTTCTCATAATAATGATATCAGTAACAAAACGCTGATATAATATGTATACCACAAACAATTTGAAAAATTTAACAAAGACAAGTGACTTCAAAATTCATTGTCTTTTGAATGCTGGATGTTGTGGGTACCAACAATTTTGCCAATCACGTCATTTTTACCAAGGGAATAAAGAAATAAGTCCTTTAAATACACTTTTAAAGATAATTTGAATATTTTCCCCAACGATGTCAATGATACCGAAGATTTTAGTATAAGAAATAGATTGTAGATTTTGAAGTTTATTTACTTACACTGCACAAGTTCTATTACAGATTTCTTTGCCTTAGGACAAGGAATGTGACGGTCTACTATAGGTTAGACAAACGTTTGTCTCCCCAAAACTCTCTCTCTTTTTTATCTATAACAAATCTTAGTCATGAGTCACGTAAGACGTGCCTAAAAAAGTGAGTTTTGTTTTTGTGGTCTCGATTTCAATCTAACGGAATGCACTACTGAAGTTTCCAAATTACGTGCCTCCCTATCACATGCCCAAATGGTGAAGCAAAACCAACCATCGTGAGGAAACCAGCCTGCCTGAGATATTTTCCCGTTGGCTTGTGAAGTCTGCCAACCTGAATTGGGGGTAACAAGGAGATGACCCTTGCCCAGGTCATAAATTAGATTTTATGATTTATTACCTGCATACAAATATAACTTGTATTGTAGCATTTAGATACTTATAAAAAAATATAATAATTATCAAATCAACATGCTGGTCAGTATTTTTAGTTTTTTACCAGATGATCATTTATATACAATTATTATCATGGAGGTACTTCTGAAGAGACCCATCCCATTTTAATGGTTTATTAAGAGTGGTCAATGGTATAATAACAGTATATGTGTTATTATATCCCGCAAATCACTGTCAGTAAGCTTAATAGTTTCTGTAACTTAATGCCACTCTTCTAATATACAGTAATCGGTGAGTTTGTGTAGTAGGCGACATCTTAGATCTCGTATTCACCCAACCAGACGGCATCGCAGACGCCAAAATTTATTCGTTTAAGTATTCAGTCAAAAAGTTTTGCGTCGAGAACTCGAGACAGGTCTAATCACAGTTTAGGTTCTTGAATAATTATTTGACGCTAGGATTTACATCTAGCATACTTCGAAGACGTCCCAGATTTCTTTTGAATTAAAGAGATTGTACTAGGCAGCCCAGTTCGATAAGTATTCTATAGCTAATTATTGTGCTCCGGATTGATCCGTAGTGAGGTAAATTACTAGTTACATTAAGCAACGAAGTTTTAACTATAAAGACGTCTCCATGGCAACAAGTGCGTTATATTCTTAATCCTTGGAAAAGAATCCTATCATAAACGAATAATAATTTGGGGCCATACCACTGTTTCAAGTTAAGACTATATATGTATGTAGGTATATTACAAACTGGCCTGCAGAATACCGGGTGGCAAAGCCAGTCGTTAAATTGGATAGTTCCCTGTCCCATGGGACTTTTGTGGGACCATAACTTCTGATTATAGTGTGCACATCCAGAACAATTTACTATGAGTATGTTGGATTTTTGAAGTAAAAAAACCCAGGAAGGATTTTTTCAATTTTTTATTTATTCTTTATGCACAAAGTAAAAAAATATATATTGTACAAAGGCGGACTTAATGCCATAGGCATTTTCTGCCAGTCTACCTTGTGGTGATGCAGAGATATAGCGTGGTAGGTGTATACTGAATAGATTGACAAAAGATTTCGTACCTCATCTACCGTACCATTTTCAAAATTAAACAGGCTCATGATTTCGTTATAAAATCAGTCAGTCTCACTGCTCAACTTCTGTTGGAATTTAAATAAGCTGTATTTTAACTTCGTCGTATGGAATTAATTCATTGACATTTTCCGGGATATTGAACTTGCTAATTGTTTTTTAGCCACTTTATTATCTGCGCCAATTGTTGTAGGAGGGTTGATCTTTAATTATTTTGTTCACACTTGGATTATAACTGTCAAGGAATGTACTTACCCATTTAAAAATCTTAAATGATTTAATATTATGTTTTTTTTTTTATAAGTAGCTTAAATAGATGGTAAGGTTACTACTTTAAAAGCTGTTAAAATTTTGATTTCCTATGTATGAAATGGATAAATGATAAAAAATAAAGTAATCTAAGCTACCATTTGTAAATTTTACATAAAACCAAAGTAATAAAATGTAATAAATAAAATCGGTTCATTTATTTAGGAGTAACGATGCGAAACAGATAATACATACGTTGAAGCTATACCACTCTTCTTACTTTGATAAAACAACTAAGAAGGTATGTATTAGTACGACTAAGTAGAATCTATAGGTATTAAATGGTTTTTAACCTGTGTTTCGGGGCCAAGGGAATACTCTGAATATACTCGCCGTGTTATTTAAGGTAAAGTACACCGATTTACCGAATACCAACGAGGAAAATTCCAACTTCTAGGCTTCTTAATGAAGCTATTTTGATGTTGTCTTCGATTCTATTTCTAATTGTTGCCTGTAACGTAACTATACAGTGGCGCTTTTATTATTCAAAAGGAAGACATAGGTGTTCGGATAGCCGATTTCTTTTTTGATAATCGATCGGTACTAATTCGCTTATACATATTTAGGTACAGGTGAATGATACACATCTTATGTATGTACATATTAGACATATTAATATGTTTATCATTCACATATTTATCTTAAAGAATCCACTTTAAATCGAAAGTTTTTTTACACGGTAATATATATTTTGCGAAATAGCTGCTATTTGGAAGTGACATACAGCTAACATGTTGATAAAAGAGCATAGGGGAAAGAAGGCCAATTTTTAGAGGAGGTAGGGCATAGCGAGATTCCTCGCTCAAATTGAGCTGCTCAACTGGGGAAGTACCTCCGCCTTACAGAATACCGCAGTGAATCAACAGTAGTTGTCTTTCTGCGAGTGAGTAAGGTTACCAGAGGTCGTTGGGGAGTGACTATTCTGACAGTATGGGCTTTTCATTTGCTGTAAGTTTAGTAATTCCCTATTTTCAGAAACCAAAACGGGTTCTGCAGGGGTGTGCGACGCATTTGCAAGCCAGGTGTTGCAAATGTCCATGGGCGGCGGTTATCACTTACCATCAGGTAAGCCGCCTGCTCGTTTGCCCCCTTATCACAATAAAAAAAAGGCTCCCGCGAATCGGACGGAAGTAGTAATTCGGTTGATTGACGGATTCGGATAATCGTACGATAATCAGAAAATTTACATGTACCTATATTAAACTTCTATTAAGTGGCTGCTTGGACTGGCAATATATTAAAATATTTAATTTTATAAAAGTCTTAAGCTAATCGTAAAACAATAACTCATTGGGAGTCCATAAATAAAAAATATAAGCAATCACGCAAATAAACATATGTATTAAAACACTTGTTTAAAATTTTTCACCTTTTTTAACTAAACACGAATATGTACATATTTTTAGGTTATACATATTAAGACGCTATTGAATTTGGCGGGCTTAAAGAATCCCGATCTTATTAACGCCATCTAGTGGCACTTGTTGTAACCTTACTTTAATACGAGACGAGGGACTATACTTTTGAGTGTAAAATCATAAAGTTTGACAACGTCATGCTGTCAATAACTGGTCTGTGCTCAATAAAATTAGTTGTGAATAGTATTAAAATGTCACTTACTATAATGTCATTACAATTTCATTGGGTGATCTTGAGGAATTAATGGAACTGTCAAAGCGACGTTGCCAAATGCCACCTTTCTGATTACTTCCTCTATAGTGTATATTTACAACAACCTTTATTGTATTTATTACACATATATTTATGTTCTGTTTTACGGAAATATATAATCAGGATAAAGTATGTTTTTCTAAGCGGCACATGGTGTTCAGATATGCTGAATAAATGGAGGGCTTGTTATTCGTATCAATCATGATGTCATGTTGTTGTGAAGCCGTTAAGACTGGGGTGATTTTTCATTGCTACAAAGATTATGGCATATTTTATTATATCTGTTGTTCGTACAAACAAAATTCACAGATGACCTAATAAAAGGTTGGTAATATGTGGATCGTAGCTGGTGTCATCATCTCTAATCTATGATCTCTAGTGTTTATCTACCCTCGTGGAAGACTGAATATTAGTTACGTATGATGTACATTTATGTATTTTGAGAGGTAGGGCATAGCGAGATTTTTCGCTCAAATTGAGCTATGGGGAAGTACCTACCTCCACCTTACAGAAGACCGCAGTGAATCAGCTATAGTTGTATTTCTGCGGGTAAGTAATAAGTTAGGTTACCAGAGCTCGTTGGGAGAGGGACTATTGACAGTAGGTATGGGAATTCCTTTTGGTGGTACTTTCGTATCTCACTGTTTTAAGAGTATCTATGGAGTTTCTTGCCGGTTCTTCTCCATAAGACCTACCTTTTGGAACCGTGCAACTAGTTTTTGACAATTCATAAGTACCTGGAATATTGGCCTAATTGAAAAAAATCATTTGAGTTTTAAGTTTGAGTTAAGAAACCTATACGGTGTCTATAGGCTCAGCTACGGGTGCTACATACGTCTATAGGTTGCAGTAGTCGCTTACCATCAGAGGGGCCGTAAGTTATATGCCAACCTTGTAAAATATTTTATTTTATTTATTTTTATTCAGTAGATTCTTAGTTCAAGAATAATGTATCTGGTACTTTATAAATGTTGTAGAATTTTAAATGATGGTAAGTAGGTAGGTACCGACTGCAACGACGTAGTTTATCAAAGTTAGAATGCACAAGTCCACTAAATCTCAGGATATTAAAACACGATTAATAATAGGTATGTATCGACACAACTCTAGTATTCGACGATCAAGAAAACAAAGGCCAGTATCTTTTTACGATGTGTCTTTTTTAAAAAGAGTATGATACTATCCTAAAATAGGACTACTGAATAGGTAGCATGTAAAATGCGAGCATACATATATTTTTTACATTATATCAAAATTTAGTTCGATTGAATAATTAATATATTAAATAGAAAAATAGCTCTCAGATTGCTCTGGAATAGAAAGCATGTGACCACTTGTACTGCGAGACCTTGCTTCTTTCTGAAGATCGACAGAAAAGATTTTTAATTCGAATAACGACCTAATAGAGTAAGATCCCAGCGCCGCCGCCAGACGTCACGTATTTTCTGACGAACCAAATGTGGGTTATTGAGTAGTGCTAGTATGTACTAAGAACGCATGCCTACTAGCTAACTTGCCTAGTGGGCCAATTTTCAGGTATCAGGTAATCAAGGTACACACAAATATTACTTACCTCACGTAAATTCTCCAAGCTGATTTTTACGTATATTGTAGGCAATATCCTTAAAAATAAGTCGCCAATACTCCCAGACACTTTCCGTCGGCCGTATTGCTTTGCAGACGCTTTAAAGCTCCCGAAGGAATAAATTAACTTCACGTAAATTATGATGCTCCATTGTTTATATCTCTACCAGACAACTATTTCGAAACCTTTTACGAGAAGACAGAGCGATCCAAGGGGCCAATCATCCCCTAGACTTCCGCATATTCACAATCTGGCTCACTCTCATGCGCGTTGATAATACCCTCACGCTCCTTCCCACACTGGCATTAAAAATGAATTAATGGGGATGATTGGCTCCTATGATCGGTCTGTCATCTGTCACAACTATTTTGAAACCTTTTACTAGAATGGAACATCATAATTTACGTGAAGTTGATTAATTCCTTCGGGAGCTTTAAAGCGTCTGCAAAGCAATACGGCCGACGGAAAGTGTCTGGGAGTATTGGCGACTTATTTTTAAGGATATTGCCTACAATATACGTAAAAATCAGCTCGGAGAATTTACGTGAGGTAAGTAATATTTGTGTGTACCTTGATTACCTGATACCTGAAAATTGGCCCACTAGGCAAGATAGCTGGTAGGCATGCGTTCTTAGTACATACTAGCACTACTCAATAATCCACATTTGGTTCGTCAGAAAATACGTGACGTCTGGCGGCCCTGGGATCTTGGACTATAAGTTTTGATTGGCACGTCTTGACAGATAGACGGCCGTTCCGTTTTTCGAATAACTAAACCTAAAAAACCTGAATATAAATCAAAATTTCATTTTGCATATTAATAGGCGACTCTAGATCTCAAACCGTGCCATTCAATGAAATGGCTGCTACTGAGTGTAGTTTCGCAAAACTTTGATCCCTTTATAGCCTTAAGATACTTAATGAAAATTGTGAAGAACTTGGAATCTCCTAAATTAGAAATATAAAATCTGAGCAATTTCTTTCAGTCAAAGTTTTTATATATATGTGCATTTTTAAATAAAAACTACGAAAGATGTGTTAAACTGTATTTAAAAAAAAATATTCAAGTCGTTCTAGTGGTCGTTAGTGCGACTGCTGAGTTAAAGGTCTTGGGTTGGATTCCCAGGTCGAGCAGTGTTATTGGGTTTTTCTATGAGTCTCGGTATACACTGAGATTCGTGCCCAGTTGATGGCAATAGGCTCACCCCCTATTACGTGTGACCTAAATAAAGCATAACATTGAAATGAGGGTGTACATCTGCATAACCCTGCGGACGACAGGCGTGATACCTACTATGTATTTGTTGTTTTTTATCCTAAGAATTTTACACATTTCAAAAATATATGTAGGTATGTAAAGATGATTGAACGGAGCAACGGATACTAGTTGGTTGATACACTTCATAGATACATAGATACTTGACGACCCAATTAGTCCAGCGGTAGTTAACACTGCCTTCTGAGCTATGGGTCCCGGTTTCGAATCCCGGTAGAGACAAATGTTTGTGTGATGAGCATAAACATTTGTATCCGAGTCATGGATATATATGTATTTTTTGTAAATAAATACACACACATTATTTATAGAAATATCCATGACTCAGGTCAAATGTCCATGCTGATCAAACAAACATTTGTGGGGACATCTGCCTACCGGGATTTGGACCCAGGAACTTCACTACAGTATACGCGGCACTAATCGGGTTGTCAAATGTGTATTTATGAGGTAACCCGAATATAAAACTAATCTCTTATATCCTCAATAGCTCACTTTAGTCTTGTGTAAATGATAACTCTGTCAAGAGATTATCGTAACAAAGGGGTAAGTAACCCTTTCATTTCGAGGCTGTAACTATAACCTGTAACTGATTCCAGAATTAACCTCGTGATAGAAGTTACCCCTTCAAATGGGTAATCTGTTCATCCTTGCCAACGTTGTACCTTCCCTGATATTAAATATTTGCATGCTAGGTCGTCAGATAGAATTATTTTTTGCTCGGTGCCTCTCCAACTAGGTGTCTCGGTTTTGACACTGTTTTGATAATTTTATGTACAATGCATAAACTTTTATATAAGTAATACTTTAGAAAACAAATAAGTGAGAAAATCAATGTTGTCAGCTTTTGTTATTGAAAACACGTTACAAAAGTAATATTTTAAAAGGAGCTTACGTGGAGTTTACCAGATTTTCGGATTAAGTATAACTTTATCTAAGCGCACAATTAGTGAAATCTCTTTTCAGGGTATTAGACTAAATTGAATTCTTTAATCACAATTCTTTATCAACCTATTTGCTGTCGGCACTGGTCACCCAACATTCTAGAGGAATTGGGCTATAGTCCACCACGCTACCTTAATGCCGGTTGGCATACTTCACACGTCATCGCGTCATTGAGAAAATCTCTGTTTCCTTCTGGTGTTTTCCTTCGAAAGGGCAGTGGTTTGAACTGGCGACCTTTAATGTTTAGGTAATTAATCATTTTTAAACCAAACTATTTTTACACTTCTAAACGATGTTTGTGTCATCATTATAATTTTGACCTATCTATAACATTACAATTGTAATATTATCTTGTACTAGCTGATTCCCGCGACTTCGTCCGCGTGCAATTTAACTAAAAAAATAAAAGTTTAATATTAAATTTTCAGAAATCCAACATAACAATAACATCTACCTGCATGCCATATTTCAGCCCGATCCGTCCAGTGGTTTGGGCTGTGCGTTGATAGATCACTATGTCAGTCAGTCACCTTTGAGTTATATATATATAGATTAAGACGTAGCATCCATTATTTGTCACGGCATGCAGTTGTGAAAAGCGTGATATTACATTTTATTGTAAGCTGTGCAATATAAACACACAAAATACCTATTATATCTAAGAGCTGCATGTTGATTATTGAATGCCTAGTCTATTTTGTCTTATCGCTAGGGCTTAACCTAGCGATTAATCTTTTCACCACAACATGAACAATTTGAATACAAGCTGTCAAATCTTTTCTGCCTCTAAACCAGTCACACGTCCGCAAGCAATATATTTCAAGGAATACCATAAAAAATTGTTATGTATTAAGTATAAATAGAACTACGTAGAATCGTTTTTTCGCGAACATAAATAAAAATACCTAGAATTCAACGCTTTTACGCATCTGTGTTACGCTTACTAAGCTGCCGTGGGCGTCAGGCTTCGGTTTGCCTACTTTATTTTTATTTTATTCATACTGTATCAGAAAATGATTGGCAATTCCGAATACATAGACGTGACAAGATGTGCGTTTTTATTTGTTGTAATTACTTTTCGAGCAATTTTATAAAAACACGTTGAAATAATTGATATAAGTATGTTTGTTTATGTAAGTTACTCAGAAGCTTTTAGGTAGATTTTATGGAACTATTGAATTTATGTTATGTATGTACGTGAGACAGGGACAAGTGAAACACCTCGTAGTTGAATACGCACTGCACTTTATTCGTGGATACAAAAGGCGGAAATATACAACAATAACAAAATGTTCTGACTTTTACACTTACATGAATATACCTAATATATAGAAATAAAACTACAAAATAACCATACGTTTTATATTAATAAGGGGCAAACGAGCAGGAGGTTTATCTTATGGTAAGTGGTCATCGCCGCCCAATGACATCTGCAACACCAAATGGCTTGCAAATGCGTTGCCGGCCTTACGAGAAAGAATACTTATGCTCTCTTCTGCTGCAAAAGATAGGACACGTCGGAATTAATTCAATATCAATAGACAGTGATAAAATCCGTATAAAGTAGGTATCAAATTATTTTTAATAAATAAATTCAATTATTCTATTCCTGCAAAAGGAAGGCTTACAAAAGTATCAAAAACCATTCAACTTTATCGGCAGTATGTCAACGACCGCCTACAAATCTCCATCGTTCATTGTTTTCCAACGTTCCTACTAAAATGGAACTACTTAAGCTGGGAACAAACCGCGGCGAACGAAGGGCCAAGCGAAGCCTTTGTGCAAATATTTAATCGCGAGTCATCTTATAAGCGTTATAAGGCGTCAACCTCTTTTGTGTACAGTCAGTACAAGAGATACGTTTCCAGGTGACATGTTTCTTGTAGGTACTGCAAGAAACATGCGTAACACAATGCGTTTGCCTTTGAATCAATTACTTGTTGCTGCATTTTTTTTTTTTAAATATCAGCCCATTCTCTGTCAAAGTGCTGGGCACGGGTCTGCTCTCTTTTGAGAGGGATTAGATTATTCTATATAACTGCGGGTATGCGCAACAAAATGCAGGTTCCCTCAAAATGTTTTTCCTCACCGTTTGAGTTTGTCATAAATACCAATGTCATTTCGAAAAGTCAGTAATGCCTTGCGAGAGAACTTTAAACCTTTGACTTTATAGTCACTTGACTATTACACTTTTTTTAACATTTACGGTAGGTACTTATTTATTCTTTTGTAATCATTATTTTTATTTATATCCCAGTTTTGCGCGTATGCAGGCTTTGACAAAACTTAAGGCACACAATAAAAATTACCATTGAATACTTTCTTGCTGGGTATTTTTTTCCTTATTTCCTGCTCACTTAACTTGTTTGTCGTGTGTACATACTTTCAAACACCCCTGTAACCACTTGCACACAAATTTCTCTTATAGGCCTTTCCTATTATGTTCAACAGCGTGGGAAAGCGAAGTGTCATTTTAGGGCGTGACATTCAATTTCCTGGCGAAATTCTGATGAACATTCGAGAATGTTAGGTATCGAAAAGATTCTTTTGGAGTAAAGGTAATGTGCTAATTTGAATAGTAAGTGCCTTAAAGTAGACTATAGTACCTCTGAATATTATGTTATAAGTTAAATTATAATAATTGTTACGTAGGTAATTTAAACAACATACTCACGAGTAGGTACATATACAAATTATGTATAAGTCAATTCATTTAAGTATTTGCACCAAATAAGTAAGTACCTATCTAATTGCTTACACGAGGCAATAAGATTTGCCGTTTTCTGTTGTTAGAACAACTGCTTTATTGATTTTACTTTCAAAAATCTCCGCAATGGTGAATTTATAAAAGTACTCATAAGTAGAAATGTGTAATTGAAAGCTGATAGGATAAATATTTATATCAATAATATTTATATATAATAATATTTTTACTCGATCCCACGCAAAAAACACATTGAATCCTCGTTTTGTTGTTCAAATGTTTTGGGCGTATATTTTATTACTGCTTTTGTACGTTTTCTCATTTTTATTTTATACTAGCTTCCACACGCGGCTCCGCCCACGTGGACGTTTGAAAAAAAGTAGCCTGCAATAACATTCCACAGGTCTGGTTGAAAACTACTAAACTAGATCGTGTGTTATATTCCCAGTAAATACTCTTATTAAGCACTTCCATATATTATGGTAGGTATATGGCTGTATCCTTAGGGATATAACTATAACACGGCTCGAACCGTCTTATCATATACACAATGTTAATAATATAATTAATCTGTTACACGTTCTCTTATCAGGGATTTCGGAAACCACTAACTGTTCAGTGTGAACAGCTGAAATAATAAATAATTACTTCATCTGCAATTTTTTGAAAATGTTTTTATAGCTGCCTCGACGAACTTTGTACAAACATATTCTTTGCTTTCGTTCGTTTCAAAATAATAATAATTGATACTTTATAAATGTAGAAGTATCAACAATTTGGGCAAGTTTTAAAAATACAATTTTATAGTTCTTACAAACATGTCAAAAATAAGTTTTATTAACTTTTTAAGAAAAGAAAAACCAACTTCAAAAACTAAAAAGCAAAAAATAACTTCATAGAGTTTCACCTTTTTTCTAGTTTTAAAGATATGAAGTCGGTGCCAAGCCAAACGTAATAGTAAGTACACTTACTATTACGTTAGACTGAAACGTAACCTTGAGCGGGGTGGTTAAAACCACCACATCATCGGCACCGACTTCATACCATTAAAACTAGAAAAAAGGTGAAACTCTATGAAGTTATTTTTTGCTTTTTAGTTTTTGAAGTTGGTTTTTCTTTTCTTAAAAAGTTAATTTATTTTTTTCTTTTTAGTTTTGTATGTATTAAACTTTTCATAACTTCATATCAGGTCAATCTAACAGCCTGAAAGAATACAACTATCGATCCATATATACTTATAATTAAGAAAGATTTTTCCTTCAACTCCTAACCGTTGAGGAGTTGTACCTTCCATCATCAGATCATTACATGAGATGGTGATTTTCAAATGCAAATACTTGAACAGCTTTGGAGAATACATGTAAATGTAATAAATGCCTATAACTGAAAGAATTTTCTTTTAACTCTTAACTATTGAGGAGTTCTACCTTCCACCATCAGCTCATCAACATCAAATGATGATTATCAGACGCAAATACTGGAACAATTTTAGTAAATATATTCAAAACGTGATAATTGCCTATAAAATTTGAGGGTTGCCCTCGATTTTCCTAGGATCCCATCATCAGATCATGATGTGGTTCCAATGGGACCAAATGTGAAGTCTACCCTTTTAAACAAAAAAAGAATTTTGCAAATCGGTCTAGGCGTTTTTAAGTAATTCGTGAAAATACATAAAAAAAAAAAAAAAAAAAAACATTCCGACGAATTGAGAACTTCCTCCTTTTTGAAGTCGGTTAAAAATGCGGTTGCAGGCGGTTACCGTAGGTACTAACTTTAAAATAACTCTCAGATTGAGTGCATTTTCAGACTTTGTTGTTGTTTAGAAGCGTATATTTTGCTGATTCAACTCAGTATTGTATCGTGTTTTGTAAGACTTCTAATAATACTTCGCAGTTTAGTTTCAAGTATAGATTTATTTTAAGAAATACTCGGCCACAAAATTATTCAAATTTTTAGTTTTGTTCATATTCTATTAATTGGAGGACTGGTTTTTTTGAGTTTCTGCTCCCGGAGTTTCCACTGGTATTTACCTTATTAAATCTAATCGTTACCTACCTTTCTTAAATTAAATTTTAGGTCACTAATCTTAAATTATTAATACGTTCTTGCTCATACTTGCATATAAACCACAATATGAGACCACACGGTTCTCATTTTCAAAATACTCAAAAAAAAACAGGATGCATATGAAAAAGGAAGCTATACTTTGCTGAGTTCCGCAGGGTAGCGAAAGCGCGCGCTCTTTTAATGAAAATGTATGACAAATATGAAAACCACATTTTCGTTATTATGCAATGTAGGACGTGTAGGTACATTAGATAAAAATATATAATTGTTTATTTAAAAACCTTTATTAATTCATGAAAATAATAGAAACACAAGTCACAAACAAGTCCTCCAGTAAATATTTGTAATATGTTACCAAATTGAAAACCCAATTAGTCCAGCGGTAGTTAACACTGCCTTCTGTGCTTTGCAAAGACTATAAAACTCGTTGGTCTCGGGTTCGAATTCCGGGGACAAATGTTTATGTGATGAGCATAAACATTTGTATCCGAATCATGGATGTATCTATGTATAATATGTAAGTATTTACTTTTGTATTTTTTTTTTATGAAAGATCTTAGTACTTCTTAGTAATCTTGAAGTTCTTGGAGATCTGCTGTACTTGAAAGCTCAAAATTAATGAGACAATTTGTGTATATCACAAAAAACATATAGATATACAATATTTATGTTAACATATATTTACTACGAAGATTATTTAAATAAGTTTTAGCCTAGGCATCTGAGAACATAAACGAAAAGCGAACTTTGTAATTAATTACTCCACATTTTATGTATAAGGAACATCGTACAATGATAGGAGTAGGTAAGTAGGTTGTCTAAGTACTAAATATACCTGTATTGAAGTTTGGGACTTATGTATTCCCGTATCTTAGTTTTAATCTTTGACTAACATAGAAATGTCGTGTTTAATTGACATAATTATTTACTTATTAAGCAGGTGCACTTGTGAATGTAGACGTTAAAAAATATATGAAATCTTATAAGTTTATTAATTATAAATGAAGAGGAAAGAGGTTTGTACTTAGTTTATTTTACACACCAAAATTTTTAATTTATTATTGAAGATATCTTACCGTATTGTACCTAAAGATGCAGAGTTAAATATATATTTACGAAATTTATATACTTAGAAAGCGTAGCGGGGACTTAATGTCATATTAAAATCATCAACCTTTTTCAGTCATACAATCTAAGTAACATATTCTTGGAGCCTACTAGAATTACTGCTACTTCAGCTACATGTTTGGATAATATTTACACCAATATTATACCAGATCAAAAGAAAATTATAAACCTACTGGACTCCGATCACTGTGGACAGCTGATCTGTTTTCATAGTGAAAAGAGAAAAGTAGCAAAAAAGGATATCACAGTTAATCCAAAAACACATGGTCGCTTGGAGGCATTTAAAAATAAACTTAGTCATAAGTTACCTTTATTACCCTATAATAGTGACCCTAATAAGCTTTATGATTCTTTTTTTAATATTTATTGCAAAGATTTTAATTCTACTTTTACACCCAAGACGATCAGAGTTAATGGAACTGCATCTTTCAGTGAATGGGCCACTGTTGGTATTCATAAAAGTAGGAAGAGACTTTATGAGCTGTACAATGAAAGAACTTATATCACTACCCCGGAGTTTAATTCTTATGTTAAAAGCTACTCCAAACTATTTAAGAAAGTTTGTTGTATAGCAAAGTCTCTTTATATTAGCTCGAAAATAAGAAATAGTAATAATGTTATTAAAATGACCTGGAATATTATCAACAGTGAAACAGGGAGATCTGTTGGCCGTAACAGTGAATATAGTCTTATTATTGATGAACAAATAATTAAATCAGACTTAGAAGTTGCCACCGCATTTGAAAATTTCTTTACGGGTATTCCTGTTCTGGTCACTAGATCCTTAAATTCATCACCTACTGCTGCAGAGAACCTACTTAGGGAAAACGTAAAAGCTAGCTTTATTGAATTTAATTTTAAACATGTTAACAGTAGCGATATTATTAAAACTTTCAATACACTAAATGTAAAAAAAACTGCAGACCTGTGGGGAAATTCTGTTGACGTTGCCAAATTTATTATTCACATTGTAGCACCCACTTTATCCTTTATATTTAATCAATGTATTGATGGTGGTAAATTCCCTGATCTTATGAAAAATAGTAAGATTATACCTTTGTTTAAGTCAGGTAGCACATCAGACCCTACTAATTTTAGACCGATATCAGTGCTACCAACATTCAGTAAAATTTTTGAAAAAATAATTTTAGATCAATTACAAAGTTTCTTTTACGCCAACAACCTAATTAATAGAAAACAGTTTGGCTTTACCAAGGGTCGTTCAACAACCGATGCCGGTGTTGAACTTCTAGGTCACATTTTTGATGCATGGGAAGAGTCACACGATGCCTTGGGTATCTTTTGCGATTTGTCTAAGGCATTCGATTGCGTTCTTCACGATACATTGATCAGGAAGTTACACCACTATGGCGTGAGGAACACTTCTCTGAATCTTCTTATTTCGTACCTGGGTAAGAGGATTCAGAAAGTGGACGTCAATGGAAAGAGATCCCCGGGGTCGGTTGTTACTATGGGAGTTCCGCAAGGTTCAATTCTTGGCCCTTTTTTATTTCTAATTTATATTAATGATTTACCCTATCTGATGGGAGATAATCAAGAGATAGTGTTGTTTGCAGACGATACCTCGCTTTTATTTAAACTAAAACGTCAGCAAAGAACTACATACGATGTGGACACTGCTATCTCGAAAGTGGTACATTGGTTCAATGCAAATAATTTAGTTTTGAATGAAAACAAAACTAAATGTATTAAGTTTACAACGCCTAACGTCAGACAAGTTAAAACCAGTGTACTAGTTAACGGTGGAGAGTTGGATCTTGTAGATACCACTGTATTTCTAGGCATTACCTTAGATGCTAAGCTTCAGTGGGGCCCACATATAGAGAAATTGTCGAAGAAGCTTAGTTCTGCAGCTTATGCCGTTAAAAAAATTCGTAATTTAACGAATATAGATACAGCTCGGTTAGTTTATTTTAGTTATTTCCATAGCGTGATGTCATACGGCATTCTACTGTGGGGGAATGCTGCTGACATTCAAACTATTTTTGTGTTGCAGAAAAGGGCTATTCGATCAATTTATAACTTAAGTCCCAGATATTCACTGAGGGAGAAATTTAAAGAAATTGATATTATGACTGTTCCATCACAGTATATTTACGAAAATCTTTTATATGCTTACAAGAATATCAATCTCTTTGAAAAGCATTGTGATATCCATAATATTAATACTAGGAATAAGAATAAATTTGTTGTTCCTGCAACTAGGCTCCAGAAAATCAGTAAATCCTTTAGATGTCAATGCATACGCTTTTATAACAAAATTCCAACCCATGTACAGACATTAAGTCTCAGCAGATTTAAATCCTTTATCAAACAGAGACTTTGTGCTAAAGGCTACTATACGTTAAAAGATTACATGGATGATAAAACTGCTTGGGATTGAATAGTTCTAATGAACCGGGCTATCGAACGTCTTTTACTGTAATTTATTATGATTTGGACATTATTTTTTCATGACATTGATGTTAATTATTATTATTATTTTTTAATTTTTTTTTGTTGACATTAATTTATATCTTGACATGAATTGTATAGGTATACCTATAGATTTTTAATTATTATTATTATTTGACTTTATTTATTTTATATTTTTGACATTATGTTAATGTTATGTTTTGACATAATTATTTTATATTTGACATTATGTTGATTTTTATGCATTGGGATTATTTATAATATACATATCTATGTGAATGTGAGCACTTTGTAGGTAGATAAACATACGCTTACAAACTAATGTCTGGCGGCTTTGGGTTTTTGAAATGGCCTACGCAAATGTCCCGCTGATCTTGCATAGACGTGCGTCGGGTCGTTAAGCTCCCACAATAATGGTTTGAGCTAAACGATGGCTGACGTATGCGTGCTGTCAGTATGGACAGGTCAACTCAAAGCTGCACTGGTGCTTTCTTCAAAAGGCCATCCCAGACTTTAACTTACATCGTCAGGCTCACATATTGTAACCAAAATGTTTGGACTTTAAAAGAGACCATGATTCTCTGAGTTTGTTTCGGCATTTCTTCTCAGAGGTCGTCAGTTAGGAAATGCCGATGTCAACTAGATACTAAAAAAAAAAATGTACATGACTTGTAAAAGTGTCTTTAAAAAGATCTATTTACAGAAATAAACAATCATTCAATCATTCAATCATTCATTCAATCATTCATATAGCATTCCATAGTAACAACTGAAGGAGTTCAACAAATAAACATTAATTAACTCCTCATTACAAGTATCAAATTCATCAGCATCAATCCATTTATTGTCCTAATGCTGGGCACGGCTAGTGTGGGTTGGCAGACTTCACACGCCATCAAAAACATCCCTCAGGCATGCAGGTTTCTTCATATGATTATTGCGTAATCAGTGGAGCGTGCCTTGTGACCTTTGATTTCTTCCTACAGGCAAATACAATTACAAATATTATACAATACAATTAATATACAATGATGAATGTAGTAATTATAATGTAAGGAAACGTACATTCCCAGTGGACGAATCCCCTAAACCACACGCTCTATGGTCGCAATCAGAGAGAAGTGCTGAATAATTGTACTGATTAATCGTTTTAATCCACAGCTTGAGCACAAAACATTAATTATAGTGCAAAACATTTGTGCCCACATTTCAGTGTACCATTAACACGTTTTTACACTGTGGTAGATTACCGGTGATGAAATAAGAACAAACGTATCTACCATTATTTATTCTTATAGTACCTACTGGACCTATCTATGCTCATTCTCACTGCTAGGTACGGGTTTCCGCTGATGTTCGAGACGGATAAGGCTATAGTCTACCACGCCGCAACCGCAAACCGCAACCGCAACCGCAAGACTCGTTTATTATAGCTACTTTCATAGCATCATGTCTTACGGAATATTGCTGTGGGGCCGTGCTGCAGACATAGAATCAGTGTTCGTACTGCAGAAAAGAGCAATAAGAGCCATTTATAACCTTAGTAGTCGTGATTCACTCAGGGAACTCTTTAAAGAAATAAATATTATGACAGTGCCTTGTCAGTATATCTTTGAAAATATTATGTACGTTAGGAAAAATATATCACATCATACTAAAAGATGTGAACTGCATAATTATAATACTAGAAATAAGTCAAAATTAATGCAGCCACAGCTTCGTCTCGCTAAAGTCCATACCTCTTTTGTGGGATATAGTGTTAGGTTTTATAATAAAATTCCGGAAATAATTTTGAACCTCCCGGAAAATAAATTTAAATCTATTGTTAAGTCTACTCTATGCAAGAAAGCATATTACAAATTAGAAGATTATCTTGCAGATAAAAAAGTTTGGCAAAATGCTTGTCCAGCTCCACAGGTTTACTAGCCTCATGATTATTATTATTATTTGTATTTATTGGTCTGACTTCTTTTGTTTTACATAAAGATATATTTATAAATTTTTACAATTTGACATGCTCAGTTATACACTTATACAATTTGACATGTTTAGTTATACACTTTTACAAATTGACATGCTAATTATTTATTAATTTAATTTATGATTTATTAACGCAATAGTTACTGAGTTAGCAAAATAGCTTGTAAAATATGAGACTGATGTTGGCTTTGATGTTGTTTTTTTTTTTTATAAAATTGAAAATGCCTACCGGTTGCCGGGCAGTCTGGGCTTGTCATGCTCACTCAAATGTCCTGCTGGTGGTGGCGTTGTGTGTCGGGTCTTTTTATTCCCTACAACATGGTTGAGTAGACAGACGCCGATACACATGTCATGTTCGTGAACAGGTGCTATCAGTTGGGACTGGTCGGCTCATACATGTTATGGCAACCTAAATTGGTTTTAGTTATTTCCTGTCTGCATAAATCATACGTTTCACATCGAACTGCACCAGTCTCATATTGATATTACATTACATACATAAATCTTTGTAAAACAAAACCAACAATTTTGTATTTAATTTAAAAGAGTATCTATGGAGTTTCTTGCCGGTTCTTCTCCATAAGACCTACCTTTTGGAACCGTGCAACTAAATTCAATTAAACATGACAATTCAAAAGCACCTGTATTGGTCTAATTGAAATAAATGATTTGATTTGATTTGATTTGACGCTAACCTAGTGCGGGCTGACAGACCCCACATGCCGTCGAAAGAATCTCTCGCAAAGCATACCGATTTCCTCACGAGTTTCGGGATGTCTTGGGATCGAGCTTAAAACCTTTAACTTCACAGTCTACTGGTCACAACACAAGGCTATCACAGGTTTTGTACCTTGTGCTTACCTCACTCGCAATCAAATCATTTTCTGCAATAAAGTACAATTATTTAATGTTTTTAGTTTCTCCTTAGGTATTTCCCGGCAATTGGCTGTCAAAATCAGAGCATGTACCCCGACGCAAAAAGTTATGCTGTAAGTTTAATGTGTGTACCTTTTTAGATGAACATTAGATATGCATCATTAAATGATTCGGGCATGTTGAGAGGATAGGCGATTGATGAAAGGAATTTATAAGGTGGACAATGAGAGGACAGGTGCCCTAGAAGAACATACAGGAACCTAATTGGTGAACTCCTTTAAAAAGGTCAGTCAGGTGCATAAAACTTGTAACCGGAACTCATGGACGAAGCAAAAGTGATATGCGCGTGGCATTATGTAGTTTTTGCCTACCTCCATGAGAAAAGGCGTGAGTGTATGTATGGGCATTTTTAATGTGGCATCTTAACTATAATAAATATCTGAACAACTTAAACTTTTCGCGAGATTTGTCAAATGACACGCTCACGATGTTAGTTGATCTGTCTGTCGCAACTTTGGAATAATATCCATCATTGCCATATTATAACACTATATATTCATATTGTAGCAATTCATTTAAATTATTTATATATAAATGCCCTGCTTAGCAAAATTACTTAAATATGCAACGTAATCCACTTTGAAACCATCTGAATTATTAGCGTACTTAGTTCAACTGGACTATTCATCAATCTCGGAAAGGTCACGACATCGAAAACTTTCGTTGAATTTAGCGGATAACAAAGTCGCTTTGACATTTGTAATCCAAGCTATTTCAATGTTCTGTTTAACGAACCATTTGATTAATTGATAACTTCAGAGTTTCCTTTGGTAAATCCGGTATTATTTGGACGATTTATCAGAAATTTCCTGATTCTGTGTCGCAATTTGACACCCCAAGTTCGGACGGGGTGAGCAAGGTATTAGGGAATTAAGATAGGATTTTCCAGTTTATATTGATGCTGATTGATAATACATATAATATCAGAATGTCACATGCTTAAACGGTGAAACGTGCACGAATCGTGAAGGATTTCCTCGATTGCATGTGATGTCTGTCAACTTGCAAAAGTAAGAAAAGACTTTTTAAAGAGAGCTGGGCTCTCTCAGTGGGGCAATAATTAGTTAGGTGATGATGATAATAACAGATTCTAATTCTAGTAGAACCTCTATTTGGTTTATTTTAAATCAATGCAAATATTTACCACCAGGCTCAAAGATAAACTACAAATGAGTGACTATTATAATTCTCATTTGTGTACCTAATGTTAATTTGAATTCGTAACATTATATTGTGTTAATATTTATTTTAAATTCATTAGAATGTTAATCATCTTGGTAATTGTTTACAGAAATTAACGTTTTACACAAGAAATCTTGAAATCATTTATAATTTAATATCTGATTAATTGCTAATAAAACCTGGCAGGCGCTAGCATAATATATGCATACATACTTATGAGATAAATATGTAGTTTATCCACCCGTATTAATCCAGTGGAGACCACTCTTAGACTAACGCTTTTCCAGAGACCATCTCCAGAAGTGCGCTCGCGATAGCTACTACTGCTCTACAATAGCGCCACCTATCGGATACTGTCGACCACGTCCACCGTCAACGATACACCATCACAACCACAAGTATAGATTTTTTACTGTTTGGTAATACAGACCAACAGACACATATTGGTTCTAACGATGTTCTAGATTTTATCTTCTGATTTGTCTAAGTTTAAAGGAGTTTTATTTGGTAGAGTGTAGTCCATCATCATCAATCAACAAAATACCTATAAAATTGATTGTTAATACTTTAAGTAAATTCTGTTTTATTATAATTGATGAACCGACTTCAAAAAAGGAGGAGGTTATCAATTCGACTCTATTTTTTTATGTTTGTTACCTCATAACCTTCGACTGGGTGGTGAACCGATTTTGATAATTCTTTTTAGTTATAAAAGTTGATGCATGTGGTCCCATTTCAATTTGGTCCAGTTCTAGTCAAAGTCAAAGTCAAAATATCATTTATTCAAAGTAGGCCAAATTTAAATGGCTCTTTTTGAACGTCGACAATAAAGACAGCCCCCAAAAACGCCCGCCCTTCACCGCTTCCTAGTGTTTTTGCTGGGAAGAAGAAGCGGCGCAACAAACTCCCCAGCACACATTTCTGTCTGTTTATTTAATAAGTGATTCTATACAATACTATAATCAGTATACAATATAGAGTGCAATCATTACCTATGGTTATGTGAGCTAGCATATACCAATCCATTTTACCAAGCCGAGATATAAAAACTACTGATATAGAAATACAGAACAACCGATGATAATGTTAACACACTCTTGGCCTCCATTTCTCTGTATGTGCCCGCTCACACTTACACATCTCAACAATTACATTTTACAAAGTAGACTGCTATCTTGGACTAATCCGGCGACCATCTACTGTTATCACTAAAATAGTCACTCAAATTATAATAAGCCTTCTTAATAAGGCAATTTTTTACTTTACTTTTGAATACGTCAGTCGGTAGATCCAAGATATCAGTAGGTATTCCGTTATAAATACGTATACCAACCCCCTCAAACGAATTATGTACCTTATGTAAACGGTGACTGGGGGCACACAATTTATGTTTATTCCGTGTATTAATACTATGAACGTCACTGTTTTTACAATAGGAATGTATATTTTGCCTTATATGTATTATGTTGGCATAAATATACTGCGATGCAACAGTCAAAATACCAATGTCTTTAAAACGTTCCCTAAGAGAAACTCGAGCCCCTAGCTGATATATGGAACGAATAGCTCGCTTTTGTAAAATAAAAATACTTTCTATATCAGCAGCTCTACCCCACAATAGAATTCCATAGGACATAATGCTATGAAAGTAACTAAAATAAACAAGTCGAGCAGTGTCTACGTCAGTGAATTGCCTAACCTTTCTGACCGCATAAGCAGCGGAGCTAAGTTTCCCCGCGAGGCATGACACATGTGGGCCCCATTGAAGCTTGGCATCTAGTGTAATACCTAAGAATACTGTAGAATTGACGGTCTCAAGTACTTCTTTATTGACAATTAAGTTGGGTCCTAGATTTTTCACGTTAGGCAAACTAAACTTTACACATTTTGTTTTTCTAGCATTTAGTACTAAATTATTAACTGTAAACCAATGCATTACCTGAACAAGTGCACTATTTACGTCGTCAAAATGATCTCTATTTCTATCTACTTTAAAAATAAGCGAGGTATCATCAGCAAACAGTACTACATCACAAATGGATCTCAGATAATGTGGCAAATCATTTATATAAATTAAAAAAAGGAAAGGGCCTAAAATTGAGCCTTGTGGTACACCCAACTGCACAGACAATCCAGATGATTTTGTATTGTTGATATTTACGTACTGTATCCTACCACTTAAATAAGAAGTTAAGATATTAAGTGCCTTACTTCGAATCCCGTAATGTGCAAGTTTACAAATAAGTGTTTTATGGTGGACACAATCAAAAGCCTTCGAAAGATCACAGAATACACCAATAGCGTTCTGCGAATTTTCCCAAGCGTCAAAGATGTGTTTCAGTAATGCAACTCCTGCGTCTGTTGTTGAACGACCCTGTGTGAAACCATATTGTTCAGAGTGTAGGAGGCTATTTACATTAAAATACCTTAGTAATTGCTTCAATAAAAGTTTTTCAAAAATTTTACTAACAGTTGGTAAAATGGATATTGGTCTAAAATTACAGAGTTCGTTTTTACTTCCAGATTTAAATAGGGGGATTATTTTGCTATGCTTCATTAGGTCTGGAAAAGTACCTATGTCAATACATTTATTAAATATTACAGATAAATAAGGAGAGAGTATATCTATCACTGATTTTAAAACAGTGACAGACATATCCCATAAGTCACCAGTTCTTTTTAATTTTAAAGATTTAAATGTATTTAAAATTTCACTAGGAGTTACATGATTAAATACAAAAGTAGCTTGAGACCTAGGCACACTTTCACGAAGTAAATTTTCAGCATCGGTAGAAGAAGAACCTAAGGAACTAGTAGTAGTTATGGGTATGTTAGCAAAGAAACTATTAAAAGCGTGTGCTACATCAAAATCGTTAGTAAGCATCCTATTGTTATCAATTATCTCGAATTTATTCTCTCGTTGTGAAATCTTGCCAGTCACATTATTGATAACTTTCCAAGTTGCTTTAATTTTATCATCTGAGTTTTTAATTTTATTGCTCAGATATATTGACTTGGCCATTCTGCAAACCTTTTTAAACATTTTTGAATATTTTTTAACATAATCTACGAAGGATGCGTCATATTTATAATTTTTCATATCATATAATTCATATAATTTAGCTCTACTCTTATAGATACCCGGGGTTGCCCACTCGTTGAATTTAGTGGTACCTTTAAGTTCTATTGTCTTCGTCTTGAAGGTGTTTAGAAACACATTATTTATTACTTTAAATATATTGCCGTACATAACATCTGGATTGTCGTGCTGCAATAAGGAAGGATGGACATTAGACACTACTTTGGCTTTAAAGCTATGAAACCTACTTTTTGTTAACGGCCTGCAAGTAATTTTAGGTAGTTTATTTTCAGGCGATTTGATAAACTTAGCAATTTGTCCACAGTGATCAGATTTTAAATCATTTACAACTAAAGTATGTGTTGCATCACGGTTGCAAAATATGTTATCTAAACAAGTGGAGGATGATGCTGTAATCCTAGTAGGCTCCAGAAAAAGATATTTTAAATTAAATGATTTAAATAAGTTAATTAGCCTATTACTTAAGGAAGATCGTTCCAATATGTTGACATTAAAGTCGCCGCACACTACTATCCCCTTCTTATAGGATTTTATTTTGTTTAGAGATTCCTCCATTACTTTTTCAAAACAATTAAAGTCACCTGAGGGTGGACGGTACACGCAAATTATAACGAAACACTCTAGTTCAATACAAGATAACTCAATAGTGCGCTCAACAGAAAGATTCAAGATATCTTTACGTTCTTTACATTTTAAACAATTCAAAACAATAATCAATGACCCGCCGTGTATAGCTTCTTTTCTGGTGAATGCACTCTGTACAGTATAATTTTCAGTGTTTAAGTATTTAATTTCAGGGTTTGTACACCAGTGTTCAGTTATACACATAATCTGAACATTATGGTGTTCCATAAACAAACTTAATTCTAATTCCTTGCCAGATAGACCTTGCATGTTTTGATGAACAATGATCAGTTCATGAAGCCTACCTGTTGTCTTACCTGTTAGTTTAAAACAGGTTGCGGTGGAGATAAACAAACAGGTTTATCACTAGATTGTAAATTACTAACTGTAATATTATTATTACAATAAATAGTCTTTGTTACACTGTGTGTAATGTTGTCAGATTGTAGAGAGAATGCTAAAAGGTTAGCAATTTGTCGCTTATAAGTAAAGGGCAGGTACATAGTGTATTTTGTTAGTATATATTGCCTTATAAATATGTTAGTATCAAAAAACATAATAGTGTCATGATGACATGTTATATTATACATATACATATTTAATTTGTGTATGTGTCTATTTTGAGTATCTGTTAGACTGCTAGAATATGGTAAAGCACACATAATAAACCGACATCCAGTTTTTGTCGAGAGACTTAACATAGTGTTGACATTTTCTTCAATGTCCCGTTTCTTAACAGCTAGACTGTCACCATATAACAATATGACAGAAGAATTACAATTCAGTGTAGTCAATGTTAAGTTTTTAATTGTATTACAGTAACTGGCATCTGGTGAACAATAATTAATTACTGAATGTTTGCAATATCTACTAAGCAGACTACCATAACCCTGTCCAAATCTATCTGAAAAAATATGTACATTTTTTTTAGAATCTGAATTACTACTTAATTTTTTATTATCAATTGTAATAGAATTAACAGCAAACTCTATTGTTGACAGTGGAGACGGTATTGACGGTATAAGGGAGTGTGTGTCATGCACAGGACTAGGAGGGGGAACTGAACGGGCGCAACTGCAAGAGAGGTTGTTAGTCAGGGACTCATACCTTTCTGCGCTGTACCTGACCAGATCCACCAGCTCACTGGCCTGCACCATACGTTCACTCAGTTGTTTTTGAGTGGCCTCATACTTGTTAAAGATGTCTTGTAACAAGTTTTCCTTATATAATAATGCATCCCGTAACTGATGTGTGTCAACATCATATATGGCCCTACTATGTTCTAGCTCAAGTGAATATTGTTTTATTTTATTAATTAAATCTATTCGTTCTCTTCGCTTACAAAGTTTACTTTTGTAAAACTTTTCTCTTTTTATTGCTACATGACACTTCCTTATTAACTTTCTAATCTTAATATATTTTTTTAATTTATTGTGACTTAATAATGGTGGACATTGGGTTATGGTGTCATCACAAGTCAGGTCAATCACTGGCGGAGACTCAGGAATAGACCTACTACCTACCAACTCATCAAACAATCTCTGGGTGTTAGAAGATTGTTCAGTGTCTTTCACAGTCCCTAATGCAGATATAGTCCTATTGGCTTCACATAGTTCTAGTTCTAGGTCGCCTATACGCATAAGAGCCTGCTCATAAGTGTCAGTACACGGTTGGAATTTAGACACAACTTCAGTTAATTTATTGTGCTGGTCGAGTAAGTCCATATGTTCGATATGTAATTCTGCCAGTTGATTTTTCAATGAGGTATTTTTGTCTATAATATTCTTAACCTCCACTTCACTGTCATCTCTTTCCTGTAACAGTTGTTTGCACAGGAGTTTTGAAGACTCAAGTTCCTTCAATGTAACTCTCAATTTGACCTCCATGTCTTTAGCAGCTGTTCTGCGAGTCATCATAATTCCTTGCCTGGTGAGTCACCTGGAATTTCAGATAGATAGCTAAGCACAAACCAAAGATAATGAAAGGGAAAACTAAGTTTGAGTGAGTTGAATTTAAGCGGAGTGAAGAAAAAGTAAATTTAATAAACTAAGAGGGATAAAAAAAAAAGAGATGAGAAGTTTGGGAATAAAAGAACAGTTCTAATCTAAAGCCAGGTCTCATAAATATAAAATATAACCAATTATTTTAATTTTAAATGAGAGTATATTATATTAAAGTGGGTAGGTTGATGGAATGTAATTCTAAAATAAGTAAGTATTACACTGGCTTATAGTTTTATTGTACTCAATAGAAAGGCTATGAGTATGTTAAGGACAAGGTATATTATTGTTATGATTCAAAGTGACTTTGCAGTGTCATTTCATGTCTGGGCATATGTTTTCGTCGTCGATTTTGCTTCCACAAGTAGTCAAGCAAAAGGAGACATAAACTGCGCCGGTGTGTAAATTGACGTGGCTCGTATTAATAGCGAGCTGTGTTATAATGTAGTAAAGTGATGAGATGTGTTGTCGTAACTACAATGTAATAATTGAAATAAAAAAAATAAAAATACTCCCCGGGATTGGCGATTTTCAAATCCACCTGTTGACAGCCGGTAGAAGTTTAAATATCAGTCGAACTTATAAGTACACACTAAAATCTTAATTTGAACACACTTAACACTTTCACATTTATTTGTTTATAGTTTATATTAAATCACATGAATTGATTATGATTATATACCGTAAATTATTTAAAACATTAAATTAAATTTACGGAGCAGTTTTATTGACAACCGGCTGGCAGTGTTGCCAGTGTAAATCTCCTAAAGTTCTGACCTTCAAGTCGGGTTTTTTTTCGAGACAATTATTGTATACACCTCAAATCTTTATTTATTTTAACCATGCTCTGTGGCCCGGGTTTTTACGCTTCTCATGGTTTGCTGAATTCAGAGATACATAGTTTTTAATATACAGGATAGTCTGGTTTTAACCAGATATTTGGATGTAAATCTTTGTCGAGAGTCTATAGAATAGAATTAGATTAGTAGATTAGAGCGGTGTCATCGGCGTACAACATTATGTCTGTCTTAAGCCCAAGTCTATATTATTTATATACAGAAGAAACAAGAGAGGCCCGAAAATCGAACCTTGGAGTATACCACAGGTTACAGTTCCAGTAACTAATGTATAACAGAAAAGTAATGAACAGTGAATACATTTATCATTTATGCCCCCAGCGAAATGGCCAAGCCACATATTTTGGCTAACGTGTAGAGTTTGTGAAGTTCGGCCTAGTGGAGTAGGGCGTGTAGATTCAGAAGCTTGGTTCTACATGAAATCATAAAACTTATTACAGGGCGAAATTTTACTTGAAAATGTTTTTGGTCATAAGTTACATTTTATTAAAAACATTTAGGTTATTAAATACCTGCATTTACCCGTGCGAAGCTAGTCTGGGCCGCTAGTATTAATAAATAAGTACGTAGTTGCCAACTTGCTCGTTTCAAGGTATTTTAAGCGGGGGAAGCGTTTCAGGTGGGGATCGGAAAAAACCACGCGCGAATTATGATGTCATGCATGACATCATGTCGCGCGTGGTTTTTCCGTCGACTTCGTGAGCGAGATAGCATGCTGAGTCTATGGCCCTTTGACAAAGATGTAGGTATATTAAGTTCTTATTTATGTTTAAGTATTATTATTATTACATATTATGTATGGGCTGATAATGATGATGATGATTATGTATGTACTGCTGTGTATACCAATATTACAAATAATACAAAATAAACCATGGAAATCCTCTGTATATTAGGACTGTGGGAGCGAGATATTATTATGTAGGCAATGGACATTGAACAGCCTAATGTATGAACGGCGCCTTCCCCGCCCCATTGCGCATCGCAGCCATTCGTTGCGCACGTGCAATCTCTATTAATGTTTGTGTGACTGGTGTGTGTGTGACTGAACTGAGCTGTGTGAGCTGGCAACATCGCAATAAGCATGTAAAATACTTATGTAAAATTCGTTCCGCTTTGTTTGATTAGTCAATATTAATGTACCGTGATAATACAATACATTGTTAATTATATAAACAGCTATTAGTTTACATCATAACGTTTCGAAAAATAATTAAGTATTAGTCATTCTGAACTAGGTGTCTGCAACATTGAAAGCTATTTGCGACGTAGTCAACTCTATGATTGTACACTCTTAACAGTCAAGGCTTTGCTATTTAGGTGAGCAAGGAATGATCCTAGGGCTATGTAACCTATAAAAGGGTCCCTCTCACTAACCCTTTAATTAATGCGCAATTACGCAGACACCAATCGCAAATATTGTCATCTACTGCGTGAGGCCGATTCACAAGTTACACGAAGCGTAAAAACAGGGACGATAGCAATACTTATGTATACCTATGTGTTTGTATGAATATAAACGGATATAGAACGGTGTGTCATGTCATGTCATGACTGTGACAATATATTGTTCATCCAATCAATTAAAGATTTATTACAAGTCTTACAAAAATGCATTCTTATTTACTAAACACAACATACCTAATTATGTTTAATGAATATTAAGGGAATAGACAGTCTTAATCGTCACAGTCAAACTTAACTCCAAGTTGCTTTCTAACGCTGTCTTCAAGTTTGGCCAAAAGTAGACTTTCATTGTGAGTCATTCTCGGTGATTCTATCAACCCTAGAAATAATTATAATAATTATAATTGATGATAAATAAAGAACTTGATAACTCCATCAACGTTGATCTTAATTTGGTAAAAGTATCAGTAGTATTTTAGCAACGGACATTTTAAGATCAACGCGATATAGGTACATATGTAAATGGCCCGATTAGCATAGTGATGTTAAAGATGTATGGTATGTTATGGTAAGGGCAAATATTATTTCTTTCCAAAAAATTTAAACTCTTTTTAAATTTAGAAAGTAAATTGGTCGCTAAACTATAGGTGCATGCAACTTATTGGTACAATGATACAGTTTTAGCATTCTATTTTTGTAAAAAAATATATTATTATGATTTTTTCAAGTCACTTTAGTACCTAGGTACCTACTTACCTTGTTGGATGCATCTTGTAACTTCCAGCGCCTCATACACCAATCCTTCACTATTTTCGAAATTATACTGAATTTGTGATTTAGGAAGTGGAAAAACTTTAACTTTTTCATCTTGGCCGTATTTATGAATCTTAATATGCGTTGGGAAATGAAAAGGTGCCTGCAACTAAAATAATTAATTATTGTTAAGCCCAACATAAACTAAAACAGGTTAGTAACTAAATTAAAACTCAATCAGGTTAGTAAACTCGAACTTCACTCATTGGTACATACTTGGTTATATTTGCCACAGATCGAGATAAAATTCTCGATCCTTTGCCCAGCAGAGGGACACACTAGGTTAATCGTAAACGATGAAGATTAGCCTGCTGTATCCCACTACCTTGCATAATTTAGTTTACGACAATTATACAAGAAAATTGCTAAGTGTCTACACATAATTTTAATGTGGTAGATGTCCATGGGCGGCGGTGATCACCATCAGGTGAACCATCCACCGGTTTTCCCCTTATTCGAAAAAAAAACTGATTAATGCTCAAACAACAGAAATCTTACCGTAATCCGTCCCATTGTCCCATACACCGTGGCTTGGTTACACATTTCCAATTGAGTATGAGTATTGAGCACAGCCCGTCTACCAAATCCATATTCCAAGACAATAGTTTCCGTGCAATCTACACCATAATCGTTTAAGCTTCCGATAGCGGTTACTCTTACAGGCGCTTCTTTGAATACAAGTTGGGATAGCTGTAACACATATATTCCGACGTCTAGGACAGCACTACCCCCAAACTCTTTCTTCCTGCAAAGTGATTAATTTAGTTAACGCAATGTGAGATAACCTCCCAACAAGATGGATGGACGGTTTTATATAATGTTGACAAATCTTACCAAATTGTTAAACAAAAGCTGTTGTAATCTATCTAATGTCTTTTACATTATAATACAATTGATATAACCAATCGACGCCATACATAGAACAAAGTCGACACAGCAAAACACATGGTTACATTTATATAGAAGTAGAATATTGAATGCTACTTACGTAACTCTATTACTCTCACAATTGATTCCCAAGTTCACTTCTAGAAACTTCACTTCCCCGATGCTTTCGGCCATTTGTTTCTCTAATTCTAAATAAGCAGGAGAGAACCGAGACCGTACACCTTCCATAAGGAAGCGCTGCTTGCTTTTAGAGAGGGTTATTAGATTCTTAACTTGTTTTGCGTTCATACATAACGGCTTCTCACAAAGAACATGTTTTCCATTTTCTAAACACATTTTGGCATGTTCATAATGGAATGGGTTTAATGTACCGATGTAAACTACATCTGAAAATATCAAATAATGAGATTTTACCAAATTACAAGCCTAGTGTGAGAACTCACAGAAATTTTCTGAGTCATGCAGTTTAATGTCATAACGATTAAGATAATAATTAATACTATTATCCTATGTCAAAGGCCTCGAGTTAAATTGCAAGGCGCCACTAACTTCTCAAAGTAACGTGTGTATTTATTTATCATATGCTCAAACGAGAATTATATTACTGTTTCTAGGTACCGAACCTCTAAAGAATATTTTATTAATGTAATTCACAATTTATTTACTCACCAATGTCTTTGCTGCAAGCCATTTGGTCATAAGAATCAAATACCATCTTAATATTATGAATATTTGCAAACGCTTGGGCATTTTTTTTATCCCTTGCTGCAACTCCGACTATTTTATGATCCGTCGAATCACAGTAGGAGTTGAAAGAATTAACAAAATCATTGCAAATATTTCCTGCACCCAAGATTCCCCAACGTACTGTCATCTAGGACAAAATTAAAATAAAGCCAGTAACAATTGATTGACTAAACAGATATGGTAAAGTATGCGTGGCCTTATAGTCTTAAGAAAAATAGCCTAGATCATGAGTGGTATTAGCTTGAATCTGCATCCGGTTGCTTTGATATAACCCTATAGCCAACCAATAGCCAAATACTCAACAGTTATGTGAAATTAAATAGCCTTCAAAATTAAATATAGTGTGTAACGTGGTGGGCACGTTTTAGCAACATGGCCGACCGGGAACTAAATAATGGAGATACCAATTAGGTATTTCATTAATACCTGAATAGAAAAAAGCAGATATGTATTTAAGGCTTGCTTAGATGTTTAAAACCAAAGTTGCTATCCTTCATATTCAATTATTTACTTTTTGTTATATGAATCGTAATCACATCACCCAAAGGACATCCACTGCTAAACGAAGACCTATTTTATATTATTCACACGCGAATTTGTCTGCGTAAAAACTAGCACCCTTCTTTTCGCTCCCTTAAGGGATAATTTCTGCGATAAAACCTATCCACATGTCATTCCAAACCTCATTTAAATTGTTTTAGTGCCTTAAGCATGAAGGTGACAAACAGAAAAATATACTTTCGTGTTTTTAATATTATATGTTATTATAATTATTTACAATTAAAATCTTACATCCCCGATGAAACATAATCTGCAGCTTTTTGTTAATAAGCAACATAAACAATTATAAAACTTAGTTATCAACCAGTTGTTAATGATAATATTTTTATTATACCTCTTATTTTTATGTTATTTTACTTCTTTTTTTTATTATTGCTTTTTTAAGTTTATGCCTACATACATACCTTTTCCATTCTTTGGTCGATTGATGACAGGCACTTGCTTATTATCTACCAAGCTGAATGTTTTAAAGTACAGCCAATAAATATCAGCATCACCTGTGTGTATATTAACACTTCACCTATCTATTGAGTATTATCAGTAAGGTTATGTAAACAGTTATGGTACTTTATTAATATTATTTATAGTTTTAAATCATCATGATATTGACATTATTTATGATCACTTGACCATTTTGAATCAATGATAATACATCAGCCGAATTTCAATCATTGGGTGACTGGTAGGTTAAAAATAGAATAAATCCCACATATTCGATATTGTATTTTCTACCATACTCTTACTGTTATAATAAACACTTTAGGAGATAAATTTGACTTATCTATATCAAAAATACGTTGATTTATATTTTTTTGTACAAATCGCCAGGTAAACTTTTATATTCATATTCATATTTATTTATTGCATTCCATAAAGTTAATAAGATGGTATATAAAGGCTTAGAGCTATAGTACAATTATGGACCCTGTAAGGGCACAGCAACATACATACAAATTTAAAATTAAAATATTAATAAAGTAAAAAACTTCACATGGGAATAGCGAATTCTACTTTGATGGGCCTTTGGATGGACAAGCAATAAGTGAAATTATACAGGTATGGCGTACTGGACTAATTAACCTAGACAAAACATACAATAATAATTATAGGATACATCAAAATAAATATATATTAATACAATTTCCAACTAATAAAGAGCCAACCCGCAGTAGGGTAGCGTGATGGACTATAGCCTAAGCCCTCTCAAATTAGAGGAGACCCGTGCCCAGTAGTGGGACCACGATACTGGGTTGATGATGAATGAATGAATGATTAATAAAATTAGAAGATGCAATGTTTGTAAATTGTTTTCTTTTCTATTGATAAAAACTTATTTAATAATAACATAATTACTTATATCGATTTAATGTATAATTATTATTCAATACTATGGTGTACAATAAAACACATTTTATCTAGGTTGACTAATCGAAATCAACGTTTACGTATCTATATAATTATAATTTTATAATATATGTGAGTTATAATCGTTATAACTTTCGTACTTACGAAGTTATATCTACTTCGTACTTCATATCTAGTAGGTACGTACAATGAAACTACACGGCAATCACTATAATTTTAATTAATAAAGGTAAATCTGAATATATTGATATTCTCCAATTATAATTCCCAGATTAACGTCATATTGCAAATTAACCCAATTTCATATACTCGAAATAACTGATTTCATTAGAAGTAACTCAATTAAATAGTTTTCCTATAGTTTCAGTCGTTAGTTGATATAACCAAGGATAGAGATTCAAATCCCATGCCCAATTTGTTAACCGATTAATTAAGCATGAATGGTTCGTGTATTATGAGAATGGACATAGAAAATCTTGAAATGTATCGCGAATTTGTGTCTAATTAAAGCCACACACAGATAAATTCTAAGGTACAAGGAAAGGCTTGGAAGTAAATACTCTCATAGAATGTTTTTAACAAATCTGATTATTTGTCTGCAGTTTTACACAAGAGTAAGTAGAGCTGACCAGTTAGATCCAATATTGTATATCAAGAAATTTATTGAAATTATAATACGTGCATGTTCTCGCTGAGTTATATTCTTAACTATCCATAAAAATGTTCCGAGACCTTCATATTACATACTTGTACACAGGACTTTTGTTTTGCAATGCGTATAACGCTCATCGGTTCTATTGAAGAAGTGGTAGAATTATGACGGACTCATAACGACCAAGACGTTAATAATAAATTTAAGTACATTTACTTTGCCACTAGTGTTCGTACTAAATGAACAAAATTTGATATAAAATGCTAAAGGACGCTTAACTACACTAATAATAATAAACACGTAACAAACCGAGAAAAAAAGATACGGAACCGTTTTGTATTTGCCTGTTTATATATAAAATATACAAATGTACGTTATCACAAGTGCTATATTTAGATAACATTAGGTACCTACATTGTCTATTATAAGCATTTCGAGAGCGAAGTGAATGTTTTCAAGTGAAATTATGTCAAGGGTACTTATTTAGTCAGTTCGTGTTTATTTATTTATTTATTCATACAGGAAACTTCACAGCTTACAGCTGTGAAGTTTCAAGTAAAAAAAAAATATATAATATTTTATTTATTTCATTTCTTTGATGACTGAGATAAGAATTTAGTGTTTAGGTATTTTATATTTCAAGCCAAAATTGAACATTGTAAAGTGACTGTAGACATCTGAATCGTATTCAAACAAAAGTATACTTTCTTACTTACGAAGTATACTTCGTTCCTCCTATTCATTAGGAACGTACAATGAAACTTTACGGCAATCACTATAATTTTAATCAATAACCGGCCAAGTGCGAGTCGTACTGGCGCACGCAAGGTTCCTTACAAAATTAGGCAAAAAATTGCGTTTTTTGTATGGCAGCTAGGGTTGCCAACCATACTGTTAAAAATAGTACCTATTATTATATTTTCCGCTCGTTTATACTTTTTACTGTTCAATGAAAAAAAAGTATACAAAATACTGTTTTCATATCACTGGTAGTTTAAATAATTTTACTACATACTTAACTTAATTTACTTAGATTTGAAAAAAAAAACGAATACCATTTCTTTTTCTAAATTACTGTTCATTTTATCTTTCTGACCTAAATACATATACTGTATTTCTTGTACAAAAAGTTGGCAAATCTAATGGCACCCCCCCCTAAAATATTTGTTTTATTTTAATTTTATATTATTTATTATTAAAGTAAAAATAATACTGCGTATTTTGTGAATATTTCAAACGCCTACCTGTTGCCATTATGCCGTATTTGCCGTATTATGCCCGTTGCCCCCTTAAATAATTATTTTATTTTGTTTTTAGTATTTGTTGTTATATAATTTTCACTAATTATGTATTTCTGTTGCCGCAGAAATACATAATTAGTGAAAATTATAACTGTCTAACTATCACGGTGTCAGACAGACGGACGGACGGACAGCGAAATCTTAATAATAGGGTCCCGTTTTTACCCTTTAGGTACGGAACCCTAAAAATGATGTAAGTAATTGTCTTACTGACTGACATGTGAAATCACTACGTAAACTGCAGTTTTGTACTCAAAATTGTCTATAAGATAAGCGCAATAAACGCGGGTCAACAAACGTAACGTTTTCTAGAACAGTAACATATTTAGCACAATTAGTGCTGATGTGCTATTTATTATATTAAATATTTGTTTTAAGAACACGCTAATTTTCACATATTTTTTATTATAGGTGCTTAACATTCATGCTTACTTAGGTACTTGTGGAGGGCAATAAATGTATTGAGTATATTTACTTTAACTTGTTATTCTAAGACGTAAACAATAGAAATTCATTCGAGCGACGATAGGTGACTTAATAAAAAAATTAAATCAATGGGTAATACGCACCACTACGCGTTTTTTACTAAAGTTTTATTTTTCTAAACGTTTCTAGAAATTATTACATTACCGAAAAAAAATACATCAACATTCTCACACTGCTTTTCTAAAGTTATTTATCACAATATTAAACGACTAATGAAAATATGTTTAGGAAACCTTATCGTTTAAAGATTTCGTTATGCATCGATTTATTTAATGATAGGATATAAGTTTGCCTTAATTTTATTACACAACCCAAGCAATGAGGCCTTTGCCGGCAAATCAAGATATGATAAAAAATAAATAGGTAATCATGAGGGGTAGATGTCCTTCAATCCAATCGCGAAAAATAATTTTATGCATCAAAATTGCTCAAAAATATGCTTCCTTCCCTCCCGAAGTTCGTGCGTCAGCACTGAACGCCCTAACGTGACCGCGGCGTCCTTGAGATCCCGTCAAAACGAAATCACACGTCACTCAGCTGAAACTTAAGGCTCGCGTATCAAGCGCGATGCTCACCTCTTGATTTATGTATTATCAAGTAAGAGCTAATTTGTACTGTCTTTGTGATGTTGTGACTCAGCGATCGACTTGTGCGTCACGAATTGCGGATTCGATGTCATTCAATCCCCGCACGGAGCAAATATTTATTCCGGATCTGCGCGTTTGTGTTTGGGAAGAATTGTTGTTTATGTTTATATTATTGTTGATTCACTGCAGTCTTCTATAAAGCGGAGGTACTTCCCCAGTCGGGTAGCTCAATTTGAGCGAGAAATCTCGCCTAAAATACTCTACGTCCTAGAGTATTTTATTACTCCAGTAAATTTAAAAGTACCTTTTACCTAAGTCATCATCAACAACCCATTATTGTCCCACTGCTGGGCACGGGTCTCCTCTTATTTGAGAAGGATAAGGCTATAGTCTGCCTACTGCGGATTGGCAGACTTCACAAGCCATCGAGAAAATCTCTCAAGAATGCAGGTTTCCTCACGATGGTTTCCTTCACCGTTTGAGCATTTGTTTGAGACTTTTCGTTTGAGATTCTGAAAAGTTAGTGGTGCGTGCCTTGGGTTTGAACTCGAGACCTGTGACATCTCAGTCCACTGGTCTCACCACTAGGCTACCACAGCTCTCAGCTTTACCTAAGTAAAAGTAAAAATAAATAAATATTTCTTGACATTATGACAACGCCATCTAGTTCCGAGCTAAGCAGCGAGCCATATATACTTTTTTTTGTAAATACATACTTATTATACATAGACACATCAATGGCTCGGATACATTTGTATCCGAGCCTATGCTTATGCTCATCACATAAACATTTGTCCTACCGGGATTCGAACTCGGGACCCCTAGCACGAAAGGCAGCATTAACTACCGCTGGGCTAAGTTGTTTTTATTATTATTATTATTATTAATCATTTATTTCAGACCAAAAGTCCATAAATTGTTAGTAACAATGATCTTAATCTATTGTTAGTAATTTAATATAATATAAATAAATAATAAACCTAATAATATAAATAAATAATAAAACTAATTCTACTTTACAGTCTACATCGCGTGCAGTCTAATCCAATGGCCCAACATTGGACTGTCCCATTTATCACACAATACGCTCAAGATGCTGTGCGAACTGCCACGCATTCTGCGGAGGAGGGAAGCGCAACGTTTGCGCATGATTGCGTGGAAACCATCAACTCTGGCCTCCGCAAACATGCCTGATGCACTACAAAATCGCGGCAGGCCACTCAACGTTCTGAACGCATTGTTGTATTGAACACGCAGGGCGCTGTATGCCCTCTGCGTATAGTCGACCCACAGAGCGCATGTGTAAAAGGACTGGCAATAGGCTCTAAAGAGAGTAGTTTTAACGTCCCTTGTACACCGCGCAAATCTGCGGATCAGCATATTACATCGGACAGCCAGCGCCCTGCGCTCCCGTTCAATGTCCATGTTGTCATTAAGATCCTCGGTGACCCAGTGACCCAGGTACTTGAAATGAGACACTCTAGTCAATGGTGAATTACAAATAGTAACTTGTGGCACATTCGAGTAACATTTGGTGCCCGCCTTAAAGACAAGTAACTCACTCTTTTTAGCATTGTACCTGAGCCCATGAGCTGCCGCATAATCTTCACACTTTCTTAGGAGCCACCTGAGACCGCTGATCGATGGACACAGCAACACCATATCATCAGCGTAACTTATATTATTAACACAAGTACCGTCAATGTGACATCCTATATGAGTGCTGCTGAGTTCATCAATCAGTCGATTGATGTACAAATTAAATAGGCGTGGTGAGGTTATCCCCCCCTGCCTCACCCCACACTCTGACCTGTACACATTTGATAGTGCTCCCGCCCACTTAACACTGTTTGTCTGATTGTTGTACCAATACATAAGCAAAGAAATTACTGACCTGTCAACACTGCTTTCCTTCCTCAGCTTTTCCCAAAGTGTTTCATATTGTACCAGGTCGAACGCCTTGGACAAATCGAGGAAGCACGCATTAACTGGTGTCTTCCTAGCTGTATAGTATTGGACCGTTTGCTTGAGACAAAGAATCGCGGTTTCTGTCGATAGGCCGGGCCTAAAACCGAATTGCGCATCATGAATTTTGATGTTATTCGCCATGTGTGTATCAAGCAGACAGTCCAACACCTTAGCTGTAATTGTAGCCAACGAAATTGGCCTGTAATTAGAAGGGTCCGCAGTATCACCAGTCCTATTTTTTATGATTGGTACAACAATCGTTTTTATAAGATCACTCGGCAGGTACGAGTGACTCATACAGAGGGTAAAAAACATGGATAATACCCTGGGTAGGTGTACTCCAGCATGTCGCAGGTGCTCAACAGTTAGGTGATCATGTCCTGGAGATTTCCCTCTAACCATGTTTTTTATTACATTGGAAACCTCCCTTGTGGAAAACTTTACATTATTCTCCAAGGAGATATCCCCGTTGTCGGGCACCGTTGACAGGACTGATGCCCCTGGCTTTGAAAGCGGCTCAACTTTAAAGTGACTAACAAACATGTCGGCAATATCTTTAGAGTTACATAGTCCAGCCACACTCACTGGTAGACTCTGCTTGGGACTCATCTTACTGGTATTTTTCCAAAATTTTCCGAAATCCTTTGATTCATGACTTTTTGCTATTATGTCTAATTTAATTTGGGATTGATTGTTACGACACCATTTCAATTTTGATTTAAAACAACTACGAGTTTCGCGCATTTTACCATAGATATTTCCCGTAGTTGGCCTACCATATAAATTCCACATCAAAAACGCAAGCCGAGCCTCACAATGAGCGCTTTTTACATGTTTATTCCATCCTATCAATGGTTTATATTTTCGCTTCTGCATAATTATAGCACTACGTTCAGCAGACTCTATAAGAATACAAATAACTTTTTTGTACATGTCATCTAAAATGACCCTGTGTTAAGGGATCTCACACATTTTATCAGCACACTTAGAAAATTCTGAGGGAAAATTTATTTCACGCAAACCTGAGTGACATAAATTCTGATACAATTTTACCTGATTAATATCTTACATTCCATTTGAATAGGTAAGTGATCAGACCAATAACAATCATATAACACCTGCGCACTAATTATCGTACGCCGCGCGGTTTCTGTAACGACACAGTGGTCGAGCCAGCGCTTGCACCCGTGAGCTTCACTCACATACGTATACGCGTCATTTGGTAGCAGTTCGATATCCGCGCAAGCCCAACACTGTTCCCCACAGAATGTTACTAATTCATTATAAAATAATTCATTTATATGAGCATTATAATCTCCTAACATATATACGCACTGAATATTACTATTTTCTGTAATGGCATACATTTCGCTCAAACAGTCAGTAAATTCAATTAAATTGTCACTAGAGTTGGTTGGCATGTATACCGAGAAAATAAGAATATCGCGATCTAATAGTTTCACTTTGATTGCCACAAGACGTACACTATTACACTGAATAACACTCACCGATGTAAATAAACTTTTCCGCCAAAGCAAGGCCACTCCTCCGTAAGGCCTACCCTGAAGTAGACCAGCTGATGTGTCGATGGCTGAAGTTCCAGTATAGGCAAAATCATCGTGAATGCTTCCCAAGAAACCTAAATCATGTGGCATTAACCAAGTTTCTTGTAAT
The DNA here is from genome assembly GCA_905163465.1 of Craniophora ligustri. NCBI lineage: Eukaryota > Metazoa > Arthropoda > Insecta > Lepidoptera > Noctuidae > Craniophora > Craniophora ligustri. The sequence continues at coordinate 9,810,229 of LR990968.1, forward strand.
GCGATTACGTCAGCTGATACACACAGCCGTCTAATACATCCCACCGACGATTTCACACCTCTGCAATTAAAACTGACAATTTTAACAGATCGATCATTCGATCGAACATTCGATCGATCTATCGACAAAGAATCGCGGTTTCTGTCGATAGGCCGGGCCTAAAACCGAATTGCGCATCATGAATTTTGATGTTATTCGTTGTTCGTGTTAAAACTGACAATTTTAACAGATCTATCCATTTTTACTTGGTGTATTATTTTTATTCTGCGTCTCATCTGTGTCTTTTCTGTTTGTCCTAAAATGTATGAAACGGCGATAGGTAACTCCTTCTGGCCAAAAATCTTCAGTCATAATAATATCTTCCTTTCGCTTAGGAATATAGATCTTATAACTATGATAATCTTTAGTCAGTTTCATGTTCATTTTCTCAACATTGACATGTAAATCAGTTTTTTCATTTATGTATGCAATTATGTCTTCTGTAGATACTTCTTTGTCTACATTGGATATATAAATGGGTATTTTAATATCTGCAGCTTTGAAATTTACTTCTGACTTTAGAATAGCCTTTCCTTTATTTCCATGAAATCTTTTCTTTTTCTGTACTAAAATCCATTCATCATTTTTATCACACGGCGGCTGCGTTTTGGTTTTCAAAGCATTGGCAAACGACTGGTGTTTTTCAATGTGTTTCGTGTTCGGGGCGACCGTATGTCTCATTCCTGTCGCTTGCTCTGACGTAGGCGCAATCACAGTGGCCGGTAAGCGATGCGTCTACCGCGCAGTCCTGCACGCTCGCCGTGTTTACAACTGCTGCGTCGGTATTTACAGTCTTACCGTTGGTTTGATTTTCTCGTCTACCCTCCGCCAAAGAAGAATTCAATAACGGACTATTTGGCATGGATAATACAGTATCATAACTGTTTGACTTTTCAAATGGGGAAATAACAAAACCGCCTCTTTTAGTATTTACCTGGTTAACGTATTAAAGCAGCCTCAGTTACGAATGTAACTGAGGCTGCTTTAAGCACTTCCAATTCACTTCTTATACAACTCACTTGTTGTACAGTTGCATATTTCTCCTTTATTTGATTCATCTCATTTTGCATTCGAAGCAGGTCCTTAAGCAGTCTTGTAACATCAACATGATCAAAAACCACTGGAGGAAGCTTATGTAGGTCCCGCGCAACGAAAATTGGTATCAGTTCAGGATCTGTTTCCTTTAGAAGACATATTATGTCGTCAATATCACGTGCAGTCTTCTTTTCTCCTTTTCTTGTAATATTTCGCCTCGATGTAGGCAGAGAGTCAAATAGTAAACTCTTTGCCTTGGTTATATCATCTTCGGTAAAAGCACTCGCACATATTCTTCCAATACTTACTTCGTCCATCACGTCTAACTTGTTACAGACGAAAGACAGTACCTCGTTTATGACCACATTACAGTTGGAACATTTCAACACTTTCGATGACACTGTCGCCATCGTTTTACGTATCTACGATAAGTATAGTCTAAAACTCGCGACAAAAGCACGTCCATTTACGATGAGCGCGCGCGCAAGACGTTTATTGTTTTAAGGCTTCGCTTCAAAATATGGTAAAACAAACACATGTCATAAAATAATACATTCGTCTTTGTCATGTTAATATCAATAAAATGATGATGGCACCACAATATTATCACCAATTATATCTGTCTCCTAGCTAATGAGCGTTTCGGAAGAAAAGAGTTAGAAGATAATTTATAAACTTCCTTATAATATAATATCAACCGAACAAAATACGCGTGAACTTTCTCAATATCTCTATTGAACATCCCTAATGTGCGTCTATAAATTATCCATTACCATCTAATGCTCTCTGAATACGTTTTGAAATCTTTTTTTTTTCTCCCACGTAATAAGAAGACGTTTCCTTTACCGCCTCCGTTTTTTTCTCGCGTCGATTTTAGTACTAGACATTAAAGTACCATCAATATCTAAATGCTACCATTCAAACATTATTCTTACGCCTTTAATCCGTATTTCTAAAATGATCCCTTTTTCTTTCAAATATAGTAGGTATTTTTGATATCTATTTTTCTGATAGGCAACATATGTATTATTTTTAGCCTCACACAACCTACATGTTTTTTTTTTTACATGAATTTCGAAAAATCAGTGGTTCAAAACCTTGGAATCAAACTCCGTACCTTTAACTTTACAGTTGACTAGTCACACTACTAGGTTATTAATTTGATATCATCGTAAATCGTAATAATGTTAATATTCTCGACTCATTGTAATACTTCTTTGTCCCAAACTATTTGCTATAATCTAGAGACAATTAATGTCAAAACTCTGTAAGCTCTGTAACGGGCGAGTCTTGTATTTTGAAAATTACGTCTTTTATTAAGTACCCTGTTAATATTTGAATATTAGGTACATAATTTATGTGATAATTTTCCATCCAACAGTTTTAACAGGTAACACCTTTAAGTCATTTTCAGTAACAGTGGAGATACTGTATAATTTCAGGTACGTTTACAAGTTTATTGCGCATTGTGTTTATTTATTTGAAAATACAATAGAATGTTATTTTCCACACATATTAAATTAGCATTATGTTGTAAATTTCCTTTTATGTAACATTGTCACCGGTGAGAATATGTTGTGAACTATAATTTTAATATGAATCCTCAAGAGTTTTGTAATTAACCGTAACTCACAATTGCTCTACTTTGCTGCTTGCTGTACAATGTCATAGTATAGTGTTAAAGAAAAAGGGATTCGTTTTGACCCTGAAATGACCCTGCCTTACTGAAAATCATCGTAAAAACCTCACCTCTTCAGCAAATGAAAATAACCTAATTATGAATTGGTGGTTACATCGGTTTGCCTTTTACTTGGCAGTTCATTCATATTTTAGGGTATCACTAATAACACACACTCGCGCGTATATCAACGTCGCGTGGCAGGACGACGTGCGAGTCCGCACGACACACAACACAACATTATGTTGACGTTGTAAGCATCTGAATGTATCTTTGTAAACTCCGAGCCGTGCCAGTAACTATAGTATACCGTGTCAATGTTATTAATTTGCGTCATTAGTTACAATAATTTGGCCATTATTATATCAGTTTTTGTTAGGAAAGGAAAGTAAATGCTAGAAGCGAATTAAAGTTCATACGAATGCAACGATGGCTGACTGGTCTGTATACTGTGTAATAAAAAGCAGCATCCATGAAGCCGACAGTGTGTATATTTTATTTACACATTCTATACTTATAACATAAAAACCTGACCGGTTTCTACTTGTTTAGTTTAGTTGTTTAGTCCGTTAAAGCATTTCACAATAATAAAATTCAAAATTGATCTTGGTTTCAGAAGTACTTAAATCTTATTGTTGTTTTCAGAAGGCAATAGAAATGAATCGAACAGCCGTCGTTAATGGACCCGCTTGTCAGACTAGTGACCAACATAGTAAAGCTTGCACACAAAATAATAGAAGCTGTTGCACGGGCATTGATTGAAGCCACCATAATAATAGCGACCTACACCATAGCTGGTTGCAGTTGCTTGATTTTAGGAGTACTTTTAGTTAGGTAATATTTTACATAAAATATTATATTATAATATTCAAGACCATACTAGCTCTAGTTCCAAATATGTATGTTGGACCTTCTAGTCTACCCGGATGCAGATAAATATTACTCTTTTAAATAAATCGACTGCCATAATGATCGTTGTGGCTCAATTACTGGGCAATACCGAACGGAGAAGACAATATTTTTTTTCAAAAACGTTGCCCAGCCCTATAATTTTGACCTGTATTGTGGGTTTAACGCACCCACAATACAGGTCAAAATTATAGGGCAACACACAAATTTTCACATACACAAACGCCCGGAACAACTACCTATAGATAGTGTAGTGTAGTCACATAGATATAAGTAGATACTAGTACCTATGTATAGTTGCAACGGCCATTCGGGACCGCTGCACTCGCGTCAGTATAAAATAAACCGTTGTACGAATCACCTGTGTGTCATTGAGACTTGTGAGCCCCCACCCAGTACCTAAACATTACAGTGGCGACGAGGATAATATTTTTGTGGAAGTGATATACTACGAACTACGAAACTATTTATTATGTCGATCGGAAAAATAAAAGAATTTGACGTGCGGTCAGGATTGTGGTCGTCGTATACGGATCGGCTTGAAATGTACTTCAAGGTCAACAAAGTCACGGATGATTTAAAGTTACCCACGTTGATTGCGAGCATGGGTGATGAGGCTTACGAGTTGCTGGTAAATCTCGCCAGTCCCAAGAAGCCTGCGGAGTTAACATATGAGCAAGCTGGCAACCTGATGCGTCAACATCTGCAACCAGCACCATCATCGTTAGCGGAACGGTACCGATTTCGTCAGAAACGACAAGGCACATCGGAGGACGTTGCCACGTACGTGGCAGAACTTAAAAAGCTATCGCGTAATTGCAAATTTAACGCGGACTTAAACGAGAATCTACGAGATCAGTTTATATGCGGGCTTAAAAGTGACGTAATCCGGCAGCGGCTTTTTGCACAGAAAGACACAATAACGTTTACGGAGGCAGTTAAATTGGCATGTTCTTTGGAGGCGGCAGAGAGGGATGCAGCGATGGTCGAGGGATCTAAAGGTGTTTCTGAAGCGAGTAGCGCCTGCGCTGTTCATGCGGTAACGAAGTGCGCGGGACGCGTCGGACAAGGACGTGGGCGCAGCGGGGGTGGTGCAGCCGGCTTCCGGCGGCTAGCCGGCGGCGGGAAGGCCGGGATGGCCGGTATAGCGGTTCGAGCAACGGCGAATACGACCAGCTGTGCAGCATGCGGGGGCGTGAATCACGATTACGGGAAGTGCCGGTATCGGGATTTTGTGTGCAGCAAATGCCAGCGGGCAGGTCATTTGCGGCGGGTATGCCCAGAGCGGAGTGGGCAACGGCCGCTAGAAAAAAATTACCAGTACGTTAGGAAGGCAAGGCGGCTAAATCACCTCGACGATTTGGAGCACGGAACAAGCGAGGATGAGGAGGATATCGAGGATTTAAATCTGTTATCATTAAACAGCTACAAGGCGGTAAGTTTACCCATTGTAGTTGATAACATTGTTATACAAATGGAGGTAGACACGGGAACTGCTATTTCGTGTATCAGTAAAATAGTTTATGATTGTAAATTTAACCACTTGCCTATTGAAAGTGACAACACTATTTTAAAATTTTACGATGGCTCAAAAATAAAGCCGTTAGGTATTATTCAACCATTAGTATGTTATGGTGATATTAAAAAACGACTACAGTTATTCGTTATTGAGGGTGGTACTACTTAATTAATAGGGAGGCAGTGGTTAGCAGAATTACAAGTTGTCATACCGAAAATAAGTTGTAATTATGTTGATGAAAATTACATACACATAGATTATGAGATAAATAAATTGCTCCACAGATATAAAGAAGTGTTCAGCGGAGGGCTGGGACGGTACACGGGCGGTAAGGCGACGCTGCGGGTCCGCGACAACGCGGAGCCCGTCTACCATCGTGCGCGGCCGCTGCCGTACGCGCTCCGGGAGCACGTTGACGCTGAGCTCGACGCGATGCTGCGCACCGGCGTCATCGAGCCTGTTGACTGCTCGGACTGGGCTTCTATATTGGTGCCAGTGACTAAGGCAGACGGTACACTTAGGATTTGTGTGGATTACAAGTCAACTTTAAATCCCGTTTTACTGGTCGATCGTTACCCCCTCCCTAAAATTGATGATGTATTAGTTGGCCTAAATGGGGCACAATTTTTGAGCAAAATTGACTTATCAAATGCATATAACCAAATTGAGTTAGATGATTCAAAAAAATATACTGTCATTAATACACATCGCGGGCTGTTCCGTTACAATAGGTTAGTGTATGGGTTATCGTCAAGCGTAGGGATTTTTCAGCGGATTATGACCAATTTACTGCAAGGTATTCCACATGTCCAAGGATTTCTTGATGATATAATTATAGGGGGTAAGACTAGAACCGAACACATACAGGCCCTCGAGGCCGTTCTAAAACGATTAGCGGACTATGGCTTAAAGTTAAGAAAGAATAAATGTGTTTTTTTAGTAGATGACGTCAAATATTTAGGGTTCGTGGTATCGAAGGAAGGTATTAAAGCAGATACAACTAAAATTGACGCTATTATAAAATTACAACGCCCAACTAATGTAACAGAATTACGGTCATTCTTAGGTATGGTCAATTTCTTTGCAAGATTTATTAGGAATTTAAGTTTTTTATTAGTTCCTTTGCATAAGTTATTACGAAAGGGTGTTCAATGGAATTGGGGTAGCGACTGTGAGCATTCTTTTGAAGAGGTCAAACGAGCGTTAGTTAGTAGTGAAGTTTTAGCGCATTATGATCCAATGAAACCAATTATCGTGACGTGTGATGCAAGCGCGCGAGGTATAGGCGGGGTGTTGGCGCAGCGAGGGCCGCGCGGCGAGCGCCCGGTCGCGTATGTATCACGTGCGTTAACGACCGCGGAGAGGAATTATTCACAGATACATCGAGAGGCTTTAGCTATAATTTTCTGCGTAAAAAAATTCCACCAATATTTATATGGACGGAAGTTTACATTACGGACAGACCATAAACCCTTAGTGTCGATATTTGGCCCTAATACAGGCATACCGATTATGACCGCGAGTAGGATGCAGAGGTGGGCAGTTATTTTATCAGCTTATAACTACGATATAGAAACGAACGAGAACTGTGCGGATGGCTTATCGCGGTTACCCGATGACACTGCGGGACGGGTAAAAGACATTATTCCGGAACAAACGTACCTACATTTTGCACAAGATGCCCTATTATTAGATTACAAACAAATCAAAAGACTAACATTGAAAGATCGTATTCTAAGCAGAGTCTTAACGTATATACGGGATGGTTGGCCGGAAATCTGTGACGTAGTAGGTATGCAGCCTTATTTCAATAGGAAATCGTAAATGGTATGAAGAACTTGGGTGCATTATGTGGGGGGGGACATAGGGTTGTAATCCCGGAATGTAGCCGAGAAAGGGTCCTAAAATTGATACATGAGACCCACATGGGCATTGTGAAATCAAAAGCTATAGCGCGCAGTTACGTGTGGTGGGCCGGCATCGACGAGGCGGTGGAGCGCGAGTGCCGCGCGTGTGTTACTTGCGCGAAGCTCGCGGACGCTCCCGCCAGTGCTCCACCACGGCCCTGGCCTTGGCCCGTAAGGCCATGGACTAGACTACATTTAGATTTCATGGGTCCAATTGATGGGAAGTTGTACTTGGTAGTAATAGATGCTATGTCAAAATGGTTGGAAGTTTTTTTGGTACCAAGTACAGCAGCTCGGAGCACAATCTCGAGGTTGAGCGAACTATGGGGTAGATTTGGGTTGCCCAGGCAAATAGTTACCGACAATGGGCCGCCGTTTACTAGTAATGAGTTTGCAACCTTCCTGAATGGTGACGGCGTAGAGCACATATTTACTGCACCGTATCACCCCGCGTCGAACGGGGCGGCAGAGAACGCGGTTAAAACCCTAAAAAAAGTAATTAAAAAGGCATTGTCAGAAAATAAAAATGTAGAATTTTCCCTAAATAAATTCTTATTACACTATCGTAATACGGAACATTGTTCCACGGGTGAAAGTCCCTCAATGTTGTTAATAGGCAGACGTTTAAGAACTCGGTTAGATGCATTAAAACCGGATAGGGAATTAAAGGTGAGAGAGGCCCAGACCCGCCAAGTTAAAGCCAAAGGAGGAGTGAATAGGGAAGTAGGTGTTGGGGATGACGTTTGGTACCGTCAGTATCTAAAAGCAGAAAAGTGGCAACCGGGTTCAGTTATTAACTCCTCCGGAACTAATGACTTTAAAATCCTAGATCTTAGCGGTAATGTAGTTCACCGACATCTCGACCAGTTAAAGCGTAGATCTAGGAGATCACTTGTAATCCCAACATGTCCTGGACCGTCGTCGGCAGACCTCCCGGTCGATGTGCCTCGAGCGCCGGTCGGGGTCCAGTCGGAGCAGTCCGAAGAAATGAGCTCGCGCGAGGATATGTCGCGAGCCCAGACCACGGGCACGGGTGGAACCGATACCCCGTTAACCGCCGAGAGGACCGAGCCAGCAAACGAGCAGGTTACCATGCCTCCTGCCTCCGCTGTACCGACCCAGCCACGTCCGGTTCGAAGTTGTAGATTAGGTAAAACTATTAGTTATAAGTAGGATTAATAAACAAACTAAGTGAATGTTATTTATTACAGAGCAGTAATAGTATTAGAAACGGGTTTTTGTTATTGTTAATTAAGTGGGGAGGAGTGTAGTGTAGTCACATAGATATAAGTAGATACTAGTACCTATGTATAGTTGCAACGGCCGTTCGGGACCGCTGCACTCGCGTCAGTATAAAATAAACCGTTGTACGAATCACCTGTGTGTCATTGAGACTTGTGAGCCCCCACCCAGTACCTAAACATTACAGATAGTACAAGTATTTGCTTCATGAGGGGGTCAAACCCGCAACTCGTGACGCACTATCGCTTGAGCACGTGAAATAAGTAAAAAAAACTCAGGATGAAAACCTGTTGCACAGAGCTGCATGACATCATGCTGATCTGGAGACCCATTTGGTCCGGCCGTGAGACACTTTTGTAGTTTTTGTTTTTTTATTTACTTTTGTTCTTACTTTTTTTTTGTTTTTTTCTGTAAGTTATCTGTAGTGTTGTGTCTCATTGGTGTAGGTACCAAATAAATTTTATTTTCTTTTCTTTCTTTTCTTTTCACGTGACGTCCGAATAAGTAAATAAATAGTGATTGGTAGGTAACCCTAATTAAACTTTGCTATACCCTGTATTTGAATTGAAGACTACATATCGTCATCAACCCATTAGTGTCCCTCTGCTGGGCACGGGTCTCCTCTCAATTGAGAGGGATTAGGCTATAGTCCACCACGCTAGCCTATTGCGGGTTGGCAGACTTCACATGCCATCGAGAATTCTCTCAGGCATGCAGGTTTCCTCACGATGTTTTCCTTCACCGTTTGAGCATGGGATAAATACGCACATAACTTCCGAGAAGTCAGTGGTACGTGCCTTGGGTTTGAACTCGAGACCTCTGACATCTCAGTCCACTAGTCACACCGCTAGACTACAACAGCTCCAAGACTACATATAATATAATTATAGTAAATGCGCTTGCACCCATCAGTACTCAAAGTACAGTACATAGTTCAATGTAACGTATGTTGATGTATATTTTTGGCACTTTCAAGAAAATAATCAAATTATATAACATTATTTTAAATAATTAATATAACAAAGTAGGTTAATATGGAATTAGAAGCTTGTTCTGAAAACTTATTTCAAATTGAACTTAAGATGTCGTCGTGTTCCATTTTTTTTTGTTTGTTATATCACAGGCACGAAGTTTATGTAATTACCATTGTTCTACTTCTACTTTGTACTTATTTGTAGATAAATTATATGAATGAATAGACGCGTAATTAATATACATCTTATATACTTTTTTTTATTGAATTTGCTCATTGGAAATAAAACAATTTTACTAAAATAGAGTATGTAAATTTAAAATCTTATTATTATACTAGATGGCCCAGCAAACGTTGTTTTGCCACATTATAGGGGTTGGTGAACAAACCTTATCACTAATATTGAGTATTGTTACAGTACAATATCTTTGTGCTGTATGAGAGAGGATGAAGGCGCTCTTTGTCAAATAAGATAAAAACTATATAGGTATATTAAATTAAATTGTATCATTAAAATATGTATGATTATAGTATCGTATAATATAATTATTTTATAATAAGTATTTCTATATTTGTTTTAGATATGTTTATGTATTTTTATTTTATTTTATTTATTGCACGTTTTTAATTTTTTTTAACTATAAATTGTAATGATCTAGATATTTTCAATTTTATTAAGCCTTGTAGAATGTTATTATTTTTATTTGAAAATATATTCTGAGTTAAATTTAAAATGAAATATAGGTATCATGTTATTGTAAATTTTATTGTTAAGTATTTTTTGGTATAAGTATGTGTAGTTTATACCGCAGACTGTTGTTTAAAATTTTAAAAAAATAAATTTACTAGCTTGTAGCGTGCGACTACTCGATCAGAACCAGAAACTAAGAATACTGACATCTCGAACGAACGACGTAGTACTAAAAGAATGATGTAATAATAAGGAAAAGTAATAGTTTGTTCTTGTCAGTGTCGGGATTAATTCTTATTAGTACTTAGTACGTGAACTATACAAGCCTATCTCTGACCGTAAACTTTTGACAATCTTTTTATTAATTTGCAATGTATATATTTAACTACTTAATTATGTTTGTTCAGGTGGATTCTTGCAAGTCAATTTTGAATCTTCAACCGATTGAGCTGAAATTTTGTATAGACATGTGAACACCCATGGCGGACTAGTTATTTGTGATGCACTTTACAACATGGGGATCAAAAACTTACTAAAAATAACTCAAAAAATAAAATGACGTCTCTCTAAATACAATTTCTACATTTTTATGCTTTCCTACAATATGGATATCAAATTATAGGCTTGCTGTGAATAACTCTAAAAATATTGTAACATCACTCTAAATCCAATATTATGGCGGACTAAATTTTTCGTGACTTTTTAACTAAATTTAGTTTTCTTATTGTAGTATTTTTTCATTATGTTTTTTTTTACTTTTAAAAACATAAATACATATTAATCATAATTAATGAGATATAGCAAAATAGACCGAGTCATGAATGACTCGGTCTATTGTGAATGCATTACAGCGCATTGAATTCACATATAACGAAATAAATTAATCTTTAAGATATTTTACTTAGGGATATCTGCAGACCAAACGTAAAGTAATTCGTATCGAATGTACAATAGGTCACCAGGTAGCAAATAACTTAATTATCACGAAAATAGTACGATCACTAAACTCTATCAATTCAAATAAAAATAAGAAATAATAACAAGGATCAAGATTATTTAAGCGATGTATAAAATCGAGCGCTCAGTGGTTTCAATGTGTGCGTGCCCGTAATGTTGCTGTGTGCGACTCTAAATACCTAAATTTGAGTTCGTCGAAAATGTAACAGCGTCCTTAATAAGTTTGTTTTACACTGTTGGATTTTATTGTATTGTTTTTTTTTTTTTGTTATTTTCTTTGTTTTTTTTATGTGTTGAAGTGGACTGGCGGGTGGTGCAGAGTTGCAACACCATTCCAATATTGTGTCCTTGTGTTATTTTTGTTATAGGTATAAATTAGGTATTTATTTATATTACTATAGTATTATTATTTATATATGTCCAATAATTCTAATGATTCTTTTTACTCTGCCAACGATTCTTCTATATCTTCTAATGATCTTACCTTTAATTCTTTAACTGACACTCTTGGTGACTTATTACGTGATAATTTTATTAACAATCCTGACCATTTAAATGTGTGTCACATCAACGCTCAGAGTGTAGCCAGTCATTATGGCGAATTGTATGACACATTTACCAACAATAATGTCCACGCCATCCTGATTTCTGAAAGCTGGCTCAAGCCTAATCTTTTGTCCACCGCCTACTCCCTCCCAGGTTTTGTCCTCGTCAGAAATGATCGGGTATGTAGGAGAGGTGGTGGCGTAGCAATATATTTGCGGGCTGATTTCCCCTTCAAACTATTAGCTACCTCTTCCGTAAACGATGCCGCTGAGTTTCTTTTTCTCGAGGTTTGTGTCAGGGGAGCTAAAGCAGTTCTCGGCGTCGTTTATTGCCCGCCTACCGTTGATTATTTCACCGAATTCGAATCGGTATTGGAATCTTTGGGTTCACAGTATGTACACCATATCATCATGGGAGATTTTAACACAAACCTTGCACACAACTCCCCTCGCTCCCGTAAACTTTTACACCTAGTTGAGTCGGCCAACTTGCATGTGCTGCCTCTTCAACCTACGCACCATAATGCTGTTGGAGATGATACTTGGCTCGACCTAATCCTTACCTCAAATCCTTCCCTTGTTTCGTCCCATGGTCAATACGCTGCTCCTGGTTTTTCTCACCACGACCTTATTTTCCTTTCCTATATCCTTAAACCATTTAAATCCAAGCCTAAAGTTCTGTACCGGCGGTCCTTTGGACGCATCGACGCAGATAAACTTTCAAAGGATGCTTCTGAAATCGATTGGATGCCCCTGGCGCGAGCTAACACGGTAGAAGATAAAATCTTATATTTCAACTTTGCTATTGTTAGCCTCTACGACAATCATGCTCCTGTCAGAAGAATTAAGCTAAAGCGTCAACCTGCACCATGGATGACTAAGGGCATTCAAATGGCAATGCGGCGACGGGATCGCGCCTTTCGGAAACATAAGAAAGAGCGCTCTGAAGACAACTGGAATCTCTACAAGGCTGCAAGAAATCGATGTAATCAGATGATACGCAACGCTAAACGCCGCCACATTCTAGATAATATTACTTCCTCTTCTGCCGATATCTGGAAATTTCTCAGAACTCTAGGTATAGGCAAAACGCGGCATTTAGACCTTCCTAATACAGTTAGTTTAGATGATTTGAATCGTCATTTTTCCACTGTCTCCACTTTAGATCCTCTAACTAAATTTCAAACTCTCGATTTTATTGCTGGTCTAACGCGTCCTAATATCATTCCCTTCCGCTTCACCCCAGTCGACCCAGGAGAGATTAAAAAGATCATTATGTCCATTAAATCACAAGCCGTGGGCTGTGATAATATAAGCCGACGTATGATCGTGATGGCTTTGGAACACCTCATTCCTGCTATTTCCCACATTGTAAATTTTTCCCTTGATTCAAGTGTCTTCCCTTCCCTGTGGCGAAACGCTCTTGTAGTTCCTTTACCAAAAATTACTAATCCTTCTCTAGTCAGCCACTTTCGCCCGATATCTATTCTCCCTTTCTTTTCCAAAGTGCTCGAAGCTTGTGCTCACAAACAGTTTTCTCACTTCATCCTTCAAAACTCCCTTATCAGTCCTTTACAATCTGGGTTCAGGCCTGGGCATAGCACCATTTCTGCCCTTCTTAAAGTGTCTGGCGATGTCAGGGCAGGTATGGAAAACACCAAAGTATCAGTCTTGGTGTTGATTGATTTTTCTAATGCCTTTAACACCGTCAGTCATGATATCCTGCTATCCATCCTCTCTCATCTTATGGTCTCTCCTGAGGCGCTGGAATGGTTTTCATCCTATCTTTAAGGGCGTCGGCAGTCCGTGCAGGTTGAAAACTCTTCATCGAGTTGGTGTGACCTGCAAGCTGGCGTCCCGCAAGGCGGCATTTTATCTCCACTTCTGTTTTCTGTTTTCATTAATCTTATAACTGCTGAGCTTCAGTGTGCGTATCATCTTTATGCTGATGATTTGCAGTTGTATAGTCAGTCAAGGGTTGATAGTATATCTGATGCGATTGATGAGCTAAATCGGGATCTAAGAAGCATCAAAGCCTGGTCGGATAGGTTTGGAGTGGCAGTTAACCCTACAAAGTGTCAAGCTATAATCTTAGGAAGCCCCCAAAATATCAGGAAACTGGACCGCATAACATTACCACCTGTGCTATTTAATAATGTAGTTATCCCGTTTAGCTCCGATGTCAAGAACCTCGGTTTGTACGTTGATTCTACCCTTGATTGGCGAAAGCAAATCACTAGTGTTTGTCAGAAGGTTACCGGAACGTTGCGATCTCTGTACCGAATGAAAAATCTTCTACCACTTAACACTAAATCTATGCTTGTACAGACTTTAATCTTTCCTATAATTGACTATGGTGATGTATGTTACTATGACCTGAATGCAGATCTCCTCAACAAACTTGACCGACTTCTAAATAACTGCATTCGATTCGTTTTCAATCTCCGTAAGTATGATCATGTCTCTGAGTATCGATCGCGCCTTAAGTGGTTGCCGATTCGACAACGGCGAATGCAGAGGGCATTAACTACCTTATTTTCTATTCTTGATTCTCCCACTACCCCCTCTTATTTATCTTCTCACTTCCAATACTTGTCCGACAGTCACAACAAAAATCTTCGTTCTTCCAACAACCGTCTCTTACAATGTCCCTCGCATCGCTCTGAATTCCTACACTCTTCTTTCTTTGTCCAATCAATTCTCCTTTGGAATGCGCTCCCTCAGGATATCAGGATGGCTACCAATCGGTTGTCTTTCAAATTAAAAGTACGTGAACACCTCCGTAACTCGTTGGCATAACTACTGTTAGTTTGTCATGTATATATTCGTTATATTACGTATGTATGTATTTATGTATGTGTGGTTGTATGTATGTATCTATGTATGTATCTATGTATGTATCTATGTATGTATCTATGTATGTATTTATTTATGTATGCTTATTATTTTTGTTAGTAAGTAAATTTTATATATTATATCACTTATCACATTCAGGATGCACCTACCATGCTATATTTCTGCATCACCCCAAGGTAGACTGGCAGAAAATGCCTATGGCATTAAGTCCGCCTTTGTACAATGTATTTTTTATATTTTGTGCATAAAGAATAAATAAATAAAATAAATAAATATATTGTAATACTGTCTTGGACCCGCATCGAGATTATTCTCGATGCGGGTCCAAGACAGTTTGCATGGTTACGAGAGTTGTAGTAGTAGACTAAGGGTGGCGGGCATGTCCCATAAAAAAGGACGCATATTTTTTCTTAAAAAAAACTTTTTCTCCTGATTTGTTCTGGGTTTTGGGTACGACCAGATCTTGGATGCTGTAAAGTCGTTTTATTCAATGTCTTTATGTCTATAAAGTCTATATTTAATTTATTTTACCAGATTTTTATTTTCATTTCTTCATTGATAACACTAAGGTTTGTCGATCTAACAAAATGAGAGGAGTATTTATTGTCCCACTGCTGGGCACGCCCAGCAATAATGTGTTGACGATGAATACACCATTCACCATATTTCTGAATACTCCTTCATATTACCTGCACGCAAACAGGATAATAATTGTTGTGTGATACCCAATACGATACCGAAGTCACAGAGATCCACAAAGAAAATATAATTATCTCTTTTTTGATGCTAGTACCAAAGTTGAAATAGGATAGATAATATTATGTATTACCAATTTACACATGTATGTAGGTATGTGTTTTTAAGGTTTTTTCGTGTTTGTTATGTAACCGTTAGACAGTTGTAAATCAGTAAGCTGTAATATACTTAAATCTTAAAAGCCTTGAATACAAATAATTACCGATTAAAGGAAAAAAAAAACATAAAAAATTTAAGTACATTACAAAATAGATTAATTAAAGGCATGCTTTAATTAAGCTGTTTTGTATTTTTGAAAAGCTTTTCATCATGCGGCGTACCTATTGATATTATGTTATCCCAACGTTTCAGATCCTTTACATCATCCATAATCCGAACCAATAGGTATACTGCGATCAAATCCGTAAAAAGTAGTTTTATTTTAATGTCTAATATGCGCGTAAACGTAAAAAATCAATAAACCTTAAATATTTATTAATATCACATTATAAAAAATGATTTTGCAGTCATTAAATATTCTACATAAATACAATATTGTTACGGCAATAACAGAGGCCTGGTTTTCATTATATACGTGATTCAATTATAATGGAATATAAAACATGAGATGTTCCAGTCTCCTGGGCTTATGTCACGTAGACAGGCTCCACATAAAATGAGTGAGATAATCATGTCACTCGTAAAACTCCTCTATGTTGAGCGAAATTTTGTGGAACATGGCGAGACTTGTTAAAATTATGATGAAAATATATGTACATATATCATAAAAACATGTGAGTCAAAAATATATTACACAGTCTAAATACATACATACACTCACGCCTTTTTCCCATAGGGGTAGGCCGAAACTACAGAATGCCACGCGCTACGATCCCAGCATACAATTTAACCTCTTCTGATAGTAGAATATATACATTATGGAATGCAATAAATAATGTAGTATTTCATATTTTTTATGACCCACAGGTATGGGATTTGTGCAGACGAACATTGTTTTAACCAAGTTACTACCGGCAGCGTGGCGGTTGCGGCTGGCATAGCCCTGGTCGTGTATGCCGCCTACGCAATATTTACAAGTTTGTTTTGACTATACATCAAATAATTATTAATTATATTATCTACATATTGTTATGATTTTGTATGTGAGAATTATAAGATTTATTGAAACGATGCTGATTTTATTTTAATTAGCTTTTTTAGGTTGACTCTGTTGCAATCTTGGACTGACTGTGTTTAGGATCATCCTCTTCTGGCGATCCAATGTAATGGGTCGTGGCGACACCGATTACACAATTTCTATTAGGTTCTTCTTGTTGAACCTGTGGAAGTCCTGCCTCTGCTCTGCTTTTGCTGACCGTGTAGAAATTCTTGGACCGTTCTACCGCCCGGGGGGACAGCGGAGTGTGTCGGACTCCACCAACTCGTAGAACCACACGAGGTATTTCGCCTCAACACTAAGTGCCACGGGTTCGAGGGCCACGGGTAAGTGTATACATTCTTTCATGATCCTGGCGCGGCGGTGGTGACCGTCCGTGTAACGGAGAGTGTTTAGATCCCTGCTCTACTGCCGATGCAATGCAATTATGAGACAAAAAAAAACGTACCTCCTAATACCTACCTATTAAGCGATTTTAGTTTAGTTTTCTTATCTGAAAGGTGCTTGATCGAGTGTTCTTAAGGATCCTATTGGTTCTGCATATGGTCGTTCAGGGTCTCTACTATAACTTTTGTTGCTGTACTCTAACAACTTATAAGTCCTTTGACGAAGTGACGAAATCCACATTCCTAGTGTACAAAATACAATTTTATGTCGTACTTAGCTATGATTTCAAATTTGCGCGTTTGTGAAAAAAAAATAGCTGTATTTAAAAAATAGAAACTGTAAATTACATTGGCGTGACTTATCTCGAGGAAAACATTGTAAGGAACATACATACATCCTCGATGACGTGTTAAATCTGTCAACCAGCACTCGATTCTCCCTGACAGAAACACAGTGAATTGGTTGATGATAAAAATAAATCAATTTTGTTGGTTTGACCTTTGCCCTGTGGTTTAATACAATTTATCTGGGAATACAGAATACAATCCCTTATCAACTAAGCTTATAATATTATTGATGTTAAAAAATAAGAGGGTTTGAGAAATTTGGGTTCAAATATTTTGTTTAAAATCCTAATATGGAGCTTTTGAAATAGTATAATAGTTTATTCACAAACTTTTTTTATATAATACCTATGAAGCCCCTGACTTAAGTGCCCCTCCCAATTTTATTACAACAAACATGTGTGTTGTGTAGACGTGTGTGATTGACTGATTGTGTATGTGTGCGTGTTTGAGTGTGTGTTAATATGTGTTTGGTATATGTGAAATAAAGGAATTATTAATTATATAATTCCACAGAATTATAAATTATATCGATCGAGTAATCCTATGCGTAGTACTATGGCGTATGCCTAGTGTTATGGGTAGTACTATGGGAGATGCTATCGTTCTTACATTGTTGTATTAGCAAATCATTACAAAGCATTTTTCTCGTCCGCCGGTCCACTGTGGTACGTAGGTACTCGTTTACTGCGCGACTGCGAGCCGGTAAATACGAATAACCGAACACGCCGCAGTCATTAAGCGCAAGCGCTTAGAACGTACCGGTTGTGGAATATTGTGAACTGCAAATTTCATTAACGTGCTTAAAAGACATTTTGTGTGTTACCATTTTTATAACAATATATTTGAAGCTGTGAATATTATAACTAAACATAGTGGTTATCTAAAAGTTGTTGTGTGTGCGACAAGAGACTAAGCCGGTGTCTGGAAAACTACGAACGTTTCTAAGGGTAATTCCTATTCTACAGGCAAATTCGTAAACGTTGCATCCTTTTTTAAATTTCTTTGCCTAGTATAGGTTTAAACACAAACAACAATGGGAATTCATACATCATTGCCGATTGTGAATGGGTTAATTGCTATGGCCGATGGATTAGAATCGGAAAATGTCAGTCAGCAAATCCGATCTGATTGCGATATGCACAAAAGAAGCGAGATTGTACCGTATCTTAAATTTGTCAATGTTACGGAACTTGGACCACATTTATGGATAGATCATGATCGTACTATAGAAGCAGATTGCGTTTCGATAGGAAAATTTACGCCAAAATAACACACATAAAAAAATATATCGCAATAAAATCCGTTAAAATAATTTAAATTTAAGAATAAACTTAATTAAATATAATTTTAACGGCTTTTATTGCGGTACATTTTTTCCGCCAATTGCCATGGGTGCTGTAGAGAATCTTAAACGTCGGGATTAAATAAATGTCAAAATGGTATAGGTACCTACTGGAGTGCGACAGTCGTATCATTGAACTTTGTTTCTTCGAAAACCTTTCAACAACAACTCCATACTTGTCAATTAAACTTTTCAGTATAGAGTTATCGTTAAAAGGTTAAAACAAAGCTTTATTATTTTAGGCTTTTCAGATTTTTCGGCGGTTTAGTTTCTTGGTTAGAAGTTTTATTTTATATTTTTTTGTGGCTATAATGTAATAAATAACGAATTCCCAATTAATTCAATGGTAGTTAACACTGCCTACTGAGCATGATATAAATGTTCATACTCATCACACAAACATTTGTCCCTACCGGGATTCGAACCCGGGACCCATAGCACAGAAGGCAGTGTTAACTACCGTTGGACTAATTGGGTCGTCAATGTCATTGTGACATTTACGCAAATTTAAGACATTTTTCTTTTTTTGCGGATTTTATCGCGGTATACCATTATTATTATTATCCTGACGCTTCGGAACCTTTACAGCATCCATCCATGGTTAGGGGGCGACTTATGGTGGACGTACTAATAAATTGATAAATGTCTTCCCATGTCTTTTGTTACTGTTTGCGCAATACCATTAGTCTCAAAGTTTTCTTTCTTTCTTATCTTTGTTATTGAGCTCTCAATGACAAATTATTTCTAAAAATTTTGATTTGTTTAGCAGATTCGGCGTGACGGTAAATGGCAGAATAACTTACTTTATTATAAAGAAATATGAATTATTTCATGTAGTTGGTAATAATCATAATTCGTCATATATAAACTACATGTACTAACTCCACTTTAGGTTATGCATTTTAGTATAAAAATAACCCATTCTTATTAGACAAATATGTAAGAAAATACGTATGTATTTTTGGTGTGCAGATTAGTTGGTGATGATTATTAAAAATATTGAGTACATAATTTTGAGTAGAGTAGATGAGAGTATGGTTGCGACGTTTAGGTATTTGTTTGTTCTGGGATTTGCCTAATAGCAGAGCGTTTGAATCTGACGCTTGTACGTAATATTGTCTCCGATGTGAACCTCATAAAAATGGACTTCCATAATCGGATGTCTGAAGGTAAGATTTCCTTGCTTTTCATATTTTTTAAGAAGATCTTTCGACTCTCAATAGATGCCGACATCTGCTTTCTCGGTGATATGCCGGTGGAAAAGCGCTGCCAGGCTAATGCAATATTTACATATATGTAATTACATGATAGTGGCAGTGGGCTGGGCCCCTGCACATCGCTCGAAAAACGGATGGCCGATGGCGCTTAAAGGTTCTCAAGACGCAGCCTAGGCCCTGGACAAGTTAGACTGACAACCTGGTAATGGTCGCTGAAACCTGCTGGATGTGGGTGGCGCAAGACCGGTCGTCGTGGCGATTTTTCGGGGAGACCTGTCCCATGTTCCATGCATCTGATCCATATCCAACACATTTGCGCAATATGCTGTAAATGTGCGCCATATAATTGTCGTTTTAGCAATTTATGATGCCCGCTGGAGTAACGTAGTCCCATCAGCAAAATTCTAAACAAATGATCGAATAGACAAATATTGTGCAAGTGGAGAGAGCTTATATTTGTGCATAAATATTCGCCGAAAATATAATTTGTTTCTTCAGGTTTTTCATATATTGCATTTCCTGCTGGAGTATCGTTTTGCACAATCGCGTGTCTCGAAAACCATTGCATATGCATGTCGCAATTATAATTATATTATTATTATACTTGATTCCTTTCAAATTTGAAGTACCTCCGCCTTACAGAAGACCGCAGTGAATAAACAATAGTTGTATTTCTCTCAGTGAGTAAGGTTACGATGAATATTCTAAACAGAAACCGGCCAAGTCCAAATCGGACTCGCGCACGAAGGCTTCTGTACAATTTACAAAAAATCGTAATTTTTTTAGTATTTATTGTTATAGCGGCAACAGAAATACATCATCTGTGAACATTCTAGATATCACGGTTCTTATACAGCCTGGTGACAGACGGACGGACGGACAGCGGAGGCTTATTAATATGGTCCCGTTGGCACCCTTTGGGCGCGGAATTTCTATAATGTAGGTACAGACAATAAGTAGGTAGTCAGTTAGTACTGTCGTATATCTAGATGTTACTACATATATCTATTTACAAACACAAGACGGCCTTGACCCATATTTTGACCGCTGTATAATTCCAAGGTGGTCAAACGACATTTCCGATGTTTGCAATTGATCGATTACATGCATAATTCCATAAATATCCACTTATTAGATTATTTAATTGCCTTCTTCTTTAGAGATACCTAGGTACTAGACTAATTCCATGTTTAGCAGTCGCTCACGTTATTAGATACATCTGGGGGCACGGCAGTGCCCCCGCCAAGTCGAGCAAAAAAAAAAAGCGGCACGGCCGTACTATACTTTTCTCGAACCAATTCAGGCCATTTTCGACCCCCTATAACTTCGTTGTGGATTAAACTAGAAGCTTGAATTTTCGTTACTCAAGCACGCAGTGTGTAAACACGGTATATTTCAAATTTCATCCAATTTGAACCAGTAGTTTAAGAATTATAACTAGTCAAAGTTTCGTAATTTTGTCACTCACTCACTGACTGACCGATCATCAAAACTCTAAGGCACTTCTAGCAGACATAGAAGCTTCACATTTAGAATGCAATGAGTGTTTAGTGTACAAATAAAGGGAAAACTAAAAAATCTTGAAATTTCAGTCCAGTTTTCCAGTTTCACTAACTACATACGTAACTTTGTATTCCTATATAAATATGTAGGATTACAAAGTTACATTTGCGTTGCATTTAGAATGAATCGTAATTATGGAATAATAGGTGTAGATAGGTACCTAGATATAATTATATTTAATAATCATCATCATCATCATAATTTCAGCTAAATTACGTCCACTGCTGGACAGAAGCCTCCCTTGAGGAATTCCTCGACGACCGGTCCTGCGCCATTCGCATCCAGCGGATTCCAGCGACCTTTACCAGGATGTCGGTCCACCTTGCCGGAGGCCTAGATACGCTCTGACTTCCTGATCGCGGTTGCCACTCTAGAAACTTCGAGCCCCACCGGCCTTCAGTTCTTCGGGGCAATGTGCCCTGCCCACTGCCACTTGAGTTTGGCGTTTCTTTTGGGCTAGGTCAGTGACCCGGTTACTTCTACGGATTTTCTCATTTCTGATATGATCGCGTAGTGAAACTCCTAATATAGCCCTCTCCCCCGCTCTATGAGTGACTGTGAGCTTTCTTATTAGGCCCAATGTTAGCGGCCACGTTTTGGTGCCGTAACTCATTACTGGTAACACAATCATACTCGTCAGACACTGTCGTCTATAGACACTGTGCTATTTGGGAGAAAATGAATTGGCATATCTTCCCGAACGTTACCCAGCCGAGATGGCTTCGACGATTGAACTCTTACTAAGAAATTGGACTTACCTACCACGTAAACGCAATCGTCAACAACTTCGAGGACAGAACTACTGACCTTCAGCGGAGTTCTAGTCAATACAACATGGATATTCAACATCACTTTCGTCTTGTTCATGTTCGTTTTAAGACCGACACATTTATAAGCTCTGCGGAGGTCGTTGATAATAAACTAAGCTGTTCAGTGGGTCTCAGCCATGACAACTATATCGTCGGCAAATCGAAGGTGAGTAAAGTACTCGCCGCTTATGTTGATGCTAAGCCCTTCCCAGTCCAGAACTTTAAAGACATTCTCTAGTGCAGAGGTGAACAGTTTCGAAGGGATAACGTCGCCGTCTCATACCACGCTGCAAGAGGATAGGTTTTGAGATGTGATCCTGTAGTTAGACTGATATAGTGTCGTTTTCGTAAAAACACTTCAACGCCCAAGTCAATCTAAATCTAAAAGTAGAGACTGAATAAATTAACCAACTTGGTATTACATGGATCTCACAACTTTTTACGGTAGGAGAACTGAGTTGCGCGACTTGGGTTTTTTACAAGTATGTTTTTGATGGCATTTGGTTAATCATGAACTCATTTCTTTATTTTCCAATAATATCTTAATATTGGCCAAAGTCAACGTTTTATTGCACGCTAAATGTACAATTGGCATGATATGGCGAGTACTTTTGACTTAGCGTCCTTTTGCAAGCATTGCAACATTGAGGGCTATCTTAACTAATATTATTATATTTATACATCATATTTCCATTATTATATTATCCAGTAGCAATTATTTATCTAGTATATAGAAGTTATGGCCATTTCCGTTATATGGATACTAATGGATTACACTTCTTTGGAGCATATTATTTATTTTTATCATTTATAGGCTTCAATCGCTTTGTGAACTAATCGGTGAGACTGATCAATCACAATCTCACCGGATGGTAAGGGACGATGTGGTCTAAGATCGTTTTCCTGAGATCGTCTACATCTTCGCATGAAAGTATATCACATTTTTAAATACAGTATTTTGTGGTACAAAAAAAATATATTTTATTATACGATTTTTCCTTGTATAATGATTTTCCAGTGTCTTCGTCATCGTTATTCTATTCCTTAAGTATGTGATTCGTCATTGTGGTGACGTCTACAGCGAATAGGTAGGTAATAATTATGATCTAAGTATTAATTCGGGGCCAAACTCAAGATCTGGCGTAGCGACTTATACATATTATATTTGAATGTCACGTTTAAAGGCGACATTTAATAACAACATATTGGAAATAAAAAGGTATTTATATTTAAACATAGTAAAGTCATTGAATTTAAACATAGTAAGTACCTACCTACTGAAAAAAGGTCAGTATCAATTTACTGAATATTAAACATTATTATATAAATATCTGGTACAAATCATACTATTCAAATTTGTTTTTTTTTCGGTGAGACTGATCAATCACAACCTCACCTGATGGTAAGGGACGCTGTGGTCTAAGGTGAAGCACGTTTACCTAGAAGATGACTTTTTCATTTTCCTGAGATCGTTTTGATCTTCACAATGAAAGTCTATCACATTTTTAAATACAGTGTTTTGTTTAGTATCCAGGTACGGTAAAAATCTTTAGATTGCTCCTTTCCTATAACATAACTTCAGATTAAAGCTCTAATGAAGTTTTATTGATTTCCCTCTGTATTTTGTGGATTTGTAGGTACAAGATAAAAAAAATAGATTTTTGTTATCTGATTTTTCCTTGTATAAAGAATTTCCGGTGACTTCGTCATCGTTAATCTATTCATTAAATATGTGATTCGTCATTGTGTGGCACGATGTAGATCATTAAACGTATGCGTCATTAAAGGCATAAATAAGCGAAGGTAAGCGTGCGTAAGATCCTAAATCCAGACTAAATTAAATGATTAAATGATATTTATTTATGTAAATAGATCTTTTAAAGACACTTTTACTGTCATGTATGTATAAGATATATTTTAGGAACTAAATGGCATCTGCATTTCCTAATTGACGACCTCTGAGAAGAAATGCCGAAACAAACTCAGAGAATCATGATCTCTTTTGAAGTCCAAACATCTTTGTTTGCAATATGTGAGCCTGACGATGTAGGTCAGACTGAGATGGCCTTTTGAAGAAAGCACCAGTGCAGCTTTGAGTTGACCTGTCCATACTGACAGCACGCAAACATCAGCTATCGTGACTAGACAAGTAAGTCCATATACAATAATCGATGGACGTTACTGATCCATCGATTACACTGGCCTATAGCCATTTTGGTGCCGGGAATTTTAGACCTGATTTTAAGTATATCTTGCATGGCGATATCAAAAATGTTACCGGTTTTTTTTTGTCCGCTCTAGTTTCCGAGATAAAAAAAATACAATTTTCCCAAAAAAAAATACACTTTTCACAAAAATGTTATTTTTTTTGGCATTAAACACCAAGAAATTGCCTTTATGATTTCCGAGGATTTTCGTGCGACTGCTACAAAAGATTTCCACACAAGCCTTTCCAGATCATTAATATAGGTCACAAAATTAGTGGTCTTTAATTAATTTATGTATTTATGTATTTGAGGCCCATTAAAGATACCTGCTTTTAGTTTTTCAGTACTGAACTCTGGAAATTTCTATGAAATAAATTAACAACATTGACCATTTCTATCGAGAGCCTTAACGAACAGAGATTGCTGCACTACCTAGTGAGGAGCTGGTATCGGATTTTTTTCTGAATGTGGAATAGGTCTTTGTGCTGAAGGAATTTTAGGGTATTTCCATTTATGGCTATTGTTTTTGTTGATGCCCACTATATAAGTTATACAAAAGTAACAGTCGTCATAATGATTTTTTTGTTCTTGCCATATCATAGACACTCCAAACTTCAAAGACTTGCGTTTCCCTATCTCACATAGTCGCAAATGTTCAACGCAACGCAACTTTATCGACTGTAGACACAAACAGAGCTGCACCAAAAAATAATATTTTGTAGGCCTGTGTTGTGGTCACTATATGGACTAAGTTAATACAACACTGGCTTATAAAGAAGTTAGTTTATATTCATAGAAATAACGAGGTAATACCAAAGCTTCCCGCTATCAATACTTATTGGCAAAGGTTTGAATTATTACTTCGGACCCAATATTTTACTTACGGTCCGAAAATCACAACTATCTTCGTTTCGGTCCTATGAATTTCTATGAATAAAAATCTAGTTTTCTTGTAGGTATTTACTGTCTATTTGCTTTGAAATAATAACAAAAAAAAACAATTTTGATTAGTACGATCTCGGGTTTGGCCACGAATTAATACTTAGATCATAATTATTACCTACCTATCCGCTGTAGACGTCACCACAATGACGAATCACATATTTAATGAATAGATTAACGATGACGAAGTCACCGGAAATTCTTTATACAAGGAAAAATCAATTTTTGTTATCTGATATTTCCTTGTATAAAGAATTTTACGCACGCTTACCTTCGCTTATTTATGCCTTTAATGACGCATACGTTTAATGATCTACATCGTGCCACGCTACGCTTATAAGAATCACCGCGCGTAAACAATGTTATTTTGGGATAAGCTATCGAAAAAGCGACGGATAAAAAAATGCCTTCTCCTATAATGTTAAGCAAGACATAGATTCAGATAATTCATTAGATACTATCGCGCCTGTCGTGCCCAAATATGTATATATATGTACAATTCTCAGTAGTAGCTCCGAGTTTGTTTTAGTGCCAGTTTGATGGCAATAGCCTGCTATAACGTGGGACCTACAACATACGAAATGTGGTTGGATGCACCATAGGTTAGATAAATTATGGACGAAAACAATGAGCGCGGTCACGGCAAAATGATATAACGGCGCGGGCGCTTGCAACTGAGTCTGAGTAGGTAGGTAGGTGCACACATGCACCAAACACATCCGAATTCCGATCGCAGTGTGAAACCCCTCGAACTCAGATTCGGTTGTAGATTCGGCTGTATCTGAGAGAAAACCGAAAATGAGCAAAACCGAAAGTTCGGTCAGACACTAACCTCTATACATATAGATTACTAGCTGATCCAGCAAACGTTGTTTTGCGACATTATAGGGGTTGGTGGACTACCCCTAACTTTTAGGGGGATGAAAAATAGATGTTGGCCGATTCTCATAGATACCGGATAAGCACAAAAAATTTCATCAAAATCGGTCAAGCCGTTTCGGAGGAGTATGGCAACGAAAACTGTGACACGAGAATTTTATATATTAGATTTTCTTATCACAAATAATAAATAAATAAAATTATCTACTTATTTGTCATTGGATACGAGATAGTGCTGCCATCTATTATTTTTTGTTAGAGAATACATGCTAACGCTTCAGCGCCACCCGTCGTTCACCTGTGATAAATAGCGAACGCAGTTCGATCAACAGATAAAGTTGGCAGTGCTTCTCAGTTTATCTAATAGATGGCATCTTACAAACCTTTTCGATTAGTGGTTGGTGGTTGGTATTCTGAGTTCACTAATAGAGCAAGAGCCAGCGGCCCCCAGGCCTTCGGTAAAGTATAAAAGCTGTAAGTTTCTCAATGTATGTCCCGAACACAGGTAAGAACGAACCCCGTCTATAAAAATTGGGTCGCGGTGGCTTTAGCAGGTATCAGGTAATAAAGGTGTGTAAAATTGTGTGTTAAATTTGGTAAAGTATAAAACTCAGTTTTTACATATTTTACTTATAATAGTCCTAAAAGTCACCTTGCCGAAAGCCAGACACTTCGCACGGTTCCAACCCTCTGCCAGACACCCTTAAAGTATATTTAATTGTTACTAAACTTACGGTATAGTATAAAAGCTGCAATTTATATATGTTATTTGGAGAACTATCAAATGATGTTTTCTCAATAGCCAGACAGTTTCAGTAGTTCCTTTATGTTGCCAGGCACATCAAAAGTCTAATGTAGGTGCGAGCGCGAGGGATATATGTGTCAGCGGGCGCGAGTGAAAAACAGCGTTCGGTCAATTGCGATGTTTTACTGCGCATGATCTATCATTTATTGTAATTTAATGAGAACTATTTTCTAGATTTACTATGAAAATTCATCATGTACAATAACTAAGAATCAACGAATAAATGTTTAGAAAATTCTTTTATAAAATTATTAAGAAAATGATCATTTTAAAAGAAAGTGGAGGCTATCCAAGCTATCTTTCTGATTAAACACATTTAAAGATTCTAATTCATAAATTCATAGACACATACAAAAGTAATAGAAGAGTGTTAAAAACTCAATCGTCATAATATGACGTCATTGTAATAGGTACCTACTGTTTTGTACTTTTGGTATTCACAATGCCAACGTCCATACCACGTTGAATACACCGGTTCTCGTCCGATCACCGAAGTTAAGCAACATCGGGCGCGGTCAGTACTTGGATGGGTGACCGCCTGGGAACACCGCGTGTCGTTGGCCTTTTGCTTTTTTTTTGCATTTGAGCGAAAATGTTTATGGTCGTATTGTGAACAAATAACATCGTACGATAAATATTATTATGTTCTTAGCAAACGTCCGGCTCCTCCTCGGTTTGATACATGGCTTCGCCATGCCAACTGAGATAGATTTCAAAAATTTGCAGCTTTTTATGTAGGTACCCATAATACGTTCGATTCATGGTGCAGTTTGGGAGAGTCCAGCAGTGGACTGCGATAGGCTGAGGTGAGACCTATACGAACCTACAATAATATAAAATCCCATAGGTTACAATTAATAGGAATATTCTTTATTGTATTTGTACACCGAAGTATTAAAATACATATACCTAAATAGGTATTCAAATTAAAATGAATATGTTGGTATGGTATAAATAAATAAATGTTTATTCAGAAACATTCTTAATGGATTATCCACTAGTCTTGATAAAGAATCCACTGGTTCTTTATGCACCGTTTTCTACCCTTTCACCACCATCCCCCTATCCTTTCACCAGTCCTAGCCAATCAAAATATCTTCATGTCCTTCAACAAAGTGTGCCAAATAGAAATTCTCAGTCACAGAATGCATGTCACCTTGGAGTGATATGTTACACGCCATTTGCTCAGTCCCCTGTGTTGGCCTGTAATAAGGATGTGGCTCCCTACACGGGGACCGTATGTCACATAACTCGACTATTTACAGCTCACCGGGATCTAGGACCTACATTTAGACAAAACATACGGTGGATTACTGAGAGATCTTTTTGTTCCTATGTCGCGATTAACATGCAAATGATAGCTAATCTACCTATATTTGTTTATAGAAGAATCCCTTGGGATTGATATCATCAAACAATTTTATCATAGCTTCATAAAAACTATTATTTTTTTTGAACATGTATCCTAATTCCTAATACAGATAGATGATGGAATCTAAATGATTTATGTCTCAAACTTCTGTTGTTTAGCACGAAGACGTGGCTCAGGTCTCTTATTTATTTGTATATTAATAGCCGATCAATATCTCTCAGACCTCTAGGCTACCACAGCTGTGGTAGCCTTAGGGTGTGACCAGTGGACTGAGATGTCAAAGGTTTCGAGTTCAAACCCGAGGCACGCACCACTGACTTTTGGGAGGTTATGTGCGTACGTATTTATCACATGCTCGAACGGTGAAGGAAAACTTCGTGAGGAAACCTACATGCTTGAGAGATTTTCTCGATGGCATACAAAATCTGCCAACCCGCAGTCGGCTAGCGTGGTGGACTATAGCCTAATCCCTCTCAAATGAGAGGAGACCCGTGCCCAGCTGTGGGACAATGATGGGTTGAGTAGAGCAGGATTAGGCTAGTGAGTAGTCTAATTACGAGTAGATAACTACTAACTGACTTTTCTGTTTTATCCTGCTACCAAAGTATAGATCTACTAAAAGCAACCAAGCACTAAAATAGGTAGGTAAATACTGAAATAAAATTGCTGTCTATTTCGCTCCTTGCATTCTTCATGCGGCATGACAGTGTAAATGAATCTTCCGTCTCTATGAAAAATACCATCCTAATGTTTAAGGCGTCAGTTTCAGACAGAAGAAGAAATTCAATTATATTGTCTGATATTCAGAGAATGTCTGAATTATGCATTATTGTATATAGAATTTGAAGGCAGCTAGACACCATCTTTTTCATAAAATTCAATAAAATAAATAAAACATAGTTGCATTGAATTTAATTGAAAGCTAGCAAGTGGTGAGGTCAGTGGACTGTTACGTTAAATGTCTCGATTTCGATTCCAAGGTATGCATCTCTTTGACTTGTCTATGTTATATACCTATAGGTACAATTATTACATGCTCAAACGGTGAAGGAAAATATTGTAAAAAATTTATATGTATGTTATGGCGAAGAAACGTTAGGTCAAAGAATAACAATTTACAGTCAATAAATATGTGCGTGTGGTGTGAGGGCCACTTCGTCAAATCTTTTTGAAATGTGCCCAGGATTTAGTGAACATTCCAAAACAATTGTGAAAGTTGGAATCAGAATTTGTGAAAGTCTACTAAGCGAGTTATAGCCTGTAATGTTGGGCCCTCAATCCTCACATAGAGGATTGAGGGCCCACCCGTATGGAGAAACTATGGACACTACAGAAAATGTGTTTATGGCAAAATCTAAGCTAATGCCAAACAAAATTTGTGAAAACAAGATATTATCGTAAAACACTATCCTACTTTATATATCTTCGTTCAAAATAGGCCCTCAATTCTCACAAACGCAAAAGTTTAAACACAAATAAAATTAAAACCATTAACTTACAGCTGCTGTTTGAAGTCTTATACGCTACTAAATAATTTGTGAAAATTTGTGAAAACAAGAACAGGTCACCACGTCTTGTGGTTTAAAAGTTGTGAGCTTCACAAAATTTGGGCCCTCAATCCTCCACTTTTTTTGGTCTTCTCGATATTACGCTTATCATATTAAAGATAAAGGAAATCCAAAATAGTCATTAATTGTGAAAAAAATTGTGCAACAAATCCGTTACCAGAAAGATATTAAAAGACCTTTTTTTGTGTAAAAAAAACATGTTTAATTTTATTGGGTAAATTTCAAAATAGGGTGACCACAAAAAAGTCTCCACGGGATAAACAATGAAGATCAGTTTTTGTAAAACTGAACGTTTAATGGCATCTATTGGCTTATAGGTGTATTACTTATAACCATAACTTAATCAGAATAAATTAGGTAAAACTATCGTATAATATATGTTGTAATAGCTCTAGCAAAACACAAGAAACGAACTTTTAAATAATGTGAATTACAATTAAGGTGAAAACATTTAAAAGTACGTTTCTCTCTTTCTTTCCTAGTTATAGTGCAACAATTATAACATTTACCAATTCGCATGCTTTCCAAAGGCGAATATGTTGAACTTAAATAGGTATCATCTTTATTAATAAATTTTTTACCATATTCTGAGTGAATAAATATTAATTTCTCACACTTACAAACAAATATTATCTTAAAACGTCAAAAACTTAAAACCGTCGCCGTCAATTTGGCAGTTGTGCTCACAATGAAAGTTTTTCTAACCTTGCAATTTATGAAGTGAAGTCCTTGTTATCGTATTTATCGTAATCTATCATACTTAATTGTTTAATATGCAATGTTGAGCAGTGATGAACAAACGCACATCAAATCACCTGAGCGGAAAATATACAGAAAGCTATTACTTTGTCATTTTAAACAATTACAAACGGTAAGTGAACAAAATAATTAGCATCCATGGTGACAGTGAATCTTATACAGTAACGACGCTATACCGATATTTTGTGCCATATTTAAGTCTACCTATCAGTACACTATCCTGGGTAGCAAATCGTGTTTATTTTACAAAAGCACTATTTGCTTTATTTTTAGTATTTACTCATCCTTTTATATCATCAATCTTGCCAATCTTGCCATCCCTAGTAAACAGACATCCCAAATAATCAAAATCGTCACTAATAAAATATATAAAATGAATTAAATCAAATTGAATCGTTTTTATTTCATATACTTAAACTTTTTCAAGCATTTAAAAAACTCATGACTCTAGTGCACGGTTCCAAGAAGGTGATCTCATGGAGAAGAAACGGCCAGAAACTCCATAGAGACTCTTTAAAATAAGGTATTTTATGTTATTATTCTGGTAAGACTTTTTGGCGGGAAAGTGAAGCGTCACATTAAAATTCATCGAAACATGTTTGGCAGTAGTGTTTTATTTTCTAAAATTTGTGTTTCAAAGAATTATTAAACGTTAAGATCCACATCTTTACTGAAACTAGAAAAAAAATCATTTATCATCCTTCATAAACCATTAATTCACTAAATCATCAACCATTATCATGTACCATCCATCTTAAATACATCATAAAAAATACTGAAGGAATCTTGTCCATACAGCCAAGGCTGTATGGACAAGATGCCTTTGAGTTATCCCAGAAGGGAAGAAAAAAAAAACTGGTAATATGTATGCGAGAGCAATTTAAAAAATGTAATGTCATAAGACGTCAATAGTTAAATTATAAAATTATTGCCACCCTACACACATACACAATAAAAAAATAGTCGATTTCGGTAATTTTCAAGATATTTAATTTTATTGTAATTGTTATTGGGAACAAATAACAACAATTTGTTGCACAAATTTTTTCACAATTAATTACTATTTTGGATTTCCTTTATCTTTAATATGATAAGCGTAATAACGAGAAGACCAAAAAAAGTGGAGGATTGAGGGCCCATATTTTGTGAAGCTCACAACTTTTAAACCACAAGACGTGGTGACCTGTACTTGTTTTCACAAATA
Source organism: Craniophora ligustri (assembly GCA_905163465.1). Classification (NCBI taxonomy): domain Eukaryota; kingdom Metazoa; phylum Arthropoda; class Insecta; order Lepidoptera; family Noctuidae; genus Craniophora; species Craniophora ligustri. The sequence continues at coordinate 9,841,893 of LR990968.1, forward strand.
CAGGTCTTGTTTTCACAAATTTTCACAAATTATTTAGTAGCGTATAAGACTTCAAACAGCAGCTGTAAGTTAATGGTTTTAATTTTATTTGTGTTTAAACTTTTGCGTTTGTGAGAATTGAGGGCCCATTTTGAACGAAGATATATAAAGTAGGATAGTGTTTTACGATAATATCTTGTTTTCACAAATTTGGTTTGGCATTAGCTTAGATTTTGCCATAAACACATTTTCTGTAGTGTCCATAGTTTCTCCATACACAAATTCTGATTCTAACTTTCACAATTGTTTTGGAATGTTCACTAAATCCTAGGCACATTTCAAAAAGATTTGACGAAGTGACCCTCACACCACACGCACATCAATAAATACCATTCGGTATTGTTTGCACATTTAGTATAGAAAGCAGATAGTAACAAGGTAGCTAGTAGTTACTATGTCAATAAATAAATTATGTAAATAAATGCCGAATGAAGGGGATAAAGATAAACAAACTGACATCAATATTCAATTTGTTCGGGAAAAACTAATATGTATAGACGTGACCAGCAATAACGTTTCACTCGCCGTTTTGTAGTCAAATAAAACTGTATAAATGAGAATTCAGTGGATTTTGGACGACGACCGACGAAGCGGCGTAAAATTTTATTGCCTCGTAAAATGCAACTGCAAGTATTTATTATAATTACTACTCCATATGGCATTTCGTATTGTTTTTACTACGAAACATGTATGCATCGTACACTATTTTGTAAACAATATACGACACTGACTTATTTTATTTTCAAATGTTACTTGTATTGTGTTCAGTCGCAGTCCGCAAGTTTTTAAAGTATTTGATAGTTATTAATTTATTGAATGTTGCCTGCGTACAGCAAATGTATAATACCTACTGCATTATTTTTAATGCAGCCTATGTTCTTAAAAGTTTGTATAATATATTTTTATACCACTGAGGTGGCAAACATGGTTACGGTTCGCTTGACAGTTGACAGTAACCGTAATCTATGGACGTCTGAAATACCTATGGTAATGTAAGCATCAAATTTGGTATATTTTGGATCAAATTATTTTAGGAACGTTTTGAATTTCGACGACCCAGTTATCTTATCAGCCTATAGCCGTCCATTGCCGAACGTAGGTCTCCCCCAAAGAGCGCCAACCATCCCGGTCTTGGCCACACAGTTAGTCGAGCGGTAATTAACACTGCCTTCTGTGCTATGGGTCCCGGGTTCGAATCCCGGTAGGGACAAATGTTTGTTTGATGAGCCTAAACATTTGGATGTATCTATGTATAGTATGTATGTATTTACAAAAAAAAGTATTTATGCAGTATATCAACCAACTAGTATCCGTAACACAAGCCTCGTTGTTTAGCTCGGAACTTGATGGCGCTATGTCATAATGTCCAGGAATATTTATAATATTTTATACGTTCTATACATTGATTGTAGAGATGAGTCATACTAGGTAAATTTACAAATACTCGATCTAAATACCTATTCCACCTAGTCCATGAAGTACGCGTACTTTATAGTATGTTTAGGTTAAAGTCTGCTAGTCAAGTCTGCTAGTGATACCTGAAAGTACGGTTACGGACGCAGTAATGAATTGTAGGCTTTTGACTGTCAACGTAAAATATCTATCTATATTGTAGATTGTTGGCATATTTAAAAGATTTCAATATTTTTTTATATTAATTAGTATTAGCCTATTTTTAATTTTTGTTTATCTTTTATTTACTTTTTTTTAACTTTTTAGGTTTTTTTAATTTATTTATAATAAATATATAAGCTCGCAATATAACAAGATTCTCGCGGGCTTCGGGTGTCGTATCACGACACTCGCCGTGTGCAGAACAGTCCGACTAGGTGGAACGAGTATTTTGTAACGTGGGAATAGGTGCTACCTAGTCTCGTTAAATACCTAGTCTCTGGATCTGTTCTAGTATATACGCTTCATCTCTAATTGATTGTTTTTCTATACACATATATTGTAGAATCTAATAGCTGATAGTTTTTCGTTCTAGCTTCGTTACACATGTGTTTCGCAAACGTATCCCTGAATCGAAAAAATATTTTTGCACAGAAGTAAAATTTTCAACATCCTATCTAACGGTACCTACCGTAGACTATGTGATGAATAAATAAAATGTGCAATCGAACATCAAAATTACACAATACAGTAAAATCGTCATCATCGACCCAATTATAATTATTGACCCACTGTAGGGCACGAGTCTGTTCTCATTTGAGAGGGATTAGGGTATGGTCCACCACGCTAGCCTACTGTGGGTTGGCAGACTTTACACGCTATCGAGAAAATCTCTCTCTGAAACATGCAGGTTTCCTCACAATGTTTTCCTTCGCCGTTTAAGCATGACTGTGATAAATACGGACATAACTTCCAAAAACTCAGTGATGCGTGGCATGGGTTCAAAGTCAAACTCGCCTTGAACTTTCACGGTTAACAGGTCACACCACTAGTTTTCCAAAAAAAAATATCCTCTACAAATTAATGGGGACCATTTTTCATATAAAGTGGATACCTTTACCCATAAAAGTACACGCTGAATGGTCAGACGGATATGGTGTTTGGTTATCAGCAACACACGCATCATCGCCATCGCAAAATAAAAGCGGACACGCTTGACTAATGACAGGATTTACGTCAAACACCACACATAAAAGTAATTTCCGCAGACATCGAGATTCAAGTAACCCTCATTTTATTTTCCATTTTGTTAAAACAACCTCCTCTTTGTTTTGGAAAATCACGGTTCGTGATTAAATGTAGCACGATAACACGTCCCAAAAAATAAAGCTATTATTTCCTTCCTGCGTTATAAAAAAAATAATTAGAAAACGTTTTTTAGAATTTTTATCAATATTTCCCCGGTTGGTCTAGTATTCGCAAGCATCATCTGAGCGTGAGTTCTCGGGTTCGATTCAGTTTTTTAATATAATAATTCAAGCTGTCTTGGATTAATTCGGTAAACATAATAGGTAGTTACAGTTTTTTTTTAAACTTTGCCCTACACTAGGATTTTCTCCTGTATCGTGGGTGCGTTTACAAACACAAATTTTCACATACACAAACGCCCAGACCCGGAACAACTACCTGTAGAAAGTACAAATAATTGCTCCGCGCGGGGATCGAACCCGCAACCCGTGACGCACAAACCAATTGCACAGCCACTGCGCCACCGAGTCTTCAAATTTCTTCGACTACTGAATGAAAGCTAAACATATTATTGATCATGAAAATTTAAAAATGGCGTGCTTACTTGCTTAAGCTGCCACACAATATTAATTCCATATTAATAATTAAAGATTTCAAAACAAAACACGATAATAATATTAATTTAGACTGAATAGTATAATCTATAGAGTTTGAAAAACCAATACCATATGTTCTTTAAATCCCAGTTAAGTATTATTTGCTTGGTAACAATACCACTGGATTCCTAAAGTTTATTCGCTAGAACATCGTTTTATGAGCCTATAAAACATCGTTTTCCTTACCTATAGTAAAATAGTGCCATATTGAAAACATTGTAGAGAAAATTGTCTTTTCTATAGTAAGAATATTTGTTAAATGTTATTGATGGGCGGACTCAGGTACGTATTGTAAAAAAAAAACAATACTACGTACAACTATTATGTAATATGCATTACAGTTAAGGAATAACGCTATAGAAAACGTATCTCAGCATACTGACTGCTAAAGAATAAACCAAACTACGAATGCAATATATGGTAGGTATCCGGTATGGTAGGTATAAATAAGGTCTTTCTTGGTAAGGGTAAAATCGAGATTCTTATTTGCTATTAAAATATATTTACATTTACATTTGGTCAAACTATGTCTGAGATATAAGTTATGTCAAAGTTTGGCCGACCTTTTATACCATTTTCTCGATATTATTTTGATGACTTAATTACTGATGCTGTCTACCCGGACTCGAATCCTGGACATCGACCTCTGTACTGTGTTTACAAAAGACAAAGCTATGTAATGTATTAAGGTATTCGTAGCACAAACCTTGTTACTTAGTTAGGAACTAGATGGCGCTGTGTAATAGTAATAATGTCCGGGTATAGCATTTATATTGTATAACATTTAAGTAATAAATTATCACATGCTCAAAGGTGAGGGAAAATATGAGGAAACCTGCATGCACTAGCCTAGCGTGGTGGACTGTAGCCTAATCTGTCTCAAATGATAGGACAACTATGCCCAGTTCTTTATACATATATTACGATACTAGCTGATTCCCGCGACTTCGTCCGCGTGCAATTTAACTAAAAAAATTAAAATTTCTTATTAACTTTGCACCCCCGTTTTACCCCTTTAGGGGGGGAATTTTCAAAAATCCTTCTTAGCGGATGCCTACGTCATAACATCTACCTGCATGCCAAATTTCAGCCTGATCCGTCTCACCGTCTCACAGTCACCTTTCACCTTTGAATTATATATATTTAGATATACATTATGTATACCATATATACATACAATTATTTATACATATAAATCTCTGCTGTTTTTTTTATACAAACGTTTCAGTTTAATTTTTAATTTACATAATTAATAAAAGGCGATAAAGCACGAAATGCCGTGAAACATGAAATCCCTCTTGATGTTATAATTTTATCATTTAATTTGGACAATTCAAATTTAAATTTAATTTAGTAGGTCCAATTACATTCATGTGAATTCAAGCATTTTGTATCGCAATTTGTAACTTTGGCTGCAACCCACAGGGAGTTGTCAACCGTAGATAATATGTATTGGAGTTTTCATGAATGCTTGAAATTCGTTAATCAATTGACTTTGTTCGTGTTGAATTAGGTTCTCTGTACCTTATTACGCCGGCATTAAATTCCTTCAAACGGGTGATTCCATAAATTTTACACGCAAAGTTATTCGGATTTTATTGTGCTAGAAAATGACCGTTCGACGTCTGCTTTGGAGTATTTCAGTTTTTCTTATGGCGACTGAAGGCTGTTACGAATTGTGTAATAGTATATTTCTATGGAATTTTCAATTGCATCTTTGGGTAAATAATTTTGTCTAGTGAATGGCAATAGACTCGCCCTCAACACACATTAGATGCTTCCCTACCTTTAAGGTTTACATATAATGTAGTTATAGATAAGTCAATATATTATCAGTTTCCTATTTCGTTTGAGTTTTGATGCTCAAATTAATTTAACTAACATAGTTTTATGTTCCTCATACACTAAGTAAATTTTAGTAAATTAATGATAATAATATCTGCTTAATTGACTACTACTAAAATAATAGGCCTCGACCTCATTAAAAAACTAATTAGTAAAAATGCCGCCCCTTAAAATATTCATAGAAACATTACACGATTAATTTGACTAATTAAGTAGCATGAGTATTTATCTAACCAACAAAAGGTCTTCGCATTAAACTCTGATTTCGCTGCAAAACATTAATTATTTTTGACACACGCCCCTAAACGACATTTCATTTTAATCACCAGTGTAATTACACCTTAAGCTTAATTTAGGGGGACGTTGAGTGATATTTAATGACCACTGAAAGTTCGTGTTACACGTTGATATATTATTCTCAGCGTTAAGCTACCGTGTAATGTTATTACCTACTTAATTTGTGAACCCTTTTATTGTAGGCTAAATTACTCATTCATATTTTTATACATTTATTACTACCCAGTGGATAAATTTCTCGTTTGCCGAGATACGAGTTTAATTTCGCCGGTACTCCTCTAATTTCAATTCCCTGAATCCGCAATTATATTTTGTCTACTTTACGTGTTATCAACTAATTAAGTGAAATTAAACTTTTTATAAAGCTTTTCATCGCGGTAGGTTTACTATGCACTATATTAATATTGTTTCGACTCCTTTACAGCTACCATGATGACCATGGGTGGGTTGACTTGTAAAAGATGCAATACAAGAAAAAGGTTATTACAATGTTAAAGTAGTCGTGAAAGTGTAAGAACTTAGTAATTAAGTAAAAGTTACATTTTCGGTGTAGGTAGTGTGGTAGTGTTTTCCTGCGAGTAACTTATGTGTTAGTTTTTTTTTGTATGTGGAAATTCAATTAGTAGCTAAGATTAGATCAATGAATTTGTCATTTGTATGTCGTTTACACATGAGATCTACAAAAAACGTGATGGCGGACAACAGACGGAGTTTACCCTTTCGGCTTTCACACCTCAGTTTACCCTTTACAGATTTGTATTGAGATTTTTTTATTCGTTATAATTGCGTAAAGGCTAGTGCTAAAGTAATACATTTGTATTTTTAATTTATAACCATGAATGGATCGTAAATCGCTGCCTTCTAAAAAGACGGAAACAAGCCAACCCATTCATTATTCGAAACGGTAATTATTTCATAATGACTATCTAAGTGTCTGTCTCACCTTTCTATTAAGTAAATAGCTATACAATTAAGTCCTCCAATATTCCTACAAAGCAATTTAGTGATATTCTAATACCTAGATCTTACACAACTAATTTGAAAACACACATTTAAAAAATGGGCTTACAATACGGCATGAGGATATGCGTTCACACGGCTACAAAAAAATAGAGCATCGCCCATTGTAAGAATACAATAAAATATTACACAAATCAATCGAATATAGGCCTTAAAGTTAACGGTGTAACAGCGAATTTATTATGAAAACCAGTTATGAATGACGCAGCCAACTGTGCGTAGAATGACTCATTCTATCCCGTTCGCTCGTATAGCATACCCATAAAATTGCTATTATGTCAGTTTTAAGTTGTACTCATAAAGTATTATTTTGCTTGGCAGAGAATCGGAATAAGCTTGTAAAACTTTATTGACAATGCATGCGCTCGCGCATTGTGTTGCCGCTACTATGCTGGTTATGTCAGTATGACATGTGCTGCCGACGACGACGCACGGATGTGCTGACGAATATAATAAATTCGCGCGAACATTTTTTTAATAAATTATATTAATTTATTTTGTGACAGTTAAAGTGGAAGTTATCCCGATTCCAAAGATTTGTGATGACAAAAACATTTAATTACGTTTTAAGGATTACTGTAGTGACATTGTTATATTATACTTTAATATGCGTGTTTAAAGAAATAAAGCGGTTTTGGACAGAAATTGATTGGACAAAATCAAATTGACATTGGATTTACGTTTTATTCTGTTTACAAATATTTGGTAAGTACCCACATTTTTTGTAAATATTTTTTATTTTTTCACACCCTCTAACATAGAACATAGTATACAATACATAAATTAAATAAATATTTCAATATTGATAATGATTTTTAAATACTAGTTAATATTCTGAGTTTTAAGTTTATTAGGTACAAAATTCGTTACGCACAACTCTTAAAACCTCTTAATATACCATACCATAACTAAACGCACACGAAATATTACGGATTACATTGCACTTTTTATTTTAAAAATGTGTTATGTTGGTAATTCTGACCTACCACCCAAAGACCGTTACAAAATTTAATTGTAATATTGTACGATTTAAATGCATTGTAGAAGGTATTTTATGGCATTCGAATATAGTGAATATGAAATTAATCTAACAAAAGGTGAGGTTTAGGTCCCATGTAATAAGAATTGTATAAAAATACCGATCCAAACTTTGCTCGACCTGGAAGTCGAACCCAACACCTCTTGCTCAGCAGTCGTACTTACGATAATTGGACCATCCAGGTAGTCCTAAGCCTCTTAACTATACGAAAATATGATTTTTAAATAGTTTTACTGTTGGTATGCTTAGAATATGAATAATTCTATAGTATTTCAATCTACTATATCGATCGAACAAGTTTCTAAAAATATCTCTTAGGATATGCTTTTCGAAGAAAATAAACATACTAAATCGGATATCCGTTGTCAGCACTAGGCATGCCCACATTGTGCCCGTCATTCGTTGCTTATTTGTGTTCCGTTTCTTCTGTCTTCATACTAAACATACATTATATAGATATCTAAATGATAAATTATGTTTGTGTAGGATTCAAAAACTAAAAAAGTTTTGCACTAATTAAGCTCAGATTTTGACTCAATAAATAAATACTCTGCGACCAATGATATAAAATGTCATTGTCTGCGACATTTTACACATCACCATCTAGTCCCGAAGTAAGCAGAGCTTGTACTATGGGTACTAGACAATGGATATAATACTTTTAAATTTTTTTTTTTATAAATACGTACTTATAATACATAAGAAACGCCCAGATGAATAGAAACACTTATATTCATCACATAAATATTTGTGTCCCGTGGGAATCGAACCCATAACCTCGTGATCGGCAGCCCGGTACTTGAACCACTAGACCACAGAGGTCGTGAATATGCACATACAACCCGCTTCATAGATTGTTTTTATCAAAATATGCCAAAGTAAAGCGTGGTGTGTCTCATAGCTAGTGTTAAATTGATCTTTATTATTCAGTAATAATAAAGATCAATTTAACACTTTCAATACACGAGACAGTTCTCAGTTCTCGTGTGTGATTTTTTCTTCGTTATTGATACCATTATCGACAACACAATTACGTTCTTAATATATGTATCAGAATCTACGTAACTAGTGTTACAATACAACTGCTATTTTCTTGACTAACTCAAGTAGTTTGATACGCATTTTAATTTTATTCACAACATTATAATATATTGACATTATTTATTTAGGTTCTCTTATATTGAGATTGAGTCTTGAGTCAAATATTCAACTAAAGATTTTTAGATGTTCTGTAGTTGTTTGCAACTACTTTTTTTTATGCAAAAACCCTACAACAAAGCATATACATGTATATTTTCTTGATAATCATTTATACAGAAAAAATATTTCAGTGCTTGCCCAGTCAGTCCATGAGAAAATCTTTAATATATCATCAAATTATAAGATATTGTGGCACTAGATGTGTATGATGTTTTCAACCTTGTATCATTTAATTCTTCTTGGCTGTATTACTAACAACAATACAAAAATATCACATAATACAAAATTACTTATATTAAATTACTCTTAATATCGTCACTGCGTCCACTCATAACATTAACTTAGAAATACCAAAATTTTAATTTACGTACTTACGTATTTATTTAAAGCTGACCACAAAGCTTCGATTAGTCGTATTGTACACCAATAAAACACGCGTCAGACATAATGAACCCAATGAATATGATGCCTATTTATATTATTTTAGAGACAAAATAACAGGAAACTCTAAGAATAGTAATTATTTAGGCATGAGTATAGTATAAATTTAGAAAGTTATGTATAAAAACATTAAATAACATCATAGGACGCGGGACGTCCCGCGTTCAAAGGTTTCCTTGAAACGTCTCTCAGATAATCCCTTTAAATCTTTAATATATAGCGGAACTCATAAAAAATATGTATCCAATTTACTTTTGAAAGTAATAAAATTCTATTAATTAAATGTATAGAAATTGTTGCTGTGAAATTGAGCCAAGTTATATGCCAATTCATCTTATTACACGACGAAATTAAATAAGTATATAAATGATTTTAATACATGGCGCCACCAAGCTTAATAAATATGAAGACGAGTAAAATTGTAATCTTGTTTCTGTTATATTACTTTAGAAATATTGTTGTAAGATTTCTAAATGTTAATTTGTCAGATGGCAGATTAATCTAAAATCCAACTTCACTTTTAATTCTTACTTTGCACAAATACAATTCCAAAACCATTTTACTCACAGGAATATGTTTGTCTCGTGATTTAGTAGCATATCTAAACTATATTATGCTTCGAAATTTGCAAATACTTACATAGGTATTATATTTTTTGAATTACAAAGGTGCGTCTGCACTGCGAGCATTTAAGATAATATAACAAAGAATACGAGTTTCTTTGACAAGCTCGTTCCAACGAACACCTGCCCTTCATCCTGCCACGAATTAGCTCAAAGAGGAGTATTCCCATCTTTTAAGGATTAACAAAAGTTCAGTAATCAACAAGGAACCCTTATACTTTCACCATATCTGTCAGACTGTCTTTCAGTCCGCTAGCTAGACACGTAAAGTGGCCATAATTTTCTAGTCTATCACCCTATGGTATGCATTGTCAGTGTAGTATACATTCGAACCTGTATTATGTGCGTGTGAATATCATGTTTATACGTTTGTGAAATATTAAGCTTTAAAGTACCTGCTGTTTTTATTATTAGAGTCGAGAGTTACTAATTAATAGTCAACCAATCGTCCAGTGCGGAGCTCGGCTCTGTACGTGGCTCGAAATGAACAACTCCTGGTTTTGTTACGTAATTTCCACAATCAAAACACCCTATCAACATTCGCTAATTAAGTAGTACTTATTTTATTTTATTTCCGGTTTAAAATTCAAACATAAATGGCCCTTAAGCAGTAAAATACGTTCTATTAGTAAATGGTATTTGAACTCGATGCATGCGTGCTCATATAAGTGTGAGAACGAGAAAAAATGACAATAACTTATACTATCTCGGATAAGACGTCATGTCAATTAACTGCCCATAAATGTTTTTTCTCGATCACAGATAATATTTCCGTGTTTATATATACTTTCTTACTATACAGGCTGCAATAATTTATTATGTCATTTAAAACATTAAAGATAGTATATAAACATTATCCGCCACTGATGAGACATTTTTTTAAATTTAATGTTTAGGATTCTCCGCGCTTTAGGATTCTCCCATATATGTCTATAAAACGCATCTACAATGCGTTTTATAGACACAAACTTTCATACACACAAACGTCCAGAATCGGAACAACCACTGTACACTCTAAGAACCTAACAAATTGTGGGGTTCGAACTCGCAACCCGTAACGTACAAGACGATTGCTCAAAGAGCCAAACGTGTCGTCAATTCGCCATATTGTTTTTGTCACATCGTGTTTGGTACCGATTTCTGAAAATTATCATCACTTTTAAACCTATTATTTTCTAAAACTTATGGGTCCAGTTTCGGAGCTCCAACATTATAAAATCGATAACAAGAAACAAGGACCAAGACAAAATAGTTTCTAAACATAATAGTAATATGTATAATACAAATCTAACGAAACAATACTTGTACTTTCATTATACGATTATTACAGACTGCATTGTTCTTGCTTGAGTTGTTTGAACAAATTAAACAACTGTTTAAATTGTTGAATATTTATTTGTATATCTACAGACCACGACATTTAGGTCAACCTACGTTTTATAAAAGGTGTGTAGAAGTCTGTTGAACTAAATTGTGTATTGTTTCAGTTTTTGAATGGCGAAATGTTTGTAATATGTCTAGGCTTATATACATTTAGGCTTGTTAGGACCTGTTTTAAATTTCTGGGTTGGTCTTTTGTAGGTGTTACGGTAGTAATACTGGCAATTAATTATTCAGGTGCTTGCATGCAGCAAACGTTTAACACTGGCAACAAGGGTTTCTAGTGTTGCCAACTGGAGACATTTTTTTTATTGGAATTTTCTGTTTCTCTATGCACCTACCAAGCAAATAGATATATCAATAACTGTCCCATTATTTACAGTTAAAATAAGCACCTGATACATCGTACTTTGTTTTTCTATAAATTTTAAAGCCACTTACTAAGAATAGGTCCTCCGGGAAAATTAATGGTGTAACAGACACATACGCTCACGCTTTTCATGGAACTTGAAACTAAAAACTATCTACTAAATTGTTTAAATAAATTGTACTTACGAGTGGTAATTAAATTTAGTTGTTCATGTATTCAATACTATTGAAAATATTAGTTGCACTCAAGGTGTATTCAGAATTGCATCAATTGTAAAGGCGTTTGCATACAATCATTACGGTTGCGCTGCTTCTGTCTCCCTACAAATGAAGTCGAATAATGTATTTTGTGGGTTAAAGGTCTAAGTTTTTAATATACCTCATATAGGCAACATAAGAACGGCCTCATCATTTAAAGTGGTTGTCACTGCTGAGTGGCACAAGGTCTTCGACGCGATCCTCAGCTCGAAGTTTGGATTTGTGTCTTGTTAACGTCGATAGGCTCGTCCCCTAAAATGTGGGCCCTAAAATCATACCAGTGAAATGTGAGTGTGCATCAGTGTCCATTCGCCGTAAGAAAAATTCAACTCTAATATAAGTAGTAAGGTATTATTATGGCTTAACTACTGTATGTCTATCACTAGCAATAGCCTAATATCGTAACCCGTGAATTCAAAGGTCTCCAGTTAAATCTCAAGGTAAATAATATGACGTGCCCAAACGGTGAAACGAAAAAATATTGCCAGAGGGATAGTTGATGACGTGTGATGTTTGGCATCCCATACCAGGTAGCAGTAGGGCAGTAAATGGATTGATGAGAATAGAAGCTATTTCTTTCTCTCCTCTACGCTTGATTACTCTACGACTTACAGAGTAATAATGTCCTGTTGCACATTCCGATGTCCATTTTGATCTTTACACCACAAACCACTTACAATTTATAGACATACTATGTGACCGGAGTTGATAAAATAAACAAGGTTCCTTTAAACATTCCATAAAAGTCAATGTTTTACTAACCTTACATCAAAACATTGCGGCTTAAATATCCTTATAACGTAGGGGCATTCACTCGTCTGTTCATTATAAAAGTTTCTGAACCTTAGAATTGTATCCAACATGAAAATAATTATTTGTTTTCTTATAAAAAAAATGGAACGTAATTATGCTTGCCAAAATATTATTTTATGTAAAATTTGTACTCTATAATACATAGTTTGTTCTTCTTCTTCTTCGAAGTGCCTCTCCAATTACTGGAGGTAGGCCGTCAGTTGGGAAAACTTCAGTCTGTCCTTCGCAAGGCGGAACAGGTCTGCGGCGCTGTTAATCGGTCCACTCGCCAATATTGCGCAGCCACGACTTTCTTCTTCGGCCTACTGATCTTTTTCCAGCCAGTTTGCCCATCATTATAAGTTGCAGCAGTTGGTATCTATCATGTCGCATAATGTGACCCAGATAACCAACTTTTCTCTGTTTGACGGTCTGCATAATTTGGCGTTTCTGACCGGCTCGGCGGAGAACTTCTTCATTGGTCACTTTATGTGTCCAGCTAATATTCAGCATACGCCTGTAGGCCCACATTTCGGTTTGTTAAGTACCTGTAAAGTAAAAATAAAACCACATAGCGATATTCTCTTGACCATCTGAAAGGGCATCACATCTGGATATTGCACGTGGCGCGTGCAAAGTGATCAAACGTTCCCCACTTAGTGCGAATGAGAGTGTTAAATAACTCCCGCGAGCATACGAAGATAATAGCTTGGCAATAATGCTGAAACTTCTGTTAGCGTTCCCATTTGGTCATTTTGTTCATGAATGTTATTATTTGTTTGTATTTGTAGTTTTTTACGCCAGAGACGGCAAATAAGCCAGCCCGCTTGATAGCAATCGGTAGCCAATGGACGTTTGCAACACCGAAGGGTCGCTCTCTCCTTGCCAGCCCTGTCAAATATTTTCACATGTTTTTTAAGCACTCCATGTCATTTGAGTAAATGATTACAGCATGGGTTTTTGTCGGTATGTTGTTCGGTTCCTTGAAAAAGGGGGAAATTATTCCAAATAGCCTGGCATCAGTTCAAACGTGGAGCTGCTACTGAGAATTTCATAGAAAAAATCTATAACACTGTTCAAAGCCTCTGTGACAGCTGTTCTCATTTTGAAATATGTATAGCTATTGCAATTACATAGTTTTTTTTAAGTTTCGGTACAACATCAACAAAAGACGATTGTATTTGCGCATAAATTTATTGCATTATCAATAAAATATTCACGCCCTTAGGTACAAAAAGCAATTCTCGACAAAATTGGCATAACTTCCGCAATATCCCACTAATAAATTATAAAAAATGTTCGTTATTTATACTTTTTGTTAATGTATTTTTGCGTCTAAAGCCGAAAATAATACGGTCAGGAAAGCATAAATTTTGTCACTATTATATTACTTATAAATCAACCGAGGGGAGTTAAAGGCTCTATGTAAATAGTAAGGTTCGTAACCGTGACATAATTTTTGGTCCATCAAAATAAAAAATTATGTCACGGTTACGGTTACAAAAGGTTTATAATATAAGTAAGTGTATAAAATATTATAAAGAAAAAAAAATAGTGGGTAGACCTCCAGGGACGACAGGCGTGATGGTATGTTATGTAAAAGAGAAAAACACTGGTTAAGCTGATAATAATTAAAGTCTTTTTTTATGTGTTGTCGTGTATGGACGGTGCAGTAAAATACGCATTTTTGTTACTAACATTAGAAGAAGACGATTTCGTAGGCTCAGGACAACCGTATCATCAACCCATTTACAATACCAGTGCACGGCACGGGGTCCTCTACGATTGTTAAAACGAGGGATACATGAATACGTATATAGGTAATATTTATGTATAAACGGAAGAACTGAAGAGTTTATCATATGACAATATAATTCATTAAAATATTCATCGTTATTTAACTGTCAAGACCACCCATGCCTAACTAAATATAGGAACTTGCCACCAAGTAAATCTATTTAAGGTTGAGTTATCTATTACATAAATAACATTCAATTAGTCTAGTGGTGTGCAACAACGCGCATATCTTATTCAAGGCTAGGACCTTATAATGAAATGAAGTAGATAGTGTGACTAATTATGACAAATACCATCTTATTTACGCAGCTGTAAAATATGTGTAAAATGATAAATGTTTTATTTGACTCCTAGGGGTTCGGTTTAAAGAATTTTTATTTCCCAAAAAGAACATTACAAAGTTCACTTAGAATGAGAAACTTAACTAAATTATTTTAAAGTACAAGTATTTCCGATCTATATATATATAGCTATACAATATACTAAAATATGGATACTGTCAGTTTTTCACAAGGTGTGCTAACAATCGTTTTTTGAAAATATTTATAGATGCAGACTCTTTTATAGCCTTCGGTAGTTTATTATAAAATTGAGCTCCCTCAAACTGTATATTCCTTTTTCCATACAAGGTTCTGATCATAGGAAGTTCTATATTGCCTCTGCTTCTGGTAAAGTAGCGATGTGTTTTATGTTTAAATGTGATTTGTGAGTGAATATTATTTGTAAGTATTTTATGAATTAGTATGCAAGTGTGGTAAGTGTAAAGTTTTTGTATGTTGAGGAGTTTAGTTATGTTATAAATTTGTTGAGTTGGTGTGTGATATTTGAAGTTAAATAAGACCTTAATTAGTTTGTTTTGTGTAATTTGTAGGTTTTTTAAATTTATCTTAATCATTCAAGGGTTATCTTAATCATTTGTTAGCAATACGGTTTTTGGCCTAGAACTGATTAAATAGTAACATATCATAATAATGTATAATCAGAACTGCCTATAATCAGAATCAGAACGCCCTAGGTACACAGAGGGACCCTTTAGACTTATCTATTATAATGTGAATCAAATTTATATATTTTTTATATATTTGTGTGCTTGAAATTGCGGATTAGTACGTACGTATTAAATGCCAATATTATATCAAAATAAAAACCAACTTAACTTGGAGCCGTCTTAAGACTCATTCATAATATTTCATTATATTCACATAAAAATACTTAAGTCTAAACCGGTTTTGCTCCGAGTTACTAGTATAATAAATAGTTACTCAGTATATAAGTAGGTATCTACCTACTTAACGGGTGACGTTTTGTAGTAATGTGTCGCGGGTTATGACTGATGGATAGCTTCGACCCTTGACCTTTGACCCTGAGCCTCTGAAGTACGGGTGATAAACTCACTATTGAAGCTGGTAGTATCTTATAGTTTATCTTAAAGAAAAACTGGTGAAACTTTATTTTCGAATAAAAAAAATACAAAATTTTGGTCGAGTGACCTAAAAGAGAAGTCTGTGAACTTTTCAGAACCATGATTTGAAATGATTCTTGCATGCCAGCGACTACATATATGATATTCAATTAGCAGCAATACTATACATAACTGCAAGACAAGACATCCTATATACTCATACAATATCAATACATAATAAATGATTATACATTCTGACACACTTTTGGCGCAGTAGCTGAACAATCGGCAACTACGCCACGGGTCACGGGTTTAATGGTCAAGGTGGTGATAATCCAGACAGATTTGTTGTTCCGGGTCTGAGGATTTTTATTTTTGTGAGTATTTGCACCCACAAATCGGGAAAAAATCCTAGTGTGGTGCTTACGGTAGTAATAGAGTTATAGATACGATACGTGGGGTAAATTAATTAGGTATTAAAGATAAGGTAACCTAAACCGGGATACCCAACTACCTGGGTTGCACAAAGATAAAAAAAATTATATTATGATAAAAACAAAGGAACCGTTATATGTATAAACACATTCTTACTGTTAAAAAACTGAATTCTTTAAGTTGACGTGTGACATTACGATTGTGTTATCGTGTCGTATGTCACGTTCGCGACACAAATTTCACATAAGTACAAACACAGGATAACTGTTCAGTTTACTAAAGAGTATCTATATTTATTAGCAAACAATATTATATTCAAGAATTTCACAAGACACTGTGTATTTCTCGTCTATACACATATAATTTAAAGATTTGAGATTTACCTACTCAAAGTAAAAACATTATCATCATTAGCCTATATTCATCCAGTGCTGACATAAGCCTAGCCTCGTGAAAGTTTCAGAACCTTCTCTTGGGTCGACCTTATCCAGTATTAATGTAGGGTGCGCTTTTTTAATTACATAATATTATTACGCCCAATAAAGGCGCTTTGTTTAAAAAAATTGATGCTATGTAAAAGAACTACCACGAAACACAAAAGAAAAAAACCTTATGAAATTGAAACGTTTGGGTTAAATTAATGAATTAAAAATCTTTTTACGGATTTTATGGCGGCAGTGATATTGGTCAAACCAAACGTTTCAGGTCCTTTACAGCATACTATACGTTATCCAGATGCTATTCAGCTATAAAATGCATATCTAATATTCACGTAAGTTTGTGTTAGAAATGAGTAGGCCGTAATATTATAAACAAAACGAACTTGAAAGCATACGCAAATCAACCAGCAACCACAAACTGACTGACACAATAATAGTACTACTAATATTATTCTGAGGCACCCCGTTTACAATCCAATAATTGACAAAGTTATGTTGGCACATGAATATTGAACCTCATCCCTTATTTAAATAATAATAGAATTCAAAATTGTATAAAAATTGCTGCACATTGTCAGTTGAATGGTGTCCAGTTCATGTAGGTACTGATATCGTAAACATTGCCACTGTCTGTTATCATAACAGTATGTCGTTTATTTCACCTTTTAAAGGCATGAAGTATATATTCATTGGGGTCTTATTTAATGACATCGTGTGTGTTCGTTTCATAGTTTGCGATTAAAAATACAACGACGCCATTTTCCCTGCGCGTGAGTCAGAGGTAAGGCACTGTTGTTAATAAAGATGTTGTATAATTTGCATAACTCTTGCGGCAACAGTTGGCGTGGCTGTTTTGCAATGGCAATTTTTCTTGGTAGTTTACTTAACTAGTTGCAAGAATTGATTTCTTTTGCTGTAACTTAAAAGGTAAAGTTTACCAACTTAGACAAATATTTATTGATTAAAATAAAATAGACAAGATTATTGACTTCTTGTTTATAGCAAAAATTGAATCAAAGTCATTCATTCCATTAATAATAATAACAATATTTGTATCTAAGGTCAACATACTTCCGATGCAATGACGCAACACAAGAAGACGCAAAGACCAAAGAAAATATTGCTGTTATTAAGAGCGTACGTTTTCAATAAGAAAAATAAAATACTAATATTACATCGGCTAAATTTCGCAATGTATCGTAAAACCATATTGAAATGGTAACAGGCATGTGCACCATGACAGCATAAATTAGACAAACGTGATGACATCATGCGTTCATTATAATTCCCGCAAGCTTTCACCATTTGCTAAAGGCATGGATTTCCTTACTGATTAGTCATTCCTTATGGGCTATGGTTCATCAACCCAAAATACCTATCGGATTTTTTATTGTTTTGACAGGTACAGTGATGAGTTACACAGTAGTAAGAAATAACGATGCGTATTTTAGCTCTTGTATTTTTTTGGTCCTTTGAGTCCTGATCATCGAGAAGGGTAAAATTATATTTTAAAGAGGCTATTACAAGCCTTAGGCTATAATCCCATAAAATAGTATCGTTAAAAGAGTAAAATCTTAAAACAATGTCACGTAATATGATTATGACCAGATAGGTCAAACTAAAAAGTCAGTGTAAATGCCCGCATTGGTCCTTCTCCCCTCAAATGATACCAATTAGGTTTAATTGTCGGTTAGCCGTCCATTACATTGTCCACAGTCCAACTGACGCTTAACGAGGAATCAAATTGTGTAATGTAATCTCATTTCTTATAGCATTTTGGGGAACTTGTATAGAAATAATAATTGTTACCACTGATTGGGCAATCAAATAATAAAAGGGACACAAGAGAGTGGACATATTTAGGTCACTAACCCGTTTAATTGTAGTTATGGCAAATATAAGTCGGTAGAACATAGGGTTTTTTACTTGCAGAAATTATGGCACTCCTACTAATTATTTCTTTTAACCAGCGCGTAAGTATTAATATAGAACAGACTCGATTTTTCCAAAATACTTGCAAAATATGTTTTGTCTAATCGCGCTCGTCTCTGGCTATCAGTTTAATTCTTCGTAAGCTATCCATATGCACGCTACGTACCTACCTTGCGCCAAGCAAAAAAAGTATAAGAACCATTTCAATTGCAACATATGTTTTGTTCTGAAAGATAAAAAGGAAATAAATAAACTACTATTCCAAGCAAGGATTGTAAAAAAAAATACAAAAAAAGTATACGCGCAATGAAAGTTGAATTTACTACATACTGTATTTTTTATAAGAAAACGTAACTTTCTATAAACATTTCCACTCTGTTGATTACATTGTGGGCTTCCTACAAACGCTCAATCTAACATCACCTTACTTATAAACTCAGCGAACCATTGCAATATTGAACCAATTTCACCATGACAATCGCACTTATTAAGAATGCCAATTAGGAATTTCCAATACTTTCGAATAATAAGTCAATATACGGGGCACATTCGTGATCGTGTTTTTTTATTTTAATTTTTTTGACACACCCACGACACACGAGATATACCTAATACATTGATAGGGCAACGTAACTTAAAAAAATTATATCGCAAAGGAACTTATACCCACACAATTTTATACTTAATGAACTAATATTAATAATATTTTGTTTTTCTGATATGTCCAGGATATCATTTCCTAATTCAGGTGTAAAAAAATTATAGTGAAGGAATTAGTTTAACCTAGAAAAAATATCTGGCCTAATGGCGCGTTCATGATTTTTTTGTGGGCTCTTACCCGTTATACTCAGTTTATGAATGAGTTTACTATCGTAGAGATGTCATAAGAACTACTACGAACTTTTTTCACTGAAACAACGTACTGGTTGACCTAACATATTCCCAAATTACATACCATCACGCCTGTCGTCCAGAGGTGTACTTATGTACGCCTACATTTCACTGGTATGTTTTGTGGTAGCACGTAACAGGGGGCGACCCTATTGCCATCATCCGGGCACGAAAACAAATTCTGAGGTGTTACTGTGTTGTTACTGAGAATTTCATAGCAAAACCTTATAACACTTGGCCCTACCTGAAAATGGAACCAAAGACCAACTTACCGATGAGACAGTTATTTCTAAACTCAACTTAATAATACCTATGGTTCCATTACGAATGATTATCAAAAAAATAGAGGGTTAAGTCGTATTGTTAATAATGAAAGCAGTATTTCTCGTATCTGAAGATACTAAGGGTTCCCCTAGAATACTTAAACCCAGAACTACTCTTAAGGTAATTCTAAAATTTTCTCTCAGCTTCATGAATTCCGTTTGTATAACGCGTAAATAATTAGGGATATAATATCCCTAGTAGGCGGTTTAATTGATATTAATAACAAACTGAAGGTATCTATCAAAGTTTTAGTGTAACCATTTGACCTGCCCTGGAGATAAACGTTCAAGCTGTGAACAAATTAGCAGACAAGTTCAATGAATAATTACCGGTAAGCCCCAACTTCGTAATTACATTTGTAGTTATAACAGATTTCATCATGACTACAACTTTATTTCCTTCTGTACATAGTGACGTAAATCGCGTGACTGCTAAAAAGCCTATCATTATAAAATAAGACAACAGTATTGGTAGGAAACTGCACTCAAAGTGTTATTATATTCTTCACAAATGTTTTTTAACGTTTCGTGATGTTTCCATAATTATTTATTTATCTAACTAGCGTGTTTAATAAACAATGCTAGATTTTTAGTGACTACGTATTTTTTACCTAAATGATAATCATGTTTCGAGAGCAGTACTAGCCAAATATAATTTAATAGATGGACTGTGAAAGTCACAGGTCTCGAGTTTGAAGCCAAGGCTCGCACTTAATTTCGGAACTTGCATATGTGCGTATTTATTTACCACGTGCTTAAAGTACGGTAAATGGAAACATCGATTCTTTCTCGGTGGCGCGTCAATGCTGCCAACTCGCTAAGCCCTCTCAAATGAGGGAAGTCTCGTGCACATTGATTTTTTTGATGACCAGTTTAGCTCAGCGGTAGTTATCGCTGCCTGCTGTGCTATGGGTCCCGGGTTCGAATCCCGGTAGGGACAAATGTTTGTGTGATGAGCATCAACATTTGTTTCCGAGTCATGGATGTATCTATGTATAATATGTATTTACAAAAAAAAGTCTAATATGTAGTATATCAACCAACTAGTCATCATCATCATCATTTCAACCGTTTGACGTCCACTGCTGGACAAAGGTCTCCCCCAAGGATCGCCACGACGACCGGTTATATGCCGCCCTCATCCAGTGGATTCCAGCGACCTTTACCAAGTCGTCAGTCCACCTTGCCGGGGGCCTGCCCACACTGCGTCTTCCAGTACGTGGTCGCGACTCTAGAACCTTCAGGCCCCATCGGCCGTCCGTTCTTCGAGCGATGTGCCCTGCCCACTGCCACTTGAGTTTGGCGATTCTTCGGGCTATGTCAGCGACCCGGGTTCTTCTACGGATCTCCTCATTTCTGATTCGATCACGTAGTGAAACTCCTAACATAGCCCTCTCCATCGCTCTCTGAGTGACAGTGAGCTTCCTTATAAGGCCCATTGTAACCAACTAGTACCTATCCGTAATACAAGTCTCGTTGCTTACCACGGAACTAGATGGCGCTGTGTAATAATGTCCGGAAAAAATATTATTAAAAAAATAAACATATTATTAAATATTAAAATATTGATACTATTTCAAAAAAGAAAGTATTCGATGGTCGATTGAATAACAAACAATGTTTAATTGATTCACAATAAAACATCTCTCAAGATTGTTTACTAAAATACTATGACACTTAGGAAAGATATACTGTTCAATCTGTTTCAAACATAACAGTGATAGCCAAGCTTTGTGAATATTAGATTGAGTAGCCATAGGGCTCGAGTTCCACTCCAAAACGCGCACCATTGACTTTTTAAGTTATGTGAGTATTGAATACTAGCTCAAACGGTGAAGGAAAATCATCTTAAGGAAACTTTTATGCCTGAGGGATTTTGTCGATAGGCTGAGAACTCTGCCAATCCGCACTAAAAGACTAGGACTCACCCGCAAACGATAAACCCGGCAGTGAAACTGTAAATGGGTTGATGAGAATGAGGAATCCGTTTGCAAATAATGTACTCTTTAATCAATATGGCAGCTGCATGGCAGCTGCACTAGCACTTATCTAAAATTTCTAGTATACCTACTTATATAGTATGATTATTTAATCTTTTTTATTATTCGGTACTATTCGGGTCATTGCACTCATTGCGGAACTCTTTGTAAAAAAGAAACAGATTTAAATTTGCTGTGATGTGGAGTATGTGACCACCGCAAAATAGGCATAAGAATATATTTTCAAATTTCAGTAGGTACCTACTTAACTTAACGTTTCAATTCACAAGAGACTAGATGTAAATAGAAATGGTATAACTCAGTATTTACGTATTGAGGCTTGTATAAATGATTAGAGAACTCCCTAGAGTCTGGAACTATTTACACGCTACGATTAAATTAGTTCTTTGAAGTCGAACATACTTGAAAACGTCGTGACTAACGAAGTGAATTTTAAAGGTTTAAGGTCACTGCACTCGGAAAAGGACGAAAATTGTCATGGGACTAGGAAAATAATTGATGTAATTAAAAATAGCTAATTTAGTGGCTATTGACGTGACTGTGATTGCCATGAATATAATCTAACAACTGCAAATTATTAAAAAAACATATATTATATAATTTATTTATGCTATAATTTAAGTCAATAAAATATCTGGATGTACCAACGTGCATTAAATATGATGTGTGACTTTTGCTTCGTCTTCACTTGCTCTTTCTTCTTCTTTGACTAGTTCCTTGACTCACCCTAAAAGTATTTATGATATGGTAATCCAGTTCCTGTATATTAGAAACGATCGTTCCTTCTGTCCGTACCTATGCATGTCGGCAGGACACCTGTAACAGGATACTCAAATAAATCCTTGTGCCCATAGTACGGATTTAAAACCACGTTGTGAATCTTAATGTCCCTGCGGGACGTGTAAAGGAACTTGTAGTATATAACCTAACAACCTTTATATTATGGCCGCGACCTATTTGCTCTAGGTTGCAACTTGAGCATAATATTCTTACATATTTTTACTACGTATAAGCTGTGATATCCTAGTAGCGTAACCAGTGAACTGTGTAAGTCAAAGATCTCTAGATCGGACCCGAGGCACGCACCATTGACTTTTCGGAAGTTATGTTCGTATTTACCACAGTCTCTTACGGTGAAGGAGAACAACGTGAGGAAACCTGCTTGCTTGAGAGCTTTTCTCAATGGCGTGTGGAGTCTGCAATGTGCACTCAGCTAGCGTGAAGTAGCGTTAATATGAATAAAAAAAATGTTTCCTAATGTGTTGGTCCGACTTAGAGATTCAATTAGCATTTAGTTACAGTTGGTTAAAATACACATAATTAGTTATCAGTACAGTTCGTCGACCTTTATTTGGTTAAGCAGATTTGTAGGCAGTTGTTCATTTGGTTTGTTGTCAGCTAGCAGACAGAATGCCGCTAACTCCTAGCTTATTGTGAACAAGTTGTACTGACTTGACCTGTAACTTTTGTTCAAGTAACGATTGAATATAAAACCTGGTGTATTTTTTATACTGATCTACTTATGAGGAAAATAGTTTTTTTTATTTATGTTAGCTAAGTGACGAGCTTAAAGGTGTGGCCGTAAGGATTGATAAGCCTGTTTATTTTGGGATAAATATTACGATAACATCTCTCAATATTGAACATATTTACGGGACAGTTACGTTTACTCAAAATTGCAATGTGTACAGAAATTAGGTTACTGGCCAAGTATATCTCTTTATCAGCAAAGGTGAATAACCCTAAAAATTTTAAATAACTAGGTACCGTTATGTTAATGCTTTCTTTTATCTTTATGCTTGGTAATAATATTACAATTATAGTGAAAGAACAATCTATGGTCAAATATACTAATATGAATACTCTTCTCAAATCACAGGAAACTCGCCTGACTATCAAGTTGCTGGCTGGTTTGAAATATATTTGCAACCCACAACCCACACTATCCCCACGTGGGGTGTACTACGCCAAATCGAATAACAAATAATCGAATATCAATAACGTCTAAATACTCGAACGTTCATAATATCGAATGGTTATTAAATCGAACATTCAATACATCGCACACTATTGAGTGTGCGATGTATTGAATGTTATTAATATTGGTATTCTGATTTGGTTCTGGCGTTGTGTGGTCGCAGTTCTAACCTAACCTAACCGATATCTGTATTTTGCTGCTCAATCAGTAATTTTGTCGCTCAATCAGTATTTTTGATGCGCGGTTTATTATATTCCATAATTAAAGATGAAAATGTGATTTATTAGTAAATTTTGTGTTCTACTTGTATTCGTAAAAATATATTAATCTTTCGATAGAATGAATATGCGATGCGTTGAACGCTCGATCAAACAAACATTCGATATTTTGAACACTCGATGTATTGAGTGTGCGATGTATTGAATGTTCGATTTAATAACCATTCGATATTATGAACGTTCGAGTATTTAGACGTTCGATTTATAGTGGTCGATCAATTGATATTCGATTATTTGTAATTCGATTTGGCGTAGTACACCCCCCTACGTGGTGCATTAAAAGTCAACTCTATGTAATGACTTAGAAACATAAAAAATACAGTGAGACAAGGCTCCCCCCCCAAATATGCGCAATACCTACCTACTTACTTACATTGAAATGACTCGGTTTCGAAGAAACAATAATACCTCTACGGGAGGACACCACTGAGAAAATTGTTGCGTATGAGTCAACTATCGTAAAAAATCGTTGCAGCATTCGTAATATACCAGACCACCAGTCGTAACGAACGATTGACAATGATCCAGCGACCCGCACACTTGGCTGCTTACACACGCCGTTAAACCTACTTCATTATACATACCACGAGCCGGTTAACTAACAAGTTGCGTATTTGTAAAATTGTGCCGGTTAAGTGAATTGCTTACCGCAAACCACTAAAGTGATTCCATCCTTCACTGAAGTAGAAGACTTACAAACACCATTCAATCTTGGTACTAAATACTCAAACTGTTTTCTGATACCCGCAGGTATAAAATATTTTATAACATTATTGAACTACTGCCTACCTACATCGTTTACTTTTCAACGGTTCAACACTCACTTTTTACATGCTGCATAACATCGCAGAACATACCTACTGATTTCTTAAATTTACGCGAATACTAGAATTTGAATTAAAAATATTTTTACGGATACCATCGCGGTGTCTACCCGTAACCATGGCTGCTATAAAGCTTCCAAAACGTCGGGATTAAATAATATTAATATAACATGACTAAATCCGTCAATAGTAGTTAATAGAAGCCAAAGAAAACGAAGGAGTCGAAAGAATCGAAATTACTTGTGTGAAACCTTATAAAACTTCGCACAAGCCGAGTCGGATAAATTGCCGGAATAATTCGAAAGGTATTCGTTTCATTCAGCGCTGTCAGTTCTTTTGTTCGATCTACGTTCCTGTTATAATTTGTTTCGCAACAGAATGTTTACAAATGTTTATTTATTACCTACTGCAGGTGGACCATGAAAACATGAGATATTTTAATTTGCAGATTTTCACAAATAAATACGTCCTTCTTTAATCTCTACTTATGGTATATGAAGTTGGTTTGTGTAAGCAATAAAAATTAAAAAAGTTGAGACGTCATAGAACCCGCTTCAAAGATAGTTTTTATTTTGAACTATGTATGATTGTGCCAAGGAAGGGTATTAGGGTAAAATGTGTAAGTTGTTTATAAGATTAATAAATACAACAGATTGTACCGTTTTATCTTTTGCGTTAAATCTGTTAAATAGGAATACCTACTTACAGTGTGTTCAACGTAATATCTTAAATAAACACGCGGTAGTTAGCACTACAGTCTAACATGGAATGGTTTGTCGATACATGTTGTTGTGTCGATTACTCATCGTTAAATCGACTAATGCGAATGTCCGTTCGTTTTGAGTTTGGCGGCAACCGCATGAGTCATCATTTGTTCCGAGTACAAATGTCATACCTTAATTTAATTATTCATTTTAATATGTATATTGAGTGGATGATGTAATTTTATCTGCGATGTAATCTGCATTTTGTTGAAGATGATGATAGATACATGCTAATCAAAAAATAATATAATATCCTAAATTTTATAATAGAAAGTCTGTCTTAGCTCTAGTGCAGTGAACAGTGGACTATGAAGTTAGAAGTCTCGCCACTGACTTTTTGAAGTCACGTGTATTATTTAATCACATGCTCAAACGGTGAAGGAAAATATCGTGAGGAAACCTGAGAGAAAAAAGGATTTTTTTGATACTCGTTGCGATCCAGCGATGGGAAGTTAAATGGATTGATGATGATACATATAATCACGCCTGTGCCACCGAAGAGTTATGCAGAGATGTGCTAATATCGAAAGTTCACTAGCTTATGTAGTTTCAAGTATCTAGATACAAGAAGAAACACTCCGAGAAGAAATCTTGTCGCTTCATAATTTTCCCGACTTTAATCGACTTCCTAACATGATAATTAGGTTAAGTAAGATTTTTTTTGTCCGTGACAATCAGTGCAAATCCATATTTGTTACGCTAGTAGACGATTTAACTTTGTCACGGACTGGTTAACGAGAGTTAGTGATGTTCAACAAAAACGTTTGTGTTTTTTTTCCTTTTATCGTAAAGGGTTTGTCTTTTGAAGTAGGTGGTTTATGTGTGTTTATATGTTTTATGAAGATGGTAACAACTATTTACACGATTATAATAATGTCGACGTTATTGTTGATGTTTGTCTTGTCTTGTTTGCCTTTCATCGTCACTCACACAAAACACTAAGATAAGTGTCAAAAATATGTCAATTTATTAAGTGGTCTATTTTATCGTCATATCATTTGTGAAACTCAAAAAATAAATTAATTACCTATCTACCGTTGCTTGGCTGGGGAGCGTTGTATTATAGTGTCCTGATATATGTATTATTTATTTATTTGTTAACCCACATATTGTGTTATACACCACACAATGAAAATATTTTGTATTTTCCCGAATTGACAAAATCTTCTATTGCGTATCATCGTTAGTCAATTATTACCGTACCTATATAAAAATCCATTTACAGATTTTGATTTCAAATTATACAGAATGTATTTGGGCTGTCTGGCCTCAAATCTTTTCTTGCCTACCACAGCGATAGGTCAGTTAACACTTCCAAACTATAAATCTGTGAGTGGATTTACCCGTGATCCTAGACCCTAATACCATTATCTGAGATAACCACTGAACTGTCATAAATTACAAAGTATAAAAGTTACTCGACATACGATCATATTTGCTTGGAGGAGATTCTTAAAGAAAATATGATCGGGTATCTCCGATCATTTTTTATGAGAAAATCTTGCTTTACTGCATGGATTTATTTTCAGAAAAGCCTGAAAATTTCCTTTTTGAAAATGGAAATTCTTATAAAACTGAAATAAAATCGTAAATTTAATTAGAATTTTAATGACTAAAGATGAAAGATATTATCATAATTATATAAAAGTCTTTTAATTAGTGATTGAGAGAATTATATTTAATTATTTACCTTTGTCTATAAAATGTTTCTTGGAACTATGTACATAATATATTAAATTATATTTAAGTATGACGTGTTTTACGTTTCTAATTATCAAAATTCAACTTTATGTAAATATTGTAAAAAAAAATTTCATCTTCTTTTGTAATAGTACAGTTTGAGTCACGTGACTGGGGATTCCTGTTGACTGACTAATAAAAATGTATTGGGTCGTCCGCGGTCGAGTTACTCATGTTCGCTTCACAATTGTATTAAACCGGTCAGACATAGTAGGTACTACACTGTGTTATGTTACATTTTAATAACCTGGTTTTAATAAACTATAATAGCCTATTTATTTATTTTATTTATTTAATTAATTACAACGGCTGTATTTTACCAATTACAGTAATTAAATCACATTTAAATACGTATAACACAAAAATATAAAACTAAGTATAGTAATATTTTATGTAGTTTAAAATAATAATATATAAAAAAAAATAAAGATTAAAAAACAATGCTTTCATAAATTCCTTTCGCAATACTTCTGACATACCAAAAAAATCTTCGTCCATTCATCCGCAAACAGATCGGTAGCTGGATTAGAATCCGAGAGATCATTAAGCGCGGCCAGAGTGCGAGGAATTGGTGACTTAGCACGTGAGACAGTGCGACATGCAGGCACGGCAAACATCCTGTGCTTTCTGCTGCGGCAGTAGTTGTCCGGAACAAAGAAGCGCGCCAGCTCATCAAGCAGATTAGGAGCGTCAATGGTGCCACGGAGCGTCTTACAGGCTATTGTGAGCTGATCTCGTGCTCGCCTTACCTCTAACGAGTTATATCCGAGGCAACCCTGTAAGAATTTTGTCGGATAGAGGTAAGGATAGTAGCCGTATTTCTGCTTATATAGGTACCTCAGAAACACTTTTTGCACTTTTTCTAATAAAAGTGCATAGGTACTTTCATGTGGATTCCACACGCAAGAGCTGGATTCTAACTTGCTACGTACGAGCGCATTAAATATTAATTTGATGGCATGAATGTTGTGAAAATCTCGGCAGTTACGTAGAACAAAACCCAACCTTTGGTAGGACTGTTTAGCTACCGAGGCCATATGCTCATGAAAGGTAAGTTTTCGGTCGTATGTGACTCCCAGGTCTTTCATATCTGTTGATTTTGTTATGGTATTATTGTTTAGCTTATAGTCATAACTAACCGGGTACAGCATACGACCGAATGTCATAACGAAGCATTTGGACGAATTAAACTCCATCTTGTTGTCTACGCTCCACTTGTATATTGCATCTATGTCTTGCTGTAGGGCCAAACTATCGCGCTCTGAGTTTATTTCTAGATAAAGTTTTAAGTCATCTGCATACAAGAGACATCTTGCATGATGCAGAACTTTAGGAATATCATTAACCATTATAAGAAACATTAAAGGCCCCAGAATTGAGCCTTGACTCACTCCAGAACGTGTGTGATACGTATCTGACACGTAGGTACCAAGCCTAACAAATTGCTGTCGATCACGAAGGTAGTCTGCAGTGAAACGGAGAAGAGATGGAGAGAACCCTATTTGGTCAAGCTTAATGAGTAGCGTGTCATTGTTTACCCTGTCAAACGACTTCCGGAAATCAAAGTAAAGTACGTCAACCTGACGCCCACGGTCCAAACTAGATGAAATATAATCTACCAGCGTCAGGAGATTAGTGTCAATAGACCTTTTGCTTCTGAAACCGTGCTGCTCATTGCAAAGATACTTGTTTATTTGCTCGTAGATAGCACTGTGGAGGATGTTCTCGAAAACCTTCGCTGGAGAAGATAGGATTGCGATAGGGCGGTATTCTTCAACGGAGCTTTTGTTTTGGGTTTTAGGGATAGGTGTAACTCTAGAAAGCTTCCACTCGGCGGGATATGTACCAGTCTGCAAGGCTAAATTAAAAATGTGGCAAAGAGGATCAATGAAAGAATTTTTTAAGTCTTTCATTATGAAGGGGGGATGTTGTCGGGCCCAATAGAACTGTTAGGTTTCAGCTTATTTATGCCTTTTAGAATGTCTGCATGGCGCAAGGGGGGTATATTTATATAATTACTAGTATTAGGATGATCGGATGGATGGACATAATCAGCATTAAGTTGGGGAACATCAGATAGAAAAACAGATGAAAAAAAATCAGCAAACGCCCCTGCCGCCTTGGTGCCCGAAAAAGTTAAACCTTTGTATGTTATATTCGGTTCAAATCCCCCTTTGGACCGGAGGCTTGAAATATGAGACCAGAAGTGACGAGGGTTATGTTTAATTTTGTTTTCCATACTTCTCATGTATAAGGAGTACGCATCTGCAATACGGGCTTTAAGGTTTTTCCTAAGGTCAGAAAATAATATATATGCATCATCACATTTGCTTTGTTTCCAGTTTTTATGGATCTTTAACTTAAGTCTTAATTCCTGGATAATATCTCCTGTAAACCATATAGTAAAGTGCCTAGTGAACTCAATGGTCTCGAGCCCGAACCCAAGACACGCGACGTCGACTTCTCCTAGTTACGTTACCATTATCCATCACATGCTCAAACACTATGAGACTTCATTTTAATCCCAACTTATAGAATCCTATAGAGCACCCATCATAATAGGCGGATTAAAAAAGACCAATATACCGCGATAACATCTGTAGGTACCAATTTATTGGTTTCAATATTAAAATTAAATATTAACTAATATTCATAAATGATTTATATTATAATTTTAATACGGGTTTCTGGTAGTCAGAGTTAGCGTAACTAAATTACGGATCACAATTTTTGTTCCCAATGGTCAACTCCATCATTTCAAACATCTCTGTTTATCATAATTTAAGAGACAAGGCCGCCAACGTAACGCCGTGATACAATTATTTTTACTCTTTTCTGAAGAACGTAGTGAATCATCAATCATTTCGAAACGAGGAATCGATATAAGATAATCGGAATACCTCACCACCCGTCCCCGCAACAACTCGACTAATACATAACACATAAGTCACACAACGTTTCCACGTCACTTAATTCCCTCATTTGCTATGCTGATGCCATTTCTGCACAATTACCACTCACTTACCATCCCCAACTATAGAATATAATAGAATTGAAACCTATATCCTACATAATACAGTCCACTGTCGCAAGAAAACTATTTTTCTAAATGTGAAGAAAAACTTTGTTGGAATGTTTGTACAAATTACAAAACAGCACTTGAATTAATGCATTTCCGATCTTCGTCCAATTGGAATAGATGTTATTAAAACGCATTCTTTTCGTCGATAGTTTGTTGTCTTGAGGACTCCTGTCGGATACTGATTTCTTACAATTACGCGAATATATTGCATTAAACTACTCCCGGGAGAACATTGTATGGATGCTGTTAAGGATCCAAAACTAGGACTTAAATAAATATAAATATATAGTCTGTAATTATTACATAGCGTTATCTAGTACCCAAAAAAGGGTTCGTATCACAATTAGACATTACTTAAATCTCTGGCATCATTTGGCGGAACATGCTAACGAGTTCCGTTACTATGTTCCGCCAAACCTACTAAATATACGTTAACGGTTATAGAATTATTCAATATTGTAGATAAAAAAATATTAAAAAAGCAATCATTAAATTATATTGACTATATTTATTATAATTCCTCCAATATTTATAGACCCAACGTTATCAAAACCGCTGTTAATTAAATAATTGAACTATCTAATCCAAACAAAAGAAGAGTGCTTGTTTTACTCAGAGCAAGATAACAGCTACTACAACTTGTCTTACAATAGGTATATATTAAAGAATACGTATAACGGTATAACATTTTGTACCTGTACGTAATGTCATAATCAAATATAATTATGTAGAACCAATTGACGAATAACATAATTTTGTATTCAGAATAAATTTGAAAACACGTTGAAAATTTGGCCACAGAATAACAAAGTACCTCTACATAGCTCTAAATCCCTATTATCTTAGAAGAACTCGTTTTTTCGCAACTCTTAGGAGTTTATACCATCTTAGCCTAAATCGCATTACTAAAGCAACCTGCATACTTTAAAGTTTCTAAGCCTAGCTCTTTAGACTAAGATTTGATAGCATAATAAGAAGTCTGTGTAGGTAGTTCAGCTAGATTCTAATTTAACATTCGATTCTTTCACCTTTCACAACAAACTCGGGAATAAAATAAAATCTACTTTAATCAATCAATCAAGATAATCAAATAAAAACCACATTACAGTTTAGTAATAAGATCTGAGAATCGAATCTATCGTAATAATATGAGTAATGGACTTAGTCG